>CANUEZ040000068.1:1155000-1755000 GCA_948099385.1 Fasciola hepatica
TGGCAGTGATCATGGTGGGGATGATAATGGTGGTGGTGATGATGAATCGAATGTAGATTACATTTCGGCTCATGAGGTTGATGGTGATTGGAATGATGATGAACTAGAGGATGTGGTGAAGTTGGATGATGATTACTAAGATTCGGATGAAGACGGCAATGATGATGATGTTGAAATTGATGATCAGAATGATGATGTTTTGAAGATGATGATGAGGATGATGATGATGAGGATGCTGATGGTGACGATGTTGATGTTGGTGATGGTGATGGAGATGACGTTGATGGTGATGATTTTGTTGATGTTGGTGATGTTGGTTAAGTTGATGATGATGATGATGATGATGATGTTGATGATGGTGATGATGATGATGATGATGATGCTGATGATGATGATGATGATGATGATGTAGATGATGATGATGATGATGATGATGATGATGATGATGATGATGATGATGATGATGATGATGATGATGATGATGATGATGATGATTAAGTTGATGGTGGGGATGATGATGATGAAGTTAATGGCGATGATGATGATGATGATGATGATGATGATGATGATAATGGTGATGATAATGATGATGATAATGATTTTGTTGATGATGTTGATGATGGTGATTCGAATGATGATGTTTCATTTCAAGATGGTGATTCTGATTCTGATGATGGCCATAGCCACCGGTCCAATTTCAAACAGCCGGTCAGATTACAATCTCTGTTGTTCGTTCAGTAAAGGCTTGTTGAATATGAAATTGAATGTTGAGACTCCTAGATTATTGGACCAGTTGCACTTCGTCATGTGTAGTAGCATCACAGTATAAATCTGAATATTCCTTGTGAGTAGTTTTCTAGGTGAATGGACAAGGATTCTCAGGAGAACACATCTGGTTTTGCTGTTATATCCATTCATCAGACATGCGCATCTGATACTAATCTGACAATACGCTTTTCGTTTGTACAATCCGAATGCTTTTGTTCACAATTCGTGATATCAAAAGCACATCTATGTTGCTTTATTTGCTTATCCAAAGTTCTTTCATTGGAAACTATGGCATTGCAAAACAGATTCCCGTAGTTTGAATATTACATCATTATCTCAAACAAGATTTTCATTGAGAAACTGTCCAATAGATAAACATGAGTGATTTGAGGAGAATGGTGAATTTTAGCAATCCAAAATTTGTCGTTCGAATAGAAAAGTGCAAATGAAATCATTTTGACATGCTTTTTTGAGGCAAACGCCATGAGTTTATTACGGAACCATCCATGATTGAATGTTGTTAGATACTCTAAATGACAGGAAACGGTTTGTTTCTTCCACTACACTTATGACACCTTTTCGGGCTAAAACGTACTTGTGATAATCTTGTAAATTCCAACCTTTTTGTTGGGTAGAATGAATTAGCTTGAGGTTATTCTCAGCGGTTTGCTTCCATACGAGTAATATGGCACCAGTTGTCACAGAATGTACACCCCATCAACTCCTCACTCACAAAGCTCTCGACCTTCTGCAGCATTTCTTTTAGAAAGAGACTCAACTTGGTCAAGGTGCGTGCAAATACCGTTTACAGCACTATGAATAAGAGACAGCTTATGATAATTTCCGCCCATTATACATCAATATTCGGCCTGTATACACACACTATGAAAGTACTTTATTTTGTTCCAAAAAGTAGGTTCTGTTGATTTCAAAAGAGAATTTGGAATGGTGCACAAGTTTATGCTACCAGACAAATAAGTTCTACTCGATGTGTACTTTTAGAGATCAAGAGTTGAATTCGACCGGAAAGTTATACTAAAATAGAGAGATTAGACGCCCACCAGACTCACGAAGAACACTCTACATGTGCTCACAACCACAATAAATCATCTGATAAGATCTTGTTCAAATGAAACGAATCAGACATTTTAAAGTTTCAAAACTCGAGATCTGAGAGAGATGTGTTTTGCAAAGTGGTCGATATTTAAGTTGCATTCATCATTGAAATATATCCTTCTGTGTGTACATGGGATTGCCAAAGTGAATAAATTGATCAAGTGTAGTCGTTGCCGTTGAAAGAAAGCAAATCAATATTCGAACGATTACACTTTACATCTAGGAGAACTTCACAATGCCATAGACTGAGTGGTGTTATCTACCATTACAGACATTGCTATATTATTGGTAGATGTAGAGTTCGGTTTTTCATGGCATTCTTCCTTAGGATGAGTTAGGTTACGTACGGTGAAATAACATTGCTTCATATTTACCAGTCAGACCTTCAAATCGTGTGGTGCAATCATCCTGATTCACACCCGAACGATGTTGCGTTTGGTCGTAACACTGTGCGTCAGTGTTATCATATATTGCTTCATGTGTAAACGGATATATTGTGAATAACCTTCAAATAGGTAATTGTAATACCTGTCTTCTCTGTTTTAAGTGTGAATGGTTTTGAACTCGAACTATGTTGATGTGCATACGACATTCTGAACTTTCATTAGTATCACAAGAGCAGCAGCAGGACGATCTGTCGTCTGTCGCGGTTTATAATTTTCCTTTAGAGAGCGATTATCTCCTATAGTTATGGATGTACCCTGTACCCGGAATTTGTGGACTTAATATCGTACAGTTTGGATAATCCCCACTACACGCAGATACAACGTCTGTATGCTTTAAAATAAGGGTTTTGCTTGTTGGAGGTTTGGGAGGGATGATATTGGGTGAAATTCTCCTAAAATTAATCATACTCATGTTTCCCTGTAGTGAACTAATCGTGAACAGTCTAACACGAAATGAATTACCTAAATCGCTGTTTTGCACTCAGCATTGAAAGTTTTCTAATTATTTTGACATATATATTTCTATGAACTATTTTGGGAAACTTGTATATTGTTAGATCCAGTGATAATCTCGACAGTATGCAATGTCTCTCAGAATGGTGTGTTCTGATCAGATCAGTTTTGGTGGTGAATTTGTTGGTACAGTTCTCTGTGGAAGAAGAGAAATCATAAATGATAAGATCACTGTGAAGTGGGTGATTTGAGCAATTCAGAATTCTCTCGTACAATTTTTCTCACATATGTCGATGATTGAATACAATGAAACTTGTTAGATTTTTTCAGGCTGCTACACGTGCATAATATGATTTTTTGAAAGACCTATTTATTTTGGTAAAGTTTGCATCTGGTAGTCAGGGGAATAGGATAGTAGAGCAACACAACCGATGATGTAATATGCGAGCATCGACGAGAAGTTCAGTTAGATAAATGTGTGTCTGAATTCTCCTGATATGTGTTGACTCTATTAGCTGTGTTTCTTGCACTATGTTGAAAAAATGAGAAAAACATCAAGACCTAATTGTTAGGATAATTTCGGCATCAGCAATGTAATTGTGCTTTATCGTTTTTCTGTGTTGGTCGCAAAAATTACCGAATATGATGCTCCCGTGGCCTCGCAGACTGCATATGGTATACTGTCGTTCAATCCGTCTCGTGATTATGGCGTTCTGTGGAGTCAACTTAATGAGTGGGAACGGCTCTGATTTGGAGAACATAGAAATGCGTTTCATGGAGTTCTCAATGGTTCTCTATTAATTGGACACAATTTCTGGTTTTGAGTAAAGGAAGTGGGGGATTACGGTTTGCGGTTCTACATTACTTGCGGTTTAACTTCACTTGCTGATCGTTACTGAACAGCTGATTGCTCGGAATATGGAATTGTGGGGAAGTACAGGGAGATTACACGAGTTCATTTGCTTGGTACTGAGCTCATAATGATATTGCTGAGGTGACTGTTTTATGGATACATTGTTATACCTGAAGTAATATCTTGCTTTCTGCAGTAGACAGTGGATATTAGGACTCGTTCGGCTCTCCTTTTGTTACATTATACAACAGAGGCAGAATTTGAACGAATTATCCGGGTGTTGTTTCATACTGAGCATTTTGCCCAGGTGCATTGAGACTGGTGACTGGTCGTGTATCCCAGATACCTGATGCCAAGGAAACTTCCAGATGGTTACACGGATAGTTATGGATGCCGGGGGTGTTTTTTTGCTATATGTTAAAAGTGCCATCATAAGAAAGGAATTTACCGAAAGTAACGCACGATTAGATATGCAGCAGATTATATATATATATATATATATATATATATGTATATATATATATATATATATATATATAAAGTATGTATAACTCGCAATTAATTGTAAGTAGTGTGTTGTATTGATGATGATTCGTTGGCTGACTGTCCTTTGGACTCAACATTTCGCGCACAAACTTCAGGTCATCTGACCAACCCGGCTCTCGTGAGCACCGAAGGATGACATCTAAACTGGGTAATTCGGATCCGCCCGAACGGGAGCGAGGTGATCCCGTGGTAAAATCCACCTCTCCGAGGTGAAAATGCCCCGGGTTAAAACCCTGGTTGTGGTGGAGGATACGCACCACTGATGAGCACTAACAAGCGCAACACTCGAGTCTGGTGCTTCCAATTGCAGGATCGGTCGGATGATCTGAGGCTTGCGAGTGAGAGATGGAATCCTAAAGATAGTCAGCCAACAAAATTTGCATATATATTCATGTAATATATGTATATACGACAGGGACTTCAACTGCCTTAGTGTGGTCGAGGTTGGATGTGTCAGGCTCCGAGATGGCTACTCGTCCTGAACACTTCTAGAAATGCTCCCAAGTGACCGTTCGTCTAACACAGTCTCTGCTGAAGAAGTCCCACCCACTGCTTCTCGCGGCTGATGTGTTCCCACTAAAGTGAGGGGGCTGAAGCGAATTCCCTGAGCTCTCCACCGGGTTGGCTGACTAATAGTCAGTTTAAGGGAGACGGCTAAACCCTAATTCCAAACCAACCATAGATAGCGTATGAAAAGTACAACGATATGCTCACCGGCATCTTTGGGTGAGAGGTGCAGTGGGCACCCAGGATGTTTGGCCACATCCGAAGAGCGTATGAGCTGAGCAATCAGTCACCGGCTCTCAGTGGGTTACGGACAGCCTGTTTCGTCCCACTGCCTTTTGGGTTATGTTTTGGATAGCTAAAGGCTCCGGTTGTAGATCCATAAGAAAATCACCTGCTTTGGCTTTGGCATCCTGGAAGTATCGAGTCCACAAACGAATCATGGACTCGGACCGTCCACCCTTCCCTCTCCTATTGTACCTTGTTTTCTTTTGGCACGCAATCTAAAAACAGGCGGGTGGGAAATACGTGCATGTGTGATAGGTTAGTTATTTGTTCAACGATTCAACTATGCTCGGCTGATTGGTGTTTTTATTTGAAAATATTTCCTCCAAACCGTTTACAGATTAGATTAGCACATCAAACGAGGTTTGCAAAACTTCGATGGAAGTCTTTTGTCATAAATGTAGAATTTGATCATGGAACCAAAGTGAGAAGAGCACGGTTGCTAGACGGTGAAAAAAAGCCAAATCTCATATCATGTTCGATGCAAAATAGATGGATGTTTGGAATTTCTTAGCCTGGAGTTACTTGTATGAATGGTGTTCAAATTGGCGGAAAGAAGTTTTCTGCATTTTGAAAACTTGATCGTTTGCGGAAACCAAACAGTCACTAAACATCCTCATTTGGCGCAAGTGAATTAGGAATGTGCTCCATATCCCATGTCGATGAAGGTTTACCGTGAGACAGATAAGTTTCCTTAGCCTATGGTCCCATGTTACCTATCAAAACAAATGGTAAAGAAGAATGAATAGTGTGTCATTGCCCAGTTTCAAAGTTGTTCAATGGATAAGAGTTGTGAACTCCATATTTTTCTGGCCTCCTATGGGCAGTAGCTCACTTTTACGCATTCGTTAGCCTATACGTTTGTATTCTATGCCTAAGTACGAGTGTGGTGTAAAAGGCATACTCCTCGAGCACAACATCTAGCTAAACTAATTGTCAGAAGTTTAGGCTGCGACTGTCCAGAGACTCAGGATGAGAAATATCGTGTATCTACGTGAGACACCTGGTTAAAAAAATATGCATAACCAAGTGACCACTATAAATATTCTTAAAAATGAATTGATTAGGAAGAGATCTATCTGAAAGTATTCAATCTCACTTCACCGTTGAGATCACTAAACCTTTTCACGCGGTTTGCTCTGTGTGCTGCACGTTACATCACCATTCAATACCAACTGAAATCAACTGAACTGGTGTGAGTATGGCTTTGAACTACACACCCGTTCTCACTAGACCATCGAGGATAACGTTAAACTTTTTGCGTGGTGAATGACACTACAGGAAATTACAATAAACCGTCAAAGTCTTAAGATGATAATAGGTTTTCTACGCACCGGCTGCATCAGAAATCTTTTTTCAAGATAAACGAATTTCACTTATTTTAATGAATGGTCTTTCAACAAACGATGTGCATCAGCTTGTTCTAACTTGAGCTACCCATTATTCTATGAGACCTAATAAAACAAATAATTCGAGTGAAAATGCTTGTATAGTAAAATGGTTTTCCCCGTTATAGCAGCATACCAATGTCTACCCTCCAATAACGTTTATAAGTATACTGTAGAACAAATTGCTTGGACTAAATGCTTTCGTTATTTCAAGTGTGACCGAGGATACGTTGCACTCTGTTTTGAAGTGGGCATCAAACTCGAGGTGAAAACGACCTCAACACCAATTTTTTTGACTATCCGGGCCATTCATGGGGTTTATACATTATAAAACTATTGCAGATCAAAGATCATTCACTCATGCTTCCGAAGCACACGTCGAATGCCTATAAACATAATGATGAATGGACAGACGATTACGCATACACGATGAAAATCGATAACCGCGAAAATAGCCTTGTTATTCCAAAAAACCTTTCCAGCCTACCTATAGTTACTACGTACTTCAAATAGCAGTAATATTAGTCGTGACAAAGAGAGTATGTCGGACACACAGCCATCACCAATCATTGAATATATTATACCGACCAATGGTAATCATTTATAACTGAACCGGTCAACCACTGTTTGAGTGACATCAAATATAATTGCACGTATAATAATATTCTTGAAGATCATCATTGAAAAATGAGTCTTACTTTAATGCTCGTATTGGCAGCCGTTCTCGGTAAAGCTTACTCCGGTCAGTGTCGCACATAGTTTTCGAAGTTTGATTTGGGTGCAATTAAACTTTGGTTTGTACCATTCGAGTAGCCTCCAAGATAATTGATAATTCCTCTGTAGTAATAACAATTGATATTCTACAGGTTTCTGTTTAGAAAACGTTCCTTTTAAAAGGTAACGATGAAAAATACATTCTGTCGTGTTGCACCTTTCACCTTAGGATTTTATACTTTGTATTTGAGGTCAAGTACTGTTAAGCTACCTTGAGGGTAGATAGATAGGTTTGGTGACTTGGGAAGATCCATTCGGTAAAGTATTAGCAATATCTTTTGTTTGCATGCATTTGTTTACAGATCTGACAAATGCAAGTACGTATTTAGCTGAAAAATTTGTTAATCTCATGTCTAGATATGAATAACAGGTAAATTCGGAAAAGACCAACTAAGGCTTGGTATCGAAAATTGATATCTGTCTACGCTGGTTTGGTTTCCATCGCCCTACTTCTCATTATTGAAAGGTAGCAAAATGAGTCTAAAATGTTTGACTTCGGTATCGACTATTTAGACACGCCCGTGTAATAATGCCCTCTCTTCTCTTTGGCTGATCAACGTACAAGTGGGAGAGTAACTATCAGCAGGAAATACTTGATAACTTTCGAGTTTCATTCAGATTCCTAACTCATAGCCAAACACGACTTTGACAAAACATATTATGACTCTAAATAAAAGTTTGATTGAAGTTCGAACGGTGAGTGGATAAACAGTCACCCGATGGCGGAATTTATTAGTAACCTGGTGAGAACAAGTTGCAAAATAGGTGAGAAATTATGTCCAGCTTTCATCGAGGCAGTAAGATTGGCATCGTTCATTCATTGTCTGTATATTCGTAATACCCTATATTGGATAATCAAACCTAAATCAAAATCCATGGCTGAATCATAAACTTTTGTTCCACTGATGTTTTAGTCACTACTGGATATTTGAGTAGTATCGTTGTTGACTATCCATTATCACCAATGTTTTTTGATCTAATTTGAGTCGGCACAATCAAATGCTTTTTATGAAAAATACAATTTTTTTATTTGTCTAGTCATAGATTTTCGAGAACGCGTGAATTTCGTCAAAGAGATAAATGTTATACACAGGAATATGTTACCAAGTTAAATGCCCTAAACGTTCCAAATGTGGCGGTGCCCTACGCTATTATAGTTGCCTCATAAACCTCTCCGTAGGGACGCGATGAAGTTCTCACATAACTAATTCTCTTGACTTCGTTTTGGAGTAAATGCTTGGGAGTAAAAACCAAGCTTAGGTTATCGTTACCTGGATGAAAAATTGAACCGCGGGCTTATTTTGCGTACTTTGAGTCGTAAATACTATTATTATCGAAATGACTCGGATAATTTGAGGAACTTTCTAACTCGGTGATCATTACTCCACTCAACGATAGAACCCCATCTATTTTATAAATGTGGTGTTGAAAGGGGAGTTATACACTAATTAAAAAGTAATGAATATCTGAGGCCACATTAAGAATTACTACATATGGCTTAGCCAGTTTAGTTAATCAGCAAACAAGTTGCACGATTATCAAAATATTGTTTGATGAATAATTGAACAAGAATGAGGGTAAGGTGGTGGACCTTCTGTGAAGTGCTCAAGTAGAGGAATGACTGGGCAGGGGAGTACTGAACACGCATATTTGATGAGCGGCTAAAACCGCAAAACCGGTCGTCTTCTTCTGGACAAGTATTGCCTGTCATACAGATACAATAGAACATGTAAAAATAGTGTAAAATGAAATTCAATATCATTTGAGACCATACTGTTCAATAGTTATATTCTCTGTTATTGCAATACTTATTCCCTAAAAGGAATTGAATTCAGACGTGAGTCAAATATTCACCGGAAGCTTTATTTTATTTATCAACAGTGACTGCGGTTACCGACTCGGATCGTTCTATATCTTTTATTGAAAAGACAGCCAGGGGAGGAATATGCTGTTTACACTAAACAAGCTAATTTAAAATAAGAAGAATATTTTGAATCATCTTACGCTTTCATTAATGCTTCAATTTTCCACTACCATGAGTGTTCACTGTGCATACACATTCATGAACTTTTCGTTTATTTAGATGTGTGAGCTGTCCCATCTTTCCGCACAACAGTTGTTGGTTGGCTACTATTTGTTTAGGCTAATGTCTCGATAAAAAAATTTGTTTGCTTTAGCTCGAGGCATTCAAATGGCAGAATAATCAATCAAAACTTTGGGTTTTGTATATAGTCACGATTTTTCTGATTGACTGAGGCTTCTAAATGAGCGGGAAAAAGCATGGTCTTCAGTATCCCGTGAGCTGCATACACAAACACCACAGAGAGTTCTTGACAAAACATCCAGAGTATGGACTATGGTTGTGTTTGCCGGGGCGGTGCTGAAGTCTGCTTTGTCCCTGACTCGTTTTGTTTTGTCTAATAATATTATTATTGTGACCGTTGGTTTGTTGGCCCAACTGACTCTTGATCGCCCTTTGTCGTCATCGTACTACCCATCCTTGTATACTACGGGAACGTTCATAGTGAATAATCCTTTCATTTGACTCCACTCGCTTATAAATGTTTTATTTGGCCACACCTAAGATTATGGTCAATTTCCGCTGATCAGCGAGGATGATGCACAGTAGTTGACAATAAATATCCGAACTAAACGATGTGAGCCACGGTAAAACAAAGGTATTCACAAACCAAGTGTAGTGTTTTGTTACTCGACCAGCTTCAGCAGTGAGAAATTCGGTTGGAATGAAATGACTCGTCATTCACTACTGTTGCGTTCAGAGGTCAACAAACATCGGTAGAAACCCGCGTCTGTTTTCATCGGTACATTTAGACCAAACGATTCTAAGCCAGCCTGGTATAAAAGCTGATAATGCCTACGGTACTGACACAGTAAGCAAGGACCCAGGCAATGCTATGGTTATGTAGTGTGTATGATAAACTCCAATAAAACAAGGCCATGGTTTACGTGTGATCGTGACACAAACAGTGACATGAGGGTGTGAATAATCGGTGGGCGAATAAACAACGATTGCAATAAGGGTACATTACAAGTATAGAAGCTGAACCATTCAACTTCGCAAATGTTGGGATCACCTTTGAATGAAGGCCATTTTGTCCAGTAAGCAAAACAAAGAGTGAGTACTATTTTTGTATTTTTGTCAACATTTGTAGAAGGCAGAATTTCACAATTAGGTTGATTAGGCTTTGTCGTCAGAACAAAATGTTAGAAAAGAACAGCTCTCATGCAGTGAATAACCGTTGAAGTATGAATTCGGAAAACACAAGCTGTTGTTGAACTTACAAGTCCATTCAAGTATATGCTTCAGGGAGGAAAGGTTAAACAAAACCACATGGTAATTTCTCTATTAGTTTGCACACCTGAATTTTGCAACTGATATGACATCCACACCGATTCACGGTTCTCACTGTTTTTTGACAAAAGACATTGTCCGAAGTGAGTAGTGCCTCAGTATGTTTAATATTTGTCATAACTATGTTGTGGTTCCATGTATCGCATAGCCTGCCATTAGAATAAAAACGGGAATACTAGAAAATTTGTAAAAACAGATTAATAAATTTTCTTGCTGTGTCCTGGAAACCGGTTTTACGGACTACAGCTGATTCTGTTGCTGCACAGTCTGCTTTTTTCCAACACTGAACTCACATCATGTTGATTAAATTGCCAATGTTTCTGCCAACTCAATGATGATTGGTTACTGAGCTTACTTAGGATACCTAGGCTCATTTGTGTTCGAACTTCCAACGAGCCAGTTCGAATTGGTTAATTCATGAATTCTATCTAAGGGGCTTGCCACATTACCAAATCAGCCATTTTAAATACGTGGGAATTATTCGAAAGCCATTATCCGGAGACCTGGTTTAGAAATGTGCTCTAGAATCCAATAGGTCAAATGTGGTGATGAACCATTCCACAGTGAAATATTGTGAACCAGAGTAGGTAAATGGGGATGACGAAGTTCAAATCTCTCCCGATGTTCATACATCCTTATCACTCAAGAATGAGCGTCAGATGTATCAAAACACTTCTTCGTGGGATATTTGAGGTAATATTTTCAGTTTTCCATTGTTGCCTCTCTAATTCTCCTCATGCCACGGAATGTGATCAATAAGAGCTGATGAAATCATCGATGGAACAGACGCTAGAGAGGCAGCAAAATATTGTGCAACCTTTGTTGCTGTTCTGATCGTAACACGAGCATCCAATTAATTTGTTCTCCGCAATTTTGTTTTCTCTCATCTTGGTCTTTAATATCTGTCCTCCTGTATTATACTTATGAGTCAACGCTGTAGTTCACATCACTATTACAAGGATCATTACGGACTAGCGTGTTGTCACCATACCGAAAATTGTGTACACCTACTCACCCAATGCTGTGCTTATTAGCATACATACCCTCATTTACCCAACGTACCGAAAGCAAATGCCTGAAACGGTACATCAAAAAACTGTATAGCTTCCAGGCAGGGAATCATAAAATGTGATTGCTTGTTCCGATCATAACAGTACAAATGAGTGACGCTTGGAATCCCCATTCAGATCCAATGAGAAGTGAGACTCTCGTGATACGATACTACTGATAATATAAAACGGTTATTACGATAAATTGAACAAGCTTCAAGCCGTGATGTGCACATTTCATAAAATGTTACCCAAAAGTATTCAAAAGACACTGTGTCCTTTAGATAAGCAAACAAAATGAAAGCCCCCAAAATTCCAGGGCGGGAAGCAGCAGTGCCAACCGGGAAGTACTCACAAAGGACGTCGATCCACAAAACCAGACCAGACATAAAAAGCGAATCTCAAGACCAAGCACTCATGCACACAGTCTGACCACGGAACCCTTTCAATGACCAGAGGGAACCAATCGGTGAAGAAAGTCAGGATGAAAGAGGAGTCCACTGAGTCAAAGTTTTGTGTAAATGCGTTGCTAATCGCACGAACTAGCAGTTACATGTCAGACCGAAGTCCGTGTGTGATCATCCACAGTGCCAGTGTCAACGGACATTGAAATCAGACAAGTGAATAAAATAATCAAAAATCATTCACAAAGGACCTGATTCTGGGGAAAAGGTTCAACAGCGTACCACTGTAAAACCGAAATTACTGTTCCGGAAAGGTAAAGCGAACTAAGATAAAGGGATTAACCAATAAACCTGGGCATGTGGAGCACGCGCACGTTAGTTACGTGAGATATTGACACAACGTCAGAACTGTTCCATTTAGATGAACAAATCGAAACAACAACCCTCTTACACTACAGGTTTTCAAATGCACCAAAACGGTTTTATATAGCAATCGTAGTTGCAAATAATATCGCCATACATTTTGTGATGGCAATGCTAATATGACTAGGTTTCCAACTGAGAGCCCTATATATATTTAAGAATAGGCGGGGACACAATAAAAACTAAACACGGGACAGAATGTCTCAATGAGACCAAATCTTTTTTTTTGAAAATAACCGTGTAACAACTCTATCCCTGTTATCACACTGGTGCGCTGGGAAGAAAACGGTGAAACTCATTCGTCACATTGTTTCCCCTTTGTAGGAACACAAAAATGTAAGCTGCATGTGCTTCTCTTGAAGGTCGACTTTGAATGTTTTCCGTGTGACGTTTGGAACATTGCTACTTCCAAAGCTCCCCGGTGTTTTCTTGCAGCTGAGCACTTGTGGTCATAAAATGTGTATGCGGTTCAAGCTCCGGTTCAAATTTTAATTTCAGGCAGTTGGGCCAGCTCAAAGTGCTCTCCACAGAATCAAGTTTCACAAAATCAGCGCCCATGTGTTCAAATGATAAAGCTTTGTCTGGTTCAGTTCCAAGCATTGGTGGAATTTAAGGAAACTGAACGAAATCATTCAAACTATTGGTGAAAGAAGGAGACGACTTCAAAGAAGAATCTCGCGTAATGCTTCACAACTGTTCAACCAACAATATTTGGGAAACCAAAGCGAGGGTAGTGTTGTTTTATTGAAAACGACTTATTTAGGCTTCATTACGGACCTAATCTAACAATAAAATCTGCCCTAGTGGCTTCACAAAGATCAATTCCTGACTGGACGATTTTTCATCGGAAATTGTTGGGCCCAGAAGTAATCGATTTAAGTGAAATTCATACCATTTTCTTTCAGTTTAATTTTTGAATTTTACCAAGTTCCTTTTCGTTTTCTTAACACCCTACGAATAAAAACTCAGCAAACTAACTACGGTACTCTTTGCTTATGTCATTCCTGTCTCCACAGCTACCTTACGTATCTACCTATAACAGTCATAGAAAGATATAGTTGGTTTGTGGCTCAATCGGCTGCTGTCGATTACGTGCAGACAACAGGTTTATTGGCGGGTTAAAGTGGATATAAAAGTAACGTATTACCACAAAATGTTATGAAGCGTTCTTCAGCGTTCTGCAAGTAATGAGAATTGTTATATATTCAGAAAAATTGCACTGGAAGTTAAAATCCAAAGCAGTGTTCGGTAGGAGTAAAAAGTGAGAATGAGAGAGGAAGAATGTGTTTATACTATGATTTACAAAGAAGCTCTCGTTACTAGCAAATAGGAGCTCGGACCGTGATAATAACATGATCATATGAACAGTGTGGTCTGAACTTTGCAGGAGAATATTTTAGTTTTTTCTCACTCCAGTTTTATGGTCTGAAAATCACTTCCATCGTCTTTGTTGGTAAAAGTTACTTAACGGAATATATGAACAGTCATATTTTGTTGTCATTTCTACCGATAAAGCAAGAGGGTTTAACACATGTGCTGTGCAGTCTAACTACTTAGGAATTTCCTTTCTCGTCAGTGACTGTAAATTACCTCTTCCGTCTGCTGGATTGATATGACAGGCCAGCTTGTTAACATAATACTTTTACGAAATAGCTTGAACACAAGCTGTGTTCTCATGACCAAGCTGTTAGAAGAAAAGTGATAAAGTCACGTGGATGGTTTCGACATTCTGGTTAGCGTTCTGATCACTTTACGGTTGTTGTTATCTGCTCAAAGCACACCATCAGCTTAGAAAATACTCTGAAATCCATCCATTTCGATAGTGGGAGATCTTGTTCTATTTCCAAGTGTTTTATCTGTATTACCAAGGCTTAGCTTACCGATGAAACCCATGAAGGCTCCAGACATCCGTTCCATGCAATGATTCCTCAGTAGTGCATATTCGTCCAAACCCACTAAAGCTGGATTCACAGACGAACGAAGGTGAGTCAAACACTCATCGACCCGTATAAATATCAAGGTTTGTTTTATTCCACCACCGCGTGATATAGTTCCCTCCATCACTGACGTTCATTGAACGACAGACAGTCAGTCTTGCCTAGCATACAAAGAAGTCTGTGTTTAAAACAGAGGTTTGGTATGCTGAACAGTGAATCAGTTCATTGATCATAAGTGTTTCTGAACTGAGAGCCATTTACATTGATATTTTGTGTATCGTATAAATCCGTTTCCGCATTAGACTCTCCGTTCGAATCTAATTCCATTCTCACGAATATGATCACCAACGCAGTATTTAAAGAAATTATGGCCGGTAAGTTTCCTACATAAAATCAACAGCATAATGAAGACGTACTCTTCTAGGAAAATTCATTCTAAAATTACCTATATCAACTTCATTCAATATTGTATTATAGTAAAACTAATTCATGAACCTTTTCACAATCAACTGGAATTTGCCAGCTGTCATCAGCAAGGTCCAACCAACAACTTCAAAGTGTGGTTATTTTCTGGCAGTTACCAATCAGGTGAACGTGACACGCATATTCGTTTTATTTTGAGCGAGTTCCCAGAGGACGGCTTCTATGCGGTTCTGTTGAGATAAGGACAGGTCAGCTCGCTATCACGCTGCATGATAGGAATAAACGTGACGTGAATAGGGCATGCTCATACTCAAGTAGACACTTTACCTTATTACTCATGCTTACATAGTACAAGAAGCCTATAGTTTATCAGCCTTTTATTACATTGACGTCGTTCATAAGCATAGAGCTTAATGTCCCGAAGTTGAATTGTTCGTGAAGTTGCGAAGTTCCTCAATACGGCGTTAAAGATTTATATCAGTAACCTAGGTTTTCTTTGGAGAACGGATGCACTGATGAGTATGGCCATTATTTACTGGTATGATATCGATAAAATAAATGCTTTCATCTGAAAACTACTGATAAATCTTTGTTAGTCTCTTCTGCGCGGAAGCTTGCGAAAATTATTGGCAGTGAGTCCGATCCCCCTTATTGTTTTCTTGGGGTTTGGTATCACTAAGTCAATCGTTTGTGTCTAACTGATTGTTTGGAACTACTGATCATGGCCATGCAAATAATCCCTCGCTGTCCTTCGAAATACTGTCTGATGTTCATTTGTCTTCTGATTATATTCATACATTCATGAGATAATCCGTAATTGGAATAATCACAGACCTCACTTAGTTGCGGTATCCCATACATTGCTATTCTCCATTTCCAATGTGCCAGTGTTTACTCAATTTGGCCTAAATGATGCATCCAACTACAAATATATCTACTGTTTGAAACTCCAAAATACTTCCCACACGGAAAATATTTGTAGCCCTGAAACTTTCACAGATCGTTACAGAGTACTGTCCACTATCTGGAATCAATGCTCAAAACATCATTGAACACCAGGAAAGCCCTTTTCAGCTGCCTAATCGGACACAGTGGGAATCGTCACCAGGGAACATCCACTGAGCAGACACTGGGTCTTCAACTCGAAACGAACACTGGACTCAAAGCCACCGTGTTACTAGTTTTATGAGAGGGAGGACTTAGACCTCGTTGTCAATGGTAGCTGTGTGTCTTTAATTTTAGTTGTGAAAACACTACAAGATTTCAGTGAGTTAAATTCGCTTTTGTATACTGGACTTTTCTGAACATGCTATCGTGTTAAAAGCTAAAGATCCAATTCATTATTCCAACCCCCGTCCAGCCGAATGGTCTTTCTCTACCCCAACAGAATTCTACTAATTCCGACGGCATTTATATAGACCATGCAGTTGCATTCAATTGATGAAATTTAACTGACTCATAGAAAGCTTGGTTGGATAGAGTACATATCTCGAGATTGCTGGTTTTTGATTACCGCGCTTATGAATGTTTTCAAGGTCGAAAGTTTCCCAACTTTGAATCACGTGTATGAAAACGTTTTTCTATTGAGGAAGTTAAAATAAAGCATGTTCTCATCCCCGAATACTCCTATGGGTTGCTTTATTATTTCAGCATCGTTGGATTAACTCAATCAATTATGTTTAACCCATAGACTTCATTCTGGAGTAAATTGTTACACTTGTTGCGTAAACTTAAGTAACTATCTACCTATTACTAGATGGGAAAAGTTTTGGGCTTCATCTATGGCAGTTATAAGCTATTGATATGGATACCATGATAGTTTAGGTGTGTATTGCTGATCAATGGTAGCATATAATTTCATTTATTTTCAAGAACATAGATTTATTCAATCCGCAGCCGGCAACCAAGTAAGCATGTGAATGTGCAAGCGAGTCGATGGGCTGAGCTGCATGTGCTCACACGCATAAACAAGTGAGGTCGGTCTACGCGTGGAAAGATCGATCAGTCAATATGACTAGATGTCAATACCAAGCAAGCGTATGCCCGGGCACTAGAAGAATATTAACTAGTTGTTCGATCTGTATTGATGACTTTACCGAGACTGTGGATTGTCATGAGCTGTCTAGATATTGCCAGTGGAGTTCATAGCTGTTATTCTACTCATGTCCAACTGATCCATGAAGAGTGCTTTGCATCCAATGCAGAACCAAATGGAAGACTTCTTCTGTAAATGGGAAGCACCCGTTATAAAAAACTAATACAAGTGTCGGTGCACGCAGTACAAATTATTCCAGAACTGAGTTTGACTACTCAATCAAGCTTCGAGTTGTTATGAATATTTTAGCTGTGAAATCACTCTTTATGTATTGTCATGTAACATCGCGATACAAAAGTGCGGCTAAAATCTGTGCATGGGTTTGATTACAAACGGCTGTAACGATCTTCATTGTCTGAGTTTAGTCTAAAGAAGTCAACGTTTCTGCAGAAATAGGATTTCAAAAATTCATTGCATTCAAAGACCATGAGTTTGTTGTTTGGTATCATCTTCTGGCTCAGTCTTTAGTTGAAAACTGGAAAGAAATCCATCGCGCTTGCTACCACTTTAATCCAATAATCCAACCTGTTCTTTTTTTACCACCTGTTGGCATACAGTGCAGATAATTCAAATACAGCCTTAAGCTGTTTCAGTTATTTCACTTCAAATTGAAGTGGTATCTAGGCGGCTCTCTTATTCTGATCCAATATGCTAGCATTATTTTCTGAATGACATTAAAAATGTACTCAGCATGATAATAAACCATAGATGTGTTATGAAAGCCAACATTGGTATCTCTGTGTGGTTTGTGTAGGTTTGAAGTGTAATTCAGAATACCGAAGCAAACTTTAAATGATCAAGTGGCAGTTACGAAGTGTAAATTCTGTCCCAAATGGCTTCGCTTTCGCTCAGTAGTGGACAACACTGAATTGTCCATGACAAGAGGTGACTGAATCACAATCCGTTCTGATTTTAACATCTTGTTTGCTTTAGGTACAAAATTGCGAAACTCGCGTGAGTTCATTGTAATGTTGGGTAGTCACAGTCATTGTCGCAATGATGCACTACTCAGTCTGGTTTTTTCCACTCACAACTTCCTTAGATCTCATTTTACTGCTATGTCCAGACGGGCTAGTTGCTTTACTTTAGAAATAGGATTATTGCAGGATTGAGCCTCAGAACAATTTTGTAACAGCGATAAGAAAGCTTCTAGAGAAAGGCTTCAATAAATGGATAACCCGTAAATGTTTCTTGGAAGCACATAATCATTTTCTTGATATCGGCTTTTGTACACGTTTACGAGCGGAGAAATCCTTTTTTACTAATTTCCGTACTTGAGGGTATCTTTGATTTACATGGATTTCTTTTGCACATTGAAATTGTGAGTGGTTATTCTTAAACGAACGGTCTGACAAACTTTGGTAATTCATTTAATTATCATAACCTTTCAGCTTCCTAATCGGTGATCACACTGTCATCGTTTTATATACTAGGCACAAGTTACCTACGTAAAACGATTAGTGAATTACAGTTGTAATCCCCCTCAAGACTGACACATCAGCCGGGAGCATTCACGTTGGGGGTATCGAAAAACAGTTTCAGACGTTCACTAATGAGTGAAATTCAGACAGGGAGACATGGGTTTGAAGACAAGCGAGGTGTAAATTCCAAAACTGTAAGCGTATCATGCTCTCCTGTTTAAAAGCCTTCATAGTGTGTAACATTCGTGAGTAGTGACAGAACCATTGCATAATACGTACCTGGAAGTGATATAAGGGCCCCCAATACGGTTCCTTACAGCATTCCACTGGTCTGAAGCAGTCAGCTTAAGAAAGTTGATACGTAAAGGTAGAGACGAGTGTAGAGACCATCAGCTGCTCACCGATGAAGTATCATCATTTGCTTTTTTCGTAAAGACACACAGGTCAACGTTCAGTAACTTTCGAATACCATCAACCCGTGTGGCTTGCAACCCAAGTATTTCAATCTATTGTATGAATAGTTTTATAGAGCAGGAAAGACTGCGCAAATCGGCAGACCAGCTCGTTTTCAGAATCACTCAAAGCCAACTTAAACGCCTCGATATGTTATTGAAATTCATCGAAATACTTCAATATGCTTTCACTCTAGTCAGGATTTCTTAGAAATTCCGAACAGATAACCTTTATGCAGTATTGCAGTTGTAGGCGGCAAAAGTGAAAACATCAGAATGACACTAGTCCACCTTGTGCAAGGAGCAGGTGGAGGCCAAACTTGTGGGATGGACATTTTGTCAAGCACGTATACGTGATAAGCTCGGTAGAGGTCAGTGATATCTCCCGAACTCAAGTCTCTGAAAGTCGTCATGACCCCCATGAGCCGAGTTGAATTTAACTAATAAGGAGTTTATTTTTCGCTCACAAGTGAAACAATGAGTTTGAGAGCATGCGGGAAAAGCTTGTTTTAGACGTCTATTCAAAGGCTCCAGGGGTTGTTTGTCGTTGGAACCCTTACTCAGTTTATTGATCGAATGTTGGACACAGCTTGGTGATTAAGTCAACTTATTGAGCTACAGGCAAATGCAAAATTCTGATCGTAATAAGCGGAATCAAAGCAGATTCCATTGGTATAGTAGGGCAAAATATTATGCGATCTTTATCTGATGTAGAAAATATTCTCGATTCATGTGTGCTTTGTTGATGATAGTGAACGACGTGGTCAAGACATTTAATACTAGATTATCACGGAAACACACCTCATAAATTCATTGGGGTTATTAATTGACTTAGGTGTCTGGTTTGAAATCAGAAGTTGCGCGAAATTTCAATCGGCAGCCCGAAATACGGCATAAGCAGTGAAACTACAAAAAAATGGACACAGGTAGGCTAATGCAGGTCGAAATTGGAGCACGAGCGAAGAAACTGGGTCACAAAACCAAGTATAGTCCACCGGCTTGATTTTGAAAAATGTCTGACGAGATTTGTTCGCTTTTTCTACACTACATGCCTAAGCTTGAGTGCAATGGAAGGGATGTTTCCAATAGCCTCGAAGACCCACTACACGACTAGGCATGGCCAGCAACAAAACCACAAGCCTAGGAATATAAAACCGCATCTGGTTCGGATAGTCACGCGACACAGATGACTGTCTACAGCTGTGTGCGCATGAATTCCCGAGAGATAATCCATAAACACGTGAGGCTGCTGATTTTGCACAAAACTGCATGGACGTATTCTGTGCATAAAGATGAATACGACTGATGGGAATGAAGTTTATCATGTGACGTGTGTCCTCGTCACAAAATAAACTTTTAATTGAATTGCTATTCTTTGGAAAGCACGTGTTAGCATTGTTTTTCTAGATGAGTCGGAATTCCCTGGTCGATACATAGTAAGATTTTGTCCAGAGTCAACATCAGCAACATGAATGAGGTGTGTCTGGTAAAAACTGACCAAGTGAAATAATAAATAATCCAAAAAAGGGGAAATTATTAAGTTTATTCGAAAACATTTTGTATTTTACCACGCCCATTTTCTCATCCCGGGATTGTTTGTCGTCTGAAGTTTAGTAGTTCTGGGATTGTTCGTACCTCCAATATCCATCTTCAAAAAAGATTCACAATAAGCTTATGCTACTATGATAGACATTTGGCTTTATTTCCTAAATAATACTGTTGTTACACGCACTTCTTATGTGGGTCGGTATCATAGGCGAATATACCACACATTTAGGTAAGTTTATTTTGCATACGTTTGCTTTCGACGATCAGTGCCTAATTCTAAGCTTAAAAATACCACCTCACCTGCACCTCACTCCTGGTCAAATAGTTTTAAAAATCTCTTTACCGTGAGTGAATGTGGGGTCTGGTGATGATGATACACACCGGCCTGCTTTTCGGTCTTCTCCCTCCACTCTTGACGCTGTAGCTTGCACGATCCCCTCTCAATAGCTTTCGCTTCAGGCAACAAGTGTAAGGAGATCAGAAATGTGTTTCTGAACAGTAAAACGCAGTTGGCTGCCTAAACTCATCAGTATTGCTCACTATGCTCGCTGTAAGTGATGTTGATTCAAACATCCGCGGACTGATTCCAGGCTACTTCCCTGATCAAAGACACTTCGCTTGATCCAGCGGCCGAAAATTGTCTTATCTTCCAGTTGACTCCAGTGTATTACGATGTGCATTTATGCACCCTTTTCTCTTTTAATGTTATGATAAACAAATTTCAGTCCCATAAACAATCACTGGCTACAAATATGCCGGCAATGCATTTTTAGGATATACATCACCGGCGGCCGGAGGAACTTTACAAATTCAGGCCAGACTAAACGAGGATGTAAACTGATTCTCCTTCCCGCTCCCTTGTAATGAATCTTTTGAAATGCCAGTAAGGGTTATTTTCCTTACTTTATAATGACCTATATAAAACTCAATGATCAATCGTCTGCGAATAAGGAAGCCATGACCACATCGCCAGGAGTTAAAGATTTTATTGTTTATTCATCCCATAGTCCTTCATGACCCATAAATATTCAATAGAAATTCTGCAAAGTTAGAAAGTTTCCAATTTTTGCTCTTCTTCTATGGTAACTTTCTGTCCCTTATTCATTAGTTCTTGAATTTGCGACTTCATATGTTCTCACCCACTGGTTGTACTTCTCTCCAGGAGTTTTTCTCGGGATTTTGAAGAAAGATTTTAACTTGATAATGAGATCCAGAAGACAAAAGTCTAAGTGCAGTGGCGTATCCAGAGATATAGTTGGTAACACTAGCACTGATCAACAGTTTCGTGCTTGTAGCCAGTTCACTTCGAAAATACTTTCAGACATATATTATCCTCTACATAATGAATTTTTGAAACGGTCTACCCCACGTACTCGCGCAAAGTTCAAATTCTAATCGCAAATAATTCTGCAGATCATGGTTTGCCGCATCTCGTTTATCTGCTTTTTGAGTCACTGAAAGTAACCAAAGATTTACGGAACTGCTTATCTGGATGATAAAATAAAACCTGAAAATATTTTCTGATTCCGTATCTTCATAGTCATATGTATAGCGCAGATACTGAAATGTAACCCATTCAGGTGTATAAAGTTACTTATGACTCGAATTGACTAGTGTTGCTTGTGGCTTGCCGATTCAAAGTATCCACCGCAGAAATTCGCTTTCAGTTAAAAAACAATTTATTATTTCATGCAACAGAATAACACTTCACATGTATGGTTTTTTCGATAAGGAAAAATAACAGGTACACGTTTTGTGAGATATCAAACAGGAGAATAAACCAGTACCTTATATTTCTTTAAATTAGAAAATGTCGATCATATGGGTAAGATCTTTTGTTCAGAATGAACTTTCATGCATAACGGCCAAGCTAAAGTCTGCGGAAAAATCCGGACGTTTAGCACTTGAAAAAAGTATCTGAGCCATCTGTGTATCTGAATAGAAAAATACCCCCTGGACAACGGGGCGTGACCTTCCTGGCAGTGAGCTCTATTCAGATACTAATGCCAGACACGAGAAGTCCCTATTAGGTCAACGATGACGTTTCACGGTACAGTCCAAAAGTTTCTTAACGGGTGCCCTGGTCACATTCCCATGCTGAGTGAAAGCCACACTGTCGGACAAGTGAGCCAAAGGATCTGGTCAGAGTTCCCAAGGAAACTCCCCTTCTGTGCCGTAGACAGTTGTAAAGTGAGATTCGGCCAGAGACCTTCAAAAGCATTCATATAAAAAGTCTCACATTGTTTCCCACTTTTAACTTGAAATCAAGGCAAAAAGGTATGGGTTTTTGCGACCTTGATGGAAGCAGCTGTTCAGAATTTGGATACAAAATAAAAAGCACTTCGTAAAACCAAATTTTCGTTTCGCTGCTCTTTATGTTTATGTACTGTCAAATTGGCCAGCAGGCCGTCCTCGCCGGAGTTCCCAAACAACTCAAAGATGCACGCTGTCTCCAAAACACTTATTTAAGACCCTATCTTTGTGATCACTCTTTGAATCCCAGACACAAACTCAGCCACTTGAATAATTTTTTCATGTTGGGAGGTCAGTTCTCTAGTGCTCGCGGTCACTCTGGCTTTATGGTGACCAAATGCTGTGATAACGGTGACTGTCTCTTTCAGCTGCATTCTGACCACTGACCTATTCTGGCGGGTACAAATCCTGTTACAAGAAACGACACAGACTCAGATGGCATTCTCCCAGGCCTTCAAAAGTTTAGGCTCACACGGGCCATATTATCATTTGTCACGGCTTGCCTGGATCAACTGAAGTTTGTCTTTCTTTTTGGCCCTGTCGACTCGGATCACGCTTTTATACGTGCTGTCTTCTGTATATGTCTCGTCTGTGTTCACGGAAAAACTCAAGCTACTTTGTGCATGCAGTAACTTTCTGACGATACCCGTCGACCTGATTCCCGGGCACAATCTTGTGCACGCGTATCAATGTAGCCGAAAACCTGGGACTAAATTATGCACTGGAAAAGGTTCAAGAAAGCCTTGCTTGCTCTTTCCAATGCCACCAAAGTCTATGATTCATGTTACGCTCACATATCAACTGCTCTGTTAGATGCTGACAGATCCGTCCCCCCAGATGTCATATCAAGTAAACTACCCCGATTTCTGTAGCATCGATTGACCTTCAGGATTTGTGGTTTGCAAAATGCAGATGAATGGATGGAAACGAAGCTTTGCTTTGAGAATAAACTAATCTCCTACGGGCAATTTGCGATAATGAGAAAGTTTCTAGAGAATGGTTTAAATCGGTGACAATGACGATTATCAAAATGGTGATGGGTATTCTTGTGAAAACCACAGAAAAATGTGCTCGCTAAGTTTTGCGGCAAACCGCTCACCGAAGTTACTCTTTGCAGATTATCCAACACCCGTAAAATGTGCGCGCATGAGAATCAAGCCAATTTCGGGCCGGTTAGAGATCGTATCGACCGCATGTTCGCTCTTTGGTAAATCTTAGAGCAGACATTCCACAGGCCCAGAATCTCTGTCTTTCTCGGTCTAGTAGCTTCACCGGATTCAGTCAACTGTACAGCTTTACGGGACGACTTCTAAATAAGGGGTGCTCTGGAAAAGTTCTTTTCTGTTCCTATCCAATTCCTAACTTTAATTGGAATAGTACTTGAAATATCCCTGCCATCTTGTATGAGAACAGCTCAATCGATCTCCGCTCAAGAGATTAACCCTGAATTATAATACGCGTACGTTGTTTTTTGTCTATGTGAAGGTCCTGGGGATATTTCCCCACCGTCAATATATAATACTACGCATTTTTTAAATCCAGATGAGTTGACGATTTTTCTAGATGGCCCGAACAAAACTGTAGCTATGTTCTGGATGCCTTTCGCACATTCAAAAAGTAAAATGCTGCTGTAGGGCTGGGTTGGAGCTATACCGGAACATGTCTTGGCAACAGAAGTCCCAAATGGGGTTGATAAGCTTTGTTACTTATGCAGTTACGTCTCAGCAGCTAGTTTGATTACGGATGAGGTGTCGTCGCGTATACAGAGGGAGCATTTGACTTTTGCTAAATCTAATCATCCGTGGTTCCAATGTACCATCCGATTGTCTATCGAGGGTCGGTTGTACAGTGCGGTGGTCAGATACTTTCTTGATAGCTCATAAACAGGGACGGTAATAGGAAGATTTGGGAAACTGTTAGTGTCTCAGCATCGGTTTCTCCGTAGTACTGCTGGAATGTGGTGATAAAACCTTATCAGCAATACTGAGGTTAGGTGTAGGGTCTTAAGAATCAGTGGTCCGTCAGAGGAATAGGTACCGGCTTCAAGAAGGATAAACTAGCTGGGGCATACGGTATGCTTACTCACCAATACGCTTCTTTGGTGTAACTGTTTTCCAAAGCAGGTTAGGGTTTGAGTTGGTTCGTGCTGGTCTGTCTATGATGTTGTGAAAAGGTTTCAAAACGTCTGACCACTGGACTTAGCAGAGCGGGATGTGTGAAGTTTTTGAATTGGGATGTATGAGACACATCTACCAGATAATTCGGGACATTAGCTAATATAGCTAGGTGTAGCGGCCAGTGGTTAGTTGAATTCGGGTTCTTTCTTAGTCTTTGTGATTCCCGTTAATTACCTTGTTTCGGATCTCTTTCAGTTTTTGTTTATATTCTGCCCTAAACTATGAGATTATGGAAGGTAGCAACCAAACCAAAGCAAAGAAGTGGAAGGCTGATGGTTGAATCTACTGAACTGAACAGATTCTTTCGAAATAGTTTTTATACAAGAACGCTAATCACTCATCATGATTAGGAGAAAACCTTTCTTGTTATCAAAATTATAACTTTGCCAGTGGAATAGAAAAGTAAGAAAATAGCAGGTTGGTTTGGTTCGAAATTGCTTTCCAAAGTGCAGGCGATGGGGTGACGACATCTATGGTCCATCATGTCAGTAGTAGGAATGAAATGAATTATAATTCTGTGTAGGGGATGAATCGTCGCTTCACAGCTGTTTCATTCGGATAGTCCAGATTATGTATTTTAACGGAGGATCAAATTCGGCATTCAACCAGCCCACCGGGGATGATAGCTTATCTGTAATGATAGGTTCATTTGAAGGGAGGAAAATCTGGTCCACTGGCATGAATTCACAAACTTCCACCATAACATTTTTAGTGATAGCTATATTTCGTTGATTATGAAATGGTCATCCTTAGAACATCTCACTGATAAAAGTCATACAAACACTTTACGTATACTTCAACTATCAAATTCGGGATCATCATCTGTGCCCATCCACTAGGACTCATCACGGATTGAAGCTGTCGTAAATAATGGCGAATCACACGCATTACTATCAGACAGTTTCAACTGGTACTCAACGGTTTGGTCGATGTCCTTCTCCAGCTACAATCGACTATCCGCACAGCGATCAACCTACTTGGTCGAAGGCTTCTACGTAAGAAGCTTGGATAGAATCAGGGTATTCGTTTGCAAACCACACCTCACACAGCTTAGTTTGTGAAACAGTATGAGTACCATGCACTAGCAGTGCGTGCCAAATCATTTCACTACGAACAAGTTGCCTTCTAGAAATAGTAACTTGATCAAAGAAACGATCATTCGTGTCCGAACCCGCGATGGTCAAACGGTCATCACGGTGAACTTCAGCTCTTTCTTCCTGGATTTGTAACCTGCTACCAAGGCCGGTCAATTTCCCAAATCTTCGGCCTCTAAGTGGTTACACCACCTTAATGGAATACTGTACCATTGTTACCCAATATGAAAGAAATGCACCGAGTAAAGCAATAAGAGGAGTAACCAGTGGTGACAATGAAGACTCAATCCATATCCTACACTAAGTGGATTACACCCAGTTAAACTTGGGAGATAGCTATTAAACAGTCAATGACTGGCACAAAATAGATAGCCACAATTTCGTTATAGCTTGTTCTTGTTCCACAAACCCGTAATTTTAAATTTTCATTTTATTCACAAACAATACTGAGAAATTATGAATGAGTTCCAGAACTAATTTATCGAACAGAAGGCATTCATTCAGTTATCATTCTGTTTTGGGTGATAATCAACTAAAAATGTCTAGGACTCAATGTAATGTTCTAATACAACACGGATCCCATGACTGTGACCTAACATGAAAATGGGGGGGATATAAATGTATTAAGCGGAAGTGGCTCCAGTATGGAGGAAATGATCGTATGAACTACGATGACGCTCTCAAACGTGATCACATGGCAAACGGAGGCAACGTGTACAACATTTTATAAAAAGTTGAGTTGATTTATTTTGTCAAATAAAGATGAAGTCGTTTTTTGCGTAAGTTCCTCGAATACTGCTATCAAACCCAGTCCTTCTCACTGAAGTCACGGCACATTTTCTTCGATTGCTCACTCCACTTTAGAGAAAAAAGGTGAGTAACCAAAAACATGATTCAAGAGGATTTGTCTACTAAGAGAACGAATGAAGGTTCAGGGACACTCTGATCATATAGTGATTAGTCTGGGAATTTTTCGTTCCCAATATCGCCCCGGGTATAAACCAAACCTTAAGTGAAATCAGTCTGCATTGGTTATTCTTGGATTATGAATGTTAATTAGTGACAGACGATGACAATACTACTTCAATGGGGAGAGACTAGTCGTATAAATAATACATGTATCAATTTATTTATCTCCGTATACCAGTGACAGATAAACACGAGACCACTTATTTGGACCCTGTCACACCTGTCACCTAATAACAACTCATTTTTTGACAGCATACGAAGCAATTTGAGAAATTTTGTATCGAGACTTTTCATCGAGAATATTTTTTGCCGACTTTCTGGTGGTAGCCAAATATAGTCGTGCACGATCAAACGATTTAGACACAGCCGAGGTTCCATTGACTCGATATTCACCTTACAACATTAATGAAAACATGTACCTTCTCTAGTTCCATTTTTTCAGAAATATGGTTTTTATTCTGGTGCTTTCAACCCTGAGGTGCATAATTCCATAAGACCAGGCAAATGATTATAAACGCATCCGCGTTGCAGAATCGGCCACATCATTTATTACTCAGAATTTGTAGCTCAGCATAAACATAAGTACCATATGGCGCCAAGTAGCATGTTTTTGTTCTGAAAACTGATTGAAGTTTATTGCACATCACATCCTCTACATGGACCTAATGAATGGATCATTGAGTTAGATATGAAATTAAGCTAGTATTCAAGTTCGGTTGTATTGCATTGTCTATCAACAAACTTGGAATTTGCAGTTGAGTAGTAGTAGATTGGATTTATATACAATAATATGATTCGTCATGCAACCTGAATGCTCAACTCACCATTGGAAACCATGGAAACACTGCACAGCTGTTTCATCCTTGTTGGGAATCATCAGCAGTGCACATCCACCAAGCCCCCACGGGGACTCGAACAACGGCTGGGGTGAACGATTGTGAATCGAACACCTTAACTGTTTGTTGAACATCTACACTACATGAAATAGCACCCTTCCTTGGTTTTCAATGGTGAGCTGAGCGTTCAAGCTGCATGATGAATCATATTTGACGTGGAATTCCGCTGTTATCAGGAGTGCCAGTAGATAGTACATTAATGAGAGTAACATATTAATTAGTTTGATTTTTTGGATACGCCCAACGTGATTTTGCCATTCACCGGTATTATACGTTTGCACTATTACAGAACAGTTCAGTGAGTTGACACACTTTATCTGATGTGATTCTAAGCATAAAATCTAAGGATCACTTTTTCCTGTTCCCGCCAACCACTCCTTCCCCTTCGTAAGGCCAGTTAACGAAAGTGGTTTTATTTGCTCCCTGTACTTCACTCTTGAACGAATTATTAGAGAACATAGACGTTGTATCCTGTCTAATGAATCACAATTGACAAAAAACACACACCTTTACAGGCCACAAAACTTTCTCAATGGCACAGAAACAAGCACACGGTTTATTCTGCGTTGGCTAATTCTATGTAACTACTTATCATTATCAATATTGTTATCACGTTTTTTATTATTTCTCTGGCTTGAGCACATTCTTACGGTGCATTTAGACTGTCTAAAGAAAAATCTAACAATAATGAACTCCACAAAGGGTCATGAGTTCGGTCAAAACTTTATCCCTGTTTGGCAAAGCAAGAGCAAGGGACGGGAATACAGAATTTTGTACAGCTACAAACTTGAAGGAAAGAAGTGGCAATATGATCAACCGTCGGGATTAGCTAAGAGATCATTTGTAATGCAGAATGCAGTGAGCCTTTCCTACGAAACAACAAACAGGGAAGATATGGTCCACTTTTTCAGTGGCGAAAAGTACTCACAGGGAACGCTCAAAGACACCTCCTAATCAGGCTTTGGCGGAAAACAAGAGACTGTCAAACAGTGAAAGGTTTGCCGCAGATAATTTACGGTAATAAAATGGGGCCATTTGCTGTGCTTTTAAATTCATTGATCCTGCATAGAATATATTTTCAGATGTAGATGTAGGATACTATGGCCACTGTTACTGTCAGTCTGATAGATACGAAATAATTACTATCCAGCAGAGAGTCACCGCGAATTTGATATTAGACAATTAATATTAGGATTTCAAGAAAAAAATGCGTATTTCAAAGAGCTACATATTTGCTGACTACCGTTAATCAACAGCGTGAGTAAAAATGGTAATGAAGCACAGAAGAATTTCACAGAGCTTTATGAAGTTCATGGTGCACTGCAAGCGTTTGTGGTAAGGTTATGGCCAAAAAGTAAAAATCTACGACTTCATGAGATAGATATACAGTTGATCCCGTTGGACGAGTAGAACAAAAAATGGAGCGGGTTTTGATGCAGCGCATGGAATATACTGAAATTACCACACCACGACCTGCTTCTTCGTGAAGTTTTGCCAATCTTGAAGGAAGCACGGAACATTTCATTTTCAACGTTAGAATTGCCCACGTCAGCATTCAGTCAAGTTTCTTGGAGGGAAAAACGACAAAGGTGTTCGGAAAAACGAGCCCCAGGGAAATAGATTAACTATGGGAAATGGGTGAATAGGGAGCACCCATTGCTATGAACAATTTTGAGTCTCTGATATAATCCCTAGAGGCTGTGTACCATCCTGCTTGTGTGCGTTTCTCGATGTGACAGCTCGGACTCATATACTGTGTGTGACTTGTGCCTCGTTGACATTCGGTTTGTAGTAAAAATGCAACTTGTTTTGACTACTTGTGCGAGGGAAACACGACGGTATTTGAGGATGTAAATTCAAAATGATTTCAACGGTAACCAACCAGAAAGGCAGGGCAGTATTTCAAACGGCGAGTTGTTTCATGTATGACCGATCGGTCCCATGCGTGGCTTACAATGCTGCCTACATGAAACTGAGTGATTGTGCTGGCATCAATAACGCGATCAGTCTACTCGCTCAAGAACTCCTTGATATGAATTATTCACTGTTGGTGACAACGATAAACAACAACGTGCTTTTTAAACTCTAACGGCGGACCTCTGCAACATGTGACCAGTCATAATCAGTGAGGTGGTTGAATGTTTACCATGATTTTTTACTAAGTTGTGTAACAAAATGACAGTGCAACCGTGTCAGGAATTTCGAGAAATAATGTGCGGTTGTTTTTCCAAAGAAAAACAGTTTTCTGATGCATTTGTCGGCATTTTAGTGCCATAAAAATTTCTGAGGTTGACAACAATATGCTGTTCTGGAAACCCCCTAAATGTATCCCGCCTTGGACACGGGACTTGACCGAATATTCAAGGTTGTCAGACGACTTCCATTAGCGGTATTAGGTATTCACCTTTCTAAATTCATTTTTAATATGTATTCAAACTTCCGCCTTCGCGGGCACAATCTTAGAAATATCAGCTGCTTGTGTCCCACCAACATCTATGAAATCACAAAGTAACCAGCAACACCACACCAGCATTTTACGCTGGAAAATGGACTAGAGCGCAAGTGAGACTCAGGGACACGAATTTGAAGTGACTGTTCACTAATGGGTGTTAGACCGTACAAGGCAACTAGTTGAATATTCGCGATCCTCTTTAATGCTAGGACTCAGCAAAAAATGAGGTTGACTCCCAATAGAAGTACTCTTTCTCCTTCTTTTGCTAAGTGAGAAACCTTCATGCAGTTCGGTGTTTTCTACTCAAGGATGCTGATTAACGCACCAGTTTACATAAACTTTACAGTCCTTGTGCCTTCGAAGCTGTTTATACACAGAATTTTCCCTTATCTACCAATTCTAAATAGTACAAATAAATCCACCTAAATAATTTACCTCCGTTTTAGAAAATATATGTGAGCTCAAATCCGTTTTTATTTTCCACGCAATTTGGAGCTGTTCATGCTTGACTTTCGGCAAAGATTGTCTAGATGTATACCGTAAGCTTCTAGTCGATTTGACTGAGAACAATTTAGCGGTGAAAATTAGTCAACCGTAATATACTACGATTCACCATGCAATATCGACGAGCAACTCATCATTGAAAAACACGGAATCATTCAATAGCTATTTCATCCTAGTTTGGAAATATCCGCAATGCACACCTACTGGGCTCCAACCGGTGCTCCAACCTGGAATGAACAGTCCTGAATTGATCAACTGCTCGCCAGGCTATCCGGACTCGGACTTACCGAACTGTTGAAGCATGACCATTACGTGATATTACGCACTCTTATCACCGGTACTGAACGGTAAACCCCATTCTCCAGCACAGCCATAGACTTCTATGATGGACGACTTCTCAGTAGAGGCCATTCCTTTATAAATAATCTGCATGGTTCAGTTACTGTATGCTTGTGAGTATTAGGAGATTAAATTTATATATTAAGATTCCTCATAAAGAATGAAATCTCAACAGACCGTTGACGAATTCTATCTATTATAAAACAGCTTACAAGGATTTCATGCTTTTCAGTGGTCAACTGATACTAAACGTTAAACCATGTTATACAATTGTAATCTCTTACCGCTCTTATAGATATTCCTTTCTATCAATAACTAATGAGCATTAGAAACAGTCAGTTCTAGTGTTCTCTTAGTTCGTTATTGGTTTCTAACAGGTTATACAACGTTCTGCTTTTAGTACGTCTAATTCCCAAAACCAGTAAGTTTTGCTTTGGGTCTGAAAACAAAACAGATAAACATTGTGTTGTCCACGAACGGATGGTTGGGAGTGCAGCATGATAAAATTGTAAATCCTGTAGCTTTTGCCGTTAATAGAGAGAGAACAAGTGGCTACAGCTGAATCATGGGATGCAAGTTCCCCCTTTTATTATCCGCTTTTCAAAAGATTCATTATCCGTGACAACTAAATACTGAAAGTTAAAGAAAGCCATAAAGAGTATTTCTTCGTTCCGGAAAATTACTCAGTTCAATCTTCTATAATAGTGCTTTACTTTCAGTGGCATATTTTTAACATTTAGAAAGGTACTTCCAACTCCCATTCTAGAATATCAGCAGTGCTGTGTTTAAAGTCCAAAAATCGTACAGTGATTTGACTTATTCTGTTTCGTAAGCCTTTATCAGATGACGGCTGATGTGATCAATTTGATGCGTCCTATTTCCTTGAGAAGGAAAGTATATATTTTTTTATTTTTATTTATTTAAGGACTGGAAGGTTAGTTTATTCTTATCCTCATAATCCATGAAACATGTCAACGGGTAAGAAACATTATATTTTGTTTTAGTTGACGAAAGCTGTCTAGGAACTCACAGTTATAGTTGGTCAAAGAAAAATTCTACTCTTTACTACTTTTTGGCCTCATACATTTCCTTCAAAAGGCCGCTTTTACATTAGGGTGCAATGCTATATTATTACACTTATTTCTTGGTGTGCGAAGTTGCCCACGTACATGAGCATTCGGTTAGGTCTTCAGTAGGATATGGAAGCTGTTCGGGATAAGAAACAAACATTTTACTGTATCCAAAATACTAGTTCAAACCAGTTCCAGATACCCGATCAATGTGGGTCTATGGTACACTCAGTCCAGGTTCATGGTATGATTCATTATAAGTTGAGCTGCTTCAATTCATTGAAATCAGGAAATTATTGTTTCTTCAACTGCTAATGATGCGCAGAACAACTTCGAATGCCTTCATGGTCGGCCGTGCGGATAACGTGTGCCACTCGCCTAAGCTCGATCTTGGGTTGTACAAATTTGCACAGAAGCTGATGATCCCCTGAAAGCTAGACGAAAGATCTACACACGGAGAGCTTCCATGATTTGTGACATTCTCTAATTCTCGTGCAGCACGATTATTCATTTCGTACGCAGTTCAAATACCCCAGTTATGTAACGGATTACAACTTACAATATTCAAAGGTTACACAAGTGAATAATACACTGCCAAGTTTCATGTTATTGTAACATTTTTATTCTGGTTTGTTTGGTCTGTACCACCTCTGAAACTACCTATGGCACTTTAGAGCAGCTACAATATTACGTAATTAGAGTTACTACTGTATACTTTAAAAAGTCCTATTAATTTACTCAGTTGCTCTAAATTTATTTGGGACTTTGTATCCGACATAACTGCTTTTTCCTTACTACTGTTAACAATTGGCTTTACGTAAATATCGTATTGGGTGGTGCCAATTAGCCACCCTCCTTTGGTGTTGGCGACACAGCAAGTGCATAAGGGCCAAATTTAACGATAGCCCCAGCTGTGACAAAGACAATAAAATTAACCATGACGAGAACCATTTCACGATAAGCCCATTCTCTAATACTTTTACAGAATAACACTTTTATCCGAAGTGACAATGCCGGACAATGTTTTATACGATTTTATTGATCCGCTTTCAGGTTAACTGTGGTGGATTCCATCTGCTGAATTTTCTGAAAAAAGGAGATAAAATATAAGGCCCATTAGCAGAACATCTTAAAGCCCTCCTAGTGTCCTCGTGGTACTGAGGTGTGGATGAAATCCAAGTGCTACGTTAATATTCCATCTACCTCAAAGAATTTAAACACTTTACTCAACTGAATCATATGCACTACTATTACGGTTAAAATAAGCATTCGTTTAAAGTGAAACTCACGATTACCAGATGGAGGCGAAAATAGGCAATGGTTTTACCGAGTCTGTTCAACTTTTATGATTATTCCATTAGAATGCTAACTTTTTCTTCGTTCATAATCTTCATGTTAGGTAGCTTTTTAAGCCTAACTTTTCTTGCTTTTCGAAAGCCCATACTCTGATTAAGTTTCTGTTATTTTCAAATGCACCCGCTATATTTTCCTTCGTTAACATTTTAACAGTTTTTGTGATTAGAGCATTTTATTCACGAGAACAAGATCGAGCCTCATCGTATGAGATGTTGAATTCAGTCTTGTGCACAAAATTGTGGGAGGTTTTGTTATAAACAACAGTGTGTGAATAGACAGTGGAAACACTTGGATAGATCACCTAATTGATGAAAAAAAATCAAGCTCACCACACTATTAAAGAACCTGATTATTTTCACTACAAAAAAGACGGATCTAGGGTTAAATATTCCGATCACTCGATCATCACAAGTGGGAGAACCAATACGAAATTATTTTTGGCCAAATGAATCTCCTCAAGTGTTCGCATTACCGAAACCTCATATCAAAGTCATAAAACACATTCCTGATTTGAAGACCGTAATTTTGCCCACGGTTAGTCACTCTTCCACAGTAATCAGCAGTAAACTTTTATCCCGCCTCATACAGCCAAGTACACATAAGACATACAGGCGCTCGCAGTACCATGCATTTTCACTGCTTTGGTGCACGAAGTTATTCGTTTCATGGAATCGCAAGCAGCTGAGTTTGTTCTGATTTGGTAGAGTAGTTCTTTCTTGTGTTTCGTTTTGTACTCTCTCGTCCACATTATTCGTTATGTATGATCGGTTTTCTTAGCTTGAACTCAGTTGCGCCATTCTATTGGTTCTTTGTGGGCCTTATTGTGTTAGCTCAGACTGTGGTCACAAGGCGAAATTATCCACCTAAACTAGTTTTGAACGTCATACTGCATAAGACTGAACAGTCAGACTGGTGGGTCAATTGTTCTCCTTTTTTCGGTGTTGATAGTCTATTCTAACTATATTCCCCATGGATAGCATCTGTACACTGATGTCTGTTCGTGTGGTTTTGCATGTGCAGGTTCAAGGCACGCAGGTGAAAGCTGGGTAATCCTTCGGTCCAACAGATATCACAGGTTCTTAAAAAGATTACACAAATAAGGTACATTCCGTCCGATTCCGCTGCTACCAGAGAAATTCATCGATCAAGTAATTGATCTTCAGTTATTCTCAAACAAAAACCAAGTCCATCCGATCAGCATAGAAATGAAGCACAAACGGTTAGGCGTTCAAAAGTTGCGTGGTTCTATACCATACCACCTTATTTGTCTAAAGATTTTCCTTTGATTCCAAAAAATATCTCTGTTACCAGAGCTGATTCAACGGAACAATTCGTTCTCATCTTTGAGTTCCGAATTTTAAATCCGTCAAAAGCAGTTTACTTTGGTTGTAAACCGTTTTATCCCGTTATTTTACCCTTTGTCATGCTTCATCTATTGGAAAATTACATGGCTCGCCACCCCAACACCTAGAGTTTTATTTTCAGGCTTTCCCGGCTTATGGAATTGGGTTTCGTTGTCTTGAGACATATGTATTCTAATTCGCGCATGCATATACAGAACAAAAGTACTTAGATGAAAAACGCGGTAAAATTAGTCAACACTCTTCTCTGCCAATGCCTACCGCTCAAAGGACCAGCAAAACATTGGTCGAAAGTGAATCCTGATTTTGTAGCAAACACTCCAAGACATACAAATAAATGGTAAACGTTTTTACACTGAAAATCAATTATCACACTCAGATGTCGGGTTTATAGGATGAAGCTGAAATGAGTTCATATTTACTATTATAATTGTTCCTTATTCCCGATAGCTATTGGAATTAGTTTAAAGAGTAAGCCTACGACAAACAGTTTCAATCTTGACTGCTATTGTTTGAAAAAGGGATTACAACCACAGCAATAAAAATTCGGCATCTACTTAGGCTCTGTAATAATTTATTTTTCAAAAATATAGATTTTGTTGATTTGCAAATGGATTACATATACCTACTACCGTTTAGTTCACTATTTCATAGCTATTGCGATGTGGAAAAATACTGAATGAACAACATGTTGTTTGATTGTCAGCCTTTAACCTCACATTCATTTCAGTTAAACGCCGCCTCCAACACGCTGCTAATAATAAACAATGATGATAAAATAGCTGTACAGGGCGTCCATTTGGTAAACATTATTTCAAGCATCTATCGTTCATGTTGAATCATTCGGGAACCCATTTTAATATCAGAATATTTAAACCGGTTAAGTAGAGGAGCTCTGTATGTTTTTCACAAAAAATGCCTTCTTTACCTTTTGGCTTCCTACGAAACAGCTGACTATCATAGGTAGCCATTTCTGTGTGGACAACCCATCATTATCAATCAGAAAGCAGTAGAGAAACGGCATCTTATTTTGTAGTTTTTATCCTCTCCGATGGATTGCAAGCCTCAGCGAATAGCTCAGATGTTAAGTGTGGCGTGACATTCTGCTCATCTAATCATGGCAACACAGAAACAACAGTAACATGACGTGTTGTGCTCTTTTGTGCAGATCCAATATTGAACGAACATCGTGAGTGAAGCTCAGTACAATGAAATTTAGAAAAAATATTCGTAAAAAAGCATTTACTTTTTGTTTTTGAGGATAACCTTTAAGCATTCTACAGAAACAAATTATTGTGACTGGCTAGACCCTATGATAACCAGGTTAAACTAAATAAGTTATGAACAAACAACGAATAGATTCGGAGAAAATGTACTTCAGTGCATCGTTACCGTGTGAAGTGATGAGTCTAGTACATGCAATACATGCCGTCTGACAGCCAAGCTTCGAAGATACCGTGGTGATGAGGAAAATGCCGAAAACTGATGACACTGGTAAATCCTGCACATTGGAAATTACCTTCCCCTCCAAAGAATTTGCAATTTTCTGTCCACATCAGAATTTACGTACGTCATAATCGAAGTCTACTAGCTTAGTACAAAAGCGAATGTTTGGCTATTGAACGGTTAGTAGCTAGACAATCGTGCCTGTCCTGATGCGTGAACGAAGAAATCTAACTAAATTTATTTGAATTAGTCAACGAGTTCAATCAAAGTAACTGCCTAAGGGCGCATTGTGACAGCCTTTTTGGATGAGTATTTCATCGGTCATCAATCCACTGACCTTCAGGAGTTAAACAATTGCCATCGAATTATTTGGACCATGACGTACCGGGTGTGATTCCCTCCATCGATCGCCGTGGTAGAATTGGACAACTGCTGCGTATTATTTCATGTTAACAAAAGAAAGTGATAGTATTCTAAGATTATCAGCTGGTTTTGAAGCTTGAATTCCAAACTAATCGGTACTATCGTATTACAGAATAAACGCTCTAGCGTTCGTGGAAAAGATGCTTTGACACATCAATAAAAGTACAACCTGATAGGGCCTTATGAATCTCGCAAAATTAAAACATTTTGAGAACCGAAACTGTATCAGTAACACCAAAAGGCACCTTACTGGTTCATATGCTATTTGCTTTATCAGCCAGTACGTAGCAGCAAATAATCGTACTCTTTGAAGTGAGAGCATTATCATGGAGCTGAAGAATGAAGACAGAATTCCGTTCCGAAATCACAACGTATATTAGGTGGCATTCTACGTTACAAATAAATAGAAATAAATAACAGGCCATAAAGCATAGAGGTCTAATGGGTGTTCGGGATATCCGTCCGTTGAGATGCAAGGCAGTTCTCAAACAGAGCGGAAGGAACCGGCTTTTAGATTCACAGACTCGTTGGTGTATTGACAAAATCAATAGTTCAAACTATTCGATGGTTATCGGTTTTCGGGCCACAGCGCAGGCTTTGTCTGAGAGATCACTATCGATTTGTCTATCCAAAGCTGATATATTTGAGTCAGTTGAAAAGCAACAAAAAACAAGAACAACTGACGGGGTAATAAGCTGCCACTCTTATTTTCCGACCTTGGCGGGTAATAGTTTCATTTACTATGAGGGTGAACGTTATTTCAACTGAGTTTGATTGGCTAGCTGTTTGAATTGTGGATCATTTCCTGAGGGAACATTTTGACTAATAAAATAAGTTCTATCCTAATAGCTGAGCAACGAATAGTCCAGAATCGAGCACTAAAACTGAAATCCGTTTTAATGGTCATTCTGCTCTACTGTCTCATGTGTACCATGATGTGGACTAGTGGTGCATAAAACTCGTTGATAGTATTAGTTTGAGTAAATGGAAGATAAACCACGTTTTCTCATTACCTAATACGTCGAAGGATTTATCCGCCACATATTACTACTATGAACAACAATATCGGTAGGCACGTGTAGTACACTAATTGCAGATTAGGGAAAAACAAGTTTGAGTCTCGCTTGCCACTACCCATAAGACTCTAAGTGCCATAACACGTTCAGTTAAGATGAAGCAGCAAATATGTGAATAAACTATATTTAACAGTTCTCAACAGTTTTTGATATGCAGGGTATATTACGTTAATTTGTAAGGTGAACCTCAGTATACTGGAAATGAAAGAAATGAAGTATCGGAGTTAGCACATCTGACACTTGCGACAGTTGACATGTGTGCTTTTCCACGGTTTTTCCCTCTTGTTTATCCTATCCTCTTGAATATTCTCCCCATTACTTGGACTCTCCTAGAACTTGGTTCCTGAAGGCTACACACCAAACTAACCCTTTTCAGTACATAGCTAAAGACTGTTGAGTTCATACTGAACTGTGGGATACATTCACTGAAAGAGTGGAGTATACCGGTGCAATTTAAAACAGCTTCAGCTCAAAACTTTTCCGTAAGATTACGGTAGTCACTGATATTGAAATTAGATACACAAAGATCTATGGCACAATAAATTATGAAAATGGTCAAAACTGTACACTGTAAGTGCATTGGTTGTATCGTTACCCACACACAGCATTATTTTGCCAGTAGATCATCCTGATCACGATAATTCACAAGATATGCAAGTATGACGTGTCCAGAACGGACCTTCAGAAATGAGCCAACGAATTCACTAGCATCACAACTGCGAATGAACCTCGTGGATCGACGAGACGAGAAAGCAGACCAGACGGGCAATGTTTGACCGTATCACCAACCAACCAGAACATAGCGTACACTAAAGCTGTTCGACCATTTAGTTTGTTGCAATCATTGATTACATCTACCTTGCATCCTACGTAGACAATACTTCTCGCAAAAGAACTGCAATATTTCCGGTTCAGAGCATGCTCCGTCCAGGAAATACTGGGTTAGCTCAGAACATGGTGTCAGTAAAACTGAAGAACCTCACATCCCTTAGACGGTGTGTATGACTGGAACTGCGGGAAGTCAGCCTCCGAAGCCGGTGAAACGGGCGGGTCAGAATCCTTTTTTAGATGAACAAACGCTTCGTAAACAACGGTATTTAGGTTTTTTCCTGCTTGCCAGGCTATTTTATGCGTCATGTAAATTCCAGTGATGCTCCGATGCTGGTTCAAATTGGAAGCCAGATGTGAGTTGAGTGCACTCCCCATTAGTGCGGGCAAAGTCAAACAAGACCCAACAAGAATACTGCATGACATGGTCGAACTATGTCCGAGCCAATCAAAAGAAATATTCTAACGGTTTCAGTCTTACCGCAAAGAAAATTTGAAGGATAAAACCATCAATGAAAATGCAAACGAAGTGAAGATTCGGCTTATTTTATGCAGTCTTTATTGCTAGGAAAGAGAGTCGGACATGAGAATTACTAGTAATTGGGGCTCAAGAAGGTGTTGCAGGCAAAAAGCATTTGCTCATGCCCTCCTTTGACCTGAATATCTGTACTAGTGTGTACGAACTTTAGGACTGACACAGATCAGATGAGTCATCTCACAGAAAGCACAGCTACGATTGATATGAACCCAGTGATAATGGCACCCTCACTGCATACTTGTTCGTGTTTGTCGACTCCAGAAAGGGAAAGAGTTTCGCCCAGCTTGAGAGATGACGTGCCTCGGTTGGTGGAAATAAAAATCGACCCATCTGTAAACTTCATCCGGTACCCACAAAGCCAATCAACAGACCAGACCAGTAAGAACATTCTATCAGTTGAGCAACATGCTATTCATAAACTTGGTAGTAAATGCCATCCCCTATAGTAATCAACTGCGTACGGGTGCCTTGGCGAACATAATCTTTGTGTTCGTCGATGATCATGAGGACGTTACGAACAGCACCGTAAACTTATGATTTGAAAAATGGAACGACGAAGGACATCCTGAGAGAAGTAGAACTAAAAGTGAAAATGCCAATTAAAAAAATGTTAGACGAAAAATGAAATTCTTAGTGGACGTGAAGAATCCACAGATCATATTTTGACTTGTAGTACTTCATAAGTCGGGGTTTACCTCAGTGAACCAGAACGATTTTGTAAATTGTTTAACAAAATTAAACATGTTTGTTCGACGTGCACCTGGTTTCGATTATCAGCTGGGCTTTTTCTCTGGAAGGGTCTATTATTCCTTGTTTGATATTATTCTGTCCGTGACATTATCAGTCCGTGGTGTTCCAGTCACTTTAGGAGAAATTGTTTGTGGTGGGTTAGAGAGATCGCAACACTGTGAAGTAATTGCTGCCGTTTACGGTCCAAGGGGTTTTGTAGCCAAATGGTGAGGACATTTCAACCCGCGCAAGAATCGAAAATATTGAAACGTGCTTCTCCGAAGGTAGCAATATATAGAATGCCGGTAATTCACGATATTTTGTGAACTTCATTTAAACACATTTCTTTACCAAAGATGATTTATCAATAATCTTAGGGCAGATGGGCTGTGACACACTCTGTGACACACTGTTTGTCCGTTTTTGGTGCATTTGGTTTCCTTCTATCTTAAAAGAGACCAGCGAGATCTTTTGAAATCGTCTCATTCAAGACCGAGATAACCTCAAATGTATCGACTGTATTACACAAGATGTGCGAAGGAGTGGAGCAACACCAAGGTGCTGTATCCACCAGGGTACACGACTAAGGGAAGAGAAATTTGATCACCAAGTATCGCCAGTCACTTTTCCCGGGCACCTGTGACAGAATTTGGCAATGGCTGAAAATATTTTGCTACCATCTCAATTTGATGTTGTGGCCTCGGGATGTACTGTGTTGTCGTTCATGAAAGGGGAAAAACAGGTGAAAGCAATACCACATCCGTGGCACAAAAACTTCCCGGAACTGATTGCCGAGCAATAAATATGCGTTCAGGATATTCCCGAAAATTTCGCTTCGATAGAGAGTAGGGAAAGTCAAGATGGTCAAAAGACTTGGATGTGAGATAAGAAGACGTACAAGAGAAATACCAACATTTGGGAGATCGAAACAGTTTTATGAAAACCAGGAAAAACAAGAAGTGTGCGCTTTTTTCAGTGGAAGCCAATTGCGAACGTACTGGCTGATTCGTTGCTGGCACAGAAGTTCCATCACAGTTGGCTACTTGATGAACAAGTAGCACCCGTCCAGATTCGGGGTAAAGGCTTAAGTCGACGGGATCGTGGATACATAAGATAACAGTGGATACTCGTCAATCAGTGTCTGAGCCTATCATTGACCAGTCGAAATATGTGATACCCCGATGCCAGTTGGACCAGAGAGTCTCGGGGTAATGTGACGGTGAAGTAAGCAAATTTGCGATTATTATACGTTCAAGGAACTAACGGTTCTAGCGAAATCCCTAAGTATTGTTTGACTTATTATATATACACATATATATATATATATATATATATATATATATCATTGATATTCTCTTGAAAGTACCAACTATCTCGAGTGATAACGAATTCAGTAAGGAGCGAATATAAACCACTTAAAAAGTTGTCATTGATCTTCCGTTATTTTCAGAAGTCACACGTAAGTCTCTTTCAGAGGATTTAGGCAAAATTGTGCAAACGTACATAAAGTGTCGCAACCAATAAAAGGCAAAACAAACACACCGGCGTATGTGTACCGCACGCCCAATAGACGGGCGAGAAGATGTTGGGACAATCAGAATGATCCTGGTTATATGACTAGAGAGAACTAACATTACCCATGACCCTAAAAACCGACTACTTATGTTCAATGAAACGGGTTAGCATATTAAGCGTGAGAAATCGTGAGAATTTCGACTGGTACAAATTACTGAACGTAAAAGCCACGGGATTGTGTTCAAACACCAAACTCTTCATGGCTGTAAATACGTAGAGCTCGACCAACGAGACTTCAAAAAGCCTTGCTCACAACAATGGAAAGAAATACATCAAGGCCGGAAGTCTAAGTTTCTGAAGTTAGTAGTAGTCGCATACGGAGTCATCCCGTGGAATGCACTGTGGAATTTTAAAGTAATTTCTAAGGAGATGAAATTTGAGGACGGTGTCCCCTAGAAATACATACCGGTACCTAACCCGTCGTCTTCTCTTCTGTGATATCAACTCATCTGGTAATGAAGTTCATTAGACTCCAAATCCATGATCACAAAATGAAAGCTTACGGGGAATTCTTCACAGTATTCACCCTGGTTTGTATTTCTTCCAAATCACCAATGGTCTCCAATGATATTTGCTTTATAGGTGTTCGACGTAAGTGCTGAACCTCAAGTGAAATTGGTATATTGAGACCTATTGCCAAAGACAATCAGTAAGAGTACCCTGACTGTTTTTATTCGTCACATATCGCTAACATATAGCCGTTTTTACTCCTGATTAGAAAGGATGTCCATCTATCATAGCTTAATGTACAATAAACGGTGCAGGCGACTAGGCGTGACATGAATGAGAACACCATAAGATGCCACTTTTGTAACGGTTTTTCGTTCGTCCGTGAATCTAAATGATACAGCAATAGTATATGCCTAAATATGAAAAACTAACATGAAGAAGAAAAAGACAGAAAGCAGTCGTTTTGTCGATCAGGGAGCCGGGAGAACAGTAGCGCAGAACCCTCCTCTCGGCTTTCGGCTTTTCGATATTAAAATGTCAAGCGGATTTACCATTACATAACAATTAGGTACATATAACACAATCACTGCAATTTTTGCAGGCAAGAATGCGAAAGTATTGTGTCTGTGTCGTAGAATATCAGCCAAAGTCTCAAATAAAAGAAAGCAAACCAACAGCAAAGGTTTGAATATTTGTTTCTGATCACCTCCGGTAGTATTAGTTCCGTGGCAATACTCTGGCGCACGGCCATGAAGGTGAGTTCGAAAACATCATGGACGGTTCCCGTGCATCGTTCAAACCTTTCGATGTATTCTGTCTTTCTCTGTCGATGTAAACGTGCAACTTAGAGAGTCCAGAGGAAACGAGTTGCCCATGTGACAAAACTTACCAGTGAAATTAACCAACTACGTAGTGAGTCGACAGAACCTGAATAGCTCCTCTCCGATGGGGCTATGGTACTGCTGGACTATGTTTAGGTTCCTTTTTGCCAACGCTTTTTTAATCCACAAGTTAATGGCAATGTAACGTCATATTGAGCCACAGCGTTATTTCTACTCTTGCAAATTTAACTACAAATTACAAGACCTACCGAATGCACATATTTGGTTGGCTGTTCTGTGAGTCATCTGACTGGGACCCTGGTGGTCTGAAGTGGCAACAGTAACAACTTTGGTGGAGTTCGACTTGTTATAGCATACCACTTGTTTGCATTCAAAATACAGATAATTCATCTCAGATGTAAAGGCTTATGTGCATGCAAGGATGATGGTTTGGTGTTATCGTCCGCCAAATCAACAACGGTGACATAAATACTCTTTGCGGTGAAGAAAACCATATTGACAGAATGCATTGTTGGCACGAGGAGCGTGAATCTCATGCAATGGAAAACTTGCTTGCATTTTTTCACATCGCTGCGTCAGATCTTTCCAGTGTGAAAAAATGCAAGTGGATTTTCCATTACATGAAAACCATATGGGTTTGCCATGTTGAGATTATGCTTACTGAAAATGCTCCATGAAAATTATTCCCTCTGCAGCTGTCGTCAAATCCATCCCTGGTAAGCGTTCTTCATGATGATAAATGTTGTCTCTAAAATCCATCTGATTTAACGTCATACTGAATGACTGTTCCATGATGGAGGATGATGAATTTGTCTCTCGCCATTTATTTACTTGACTCTAACCTTTCATCCTGGTGGCTGGTTATAAGACTTTTTCGCCATCCGTTTCATCTCATTCAGAAGACCGGCAATGAAGAAGTAGCCGTTATGCTGACCTACTGACTCGATGGTCACGTGCTTGAATCTTGACGCCAAGGATCACTTTGTTTCCAAAAGCTTTTAAGTCATCTCATTCTCTTTTCGGAAGCGTGAGAACATGTTCAAGAGAGATATTGGTAATTTTTGACAGCTAAAATGGGGAACGTTCGAGAATTGCAAAATATCTAAACAAACTAGTGGAATTCTGCAGCAGAGGAAGTTCCCCGAGTATTCTGTCTGCTGGGATACGGAGGACTTTTGAACCCTTCACAGAAAGGTCCCATCAGTTGCCCTTCAAAATATCGGCATAATATGGCATCTGCCATATTGCCTTTAAAGTTTCATTTTAGAAGGTTTTTCAAATTGTAGCTCTTGAATTTACGCGATTCTACTAATTAGCTTCATTCACTGACAGTTTATATTCCTGGGAGCGACCTAGCAGCTCTCTAAAGACAGCATGCTGTAGTAAAGCTTTAAAATTAGTTTGAATGTGACAACTATTGGTGACTTTTTTCCATCCTCTGTCCAATAAGCTATCAGTTGACAGGATCAGTTACACAGAGGAAATAACGAGTACTTGCATGCCTTTTCTATTCTTGAACGCCTTTCTGTATTCAGAAAATGGTAAATCACAGGGAAAAAGGTTACACTATTCCTTTATGCATTGTTGCGAACACAAGAAAGCAGGCGCAACAGTAAGTGGTTGTGAAATCGAGAAAGCGCCTCTGACCAACTGCTGTCTAGAAGAGCGAAAGCTGCATCATCGCTCCAAGTTTGACTGGCCAGAACTAGAGGACCAAAGCTTGAGTAGAATCGGTGGGGTTTGGTCCACCTTTAAGGTCTTATGCGCATTCGTACGTTTGTATCACTCGCGAGAGCGTGTATTCTTGCACTTGCTCGTGATTGATCCATTCGCGCAGAGCATGGACGAATAGTAAAAACATGTTCAGTCAGAGCTTCTGTCTCACTCATGGATTATCTCACAAGCAATTCCGTTAGCTAAGACGAAAATATTTTATTTTGCGTTTGATTTGTTGGTTCAGTAACATTATCATCCAGCGTGAATCATTCCAGGGCTGATTCTAACGCCTGAACGTGAGTTTATATTGAAAATAGTTTTTTGATGGGCAGTATATCGTTGTGGATGATGCAAATCGGTTAAAGCAGATTGCGAAAGCTAGGGTTAATTTTGCTTTGCACAGCAACGTGAACCGAGCCTCCGGAAATTTTGTTTTCCCTCAGCCCGTAATTATCAATGGAATAAAACTGCCTGATTCTGTCTTATCACCATAAGTGAATTTCAGAAGAAGACATAACACTGCACACCCGTGATATTTACATTGAAAATAACTTCGATCTTCTTTACAGTGCGCTACTGTCAACCTGCACAAATTGTTTCTCCTAGAAGCTGAAACTGTGCTGCTTGTGCAGAAATTGTTAATTTATATGAATACGAAAGCATTTTCAGAAGTAGCCTTGTGCTTGGATAGTTCGAACTCTCACCTACCGAATTACCATTCCTACGAACTGGACAAAACAAGCTTTGTTCTATACGAAGGAACTCTTGAATATTATGAACAAGTTCTCTTGACGCTTACTTTCTAGTGTTTTAAATGGACCACCACTTTGTCCGACTTTGGGTTGGTCTTGATGCTCAGGCCAGTATTCTGTTTTACAATGATTGGCAAACCAAGGGATCAGTAAAGTAACTCTACCAGATAGGTAGCTGAATACTCCCAAATGATGAGACATGAAAAGTTCACAAATTAAACGTTTCACAGGCGGTATATTGACTTTTCCTTTAAAGCAATCTAAGCGCTTTTTAAACAATCTACGCAATATGCGCTTGTTTAGAAATAAAAGAGTGCAGAAATTAGAATATTTCGGACTTCAGTGTACGTACAATAGTAAGTCACAATAACTCACTCCCGGCGTCGACAAACTGGTTGAATCTCCCGGTTCAGCGAAGAAAACACACAAATAGTGTTTTCCGTGAATATGTATATCAATTGTGTTCAGGTCTCTCTTTAGTATTCAGTGACATTCTGTTAGATGACCCTTGAAATCCACTGGTTTCCTGATGGTACCAGCCTCAGGAAAAGCAGTATCATTTTCGAATTCACTTCCATTGATATTCTAACAGTTAGATCTGTTGCCTCAGTCGGGCATTTTATTTACCGTCTAGGTCATAACTGATATTGATCTACCTGTGATTCTACCTGCTGCTATATCTTAACAAGCGATGTATGAAGAGAGTGAACATATTCAATCGAATTTTAAATCTCGCAATTAAATTTGCTTCATTGCTCCTTGACAGCAGATGGTTTTCGGCTTTGATTAACATGATCCCAAATGACCACCTTCTTTTCACTATCATTATCAGATCCTTTACTGATTTAATTCAAAAACGGATGTATAGTGCGAAATGGATGCAATACCTTAAAGCACTTTTATATCACAATGTGCCTGGTAAGGGAGACAATAAACTGTCTGACTAAGAAACAGGTTTGGAGATCCACACACGTTATTTATAAAATGCTGCAATCGGCGGGGGACTAAACTGGACTAAAAGCTTGTCTGGATCAACTTCGGATCTTGTGCTGAGAAGCCCGAATGTGGCAAGCCACTCGGTTGCCTTTTCACCCAGGTAAATAGCAAGCCTTATTATGCTAGTCAGATAATTTTGGCTGTTTGTTTTTGGTCCCGGCAGCCCTTGAAGCCTACATGGTTAAAAGTTGCTGGGTCTCTGGTGGACCTCAGCAAACCATTTTGCCAAAAACTAACATGTGACTCCTCAGGAGCTGAACATCTGCTACCTAGTTCCGGTGCTTCCATTGTCATATCTCTTCATACCCCGCCTTTCATAAATAATAGCAACGGCTGTTCTTACAATGATACGCGAGCAGAGCACTGCCATGTCCCAGAGACCTAACAATGTATTGTTCTAAGTGCTTGAATAACGTACACATCAGTCAACAAGGGTGACCTCCAGCTGTCATGTTGTTTTCCAGATTGAATCTCAAAATATTGGTCCGTGAGGAAGAACTGAACTTCCTCGAACTGACAGTCTTTTTCATTGACATAGTTCACGTGATGCCTCCCTTGTAACCCTGTGACACTGCATCTGGTCGTTTGGTTTTAGGAAGACTAATCAGCAGTAATCTATTAACGAATGTTACTACTCTCAATATGAATATCATCGTGAGTTTTGTCACAAGTAAATCTAAGCGGAAAACATTATTTTTAATTTCAGAGGAAGCACGTAAGAAGACTGATAGTTTGACAATCTTGGCTCCAAAAGCATACAAACAACAGTTCATCAACGGTTCATCATTTCTACCCTTTCAGTGATGCCTGCTCTAGTTAATATCATGATCTGTGATGTAAGCCGGGAGCTACGAATACCTCTTATGATCCAGGCTGATGTCGCTTAATTCATGATGGTAGAATTCCCATTGTTGGCCTGAGGAGTCCGGGAGTAATAGTGGGAAATGCACTCACATTTTTCCCATTCAAAAGTCCTCACTGAGAGCCGGAATCAAGCCGACAATCTGGCGCTTATCAAACACATGCTTTGCCGACTAAGCTAACGACACAAAGTCGACAGGGCACGAATAACACGAGTAAATGTCTAGTAATGCATAAATCACCATTCAAATAGTGCACAACAACTATTCTGCCGCTGTCTACTACATTAGACTCTTCCGTGAATTCCCTATGAGCCAAACTTAAAATGACTGGGAGTGATCTAGTGCAAACTGAAACATATTCGTGTAACTTTTACTTTGTCATGGTTATTGCTACGGCGCTCCGCAAACACGGAACTGGACCATAGTTACTGACCGTCGTCTGACAGTCCCATAAACAGTTTTCTGCTGACATCATTTACATTGATCTAGGGGCTACTCTCACTGTTTACGGGATACAAAGTTCAAGTTCGAAAGTGAATTCGTTCACCCAAAATTACATCTCTTTCATTTGCAATATACCCGTTGTTCCCACTGATACCTTTATGAAATTTTGGACAGAATTTTCCTCGGTCAGTTCCATCACCTTGGGTATGCTTCAACATAGATACTTGTTTGGAAAAACGCTATTTCAGAATCCTGTCTCTCATGATGGCTGCAGTTTCATTGAAATTTTGAATAGCAGTTTTAAAAGTAACAGAGTAATGAATACATATATACTTTGGGTACGTCGATAAGAGCGAAATGTTGATTTTTATGGACCACAAGCCACCTACCCCAGAATTTGTAACCTAGAGTCCAGCTACCTAATTTTCTGATAGACGAGGCAAAACAGAACGAAACATTTAACCCGTGGACCTAACTCCAAAACGTGTTTAGTTTTGCTCAGTTCATGTAGTCAGAAGAAGTGTTAAGACCGTGCAAAATCCTGGACAGTAAAACCACATTAGTTTCGCAGTTGAGAAAGAGTACACAAAACTCGCGGTCCATGCGCGTCTCTACAGACACAAGCAAAGCTATACATAATGCATGAAGTTTGAACAAGGTCAATTCGAATCCGATATCCGATGGAAATTTTCATAGGGTATAAGAAATACTTATGGTTATTAACAAAAGTTCTTTTCCACAAGCAATGAAATTAACCGAATACTATATAAGAGCGATTTAATTCCAGAAACAATGATAAATACTTGGAAACTGATATTGGAATTATGCTGACACTGATCTCGTCTTTCTCAAAAGAATACACCAAACCTGTACCTTTCACTTTGAAACACAAAGTAATACGTAAACGCTACCTAAATTGGGTTGAAACTTTGAGCCGTGTATAAAGCCTTTATAAAAAATAAACGCAAAGCAAATGCAAGTAGGGGTATTTGACGGACAGCACCATACTCAAATCCGTACTTGCGTCATCAACGCACTTGTGCACGCGACTGACCGATTGCAACAGACAAAAGCATAGCAAAGGAAAGCGCCGAATTTGAAAGTTAAAGCCAGACAAAGCTGGCAAATTGCCAAAAATGTGAGGGTGAAAAACACGACAATAACTGGAATTCATAAGAATAGGGATTTTTTAAATTGGTAAAATTTCATTAAATTTATTATTTAGTTACCTTTCAAAGTATGGCGATGCAGTTGTGCAAAGAGATCAGCCTTCCTCCGCGCGGTGTTAGACGTTTTCAATGAGAAATCACGCAGACTGAAGACTTCGTGAGCACAACTCTGTAGGTGTATTAGTGGAACACAAAAGTAGCTGCCCACAGCCTAGCCACTACACAGCTATTCACAAAGAAAGACCACTGTGCACAATGTTATACATCCCATAATTCTGTCGGTTCACAGGGACGGCTGATTAGGTAGGCCACTTGAAATGGTCACTGGCGTCCACATAACCTCTCAGACACATTCCATTAGCAAAGCTTTACATTCTGTTCAGTCTCATTGGCAGGGTTAGCAAAATGTAGTATGTCTCAGAAAGAGATAATTCTTGAAGTCCTCAATGGAAAATGCACTGAAAAACACGTAACAACACTATCAGTGAATTGAACTATACTGGTAAATGAGAAATGTGCTGTCCTGATTTTCACACTGCATTTACACCAAGACTCAGAGTTCCACGCGGGGCAAGTATTGTGGCCTCTTATATTACAGAAGAGAAACGACTGTCAGCAACCAGACTATTCAGTTACTTCAAAAGGATCCCTTTCGGTTTCCTCTTTCTATTTCTGGAACACTTTTCAATATTGCAACAGTATTACGGTATCAGAAAGACAAAGCATGATAGAAACATTTGTGTTTGCCGAGCCAACCAAGCAACCAAGAATGGTTGTGTGACCAACTGAAATATCATTCCTGGTGTTACGAGCACAGCACAGGTTTCCGGATTGTTAGTTTTAACACTTTTTGCCGTTTTGATGGGATTATCCCAATGAGCTTCTTACTTTTTTCTCTACCTCGATCGGACTTGCTTTTCTTGGTTGTGGGTGGATCGAGAACTAGTCTTGGTTGCTTATTCAGCCTCAGGTTTTCGACTGGTTGACACTGTAAGCTCCTCAAAAATTTCCTTTTCGACACTATAGCTCGCACCACATTGCGGTGCCTCATAATTCAAATAAATATCTCAGGCTTTTCATGCCTAATGAGCATGGTATGTGATTTTCGGCAGCTGTGCGTTCATCGATTTATTCAGGGAATGTTTACTGAATGATCGACTGGTTCTTTTTCTACAGTGATAAAAAAGCCAGCCCGTGGTAAGCAACCTTAAACATTCCAGACTGAAGCAGATACAATTGTAATATCAAAGTGAATGAATAACAACCAACAGTCAGTATATCGCATAGCTAGTATACATCCTCAGGAATTCTGAGATAAAAACTGGTGAATGGGAGAACATGCATTATTCCACAAAATAAGCTGCGTGACGTTTTTTTGCATTTATTATGAATTATCTTTTGGGAAAAGTACCCTATTCACTAATGAAAGCATTGTACGGCGGTGTCATTCATTACAAACAACCAGAAGTGCAAATCCTCCAACCATCTATATGTGACTCAAACTCTAGGTGGACAATATTTAGCACAACATCTAACGACACGCTTCAAGCGTTAGTTCTCATCCTTTTATTACGATGAAACTACTTGATTTAGAGCTATTCCGTAACAGACTTCTGACAGACGATTACACGAGGCGCATGCAATTGTCGACAGCTGAACAGTGCTACGTGGTTTTCGACCGTGAGTGGAGCATTGCTGTGTTAATAAGGTAGCCCAATTCCGTAATTTTCTTTCAACGGAATGCCATAGTTTGGCCTTTAAATCTGTGAAGATTTATTCATTAGCAGCTCATGCTATGCGGACAACGAGTAGTTACCTTTACAAATCCAGTGACAAAAAGTGATCAGATCATTCAGTGTGGACATGATACAAACCGGTAATAAGTCTTTCAGTCTGTTAGTGACCTGGTCAACTCACAACTGCTAACGTCTGGCTTTATTCCCAAAAGCGCTTAATGATGTGCGCTGTATCTAATGATTCCTAGCAAAGATGACATAGCCGTATACCGGTAAGTACAGCGTCGATACAGCATGGTGAATGGTGTTTGCACATTGTAGTTGCTGTTAGTTATAAATATTATTACTAATAATGTCAATGGCAGTTGTCCAGCTATATAACTTATATGCCATCTGATATAATTGTTTGTTTCTGACCTATTCTGTTCTACAGAACTATCGTGTGAGTTAGAACATTCATAGAACTTATTGGTTTTTATAACTATCCAAATATGGTTCATCGGCAGAAATTCTCAAAATCGTCGACTAGAGATGTGGCCTCCGCAAAACATCCGATCTGAAAAAATGTAGAAAGTTTGGCCAAAGGTAATCGTATAACGCCAGTGGGTTTTTAGTGATTAAAGTATGCGTCACTTAGCACTGGTTCTCACCAAGCCGCGGATCCTTTCGACTTTCCATTCCTTCGTTTCAAGAAGAACCGTTCCGCTTAAATTCCCCGACATTGGTATCAACCCAGCCGTTCTCGAATCTATGTAGGTTTGTTCTATTGAACTGAGAACCGCCAATCTAGGTGGAAGATTCGCAAATAAAGGCACTTTCCTCTAAGAACTTCGAAATCTGTTTGATGATAAATGGCTGCTTAAAAAAAGCACGAATATCTACCACGGAAAGCCCTCAGGAGTTAAGGTAGCAACGTTTTCGATCACTAAAAAGAATTAATGTAGGGAAATTCTGGCTAAATGTCGTGGAAACTGGGTAAGTATATGAGCATTATTCACCAACAAGCAACTATTTATTCATTTGGACCAGGGAATAAGTGAGCAGCAAAAGTGCAACTGTCACAGTTGTTTGACTTTCAAAAGGATAATAGTGTGGAATTTGACGTATGAAACTTCTGATTTGAACAGACGAAACTCTAATGGGTGAAGTTTCAAGTGCAGTACATAGGTGACCTTCACTAGGGATTTCTATGAATACAATGAAATATCCATGAGTACAGTGTATTCTTTCTGAACTAATTTTATTTCCTTGAGTACAAGGTCTAAGAGCCAGGTTAACGAAATACTTCCATTTGTCGAGCATAAGCTAAAAGACGAATTTTCGGGACAAAAGCGATTTCTTCGTTGTCATCATTTTCCTCAGGGATAGTGAAAATTACTGCATTGGAAGGATGATATTTGATTCAAAAGAGTGTTAAGTTTTGTGAGAATCCGAAATAAACACACCTCTTTGGTAACCAAGCTCAGTCCGGTCCTGTTGTGACAGTAGACTGTGATTGGAGAGGGCCCGAACTGTCATGAGGGATAAAAATACTCATTCATTCCAGCTTGTCTACCCTTGTCTCCTTGGTTTCGGTGGTTTTCAAGGACTGCATAAGAACCCTTTTAGTCATCTTTGTCAGTTTGATTTGGTCTACTGTTCCTGAAAGAGAAACGAAAATCACCATAAGACGAAGAATTCTGAGGTATAAATATTCATCATATTATTAAATTTTCGGAGGGCTATTGAGGTAATTGCCATTTTTTCCCGGACACATGGATTGCATCTAAGCCCTTGTAGACTCTCTATCCAGCATTGTTCACCGATACTTTAAATCGTATTTGTACGCCTGACTGCACACTCCCGATTGCGGTTGTGCTTCTTGGCCTATTACAAGACTAATGACCTTCAAGTACATTTAAGCTTGTGTCACGACATAACCTAGACAACTAGTACGATTGCAGTTACGGTGGATGCGGACCTGGTTTTGCGAAGATACATCGATCACTTAACCCTAGCTTTTCAGAATTGGTCAGATCAAAACATGCGGAATAAAATCAAAATTCACTGAAAGTGACCATGAAGTGAATCAGTAAGTTGTTTCAGAAAATCCTACATTTAGTAGGAATCAAATAGATGGGCAGAAACAGATGTATATGAAAACGTTGCCGCAAAAGGTGTCCAACTCATCGGAATAGCCCGATCTGCTTTGCGTGGAAGATGTGCAAAAAATAATAACGAGACTGCGTGCGCAAAACTTCAGTGGATGTTTACATGAGAGGGGATAGGTAGTGATACAATTTTGTACTGGACAGGTTGGTTGGAATGGGATTTCTTTAGGTCCTGTGGCCCTTGCTTTCATTTACTACAAATTAACATGTTAGAAAACTTGTGTTTGTCATTAAGCTGGCTTCCTTCAAAGTCCATTCTATTCTAACCATATAAGCAGTTATCTTGACTGAAGAAAGCACGGTAGTGATGGAAATTAACGATACTGGACACATTGTGCAAATCGGTGCTTTTGACTCATTTGTCAAAACCTGAAAATGTTCATCTCTTTCTGAAAGCTTCAGCATCAACTTAGGATTGAGAAGATAGGAGCGCTTTTTAATTATATTTCCATGCTGTATTTGCATTCCACCAAAGATAGTCCAAGGAACGCCATTGAAAAATATCTATCTCTCAGAAAATCTGAGCCAACACATTTTAGTGTTTATCCTTGAATCTAGTGTAAAAAAAACACAAAATATCGCTTTCAAGAGTCTCCCATAGTTTAACCTGATTGTTATAATCTTGCTTCGAACAGTTATGCTATCGATTAACGACGGTACGTTTTTGCAAAATATATCATGCTCTCGTTGAAAGCTCACTATCCATTTCACGACTTCAAGACAAAGTCAGCGACTTAACCTTGTATGCCATGCTTTAGCTGCGTCGGCTGATGACGGAGAGTTCATGAATTAAATGCTTCGACATTGCGCGTACAATGTTTATCTTCGGCTTGATCTATTATAGCCTAAAACACTCTGAAAACGAAGCCATTGAATTTAATGTTGTCAGTTTCAAGTAATCTTGAGTGCTTTGTTGAGAAATAAGACTATAGCTCGAACCAGTGAAAGTAGCCCAGACGCTCTTTATGACTACGCCCTACACTATTAGAAATAAACCGCAGTCATTGTCCTGAGTCTTCGTGTAAGGAGGCAGAAACAGATGATATGATTCGGGCTTAGTGACGACTCACGTGACTAAAGTCTGCTGTTCCTTCGAATCAGATAAAAGGCTTGAAACACCATCTTAAGTCTGATATCAGCCAGCCGTTTGACAGCAATGTGTCTGTTACACCTATTTGGTTATTTCGACAATAAGTGTCACCATAAATCTCACAATTCCGGTCGCCTTTCAGATTGATTGGTAATGTGATTTCACCAAATAATAATTTTAGCTGGGATCTTGCAGGTTTACGTCAAAATGAAGAACAGTTGCCAACGAATAATCCGAAACAGATGTACATCAGCTTCATGGGTTTCTCCATTGATATGTACTTTGATACTACCACACGTTTACTTCCTGCCACAATTATGCAATTCGAAGATTTTCCCCTAATTTAGTCTTCGTCTAGTGATAATTGATCCGAAAATATTCTTCAATTCAGACGGCTCAACCCTGAGGAAATGTAAGTCATATTTTTTGATGAAAAAACGTATCGATGAATTTTGTTCTCTAGATGGACTCATTTATTATGAAGATCTGAATTATTCGAATTCATCTCCTGTTCTTTAAAACAACCGCAACCCAGATACGAAACTACTCAATGGTGAGTGAGTGTGTGCACAACACTGAGTCACATTTGATCGGTTTTTTCAATAATTTATTATAATTTCCCGTAAAATTGGATATGATATCCACTCACGTAATTAGCATACCAATTCACTTTTACATAACGTGAGCAGTTATTGGCAACTAACTACATCTTTTGCTGACAAGAACTAAATTTCTCGACGAAATGCCCTTCAAGCAGGAAGGCAGACGTGAGAAGGTTAACGTGAAGTAGATAATCAGAATTGTTACGAAATTGTGACTGATCGATTTGACAGAGACACGCTGCAGACACGCAGTGGGTAAGGAAATGGGAGAATTATATGCCGGCCAGGAAGAAGAATTGCTCACAATAGAGCGGTTACCCCAATTCATTCAAATCAATCGGTTTGGACAGAAGTACTATAACGGTAAGTCCTCGCTTGATTACACAGTCAGTCAAAGAAATCTAGCCTCTGGACTAGGACAGTGTAATGATATTTCTTTGCAGAGCGGTTTTTAAAATGCCAGGCGATGGGCTTACAAATCGATGAAACATAAGATTGAATGACACATGCGAAAGCAACACAAAGACTTGCCAGTCACTTTCGACCTGATGAGCATGGACGGACTTCAGCTGCGGGGTGAATCGGACTGGTTTGCGGTCTCACTACAAGAAGTTTTTAAGAAAACCTCTTTTTCACTGTATCACCTAATGAGGACACAGCGTAGCTTTATATCACACAGCAATTGACGGGTTGGTACTGTTCGAAGACAGCATGTGTATAAAAAAATTGCCTACAAGCTCTTCAGGCAGCTTAGTGAAAACGCGTGTGGCCCACTCCCATTTGTCGCTTTTTTCAACGGTGAAGAGAGCATAGCTATTATCTGAATATTGACTGTAAACATAACTGAGTATTCCTACTGCTAATACTACCAACATTAATACCACTACTGTCACTATTACTACGGCCACTACTACTACTGCTATCACGACTACCGCAACCAACAGTGATAACAGTGCACAGCGAAGGCATTGCTACCGCGGTCTTTGACCACTACGCATGCTCGAATAGGTTAGGATTGACTGACAAGAACAGCTGGCTGAGAACACCGCTTTTATTTCGTTCAGCTTTCGAGAGACTGCGCTGGATGCTTTTCTTCACCATCCCTCTCCCCTTATTTTGCAGAAGTGGAAGATTTCCTAACACGTTAGTGGTAATGTGCTACTGCTATCAGTATGATAGCCGAGTTATTGGGGAATTACTTTGGTATCTATGATTTCTTACTTGTTTTTAAATAATCATCCAAGAACCGCTGTCGGAAATATTCCTCAGATTAACTATTCAATTTGATCACTGTTTTTTAAAGTTCCGCATAATTATGAACTACTTTTGTGAAACTAGTGCAAATATTCAAGTTGTTTGTTTTCGTACTTCTTAAAGTGCATCGCTGAAAGCACCAACCAGAACTACGGAAGGTTTATTACTGCCAGAACTAATCAGCAATATCCAATCACCGACCCCTGATTGTAAGTCAAACCCGACGAGAATGACTACTCCCCGAGCATCTCACAATCAGTCTTTCCGGGCTGGATTTCAAAGGTTTATTTGGTGCAGCACGCAAACCACAGGACACATGAATGCAGTATCCTACTGCTTACAATAGGACAGTACCCATGCTCTGTATTCATTTATTAGCAAATGAAAACCTTAGATCCACGTGGGACCACGCAGAAAACTCGTCTATCAGAGGACTTTATCCCTGTGAGAACTGTAAGCATGTGAACTATTTGGTCGAACTTGGGCTGGAAAGTGCGTTCTTGATGATAGACAAACTTCTGGGAGACGTCTTGCCCAGCCTTTTGTTCACGTGAATGGTTCTCACCATTTTATCCCGGCTTCGAGCCCCAGAGCACGCTCCGTGGATGAGCTTTGCTTTGATACCTGATGCGCTATGAAGAGTAGCTGTAAAACTGGCCCATGGATTTCATCTGTGTATTGAACCTTTATTTTCCTTGGGGAATAATAGAATAATAAGTATGTGATAGATAGAAACGTTTATTGTGTCGGGCTTTTACGGGGTTTTACCCCGAAAAGGCTGTCTTTCACACGTTCATACTGTGAGTTTAATGAAATATCACTTCAGTATGATGAGATATCGCATACTAGTCATAATTAACAGATACTTAGTTGCATCTAACTTACTCCTCGTACATTCACCACAAAAAGGTCGATATCAAATCCTTTGGTGAAGTATTCTTTGATTTTTGTCACTACCAATCATGCGTTTACATTTGTAACTAAGTATAAAAATCCACATAGGTAATGAATGGTCCTTCTAGTTCAAAATGGAGTTATCACCAGCACTGCCATTGCTTCATTGGTTCGTTAGCCCGTAAATAGTTCAATCAAAAAAGCACGCGTTTTACAGTTCAATGCATGCAAGAGAGCAAACCAAGCGTACGTCCATATCAAATCAATCAGTTACGTTCGATAGGTATCAAAACCTAATGGGTTGATACTAGCCGGATAAAAACTTGATTAGTGGTAAAATTGTCCACTGTGTGTTTGTGCTTCTGTGTGTGCATTTCTTCATGAACAGGCTTGCATAATTATGAGAAACAATGATGGATTTCTCTTTGGAGTATGGATAGAGTTGGCTGCCTGTGTTTATTTAAACAGATCATATCAGCTTAGGATTTAACGGTCTAAATACATCTTCTGAGTACTGGTTACGATGGTTATTATAGATAATCATCTTTTAAACATGGCACATTGAACTATTTGGAAGTGACTTGGGTTCATAATCTCTAATCTTTTCGTAGTGGTGCGAAATGCTGAAACAGGTAAATGCTATTGCTACTTGAATTATTTTCGCATTGTAACTGCTAATTATTCCAAGTGTGTTGAAGAATGTAATGGAGGAGTTTAACCACTATGTAAAGCCTTCCGCATTACATAGAAAAACATACATCTTTTAACCAACAACCTGCAAAAATAGACGAATTAGTTTAGTGATGAATACAAAGCTAATAAATAGGAGTGGGTTTTGAGCGTTTCTCTTCAATTTCCACTGAAAAAGGAAGTTGATTAAATGCACCCGGTCAGTGTAATTGTACTAACCTGGAAAAGAAATAGAAACTCCCATTTGGTTTTGAACCTAGTTGACTATGCAGTGTAAACAGGTGAGTAGGATCGATGGATATTTTCCGTGCAATTGTTAGTATTCATGGAAAACGAGGCGTTTACATTCAGCCCCAGCAGGATGATAGTAAACTGTTTTACTGACAACCTTCCACTTCGAGTTCGATAACTATTCGGGTGTGCTCTCCTGACGATTCGAAACCAGCCAGATGAAATGGGTGTACCGTTGATCCGTGATTGCCTTTGACGAGATGGAAGCAAATACTGCATGACGCTTTGAATTACACTTAAAGTGAGTGGACATCACCGGATAAATATCCATGTTAGAAAAAATTATAAATGGTTTTCAAGGAGTTGTAAGCTTTGAATAGATTTGTTGGGGCAAAGGTTATACGAAGATAAGCTTAGGCGTTTTTGGTGATAGCGAGCACAGAATCAAAAAGCTGTGTTGTATAGGTACGAATAATTTAATGCTTTTATGTATTCACTAAACAGTGTTTAGGAAATATTGAGGACTTGAACGATTGTAACGGCTTTGTCGGTTGCAGCCTGACAGTAAACAAACAAGTCAACTTTTTACCGATGACTATAGTGATGTACTGTCATGTTAAGTTTGTAGAAAGCTTTACGGATAAAAGCAAAATAACAAGTCGTTTCAGTGTTCGTTGTGCACAAACTGTCTAGAAATTCGTAATGATCGAAGGTTGCTCTAGGTTCGCTTCCATGATGTTCCGGTTCATAAACTGAGTACCGAAATAGGGCGATCGTCTTCTTCATTGATAGTTACTGTTTAACCAATAAAGAAAGAGAAACCACAGCCCTTCTCAGCATCACTGCACGTGAGGACATGAGCTGGCATATCACCCGTAGACGGCCTAGTTTGTTCAGCGGGCAGCACGATGGGTCGAATAGCAACCACCACGTCTCTACTTTCCCTGATTTGAGGAAAAGATTGAAAACAACAAACCAAACCGAGGGATTAGTCAGACACTAACAGTGGCCTGAACTAAATTGGTCGACTGGGTTTGTGACGAAATTGGCGAGTGCAAGGTGTGGAAATGTCACTCTTTTTGACTTTTGATTAGTAAGTCACGGTAATTGCACATTTCACGTACCTTCGAGCTAAGAAGCACAGTATGTTTTCCAAATAGCCTTAGTGCTATTCCCTTGGCCTTATTCAAACAAATCTATGGCCACTTCGCGCACCAGCCTTTGGCGAAGCACGGTGTAGTGTGTGAACTATTATCGTGTAGTTCGCGTGCGTCCCAAAACAGTCTGTTCTAGTATATCCCAAATGAACCGGATTGTTGATATCTTATTATTGTGCCGTCAAGCAAACTGTACTGATATATCAATAAATCCCCTCTGAAATTGCGTGAGTCGATTTGTGCGCACACTTTGATCGTTCACTTACTCCACACTGCTGAATTATTTTGATGCTGATCGGACTTTGGTAGGAGCGTTTTACAGAGATCAACTCACTATGGCAAAGCACTACACACCTGGGTTTTAATGGAGCTTCTGAAATGTGGGCACCCAAGACAAATATAACGAGGTGCGACATACCTAATCTTTTCTTCTTGGTGACATTAGGTACATAAAAGTGTCTTAATGGTTTCAAAAAATGTGTCCGTTGGAAAACAATAAAATAAAAATCACAAACAGTTTTCTTTTAAAGAAAAACCATTTTGGATACTACTTTTAGCCAAAACGTGTGGTTATCAGTTGATAAAGGAAGAGGAATGCAGATTAACTGCAACAAAAATATAGTGTGTGAGACTTTTGGTAGACGGCCTAAAACATTATTTGATAAGTGATCACGGATCCGTCCAGCGGCTAGTATTCGGCATGGATGGAAGATCTGCCTTTTATTTCGTATTTTATAAAAGCAGAAAAACTGAGAACTTCACGTAGGTGCTGTGATGTTTCGCTATCGTCAAGCTGACGTAAACGTATTTTATTCAAAGCCCATTCGATCCCTATTCGCAAGTCTGTGAACTAATACTGACTTTTGGGAACATACCTAATACACCTTCAACGAGAGATGTAAAGATAAAAAAGCCTTATGATGGATTTGACCACTAATATACATGTACTGAGTTTATTCACTGGCAAGTCGAGTTGGATATTTATAGAAAACTGCTAATGTTTTGCGTAAAGTAACAACACACTTTTAGGTATAGCTATGTGGAAAACTGTTACCTCGGATGTATTGCTGCTTGTTTTATTCGGTACCCCGTCAATATCTGAAAAGTAAATAGCTAATTGATTGGAACACCGAGAATGACGATGGTAGATAAGAAAAGAATGGTTGTTCGAGAGTGTTCATTCTCGGCGAGTTTTCAGGGTTCAGACCTAGGTATTCCTTTACATTTGCTCAGTGGGTAGGCAACTTAAATTGGACCAGTAAGAAAGTATTAATCATTCATGGAACTTTCGATGCTGATGGACAATCTGATAGCTCAGATGGTATGAAACGTCTTACTAAGTCATGTGTGGTGGCACCATAGAGGTTCCAGCCACCACGCATCGAGAACTGTTGCCATTCGGATCAATTCAGCAAAATACATAACTGCCGCCTTCTAGTACTGATTATGGATTATGAATTAGTTCTCTGAGAGCAGTCCATCTTTGGTCTATTCAGAATAAAAGCAACCCTGAAACAACACCGCACTACTCATATCGTAAATCCGTACTTGGGACCATGTGTCCTCGTTCTCAAGTTTAGTCATGTTAACCGACCGATTAACTGTGTAAGAACCAGGGAGTGATTCTAAAAATGGACTCATCGTTCATGGAGGCTACGTACGATTCAAATAAGACTTAAGCTGTAAACCAACAATGGAGATTTCAACCGTAAGGATGGTTGTGCAGGAGATTACTGGGTACGCATACTTGATGAGCAGCAACAACCGCGAAATCGGTGGTGTGGTTTTGGGGAATTTTTGTCCTGCCATCCAGATAAGATACCGTAATATTCCTGTTTTAAAAAAAACACTAAATACTTTAAAAATGGGGTGAAAATAATGCTTCCTTCACTTCATCCATGAAAACGTGTACTGTTTATCTGCTGTATACTAAATGCAAACGTGCAATATCCGAAATCAAGGACTTGAATAACTGGACGACATTACACTAGAACCACTGATTGAGACTTAGAAATGTGATTATATAAAAGTAGATTCTTTACTTTAGGAATATCTTTTTCATAGGATCCACTCAAAAGTGGCACAAACATCGAAATAGAAGTTGACATGGTGAAATGTAACATGCGTAGTTTTCAGATTGCTTTTGAACCCAAAAATTAATCCATCGGGAATGCGGATTACTCTTGATAGGGAAGTGAAAAATGTGACTAACGACTGAGCTGACTTTATTTTAAAAAATCCATATACAATCTAGGTTATTTCGTCGTGTAAATATAAGTCAGAGTCGACGAAAATAAGAATGGAAGTTCCGTGATTTCGAAAGCACGTTGGCAATCTGCGGGACTGGATTTTATTCACCATTTTTTGGGTACAACAGAAGGTAAACAAAATTTACCAAAAGACGGCTCTAATTTATTGTGGGGGTAAAATATGGTTGAATGTAGTTGAAACAAAAAAACGTTAACCACAGATAAACAATCACATATAATCTATCCTGTAAACATATTCCGGAAATATTTAGACAACATTTTGTTCATTGGATATCAGACTCTTATTCTCATATGATTTTCATGTTAATTCCCATTTTTTGTTGCTTGGAGACAACGAGTATACTCACTCAGCGAAAAATGTAGTCCCGACTGATATCTCTTGTTAACAAAGTTGTCGGTCTGTTTTCAATTCGATTGACAGCTCTGGAAACGGATAAGACAAGTGAGCGGTACTTGGTGCCTTGAGCACTCAAAAACGGTCGATGGGCAGAGGCGAAACACATTGAGAAGTCATCGAAAATACGTATGCGTACTTTCATATAGTAATGAAAAATATATTGTATACACTTATATCTGTTTTGATCCATTCAGGGAATAAAATTGGCTCAAATGAAGTGCAATTAACTGTTACTCAATACTCAGTTAATTAAACTTATGGGACTGCTGTACTTTACACAAAGTCAAGGGTTACTGGCAAAAATAGATCATTCTGATCATACTCGTGGTCTTTTTCAACAGTTCGAATTTATCGAAAGCCAAAAGTAACTCAAACCGATAGAAACTTAAAAACTCGGCCGATGCTGATCTGAGCTATTCAGTCCTGAGTCTGATAGCTCCATATATGTTAGCTTTCAGCCCTAATAATCACTGACCATATGAGCGATAATAATTACCGTTAAACTCATGCAGAACATAATCAAGATCGATAAGATATTCATATTACAACAGGATAGTGTGAGGCTGGACAGCTTTCTTAATATGCTCAATCTGAAATAGTATCCAATCAGAAATGTCCGATGTCAATCAAACAGGCTCGTTTGAGTTTTTCTGGAAAAACAGAGGCATCACAGAATACCCACTAGTAATGCTGATTCATCCTTATTTTGATACCTTTGCAGTGTACACTCCATCCGTTAAACAAAGTAAGTCAATGTATATAATATTCCGAGAGAACATTTTAATAAATACAGTTTACTTCGTGGACATATTCAGCATGTACTGCTCCATTGGTCTTTCATCAGTGTGTCAAATTATGAAAATGGAAATTTTATATTATAGTTTTAAAAAATTTGTATCGGTCGCAGCAGTTTTGCGTTGTTCTACTTATGGTCGATATGGAAATCAGGAAAATATGCAGCATATAGTAACGATGAACTACAACCCCAGGATTCATCATGCATTTTTATTGGATCACATTGGTCAGACATAGACAGGTTGCGCTATGAAGTGTGGTCGATCTATGGTCTTGGCCAAATCAATGTGTACCTTCAGTCACTCTGAAGAGCACCATCAATTTTCGAAGCTAACGCTTACCATATTATTTTGAACATTCCCTCCGGAACTGAATTTTTTGTTTGAAACCGCCTTCTCGGAGGAATAGAAAAGCTGTTTCCGATGCTTACCATTTAGGATAAAATAATAGATTCTGAGAATAACTTTAGTATGCATATTTGGAATACAGAAGTTTCTCACTACGACAAAGATACCGATCACGATGTACTCTCCGACCATAAAATAGAAGTGCCTGCTCTCGATAACTCGTCACACACTCTATTGGCGGCATTAGCATTGATGGATAACTTTCACCAGGTAGCGTGTCTTTACTGACTGTAAAATAAGATTCCATCAGATTATCATGAACAGGTTTGCAAAATTTGAGGTAAGCCAACCTTACCAACAAATCATAAAGTATACAAAGGAGCACATGGGATATGCACGTTACTATACTGTCCTACGGGGCTTACGTTGAGAACGTTTGACCGTTTGACATCAAAGGACTATAATAATGATCGAATTCGAGAAATAGTAAATGGAAAAAATGAGTGAAAAAAGTAAAAATTTACAGAAAGACACGATACATTGACATAATAAAATCAGAATGTATGTCATTTCTGACTACGTTATAAAAGGTGTTCTAGGTAACAGACAAGGACGTAACCTCAGAAAGGCTGGATTGGAAGTACAAGATGAATAAAGCGTCAGTTTTTTCTGGACTAACAATAGAAGGGAATTTTCTTTGGTCACAGTCAAAGTTCTCAAAACAACAGACCTATCCAAGAAGCAGTTTAAAAAACTACTTTATAGCAGCACTAGTCATAATTTTAATCTACTGAGCAATAGCAAAGTCAGTCTCATCATAAACAAAGGCAGATTTGGAACAAATATGCTGCTTAAGTAAAAACGTGATTGCGGCAAAATAACGGTGCCGTATTCAAATGTTTTCAACCACGGTGTCACACAATAAGATAGGGACATTCTTTCGGTGATAACTCATGTTCAGGGTGCGTGGCACTGATGCAATAAGACAGGTGATAGTGAAAACATGTCCAGTAATAAATAAGATAAGCACTTACTGAGTTATTGTTGGCAAAACCTTGGCAGTGGTATATATGTAAAAAGACAATGACAATGAAACATGGAACATCAGAAGCTCTCACACACGTTCACTGGATGCCCTTTTATATATTTTTTTATCTGCAAGCTTTATAAAGTCAGTATCAGAGTGGGCCTAACCTCCCCCGATTATGGGCGTTTGTCGCAGGTGAATCTGGGGCAACTCTATAGCAGGCACACGACTGTGGATTGTTTAACATCGTCGATGATATCCGGTAAAACCCACACAAACAACTAACGCATACATAGTTGAAGAACAAGGTTCATTGCGAGGTCAATAAGATCGAACAGAAGTCCTTAGAAATTTCTAATTACTGTATTCCACATCATTATTTTTGTGAATTGCTGTGAACTGAGTACCGGATTGACTATAACATAAACGGAAAATACTAGTTTATTTCATTTCGGAACCAAATAAGAAGTCGAATCGATTAAGGACCTCATCTACGATGAACATTTTGCGTACTACGGTTCACCGTGAAGTATTCCTTTCTATCTGAACCACTTTAAGAAAAAGTAACAATACAGATAACTGGTAGATGATCTTGCTGTTTGTGATATATTTGAAATCTCCAAGATAGATGTTTACCAAAGTTTTACCTCTCTTCGATTGACCGACACCGTGGAAATGTTTCTTTTATGACCAAATCCTCAAATTCCCCCATTACAATAGGTACGAAAGGTTTAAAGGGTTGAGCGCTGCGTCGTCATCGTACTAGCAAAACTTTCCCAGATAGTTATTTGCATCACAGAGTTCTCCATCGAATATCCCTAGAGACCGTCGAAATAACGTAAGATAAGCCGAGACATTTGTGTGAATTTCTGATGGGTCTGACTCCGCCAATGCAACAGCGTGAGTTGTATGCTGCCATTGATACCGAAAGAGAATTAAATTCTACTGGATCTGGTCACACAACAAAAGGTAACTCCTATATTTTCTTTGCCGGCAATTGAGGTTACCTCCTAACAAGCAGATTGTAGCATCAGTTCCATCAATTAGGAGCATGCATTTGCGTGTGGCAAGTCGGATAAACCAGGCAGAGTTTGTGTAAGTGAGCCAGTGTATACTATCTTTCGTGTATCTTTGTGATACAGGAAGACGATCAACCCACAGTGTAAGCCTGATATTTCTACATTATTTTGGTACGTGATTAGACGAATGCACTGACCGCAGTGAGCTATCACGATGAATGGAGCCAGTATGAGTCGAACTTACCCAATGTTTTTCCCTAACCGAAGATACGTAAGCTGAATGGTTCAAATTATTTCTGCCGCTTCCTTCACTTGTGTGAGCTGTAAGCTTTCACTCATTGGCTGTTCATTCACTATTTCATCAGCCGATCGGCGAAATAAAGAGAAAAGGGTTCAGTAATCCTACAGGAAATACCAACCGAAAAAGGCTGAAACAAGCTTCATTCTTTCTTGAAATGCCCTGCCTTATTTAACACGGATATTCTGAAGGGGTTCTATCTACATTAGCAATAGAAGTGACCAGTACGCAGACTTTCTCCGTAGGTGCTAATGTAAAAGAGAAGCATTACATCACAAATGCAGTCACGTGATCAAGTTATTTGGTCAGTGTACGTGGTAAACATGTGACTGCATTAGTCAACATTCGGAGGTGCAGCAGGACTTTTTTACTCCTCATGAAAAGCAACGGGGTTACTGGCGATCCTAGATATACTTAATCTATTTCCTTCTTTGAACTGTCTAATGTATCATCTGGCAGGGCCGAGCAGAATGTAACTAAATAAGTTTCGACGTGTGCACTATTTTGTTCTTCCAAGTCATGAATGTGAAATTCGATAGTAAGTCAATATCTTTCCTGTCACATAATAGTACTGGTATTTTTAACCAATGCGAAGAATAATATATTTTTTACTCCATAAAATCTAGTCACAGCTCTCTGGAAGTGATTGCGAAGTTTTTTACTTTGCATCATTTGTGTAGAGTCTATTCCAAACTGCCGATAAATCATCACGGTATAAATGAAACATCCACTACCCCTGAATAATTATTATTGGTATAGTAGTTGACTTTTGTGATGAATTAATTTCTAACGGAGAACATCCCCTATTAACTGGGCTTTGTTTCATGCACTGACGGGGGTGGGGTATTTTTTACTTGAACTTCAAATTTGCACTTGCTGCTAATACTGAATGAACTTTGATGATTAATGCTTGGTAGGTATTTCGAATCAGCCGTTGTATACAAAGAACATATAGCAAAGTTTCCCGACAAAATAGGGACAATTTTATGATTTATACAATTGTCGAAAGTCGGGGAGATATGAAGCCGGGGGAGAGTTTATGTGAATGAGAGCAGAGATGTCAGATGTGCTAATTTTGCCTAATGGACGAATATTGAAAACTGTCCTGTGGTATGAAATGCCGCCTAGTTTGCCGAGACTCAGTCTGACCTCGACCACATGACCAAACTTTAATCAGTTGACCTTTTCATCCAAATAGGCCAAGTTCTTTTCTAGCTCGGTACAGGATTATATTCCTAACAATCAAAAAGCTTTTGCACACCAGTGAGAAGGAATATTTGTTCCTAGTCTATTCGTTTGGCACAATTTGAACTTCAAAAAGCGAATTCATCATCAATTTCCTTTTTTTCAGTACCCTAGTCTAGGTAAGGGTTGGTAATTTCAAAAGATCATGCACTTAGATTGGTCATCTACTAAACAGAGGTTAAATTTGTTTTGAATCTATAATAGTTTACAACATTGATGTGATGCTCAGAAGGAAGCGCTCTGTGGGATACTGCAGGATTTATCTACCAATTTATTAGTAATTCACACTAGTTTTATATCACACTGACTCTCTTGACAGTGGATGAATGATACAATGGGAAATGTCCTACGTTTCATTTTAAATGGCGACTGAGCATGTGTATGCCTAACAAGTACCTCTAATCGTTAAGGAGCGGGCAACACGAGTATCATTCATGATAGAGACATGAAAGTTCGTGTTTGTCTTATATTTTACCGACTACCTGTCACCTTAGTGGTTTAGTTTAGAGCCAGTTGTAGTTGGACAATAACTTAAACACCACAATTCCCTGTTGAAGTTCTTCCATGCAGACCTGTTCTTAATTTGTCCAGCTATTCGGGTTCGTGCTTTTTCCCGTCAGAAAGAGTTTCAACTCATCGTGCGATTTTCCCGGTTCCGGAGTTCGGTTTTTTTCGAGCCTGTGAATCTGATGCACGCATGGTCATTCACTCTCGGCAAAGCTTTCAGTGTGGATATAGGTGTAAATACCGGAACCAATATGGGTAAATTACCGGGAAGAATAAATCTTTGTGACTACTGGACAACCTATTGTTCGTCGTACGGGGCGCAGTAATGTGGCTTAACATAAGGGTTTATCAATTGTCTTGAACACTCATTAGCTTGATTTCGTTTATCTGTGGGAAGAAACACGCATTCAAAGTCATTCCTCTTATGGAAGTGCAATTTTGAATGAAGAAAGTCTCACATTCCATTGGATTTCAGAAACTCAAGCGGCGAAAGGATTTTCGTCTATTGGAACTATTACCGTGGTCTTCATCAGCCGAATGTCGGGGACTTTTAAATCTCATCAACACGAAATTTGGTACAGTCATTTTTACTTTTGGGTTGTATTTCTTATGTTATAGTTTGATTGTGGCATTATATTCAAAAACGCTTTTTTCCTCTTTTCGGAACAATACTCACTGTGACTGTACCGCTCAATTCACCAATAAAAAGCATAACACTATCTTGCATTTCACTTATCTTACGTGTATCCTCAAAAAACTAATGGTTTGATTGGGTTATTCTATTAGACAGCTTTTGTTTGATGGTTTTAACGAATTCTGTATCAATCCTGATATGAAAAACCTTCAGCTTGGACTGGATTAAAATGCCCTCATGAAAACCACCCACAAATGACCCTCCTGTATACTTCATCACCAGGGTGAAGGAGCAGCCTTGGGTCCTCAGTGAATTTCTCTGCTTCGCAATGTATAGACAGCTTATGCATCATCGCTTTCATATAGTGGTGATCTGTCTCCAATTCGTTAGTTTATTGATCGTCATCAACAGATTCGATAGAATTTTTTTGTATCACTCATGTCTATCGGTACTGCGGATTGCTAAGGAGATTATTCTTATAAATTCTCTTACAAACTTTTTACGATGTACAATCTGACCCCCAAAGATAGTCCGGGGTTGGTAGGATAACCTGAAATTTTGCCTCAAAGATGAAAAAGGGTACTCAGCCAAGTGAAATATCATCGATCCTACACATTACTAGCAAGTAGTTGTGAGTCATACACAGATACAAAACGTAAAGCTGGCCAGATGAGTACAATGGTCCAAACTGGCGAAGACCCGGTTTTGTGGGAGGCCTCCTTCTGAAGTTAACGGCGTGATTGTCGTGTCTCCCTGTGAAGCTGTCGGACAATGCTGGCCGTAGCAGAGAACGACATCTAAATAAACTTAACTCGGGAATTCGGATCATCCCGAAATTGAGCGGGGTGGGGGGGGAGGGTGCAGTTGCAGTACCATCAATTCCACACGCTACACGCAAGTATTTGTGAGATATAACATGTTTATTCATGCATCTGGAAAGCTCAACTCACCATTGAAAACCATGGAAACACTGCACAGCTGTTTCATCCTTGTTAGAAATCATCAGCAGTGCACATCCACCAAGCCCCCACGGGGACGCGAACCCGGAGTGAACGATTGTGAATTTAACACCTCAAACACAAGACTATCCAGGATGGCTATCAACGGTTTGTTGAACATCTACACTAAATGATACAGCACCCTTTCGTCATTGGCTTTGAACGGTAACAACCCGATTCCCGCACAGCGATCGACTCCTGTGTTGGATGACTTCTCTGTAAGGGCCTAAGTACAACGAAGGCATTCCGTTATGAACAACATACAGAGCTTGGTTACTATGTGCAATTGAGTAGTAGGAGATTAGACTTGCATGAAATGAATAATGTAGTGCAGATTTTAACAAACCGTGGAGAGCCATCCCGGATAGTTTTGTGTTTGAGGTGTTAGATTCACAATCGTTCACTCCGGGTTCGCGTCCTCGTGGGAGCTTGGTGGATGTGCACTGCTGATGATTTCTAACAAGGATGAAACAGCTGTGCAGTGTTTCCATGGTTTTCAATGGTGAGTTGAGCTTTCCAGCTGTATGATGAATCAAATTATAGAAATCTAGTCTCCTACCATATATATATATATATATATATATATATATATATATATATGCTGCTCATATGTGGTGGGTTGAAATTTGCTGACGTTCCTATCGCCTATTAATTTTGAGAAGCGGAAGACGTCATGGCTAAAATAGTGCTTCGGTTTGCCGAATAGTATGTGCTGTTGTTGAATATGAAAGCATGTGAAGTACTACGTCTACAGCACGTTTTTGGCCAGTGCGTCTTTAGAGGAGCACGTGATAGATAAGCAAGTATGAGGAAGTTGTGACACAATGACAGCTTTCAGATTACCGAAGTTTTCATGTGCAAAGGAGGGAAGTTTACCAAGACAGTGTGCAAACTGTTGGAATTTGCCAAAGTAATAATGCGATAAATAAATGGCCTGAATTCATTCACCGCCTTCAAAAAAACGCACGGTAAATGACACCTTCCAAAAAGGCTGAAAGCTTCATAGAGATGTAAGTGGAAGTGTATGACGGTTCCGGTATGCATGGAAAGCAATGGGACAAATGACCTGGGGCTTCCACCGCGAAGTAAGAACGATGGTAGGTAAACTGTTTCAAAACCAAGTGCTTTCAGTCTCGGTGTTATTTTCCTCATTGTTTTTCTGAAGAATCCCGAGAAAAAGGAATCTACTAGAGATAGACCACTACTTGAAGGTGCCCTTCTATGATATTGGTCTAATCGAAGCCACTCTCAAAATTTCTGGAATACTTTTTCTGGTAGAGACGGACTGAATAACTAGAATAAAACTAGAGATAAGGTTGGTGAGCATTATTTAAGCACTATCGGATATAATCCATCCAGCCCACTTGTGTTTCTTGATTTTATCCGCATTATCTCCACGTTGACTTCCAGATGTGTTCGTAATCGGTATCATCAACACACGTAACAGCTGTACTTTATTTATCTGTAAGAATGTAAATGCAACCAAAGCACAGCCGGCCAGTGAGCCGCGATCAAGCACGTAAGCTAGCAAGGTAAAGGAGCTAAGCTAAGTGCGCTTTCGAGCGTAAATAAGTTGGGCTTGTCGATACATAACAAAATTTATCAGTCAATACCGCCCGCGCTGAAGCGTCACTAAAGATCAATACCAAGAAGGCGTGCGCCAAAACAGAAGGCTGCGAGACTGTACTTACAGTGTGAGCGAATTTCATCGAACATAACTGGCCCATAAAATTTAAAGCATAACTGAGACCATCGAAACGAATATCATGGCGGAACCCGTAGACTCCGACTGCTGGGTGTTTTCAGGTTCAATAAAAGATGACAGAACTTTCAGCATGTAAATAGTGGCTTTTATTACTCTGGTTTTCATATCGATCATCAAGATTAGCAACTTTTGTCCATCAGTATCTGTTTTGTTGTGAGGCACGTAAACAAATGTTCTTGGATGCGCATGATCTTTTCCAGTCATTTGCCGTACCATCCGCGACCCTTAACCATTTGTCTCAATTACGAAGAAACATTTGGTGATCAATCAGAACCTGATCCAGTCTTCGATTGTGTACTTCTTTTTGTTTCCTTGATCGCTGTTAACTAGTGGAATGAACTCCAATCTCGTTCTCTCCTGCGATTTGCATTATGATAATGGTTTAAGTTCTAAGGCAAGGTTTCTGAAGATTTTTTATAGTCGAGTTTAAAAAAATGTACTGTGGACGCGAATTTGTGTCCAAATAAAGGTGAAATTTGTCGCATAACTGAAGAAGGTATCCACAAATAACTGCCAGGTTTATCGTTATAAGCAGCATAATCATGATATGACACCACGGAAGCTACGATATTCTCGGCTGCTTGAAATTCCCTACACCACCTACTTAGTTCACACTTGAGTCTGAGAACGATCATGTCTGCTGTATTTAGGAGAATGAGAAGAGGAATAGAGACCAGTACCGAAGGGCATTGGGTATTCTTTATTTCGTGAAATCCAAACAGCAACCCAATCTGTGTGATGCTGAGACAAAAGCAATGGGAAAGTGCTCGCGTATGTGGTGAAACATCACAGCTCCTGTAAAATAAAAACGTGATTCCCGAGAAAACGGAGTGACCCCATTGTGACGGTGCTAGTTCATCTACTCTACATGACAGTAGATGAATTATTCTGAAACTAAGCGGTGACAGCCATTTGCTTATCTCTGAAAGCTCGTAAGTTCATCGATGAATAGTGTCCACGGTCTCCCAGAAAACAACTTTAAGTTTTGAGTGACACAATTTGCCTGTGGGTCCGCATATGAATACGGTCACAATGAAGTGATATCAGCTAACATCCTCTAACCTCTCTCGTGGATACTTTATACTTAGTAACATGTCTATTAAGTAGTAAACTCCGATCACGGAAAATAAGATTTCATCTACATCTCCTTAGTGGCTGAAGAACTCAGAATGAACCTAGATAGCAATCTAACCGGCCATTTATATGAGCTGTTTCTGCACTCTCTTGGATACAAAGTACAGGATGGTATATGGAAGCAGCTGCTGGATTACAAGCAATTCCAGAGGCTTACATGAGCATGCCACGACTATTTATGCGGAGCACGGCCGGCTCACAAGCTCTTACGCTACGAATTGTGCACAAATTTAAAAATGGTATCCGTCTTTTTTTATTTCAAATTAGCGTGGGGATGCTCCCGTCCATGAACAGTAGAGAACGGAAGCCACGGTTCCGCATTTGATTAGTGCTCCCAACATTAATTTTCCTAGTGGGCAGCCGTTAAATGACCGTGGGCCAAATTCTAGAATTTGTTTACAGTCTTAGTTTACCGCAATGGGAAGCACGAGGAAAGCGTACATGACGTCCTCAGAGGTATCGGCTGACACGTCGAAGCTAGCAGTTGACCTCTTTTTACACACTGTTTATTTTTTACCCGAAAATCTTGAATACACAGGCTGACTTAGCCTTCTGCATCATATGTTGTGGAGCATTCGGACAGAGAATTTGATTTTTCCCGTGCTCATGGTTACTGATCAGAAAACAAGTTGTGGCACTATCTGAAAACCTATAATAGCGTTTTTTTTGTTAGCACTTCCCAATCCCTTAGCACATTGTTACTTCAGACAGTCTGGGGTCATCGGACTCTGTTAAATGTGTGGGCCCCGAATAATCATGCTTAGCACTTTGTCCTCCATTTTCTGCCACTGAGGTAAATAGTTTCCAGACAATAAATATAGAGAGTATACCACGTTTTATTCTACCTGTGAATAACTTTTTCTCTGGAAAGCAATGAGCCCTTGGAGGAAAGGCATCCCGTCAATACAAAGCGCAAATCTCTTACGGGAAAATGTGTCAACCTCAATGGAACAGTATTGTGCATTATCAAAAGTAACAACGAAACTGCCAACAGTCATGGTGTGAATAAAATTAGGAATTTATCACTTGTTTCTATGGAAAAAGTTATTGCCGGCTTTCCATGTGACGTAGACAATTATACAAAGATGTAACCTTATAAGTTAGAGTCCACTTTTATCGAGAAACCCTTACCTGTGGAGAATTCTGGCAATACCTCTAAACTCTTTGTGGTAAAAGATGACTATTTCGAGGCCAAGACGGAAAAATATCAGTATCGTAGGCAGTCAATGCTGAGAGGAAATGTGAAACACGGAGGGTGGAACCAGACGACACCGTGATCGCATCAAGACCAATTAATTTATTTTCTGCCAGCCGAAGCTTTCTGGAAAATACGGCTGTAGCTCGAGGGTGGAGTTGAACCTGTGTGATTCGATTTTAAACTAATCTATCTTTTTCCTTTTTTACCTTTTTTCGTCATGTAATGATGGCTTTATTTCCAAATACGCTACTCAAAAGAGCAGCAGTATTTATATTTTGATGTCCGGTGATAAAATTAAGTTGATATGAGGCTAACCGATACAGAGATTCACTATCTGGAGATTCTGAAGAGCTTCATTTTACAGTCTCAAGCTAATGAGGTGATATCGCCGCAGTGGTTTTTGTTATACCAATTAATATGGGCGTGGGAATTGTGAGTTAATGTTTCATGGTGATCAAATGTACCGTGCCTTGAGCGGATAGCTACACAAAATTCGCAAATTACGGGATATTTGTGGGACGATACATCAGCCATTATCAAAGTATTCATTGTTAAGCTTTTCTAGGTACTATCGTGTGTAATAACATAGGTTTCGTGAATCTTATTGAAGCGGTTCATTGATTCACCCTGCTGAGCAGCAACCTAAATGGGATATCAGAACAGTCGTCAGGAATAGAATTGAGGAAGAGGAATATAAATAACTGTGTCATTTTTGTTGTTAACTTATGCATTTTTCGTGTCACTTAGTCAAACTTTCCTGCCCAGGGTCACTGATTGGATGGATCTCATTACCGTGTAACCAACGGTAGAACCCCGAAACAACCCAAATGACCAAGTGCGTGGATTCGGCCCTGGCAGTCAGCCATTATAGTCAGTAAGTGGGCGAATACTGAAAGTGGATAATGAGGTTTTTAACCTTTTCTTATTTTTAACTGACGTTGTTTCATAGCAGTTGCTGAGAGACTCATTTTGTGTGTGTTTGCCTTTAGTATTGTGAAAAAGTTCGAATTAACATTTAAAATCGATTAACCCGAACACAGTATGCACCAGTTAAGATTCAGCAAAATATTGCCAAAGGTTTCGTGCAACTTACAGTCGTTCACCTTTTTTCAAGATACTACATTGATACTGAACTAAGGGGGCGATGTGGGGAAAGCTTGGACAGTTATACAACATACAAGAGAATACAAATACGACCCATCGAAGGTTCACTGATTGTGGAGGTTCATTTTCCTAAGGCTCAAAGACAACATCATTAGGAAATCGAAACATTCATCAGTATGATAAAGTACGGACAGATCTAATAATAACAGTACCAATTTGGTCTCTAAACTCTTTTCATACGAGAGCTTTACCTGATAGGTTGTGTAGTCATATTTTCCTGATTAAAATAAGTGGTTGAATGCATCTAGTGAATGTCATTTTGGTAGTCCGAAGCGACCTGAATGTCCGAGTTTACTGATTTGGTCTTGAATACCTTTCCTTAATGTTACGAACTGATCACTCAGTGGTGTTTATGCTATCAAGGTTGACATCGTTTTTAATAAGTGGTATCATAAAATAAAAGTGATCTGTGGAGATTCATTGTCTTTGAAGCGTAACAGTACAGATTGAATTGAGAAGGTGGTAGTTCCGGCGGGAAAGACTGAAATAGCAGTGATATCCACTCACAGTGATCAGAGGATTGAACCATGTACAGCTGAAGATAGCAGTATCCCCAAAAAATCTTGATTCATTCAGGGTGGTTAGGATTACTGGACGATAAACGAGTGCTTTTCATGGCAAATACAACTATCTGTGGGGATTATGAAGATCATGCAGGTGGAGCTTGCGCTGGCAGCTTAGGTGGAGCTGCAAGTCTAACATTAGTTATGGAAGTACAAAACTAGTTATTTCAATTGTAATTGTTATACCATGGGTGATCGGAGATGATAGCACATAGTAAACCAACTATTTCACTCCTGGTCTATGGTTGTTCTTCGCAGATATTAAACTGTTTAACTAGCTCCGTCCCTGACTGATTTAGCAGTGTATCGGTCGGAGCACTAATATCTATAATTTATATACCGAAATGAGTGGTTCTAAGTAGTAGCCTATTCGAAATTGGCTTTTTAGTTCTGATTTATTTACCATTATCAAACCTACTCCATGTACTCGTTTATCTTGTTCTGTTACCGACTTGGCTGACTTAAATAAAAACGAACTGACGTTGTCATCTAGAAATCTATTCAACTACGAGGTTCAGTGGTACGTTTTGTCCTAAGATGTTCAGTTTTCTAACGGAGGAGAGCTTGGCTCCATGTGAAAAACCTTGCAACAATCAACTTGTGTAAAAGGCAGGCACTTCTAGTAGACCTCACAGTCGACATTTTGGTGGTCCTCTCTCTCTCCTTATACAAGCATCCGATATGAACCTATACAGCAGTAGGTTTCGAACGTATTCAGATATTTGTTTACTGACGAGTACAACTTTCTCTGGTGTTTCGCCGACTACAAAACTTTGGTTATCCCAGAAAATGGTGTTCATCTTGTCAGTATAGTCTGTCTTCTGCATAAATACCACATCCGAGCCTTTATATGGTCCAAAGAAGTGAAATCATTTATCCGTTTTAGTTATTTGCTGACAACTCCGTGATCTGAAAACAGGTACTCTCATTAAGTAATGGGAGCAGAAAAGTCCACTAGTTTGACTTCAAACCATCTGGATTTGTCCTCTGATACAAGTTGTAGGTCTTTGACGTGATCGTACGGAATCTCAAACTGTGCTCTTCTTTACAGTTCGGTTTTACTTTTCGATGTAACTTCTGAATGAAGTCCTGAAGAAGACCCCTCCAGCTGGGCCCTTGTAAATTGGAACCAAAAAGCCCATCCTGAGGAGATAACTGAAGATTCACAAAAGCGGTCTTCCTTTGAGGACCATTTGGTACACGGAAAAGTAAGCTTGCCAAAAACTAGCCCGATGGTTAGTCGATGTTCTCGATCCAGTCAAAAAATGCCTCACTCTTCATTTTTTACGACACTTATTTGAACAGTTGAAAATCATTTAATGCTTTTATTACACGTTGGATCCCTTTTCACAAGTAGCTTTTTTGAGTAGCAGTTGACTACTTTTGCGATGCATTTTATCCAGGAACATGACACTGCCTGTCCCTATTGAATACCTAAGGTATGTTATTTTGTACTTCAGAGAAAGCATCTGTTTTGAGTTTTGGTGAAGGCGTTCAGACAGATTGGTGGTGTGGCGACGGGAAGCCCCTTAAGTCCGACAATGGGAGACATATTGTAAAAAGGACGACAACACCGAGTGGGATACTTGTATTCCAACAGCCAAACAAGTCCAGTCATGAAACACACAATCGTCTATATAGAGAGTGGGGTAAGTTCCGACCTGGCTTAATGTAATGCAGACATCATACAGCTGGCAGAAAAGCTTCTGAATTAAAATGGAACAAAAATGTCTTGAAAGTGTGCGCAATGGGAGTGGCTTTTATAAACATATATTTTTATTTTTGGTGAATCTTGTTTTTCTCAGTCAAACCTCGGTAATTAGCTCTCCAGTCATTGGCTTAGCCGTTGCTGATTGTTGATTGGGTTAGTGGTTATATATAACCTGTTGCACGAAGCTCAGTCCCCACCTGCCGTTCCCTGCGACGCGGTTACCGGCTATTCGGTGTGCAATGGGAGATCCGGCCCAGTTCCCTAATTTGCGTTCGATTTTCTGGAATTCCAACCAACCAGTTTTTACGTATACGATTGGCGAGCAAGGGGAATGGCTTCACCGGCTGGGGAGGAATGCGTACACTGTCTGGCTCGATAACGAACGTGGAGGACTACGTGACTGTTGACATGGTCCCTATGGGGCCACCACATTTTGATTACCGTGTTGCTTTTCTGAAGCTGTTTTGTTGTTGCCTTTTCGTTTCTCTTGCATGTGAGTCTCGTTTCACGTGCGCAAGGCTGGGAATACTAGCTTCATATAGGGGGCGATCATTTGCGAGTTTGGGCGTGGTATATAGAAAACTCCGTGCTTTCCTAAACATTTCGTGAAGATCGACTGACGTTTAACAGCTTCAGAAGATGGGAAGGAATTAACATTCGATTCAATCCGTTACCCATATCACGTAAGTTACAGTACTGAAAGCATTGGTAGCAGGAGCGCAGTTATCTACTATGTTCGGACAAGAGGATCAGCTAGTTAGTTCAGTGAGACTTTGCTGCTAGATACATGGAAGAGAGCTCGTACAGTGGGACATAACTATATATATATATGTATATATATATATATGTATATATATATATGTATATATATATATATATATATATATATATATATATATATATATATATATATATATATATATATGGAGACGAAGATAACAAATGTCCTGTTGCACTTATCTTTGGTCAACTAAGTACCGTTTCGGAATCAGTGGTATATACATATATATATATATATATATATATATGTATATATGTACAACTACGGTCGTATATATATATATATATATGCGTACAATTATGCATATATATATATATATATATGTATATATGTATAATATCCTTCGCTTACGGTGGACGCGAAACACCCATCACTTACGTAACTCATTACGCCAATGGTGTACACGCAAGAAGAAAAACACAGTTTAGGTATTCTGGCAGTTATTCTTTTAGCCAAACTTCACTGAGTCAGATCACATCGCCCAGTGGTCCTTCGGAAAGCGCACCCCCACTAGGGGCACGTTTTTCACACAAAAAAGGGATTAGGGGACAATGACAAGTGAGGACCGCTTTCCCAAATAATAATTAAGAAACAGTCCAACGTTTTCAAAATATTTCACCCTTTTTTGCCATTGTCACATACGAATCGACATCCCACTTCAATTTTAGAGTCCACTATACAACAATGATGACTATTTCCTTGATCGAGATGTTTCTACCAAAGAAAAATCGCCCATTTTTTCTCTTTATAAATATACCAAGTAAGTCATTTAAAACCCAGCAAGTAACTCGTATTTCAAAATAAGCTTGGCAGATCAATTTCTTGTGTTTCAAAATTGGCGCCCCAGAATTCCAGGATTACGCGCCAATTCAAAAATATCCAGGTCGGAACTTACCCCCCTACCGTCTACATAGGTCCTTTTTCAGACAGCGCGGCACCAACATTGCTTTGGCGGCTGCTTGAGTGCTTCGGCAGCTTTCTGGCCAGTTGCCCTTGACCGATAGCTTGCTTAACCTAGGCGTCATTTCTATCCGGTTGGTCCGATTGTTTCAGTTGACTGCTTGATTGGCTGCCCCTCAATCGACCTATCTTGCTGGTTGCTGGAGATTTCGCTGCTTCCCCTCTGATAGTCGGTATGCCTCCTTTTTGTATGCTTCGGGAAGCCTTCGACATATTCGCCTTCTGTTCTTTTGTCTGTGGCCCCCGTTTGCTTCGTCCTTTCATCTTGATCTTCACGCCGTTCCCTTGCCCCAGCATTTCCCGTTACAATATTTTCGAAAAAGATCAGAAATCAGTTGATCGACCACGTTACAGTTTTCATAGTGATGCTATATTTTCATTTTAATTGATGAAAATTTCATTCCTTTCTGGGATATTTTCAGTTCCATCCATCTCGATCTGTCGGTGTCCTATGAAACGGAACCCGACTCTTCGTAAACATTTTATCCAGAAGGCTTTCGGATGCCACAACACAACGGATCATTCATATTAGGAACAAGAAGCTGGAGAGCAAAAATTACTGTCAATGAATCCTGTAAGTGTTCTTACAATTCATATGGGTGAGGTAACATTGGAATGCCGTAGGCGTTAGGAAAACGGGGTTGGTGGGGAGGGGTATCTCTATCGTGTGAGTGTTGTGGTAAGATTTTCACTTCCACCGTCACGAGTGGTAATCGATAGTGGCTTTTTAAGGTTCGGTCGACGATCCGTGTTTTCCGGTTTTAGCCAGGGCAGCTGTAGAGCCTGGACTAGTAGCATTTGTGCAAATAGATCAGGGCTTAGTAGACGAATGGCGACTGTCTCTGCCGTGGCCAGGGATCGAAGTTAGACTGGTTTTGATCGATTGAATGGAACTCGATACATGACTTCGAAAGTTTCTTCAGGGTCGATCGTGTGGCCACTGTCCACCAGATGACCTAGAATCGAACTAATAATCACAACGGTTTTCTCCTGACTCAACCATCTTGGGTGATGTTCCGTAAAGCCCAGAGACAAAAGCCTAGCAGTGCCACCTATGTAAGATGCGCCACATTCGCACCTGAACGAGTAAATGATTATGGAAATGGTCGGCTCAGAAAGTTTTTTACCTGCAGGCGGATCACTGGAGAGGTGTAGAATGTGCATTTCAGTCTAGCGGCTGAGAACGTTGAGTCTACAGCTGACCTTAGTGTTTTGTCAACCTTTCGGTATGCGTTTCTCCCTTGAACGATACTTTGAGGAACTGTTCCTTCTTCGGTACGCAGGGAGACAGCTCTGCAGGTAACTTCAGTTCTACGTCTTCATAGATAAACTTTACGGGGTAGCCATTCTCCCAAAAAACGTTTTGAACAAAACTAAGTTCATCTTGCATAGCCTCCGTTGGGCAAATGTTTCGGGCTATGAATGGCAGACGTCGAATTAAATTTCGCATGAAGCTGTGAAATTCGTGTATAGGCCAAAGCCGGAAACCACGGATCGTCGACCGAACCAAAAAGTCCACTATCGATTACCATTCGTGACGGTGGGAGTGAAACTCTCACCACAACACGCACACGATAGAGATACCCCTCCCCACCAACCCCCTTTTCCTAAAGCCATTACAATAACCTTTACTCCGGCCAATGGCTAACGCATTCCAATGTTACCTCACCCATATGACTTGCAGGAGCAAGTACAGGATTCACTGACAGTAATTGTTCGCTCTCGAGCTTTTTGTTCTTGGTGTGACCATGACAGTAGACTGTTCAGACTATTTGGAATGAACGTAATACGAAGTTACCAAGTCTCCCTCCGGTTGCATACGACACGGTTTGATCACGGTCCTTTTACTAGGCTTGTAAAATTTAGCATCGGTTACAAAACACAAAATGAATTATTTTATCAATGAAACTGTCAAAGCCTATAAAATTCAAATCAGAACATCAGCCGCTCTGAGAAAACGTTTATCGGAATGCTGACAACAACTTGTCAGGTAACACGCATGACCTCAGTAGAATAAATTGTCGAAAGTCGCTGACAAACTGAGGACTAATCAAAACACAACAAGCTAGGTGGTTATGATCTGTCAATTTAATTAACATGAACGAGAGAGAATCATAGCTAACCGTGATACGAAAGCAATGTATACCAACTGGTTATGTTATTACGTCTGTAAAACATACCCTATCGGCTAACGGTTATACAGAGAAGTTCTGTGATCCCAAAAAATCATGATGCAAAACCGATCCTTTGTTGATGGCAAATTGATAGCAGTGCATTTCATTGTTTCTCTTAATGGTCATGCATTTTGACCCATGTACTTAGTAACTTAAACTCCATTTTTAGTCCCACGTATATGGCAGCCTGGTCATGAACCAGGCGTTTAACTAGCTGGATAAGAATTAGTCACCACCCTTGAGGCCATATTACTCAAACTGACTCATATGTAATCTATCAGTTCACTTGTATTTGCGTTGACCTGAATATAGGCAGGGCAGAATGACAACTGACTCAATGTGTGACCGAATGCATCCCCAACTGGCTTTAGCACTCGAAGACTGAACCGGACTGGACAAGATGAATTCCGGCAATGCATCCAGTGTCATCGAACTCGAAGCATCTGCTTTTAACTGGTCGCGAGCTGTCTTGGCCCGGTCATTCGAGGTGCAACTAAGAAACCGGTAAGCAAAACTATTAGCTTTTAATGAAGCTATGCTGATCAGTAAAAAGAACCCTCAGTCTGGACGAAACAATCATCCCCAACAGTCTGTCTGTGCTGAAAATAGGTACACAAACCTACAATAATTTCTAAACTGTTTGTGACAAGCATTATCCTCTTTCCTTCATTGCATATCCGGTGTACCCTATCACATAAAAGGAGATAAGATGTATGAATCACAATACCGTCGGTCAATTTTAGTGGGTAACGAAATTCACCTTTCACTGTGATGATCACATCTAATCTACTGAAAAAAGATAAGGTCAGCCACTGTAATTCTCGGATCTAATTGACTAATAGCTGTATTCTTTCTACTTCAGACAAACGTAAGAATGAAAGCAAACGATCCACATAAAACAAGTAAATATCAGCAAACAAGAGGAAAAAATGGGAACCAGCACAGAATTTTTCTTTGTACACGGATATTGAGAACATCCATTCGATCGCAATAAATCGCTTTATAATAATGATTTCAATCTCTCAGCATCCACTGATAGTGGACCCATCAAGTGACATTCAAGAAACAGTGAATCAAAAATGACCTGGTAATAATGATATAACTTATCTAACAAGACGAAAAAAATCAGTTTATCTAACTGAATAGGAGCAAACCCCAGGCCAGCCACGCTGGTATCTTTATTAATCTTTTTGAAGGCCTGAGAAAGCACAAGGTAATGCGCTTAGATTTCTTAGAACTCTGAACACAAACGGCATTCAAATATGCAATTGTCGCAGCCTAAGTTATTGCCAACATACGAACCCTTCAATCTCTGACGGTGAAACAGGCACCTACTAAAAGTTTTTACATGGCTCATCACAAGCTCACTATTAGGGTGCTTGGTGACAAAATACCAACCAGATATCTTGGACACTGAAGCCTGATGCACAATTGCTGTCATCCATAGTGTGAATAGCATTATTGAAGTAAAAAAGTCACCTCGTTTGAACACACATTGTGAGATTACTCTCCGAGATAAACTAAAAACAGTGATTAGCAAACAGAACACAACATCATTTAATGACAAGGTGCCCATTCGAGGACCAGTGTTCGTTAAAACTGTAACGTGATGCTAATAAATTAAAGTTGACGAATCACGCAGAAAAATCGTCACTGCTGGTGAAAGCTATAGGTGGATTGCCCCATGTCAATCTCCAAAGACGACACAGTAGAAACAAGGTAAATTTTATGGCTTACATAAAGAGATGGAATGTCTGCCATCAAGCCCACAATTGAAGTATTTCATATTTCGTAGCTAGTGATTGCTTTCGAGTCTCTCCTTTTCCGAATATGATCCATAAAACTGATAACTTTCTGCTTCGGTGCCAGCCGCACGGACGACGAAGGCAGTGTGCGGTTCTATCATCGTAAGATTAATTAGAAGTGCGCTGCTAATTTTATCTGCAGAAAGAAGTACGTCAAATTGGTGTATCCTATATTACATTCTGTCCTGCATGATTATCTTGCACCGTGTGATACTCGATGTGTATTCTAACAGGCACCGATACTGATACCACTAACTGTATCACTACGAATGTAGCAGCTAACAACACTAGTGTTGACATCACTTTTCCCGCCACCTATACTGCGAATATTGCTACTACTGTGGTGGTATGCATGCTACTCACTGAGTAGTATATAGTTGATTGATTAAAATTCAGTAGTGGTCAACCATGGAGCAATAATGGAGTCGATTACATCAGATGGACCGAATGCAATAAGGTCAACAACCAAACGATTGACTTCTACCCCTAGAAAACAACTGCCTCCAGGAGGATCGCACAGCTAAAATGCATCATTGTAACAGTAGGCTTATTTTGTCTATGTCCAAACGAGATATTTCCAAAAAACAACCTATTCCGCAGGCACGGCTTGCGGATTATAACACTACTACTACTACTACTACTACTACTACTACTACTACTACTACTACTGCCACTATTACTACTACTACTACTACTACTAGTATTACCAATACTAATAATATTTCTACTGTTCCTGCTGCTACTTCTTCTACGACTAATAATGCTGTTTCTGTTACTGCTGGTGTTAATATTATTACTCCTAATATTGCCAATACCTTAGTTATTATACTACGATTGCCATCATAGCAGCTCCACCCGTTATGCGCTATAAGCTTCTATCTCCAAAGTGGAGAGAGGATTTTGTGTAAAATTTAGGCAGTCACTCATAAGTGTATTTGTTTTATACTGGTCTTAAATACATCCCTGCATTTTTCTGCCTTATTGTGTGCATGCTTCTACCACTTTAACTTCCACTGGTACTACTACGATTATTATTGCGTCTTTTACGGTAAAAGGTTGATTATTGGGAACTACTAATTTAGAGGTTGACTAAACCAACCAAGCATAACAGAACTGCTGTTTTGCGTTCTCTATATCCTGTCCATTGAAAGGCAGTAGTAGTCTGATCGAGATAAACGCCTTCCGTCCTCTTACTACATTCAGTCGTTGTGTTGTAACCATATTAGCTATCACCCCACAACTGCTCATAATTGTTTTTGAGCGGTCAGCTACTTATTTATTCAGTGACTAGTATACCTTCTGCACCACAATATTATTACCTTTGCTGCTAATACTGCGAATATCATGCTGAACAGCTAAAATGAGCAGGGAGTTGACGTTGTGTGATTCCACTATTGATTGAACCTCTGACTGCGAACCGTTCAGATCGATATACTTATTTATCTGTCAGTGAATATGAACTACCATGACACGCGCACGCACGTATGTACTCACATTAACTTGAGCTCGCCCATATTGTGAATGGTTTATTCCAACCTAGCAAACTTTTGCCCTGAGTCATATTTGCCTGTTGATCCGCTGCCCGCCGAGCGGCCCTGCTTGGCCTCACAAGATTGCATGTAGGGCTCACACTTGTGTCACTTGTTTATTTGTTTGCTCGCTAACGTAAGAATAAACGGGTTTCCTACGCACTACCTTTTGCCAGTATTCGCTTACACAAAGGCGGTAGCGGACCAGCGAGATCAACGTGAACACTTGAGAAGCGAATATTGCGAAGGCAAATTTGCTGGGGGTCGAAATATGTGACAATGAATTTTGTTTTTAAGATACTGAAAGCAGATTTTAGTTCACTGTGCAATGTCATATTTCACGTCAGACCAAACAAAATGAGGGGAGAATTATTTGACTTGAAGCTCTGGTGAACGAATGAGAATAAGAGAGAAAGTATTCAAAGAGAAGCCCCATTTAGTTATCGGGACAAGGAGACGGGATTTCCTGTATACCAATTACACAGGATTGAAAGAAACAAAGAAAGTAGTAGAAGTCTTTAATTGGAGGTTAGTGGATTTCTGCAAGTCTTGTAACTAGGTGTCACAACTTTGCAGTCTGGCTATGTCACTGAGGTCGAAAGGTATTTGTGCGTTGTTTACATCGGCCCCGACGAGGCACCAGCCATACAATTATCAACGCCGCGACCGTGGCGAATAATAATCGTTTACTGAGAAATTTAATACAAGTGGAGTACTTTTGTTGTTGGGCAGCGATCGGTTTCGGTACTTTGTGCGTATAGGCATAATCTGCGATTAGGGTGCACTCAAATTTGTTGTCTCTTCAGAAGCCGACAGAAGTGAAGAATGGTCACGTAAACAGCGACAGGTTCAAGAGTGGAGGTGCTGAACGTATCGTGATAGGCTAAAGATGTTGTGAGAAGAAACTCAAAGGCTGGAGCTCATCATGTATTGTGGAGCAAAGCTGCCCCGTCAGAAGTGCTGGACGCGTCCATTGTTTGTGTGAACTCCATGTTCTGATCTGAAATGATGTGATGTTACATGGATGCTTCGTTGAGGGCCTTGTGGCATTGTTGAAAGTTGCTTTGAACTCGTAAGTGCAGTTAACAACCTAAACAGTGGGCTTCATACGGTTGGTTCAGGGAGACAGAACGGAAGAAAAGCGAGGGACGAAACTCCAGTAGTAGTTCAAAAAGCCCAGAAAATGACACAAGTAACTGAGAGTTCTTGAGTTAGAGAGAGAATATGCTTTTCATTCTGCCAGCGACTGGAGTTAAATGGTATTCCTCAATGTGTTGGCCGAGAAGGAAGACCATAAACATTTTGTTGATGAAACGCTGAACTGTTTGTGAGGCAGTGCACAACGAATAAGGTATGCTTATAAACTCAAAAAGATCAAACTGTGTGATGATAGTAGCATTCAGTATGCTCTTTCCCTTACAGAGGACCCCATAATACGTCCTTGCAAGATACATTATCAGAAGTATGGCCTTTCCGCGGAGGTCAAACGCGAAACCATGTGTGAGCGGGATGATATAGCGATCGGGAACTTAGACTTCAATCAAAACACGACAATCTCCACAGAGTGTCCAATCACCCAAATACATCAGGACCAAGGTTGGCATGGTGGTGTATCGAACCTTGAGATCGATCTGTGGATTGACAAGGTTTGATAAGAGCTGAAGATCCTGTTGTAGTGTCACCAGAAGGTGAAATATGATCTTAAGAATATAGATCAAAAGATTTTCTAATGTATTCTGTAACGCTATTGTGCTGTTTATTGGTAATATTTACAACTTTTCAGTACTTCGATTCAACCGAGAGAAGGGAGAATAAATGATCTACTCCGAGGATGGGGGTCTGGTCAGCTACAAAAACTAAACGGTAATGAAAGGGTCTTCCTTGACCAACTTCCACGGTGAAAGAATGCTGGTCAAAGTCTCTATTGTAGTTTCATTAGCCGCTTTTAAGGTGAGCTGAGACGATTGAAGCCAGTGAGTTTTTGAGGTGAAAAGACCCCTGCTCCGATGTCATTGGGAAATCGAAAGCCACTGGAATTATTGATAGGGTAGAAGAGGCAACTTGAGTCGTGTGGGCCAGCCGCAGTCTTCGCTGTTACTGGTTAACTCGAACGTTCGAGTGATAGAGCAGGCTGAAGGGTGCATACCTGGTCACACTGCCGTGCCTTTGAACATAAATTTTTGTGGTAGAAGCAACACGTTGGAGACCGACGGTTTCGTGAACTTGATCTAAATTGCCAGTAGCTGGGCCGTGAATTCGACTGTAAATGAGTTATTGCTATAAACATGACATTCATCCGATTGCACAGAACACGGACAGTTTTCCGAAGAAGGCTAGAGTCACTGTCAGTGGATAGTGAGCTAGACGAAGAGGCATGACCATGATCAGCGATATAGAAAGGTGCGTTGCCCAATGGAGCTTTTCTAGATTTCAGAGTGGAGTTGAACAAATAGAGACTCGATTGGATGATGCCTGAGGGACTCTCCAAATGGTAAGGTCGAGGCGGAACAAGAGGTGGTACAGAAATATCACTGTAACGAAGGACGCATTAAAGACGGAGAGACCGGGAAAAATATAGGCACTTATATGTCCTGAAAGCTGATAATTGAAATGTCTAACATTTTTCACCTTGTCGTGGTCTACTAGCTCCAATATGTTCACACCATCGGGAGTACAGAGAGGGCATACAATTCTGTGATTTTATGTGAGTCATTCAGTATGGTATCTTCAGTCCAAAACAAATTTCGTTCAGTCACATACGTGATCACCATTCAAATATGGTTCACTCCACTTCAGGCTTTTATCAGATTATGCGCACATCGATTTCGAAGCCAAGCATTCCATCAGCATCTGCCATCTACCAGCATTTGACACACTTATGATGATTGTTCAATACAGTGACTTCTGATCGCTGAGCTTGGCGTTTAAGTCGCAAAAGACTCATCATCAGTCGAAGTGACATCACATCACCTGCGCACTGATGACGTCACCTCGACAGGCGATAAAACGTTTTGCGACCTAAATGCCAAGCTCAGCGATCAGAAATTACTGAACAACACCAACCTGAGCTACAATCAACACCAATTTTGCTCAGTATGCTTGTGATTCAACTGCTGTTTGCCTATAAGTTTCCGCATACTCTTCGCTACTCGTAAAAATGCCTCAATTTGTATGCTGAAGGACCATTACATTTCACTGTCAGTACAACTGTTTTTGACTTCATTTCGAGCAACGAGTTCATTGCGGTTTGTATGCCTTCCAACCATAAAGACTGTTACGATCTTTCCCTGTTTTGGAAGTTCACTTCACCGGACCAGTCATGAACATCTGTCCTGCTTGTTGGCATACTAGAACTCACGCTGTTCGATAATGAGTAGTCGTTCTTCCCAATCCTCGCCTTTTCCTGTGCAAATGGTTTTCTGTGATCCTTCAGCCTCTCTCTCCGTATCCTAACATTTGCATCTGCCAACCAGCCCTGCATTTCCCCCTTTGCTAGTCTGTTACTCCACGGCGCTTGGTTAGACCGCTTCCCTGCTGTGTGCGCCCGCCGAATTCACTGTTATTACGATCGTCAGAGACACCTCTGTCTCCACTCCTATTGTGTTTGTATTTTTGAATTCCCACTGTTCTTTCCTGTCATGCCAACTAGGTTCACACCTGTGTGTGACCACTGTGACCCGAAATTCTGCCATTCTACCTCCCTTTTTGTTGGTTCTCTAAATGTTTGCCACCTGCCAGTTTCCCTTAGGGTAGCGACCTCTTCACTGTGCAAGAGCCTAATCAATCCATCACTAATTACTTTCACTTGCTCTTTTAATCTGATTGGCTGGTTTCGACGGTATATATTCCCGCACTTTCGTTGTTACTGAGAACTGCACTTTCGCACTCCTGGTTACAATTGTTTCGTCAAGACTGTCGTTGGTTTACTGCCACTTATTGTTGCCGGACCATTCATTATTGAGGTACGTAAAAGTATCTTGTTTGACTTTGCTCCTACAGTACACGCAGCTTTTGGATAATTCGTCTTCTGGACTAATCGGGTTATCGGTTTCCTGCAGGTCACTCAACAACTGCTTGGGATTCCCCAACAAAGACAGTATATTTGTTCAATCATTTGTTTGACTTTTAGGGAATATATACGATAGAATATATGACTACTGAATAATAAAGTCAAAGACAAAGTTTAGTGAAACGAAAACACAGATATGATAGCCGTTTCATTGATTATATTTGGACGCCTCACAGATCGACGAAAGATGGTTTATCTGAAAGTTAAAATTCTTCTCTCTATCTGAGCAGCATGGATGCAACATTTAACAGTCACATGCAAACCAGCCAAGACAGTTTATTCCGTCTTTCTTCATACATTCAGTGTTTGAACTTTTGGCCTTAATCCAGCAAAATTTGAGTACATGTACAGAGATTTTTTCCGAAACAGACACAATGAGACCGAGAAAAACAAAAAAAATAAGGGTTATACCCCCCTTCGTTGTTCACTAAAACGAAAAGCGGTACAGCCGTTCTTCGGTTAACCCAGCGGAATCTACAAATTTTTATGTACATTTTCCAATTCGAACTGAATGAATTAGAGTTCAAGGTTAGTGGAGCTTAGTTTGGCAATTTCGGAAAACGTTCATATAAATGAATTCATGAGAATAGGAAGCGCTATGATAGAAAGCCGACCATTTCCGGAGTACCTGCGCGCTAGTGGAGTCATAGACAAATTCTCTTCCATATCTGTAATAAGTAGGCAGATGCAACGCTATTATATTGTTGAAATAAAACGATGCGAATAATTAACACCATATAAATTTGCACTCTTCGGAACTGACGAGGCTATAGTTAATGTTGATAACCATCCATGGAGCGGACACCAGCCCTCCGATTGATGTGTACAAGACAGTAGCACCACCCACACGGCCACCGGGGTTCTGTTCGTAATTAGAAGTGGAACACGCAATAAAATGCGCGGACATAAATGCAAAACCAAGCCTTCTCCGGCTAGCGCGCAGGAGTCAAGCATGAGAGCAAGTGCGCAATTATTCAAGAAAGTTTTGTAAACGAGAGGAGGCCAAGCAAGTTCAATGAACACGTTGCAGAATTGGTCGGCTAACAATGCCGTGGCTGAAGCACGATCAAACATCAACAGGAGTATGTTGAAGCACAGCGAACACGTTGACCGATAGTTTGAGCCGAATGCATCACTGTTTAAACAGCAATACAGCATCAGGGCTGGAATTCTAGGTAGTTCACGCGTCCCTCGCCGAAGTGGGGACCATTTGATTGAAAAGTCCCCATCTTTGAACTAATAAGTGGTCAGCCAGATACGTTCATCTGTTTCGAGAACCTCAATGAGAATTACACTTGAGCACAATTTTGAGATGTAATCAACGTTAACCATTTACTGTTGGGTGGCTGTTTATCGCCACTTTTCTATTTCCCCTAATATTGATATCCCAGTGACGGACTTTTGGCTGAAATTCGGTATTCTGGATTCTGGAAAAAATTAAATTCTTTCTTCGAGTACTGCAGAAAATCAAAGGAAAGTGGTTCCCTTTCAAGGAGAATCTACAAAGACATAGGGCTGAGGAGATTCATAGGTCAAAATGGGCTTAGAAACTCTCACAAGAATAACTAAACTACCCCAGAACGGCTCATCTAATTAAGACTTCGCGCAAAACATTTTCTTTTTTATTCCATGCAGATTACAATGCGGGAACCGATTTTCACGTGTTAGGTGACTTGAAAGATATTTGCGTAGATCGGCTGGGTGGACAAGGAGGTGCTCATTAATAACAAGAGAGCAATAAATAAAAGAAATGCAACTGCATTACTTTCAAATAAAATAACGGAATTACATATGTTTGACTGCAGCGCTTTTTTATGACAATAAAAGTTTGCTTTGGAATAAGAATACAGCCACAAAAAAGATCAAGCTGAGCGACTCAAGCTCTAGGCAAGGGTGAGAGTCCGGTATATGACAAGGATTTAGAGCAATGACACAAACACGCGGAATTTCGGCTAATATATTTCCGACAAATGAAAGTTGTCGTTAGTGATATGGATGCTGATGAATGCAACAGGTTTTCCTGAACTCCTTTACATACAGAGTTCCAATAACTCAAGTAACTGGGTAAAGGCAAACTCAGATGAAAAGCAGGAAACATCTACTTGGCCCCTTTGGCAGCCCCATCGTAAATGCGAGTGGGTAGATAAATGACGTGGGTTAGATTGCTTAACAAGGCGAAAACAGCTTTCTGGCGTCCCAAGATAGACTGGTTCGTAGATTTTGAAAGTCAGTCCGCTTATTGAAAAGGTAATTCACCAACAGTGGTTTTGTGTCTGGTTAGAGAGTCGCACACCACGCAGAAAACTGATCAGTATTTCTGTTATGAATGGACATACGCCTGATTTGCCTTGATCTTTAATCATGCTCAAGCACCAGCATTAGTGACTTATCGATTTTGCCATGTATTGTTTGATCTTACTCTGTTACGCGTGACATCGCCAGTGGTTTAGCTCCTTATGCCAACTCACTTGTTTGCTTGCGGCTTACTCGCCGGCTACGACTGGGATTTCGTGTTTACACCCGAACGAATAAATGCCACACTACCACTACCACGTGTTCTGCTACGAACTACGGACACAACATTTGGCGTCGAGGGCAGTGGTAACTTGTCAATTGGGCTCTCATGCATAAATATTTACAAAGCCTAAAACTGGAAGATCCAAGATTGGGACAGTGTTAAAAGGTACAATTAATGGTGAAATGAAGGGAACCGGAGTTTCAGTCGAGTCAATTCAATTCGGTTCCCGGACTTGAAGGCGGGATACCTGAATGTCCATATTCTTGCACTAGATCCCCTTAGGCTTCGACAACTGGAAGAGATAACTCTTCTCCAATACTTGGTTATAATCAGGGAGGGTTCAGGTTAAACCTCCAATCCTTTTTCTCTTCAACAACTTTTCGGATCATAGTCGGTGGTCATACAAGCCTCAAAGTCACTCTCTCTCTCTGTCAATAAGGACAGTATAGTAAGGGGTAGTTGGTATTGGATAGGGTTTCAACGAGGGTGAAGTGAAAGGAACTAGTCAGTTGTCTACAAAAACGGTAGTGGACTTCTGGTCATATTTCTCCAAATATAGTCATCCACACATTACCCAATCTCCATTTGAACTCAGCCCTTGTGCTCGCGCTTATCGTATCCACTGGCAGCCTATCTCAGTGATTAGCGACCCTAACTGAAAAAGACTGACTTCTGATTCTAGTCAAAGTTCTCTGTTTCTTGATTTATAGCGCATGCCCTCTTAGGCATCCATTCCCTCACAGCTCAAATAAGGCCTTGCTGCGACCCTCTGCTTCAGTGAATTCTTTTCATATTTTGAAAGCCACTATAAGGTCAGCCCTAACCCTAGTTGTTCGTAGCACAGATGTCTGTATTCTGCTAGCCATCGCGTGAATCGACGTCGTAGCTGCTCGAGAGCCTTGATGTACCTCACCAAATATAGCCTTCTTGCTTGGACATAGTTTTCTAGATGAGATGTCACAAAAGCCTTGTACAACGGCAATAAGACCCTTGGTTTCCTAGGGCTGACCGCCCTCTTAAGCTGGTGCAGGGCTCTACATGCTTTTTTGCATTATTTTCTGGCACTGGCCACTTGGCTCAACGTCAGCGCTTAACGTCACCTCTAGATCCCGGGCTTTCGTGGTCTGAGCTAGCGCTTCCCGATTGTCTGGTGGACCCTTATGTCGTGTGAGCTGTAGTCCTTCCTGTTTCCGGACCTCAAGTAATTGCCTGGACAATAAAAAGCCTACCTCAACCAGTATAATATCCCACCTTTCCGGGACTTTGAGTTGGGAAATAAACTTATTTTCACCCCTCCACTCGATTGAAACATTCCATCCAGTAAAAGTAGAATTATTGATAGGATATCTAGCAGGCAAGAGCTAACCAAGAAACCTCATAATATGAGATTAGATTCTAAGGTGCACTAAATCTAATAATCTCATTCCTTTGCCTCGTGATAAGTGAGTGACTGACAGGAGCTTCGGAACTGTCAGACCAATAGTTCGTCGTCGTTGGTGAGCGACTTTGTTATTGGCTGAGAAGTGCAATATATATATGGAATTTATTATTTTGTCCGGCAGTTCATTTTACGCACAGAGCAGAAAAATGCTACTAGCATCCTTGTTTGCTTTAGCATGCTTCCTGGTTGCGGCAGATGCAAGTAAGTGCTCCGTAGTTTCTAAAATTTTGTCAGTACCAGTACATACCTAAAAAAACATTTTTCAGTATTGAATACAGAATAATTTTGGGAAGCATAAATGTTCGCCAGATGTTTCCATAAAAGTCCCTTTCTAATAACTGCATATAATTCTCCAAAATATGAACCAGGTAAATAGGCTTGTTATCGCACTCTAAGTGTGCATTCAATTGATATTTTTAAAGTAGAAAGTTGTCTTGTGTGTAGAAAGGTTCACACGGGTCCATAGTCGACACCTGGAATGAATGATACTTTGCCAATAGTTCACAAAAAAATAGGCCACACCAGAGTGATTTATCTGACCACGATCAACTGAACAGGTTGCCCGATCAATCAGCCAGTAAAAATACGAATGAGTAAAGTGCAAGCTTGGTCAATCCACCATGATTATCAGGAATGTTATAAATAAGCTTGATTACAGTTGTGAAATCGTATACGTGAAAGAAAGACAGTGGTGTATATCCAAACGAACTTCCGAGCCCACCATTCGGTTACTGGATGAATTAGTTTTTGTGAGCATTGACGAAAGAACATAATCAAAAAGCAGAACTACATTACCAGTTAAACACATTTGAATAATAGTCTCACACAAACCAGTTTGGCTGAATGCAGCTAGCAGCTGCTGGCACTCGGTGACCAACTTCTAAGTAGTTAGCATTGTCCACCACTTTTACATTAGTTTATGGTGACACAGTAGATTACTGCTTCAAAAAACGATTGCAATCTTTACCTTAGCAAAATATTATCAAAGTATTCACAAAACGTCCTTCGTATTTCACACCAGAACCAAGATTGGTTAGCAGAATGTCCAAAACAGGATGCCGCACGCAAATGAAATTGGAATGACACCTTAAATCAGTTAGGTGGCATTCACAATATTTTCGTGTGTTGATCTGTCTATTTGTAATATTATCTATCGTAAGAATGGATGCAAAACCTCCATCCATACTGTGTCCGTGATATTGGGATCATTTGAAGTCAAAAAAGTGTTATGAACCCATGAGTGTGTATCCATCCGTGTCGTCAGTGTCGTCCATGTGCCTGAAATCTCTGCTTCATCGTTATGGTTGAGACCTGATGGGTGGGTGGTATTTGTAAGAGCAACCGCGTAGAGGCACTCGGCATATGTGCGAAACCCAAACTGGAGGATTCTGGTATTTTCAAATTCAGTGGAATGGCCTTTTAATACAGCACAGAGTACTATTTTTCTTGCAGACTTTTGGTCCGTCGGTCTGCATTTTTCTTTTGTTTTGTGTTCTGCAATTCTGAGTGGGGCAGTCTTTGCAATTGGTCGTGTAAATACAACTGTTCTGTCCGTTTAGACTTTGAGGGTCTTTGATTCTTGTGAGATGACGCTGCAACAAGCTATCTATTTGAAAAAACACGGACACCATAGGCAATAAGCACTTTCCCGATTGTCTCCGAGAAGTGTGATCTTATGGAAGATCAATGGAGGTAAGCCAGTCTACATCGTTCTTGTTGTGGGCCACTGATTTGTTCCTTAATATATCGACCATTACATTTCGTGGGTAGTTTTTATTTTGAAGGACAGTGTGGAAGCTTTATATATCTTGTTTCTGAGTCCCGTCTTCGTTGGACAGGTTGTCCACTCTGTAGGCTAGTGACGATGCGATTCCCCTTTTCGTGTAGTGTAGATAGCTGCGTTGAAAATTAGATAGTGCCAGAGTCTTCCTTTACGGATTTCGCAAATACGCCGACTGCCTCTACGCGGTTGCTCTTACAAATACCACCCACCCATCAGGTCTCAACCATAACGATGAAGCAGAGATTTCAGGCACATGGACGACACTGACGACACGGATGGATACACACTCATGGGTTCATAACACTTTTTTGACTTCAAATGATCCCAATATCACGGACACAGTATGGATGGAGGTTTTGCATCCATTCTTACGATAGATAACATTACAAATAGACAGATCAACACACGAAAATATTGTGAATGCCACCTAACTGATTTAAGGTGTCATTTCAATTTAGCTTGCTTTTAAAACCAGTCTTGCAAAGACTACCCGTGGTTTCTGAAAAGCCGACAACTTACTAATGATTTCGAGTATGCTATACTATTGAACAGATGAATTATACATTATCGTTCAGTTTGTTTCCGTAATAGATTGTTTTAGTGCAATACTGGAAAGCACATATGGATCGCTTGCACCTCTAATAACCCTTTAGGAATTGTGTACTGACGGCATTATTCAACCGAAATGTTTGCAAAATTTCTTTTAGGAATTATCATGTATTCTCCGACTTACAATCTCACTTGCTCTGGCTTCACTCTGATCCAGCATCGACGAGACATCTAATTCTTCAAAGATTGTGATATGCCTATTATATGCACAACGCAAAGAATCGTAAAAATATGTAGATGTTCTTCGAACAGGGAGATTATAATGAATAGGTTAAAAATTCTTCCAGCGGATCTCCTCCTTTAGCTCACAGTAATCCTAACATTTTCCGTTTTCGGGAACGAAGTATATTTTGACAACAAATATAAACAGGTCATTTACAAATTTACTCCAATACTACGTACAACCTTGGTGTGGAAGATTTGAATGCGTCGAAGAACTGTTTTCGCCGTCGCTCGACGATAACATCGTATGTTCAGTACCTTTAGTTAGGTTATATTCCAAGTAATGTTCATTAGTGCTGTATCATCATGTTTACTATTCCTTTCCCTGATGTTTATTTTCTATAATATATAGCTTATTAATCTTGTGATAGACAATACGTTTAGGGTTGAATTTTCTAGAGACTCCTTTCTTTTTTTCTGTCACTTTTAGTGAGTGCCTTGATAAATAAGATTATCATAGTTGTTATCTTTACTCTTTTCTAAAATGCTTTTTCATGAAGATTATTTCAAAGCAGGTGAGTGTATTTATTTCATCGTCGGTAACCACATGGTTGTAACAAACAGAAGTATCAACCTAGAAATGTTTCACTTAAGCTATAGTTTAGTTCATTTTCGAATAAAGGCTGATAATACATCAGTTGTAAATTCCCTTAAAAAGTACTGCACGATACGTGTGTTTGCTTCAATTGCTTGCTTTAGTCATATCAAAATCGTAAAAGTTTTCGGGGAAAGGGTAACAGCCTACTGGAGAGTTTTCATTTGAAATACACCGGTTAAAATAAGCGACGAACAAACGTTTCGCATCCACAAACCGAAAACTAACTAAAGCAACCGGTATTTTTCAGAGCCAAGTTATGTTATCATCATGATCCAGCTAGTTCGCGATTTATATTTCGAGAACAAAGTGCAGTGTTTGAAAAGAAATGCGTGCGATTCGTTAGCTCAGGTTAGCCATTGTTCTGTAAGTGAGGTTTTTCGGTACACGCTGTATTCTGGCTTGACGTATCTGCCACAGTCGTCCTCGTGATATGATGTTGAGTATCTAAAAACTAAAAACAATTATCCAGCTCTAGGTAGTATTCCCGGTACAGTGTAGTTTCGTGTATAATGTAGAAACAAAAATTGACGTATATGAATCTGGAAACTCAAAAATAATACTCATCACATCTGACAGATTCGATACATTTCTGAGATAGTGCAACTGCCTAAAATCGTTGACATTTTAAAAAATGAAACACACTAGGGAGATGCTCTTCAGAAGGATGTTGCAAGTGTTCACTCCGAAAGACACGACTGGAAGAAAAGCCATATGATCCGAGGCTGAATAAGCGCGTCAACAAGGTTTCAGACAAGAAGGCTATCCACAATCTGGTCATCCCAGAATATATTGTACAACGAAAATGGCCAGTGCGATGAACTGGTGGATGCCGGTTAGTACAATGAAATATCGTGTTGTATACAGTCAGACTGCAAGTCAATTTACGGTGGCGAATGGTATGAGGTATTGTAATTTGGGCGGAAGACCTCGGCATGCCTTCAAAGCGCAGTTGATAGAGCACTCACAGGGGTGGCAAACATGCGTCTTTTCGGATTTTACCAAAGTCAACGACTTTTAACATTTTGATCAACTCAAAGAATCATGTTGTATCAATTCGTATGGGTAAAATGAAACAATATTCCATTCAAAAACTGTTGGACTCAAATGAACTAGGCTTCAAAAATCTATCACAGTTTCCTGTTGACTAACAGGTAGGAATTAAAGAAATTGCAATACTCAATAAACGTTGGAGGGATAATTGGTAACTATCATCAAGAACACCATGTATAGCGCGGCAATGCAAATGAGAATAATTCCAAAAGAGACCTTTTTCGAGGAGAAATTTTCCACGAAGGAAAATTTGGACAAAAACACGCCAAATAGAAAACTTATCAAAATAAACGTACGAAATATTTTGGAACGGAGACCATGCAAGTGCTTAGCTTTACGTAAATGCAGAAAACGAATAAAATTTATCTTTCGATATTGAGTGCAATGCAGCGACTTTATTTTATCAAGAATCTGCTCAGTGTCCAAACGGACATGGGGCATATAAGTCAAATAATCAGTACAGATAAAATTAGTGCACAGTATAAAAGTGTCATCTAGACTTTGTTGACGCCATAACGTGAGAATAACCGGTCAACAGTTAAAACTTGAAAGAGGGAGCTAGGAATCTCACTTTGGCAAGCATGAAACATTTTTGTTTGCTTTCAATATGGGTTATCCGGAGATCATTAGTCGCAACCAAAAATCTCCCACATAACGACCAAATTGTCTGTTCGAAAGGAGTGCTACCATATCTAAACAATTCATGATGAACTCGTGACTGGTAGAAAGAGACGCTGATTTCGAAAAAACGATATTAGATGGAGTCACCTCTATCAATAATCCAATTAACAGTCGGTTATTCATCACCCAGTTATTTACAACGCACGATCCGTCTGCCACAATCATGAAGTTTTGGAGGAAAATAAAAATGACTAATCAGTGTGATAGCTTTCTTCTATGCATGTGTGTCTGAGTAGTAAAATGCAGCCAGTGTCAGTGAACATGGCTCTCAGAACAAGAAAAAGGGATATTTCAGTTACTGATAAGAAAGATTTGTATATAAGTAGCAGAATAATCGATTTGTGCAGTACGGCTCATCATGCCGTATCAGCGCTCTATTCCTCACCGTATCACGTAGTGTATGGGTCCAACAAACTTTTGAGAGCAAACCCAGATAGACTGGTGGTTGGGTGGTTGGCTCATAACCGTTAGCTCCACAGGGATCAAACCACTGAGCAGTGCTTCCATGGTTGCATTGGTGACTTGAGCGTCGACAGTTCAGGACTAATCATTCCTTAGAATTATCTGATTGTGGTACTGGAGTGGGATTTGACGGATGTTGTAGGAAAACATAGGTTTATAAAATTAATTGTCTACATTATTTGTTAAGCAAAAATGGGTAGTAATTCGTCCGGAAAAAAGTTAAGTACCAACGATTAAATTCATCTTGGAATAAATGGAATAAATAAGCACAAAAAATAGTGTTAACAAGTGGATGTGGTGATTCATCTCTGAGCGTAACGCTGCTTCCCAAGTAAGGAACGCTGTCCACAGTGTTGCCTATTCGTGCAGATCACATATCGATCGTAGAAGGGCCTGCAGCGCAATGTACCGCTGTGAGCTGAGTGAAGTGAATAATTGAATATTCTGTATAGATCAAATTTCCTACCGCTTCAATTGATACGTTTAAATGGCTGATGTCTGTGAATGGCAAATTTTTCGGAATGAGTATACATGTTCTTATAACTCAGACAGAACAAGGTATATCCAATAAAATAACAAACTACTCACACCCAATAACGAAACTGGGGACTATCAGTCCTCTGTCTGAAACTCAACCGCGTTAACAAACGGAATAAATTTCGAATAATTTCCTTTTTTAAATGAACTCCTTGTCTATGCACGTCAGTTCGTCCAGATAAAACAATTTACTAGTCTCCCATTAGACAGCCTTTCATTGGCCAGAGCCCTCTTCCTGAATAGTTGAACATAGTGGTATAATGAATAAAAATGAAGTAAAACGATTAGTAATTTATCATTGCTTTTATCCTAATAGATCAGTGATTTTTTTAGTAAAATTAAAAAATCTGCATCTGTATTTGCTATTTGAATTTAAGTGTAAAAGCTTCAATGGCACTCACTAATAGTTTAACTTACTTCTCTTTGTTAAGTTCGCTATTATGAACGTGAGTGATTTTGCTGGTTTTCACTAGTGGTCGTAATGCTATACGTTGCTGTGACATTAAATTGTCCTATTTATGACGCTTATTTGTCAGTGTGAAAGAATCCCGGTTGGGCAGAGAGGTATATTCATTTCTGTTATTAGTGAATTTGCGCCGTGTGTAGTTGACTACCGGTTCAAAATACTTTGGTAATTCGTTAGAATTGAGGAGCTGCAAAATCCCTCTGCCGGATAGCGTTTACAATTTTTAATTGTGAGAAAGCTTGAAAGTTAAAAGAGGGTCCTCGTAGTAAGGAATTATTTGGACATCCATGTGGTAAGTGGGGAAGCATTTTTATCCGCAGAGTAGACTGATCACATACCGTCCTTACTCAATGCTCCTGGGATGCAGTAACTATTTGGAGAGGAAGCAGTCCAGAAGTATGCATTCTTTTTGACCACGCTTGATGGACGATTAACCTCAGATGTGTTACGAGTTTCTTACGTACCTTTCTAGGCAGAGTGAGGCATCTAATCAATATGGAGGTGACCACTTCCGCTGGACTTTAGATGTTGAATATGTGTTCAATAATTTTGTTCGCAAAATCTACTGCAGGTGTAGGAATAAAGGTGAGATGTAACCAGATGGCAATAAAACAAGAATAGCTAACCATTACAAGGTGTTACTTTAATGGGTTCCGATGATAATAACGGACCACACGTGTGATTTGTGACCCTTTTAAGAACATTTTCAATCGAAGAAGCTACATACTTTGAGCATTGGTACTAAAATGTGCACCCTATTTCGGGAATAATGTTCTCGGTGGTTTGTTTAAATAAGTCAAAATGGGAGTGGGCACTAGTCGGGTAGAGACAAATATCGTTGAAGTGGAACGATGCAAGCTGATTCGTTGAGGCGTGTTCAAATTCCACAATTCTACGCAAATTACTTTCCAATACCTATATTAGTAAAAGGAAAAAGTAATCTTAGAAACAATTTACCATGTTCTGTCAGGCTTGTGGTGCAATGTTATTAGTCGTCTAAGGATATGGTCCAAATTAGAAAACTTGGGATGACATGAGAGAAACACACAGTCAGTCTCATGAGGAGACTATAAAAAATGGTTTTTGAACTTAAATTGATATAGGTAACAATGTGTCTACCTATATTCTTCACGGAATTGTGCTTATTCCGGCGGAATCAATAGCAATTTTCAATTCCGATCGCATGTTCATCCACATCAGTGTTCAGTCAGTTCCAGGAGGCATAACTAATGAGGAGCAAAATCCCTAAATAATATATTTTGGTCTGGAATATGAAAGAACAGAAACCTGACATTTGCACAGTTTTGGGTAGTCTTACAACATCCGGTGGTGTACTACTAAGGGCTGTCTGCCATTCGGCTCTTTTACGTTTTTTCGTGTGATGACTGCTATATTTTGGGTAGCAATGGACTCCTGGGTTGTGACCAGTTGTATTTCATTGATAAACACACTGTTTTAAAAGTTTCTCCAGCGCAGCATGGAGGTATTTGCAATAAGTTCCCACCAGGAATGACTCAAGACCCAAGTAGGGATTTGCACGTACCATAATACAGATCAAATCTGGAGAGTTCCTTTCCGAAGTATCCAGAATCACCAGAGTTTGTTGAGACAGCTTCGCTTTCGTTTCTTGCGAGATTGGTGGTATAGTAGGAGTCGACCTCTAAATAGATCACAAGATGCTGTGATTCAGTTGCAGTGGCTGATGAGCATTATTTCGTTCAGTGTTGAGTTAAGACTATTCACTGAGATCCCAACTTAAAGAATCGCAAACTGCTGCTCACAGTCCTGTATACCACGGCCTACAAATCGAATTGTTCTGATTAATCCCATCAAAGCAGGTAATAAAAATGTACATTACACTTTTGAGTCAGAATGATTTCTATCGAATGACTTATAATCCATGCTGTGAAGAGCACTTTCGTGCTAGTAATGCAAATTAGATGGCAGAAGAAGAGTTTCCATACGATAAATTTGGACTATTACATAGACTCAAATATGTTGCTGATGACCCAGATGCCAAAGCAACTATAACCACAAAAATACATTTTTACAAGAATGGAATGAAAACGTAGGTACATGATCAAACGAGTATGTATATTATAGTCGGGGTGGGTTCACTTAACTGTGATCCGTCCATTGGGTGCTCTGCCATTGGTTGTTATCTTTCAAAAGAAAACTAGGTCGGAGATAAAAAAGCAAGTGCAGTAATAAGACTACAAGCAGTATTAACAGAGCAGGGAATCGATGAAAGCCGCTGATTGCAACACTAAGTGATACCAAAAAATGTATCTGAATACTGAGTGACAGGGATCTGTTGAACCCTCAACAGGAAGACTAACACGCCCTTCATGGTCCCGCACACTGGTCAGGGGTTTCATGTTTTCCTTCCACGTCATAGACTAACCAAATACTGTCTGTATCAGCAAACACTGAATCCCGAAAAATGCCCTCCGCGGACATGTACAACACATGTCCGCATCATCTTAGCCTGATGACATCTTGCGTTTCATCTGACAACTTGATTCATTTGCTCGCTACCTTTCATCGAACCTTAGCAATGCTGATGTGACTTTCCCATCAGATCCGAATAATGCCACGAGGACATCAGTGTTCGAATACGGAGGATTTTCTTTTCTCCTCAGCCCGCAGGGATCAAGATTTAAGCCATAGGGAAGAATTGGCCTGAATGTTGCAGCCTATTCTTACCCCCTGATCCATGAGCAGGTGTCATTTCTACGCCCCTGATGACTGAGGTGGGTGAAATCTGAACAAGCTCTTTGAATACGCGAAAACTGTTTATCCGATATTCGACCCTCGGGGGAAATTCAGCTCCCTAGAACGCAGAAATCAGCAGAGGGATCTCATTCTAGTTCATACACATTTGGGAGAATTGAGAAAATAATGCACTGAAACATAATCTGACATGTGGTATTTTGATGGATTTCTATTAGTGATGCTATGTTCTTATATGAACGGCAGGAAAGGGTGTTATTCTTCTCGGATTTTGCAATTTTCCGTACATATTTACGTTAGATTTTTAGCGGCAGTCATTCGAAGTTCAATTTGTTGGCATCGATATACAATATTTTTCTTTATCAGCAATTACTTTATAATGTTATCTCATGAAATTGCCAAGTGCCAGGGAACTATGCTCGTATACTGTTAGAATATGATATAGTATTTTAACCACCTTGAGACCTGCAATTAGTCATTTTTGAAAGCAGTTATGTGGTAATTAACACCTCAATGAGAGGTGGATTTTTACTTCGTTTTTAGTCACTGTGGAAGAAAAGTTTGAAAGGAAACAATTTAGTCCGGTCAACCAAGATCCTACTTATTGCTTGATTCTTATAAAACTACTGCTTGTTTGGAATAATGGGCATGCTGTTGGGTGCGTATTTTAAAAGGTCGCTAGTTCATGCGATATTCGCTCAGTTGAATCTAATTCGATTAGTTTCTCACCTGTTTGCCTATAACTGTGAAAATATGAACAATACAGCGATCAACGACCTTTTGAAAGTCGAAATGCTTTTGCTGCGGTTTTAGAATCTGTTGAGTGTAAGTGATTTTATTCCCCGTTTGTTTCAAAAAAAAGATAAAAGGTTATATACATTGGTGAATTGACAACCGGGAACGATGAGTCACAATATCATTGCGGATCTAGAGTTCGAAAACCGGAAGATATCCTGAAATCCTTGGAGTTATATTCTCATAAATGGGGGTGCATTATATGTTTACTTGTAAACTGAGACAAAATATTCAAAGCTTGCTATCTGTTAACATATGTAATCGAACATACCTTTCTCAGTAATGACGCTAAGAGGAAACCAAGTTTTGTCATGAAAGGCGGTTTAGCGGATGAATGAAGTCAGCTTTGAAATTGGTTTACCTTTTAAGGCTGTTTATCTTTGTTGGGAGCAAATCATTCCCTGGGCAACCGCCCCAACTTATTTCCCATGTGCACCGTGCTCCTTGAGCTAATGGGCCACACCAAGATTGGTATGGCGCATGTGCCTTACTACAGCTTTGTCCGTGTCCGCATACGCTTACTCTGATCCCATCAGGAACGAAGATGTCTGCTATTTCGATCAGTAGCCAAAAATCATTTTTGTTGACTCGTTACTTGCCAAATATGACGCATTATTGCAAATTGAACTAATCTGTAGAATAGATTTTTGGGATTTTGCTTTATCTTGTGGTAACAATGTTCGCTTTATAGGAAACAGGCTTTTGCCGTCCCAGTTCAGAGAAGGAAAAATGTTATGTCATTTGGTGTATGTGTTCAACAAACCATCAAGAGCCTACCCGGATAGCCTGATAGTCGGGTGTTTGACTCACAATAGGTTACCCCGGATTCCAGTCCCGGTAGGTGATGGATGAATGAGCACTTCTGATTATCCCAGTCACGGGTGAAACTGCTTCTATGCTTATCAATGACGAGTTGACCATCGAAACTGCATGATGAAAAATCTCGAAAACGATTCAAGTTGGGGAAATTCGATACAGAACAGACGTTTTCTCCCACCTCGTGTTGATTTTACTTAGGCTGGTAAACAATGAATAATCGAATTAGGTGTATCTGATCAAAAGGAACAACGAAATTCCATGCTTTCCGATTGACTGTTTCAGTCTGACAAATAAAGTATGGGATAGCTGAATTCAAACCACCGTAATGATGGACTAGGGGTGATTCATCATCTTTTTGAAAGCTGATCATGCTAGTTTATCCTTAGCCTTAAGTCTTATAGCCAGGACATATACTTGAATAATAATGAATATCATTTCAGGACAGTTGCATTATTGCTATAAACACCCTTCCCATTGATTTACCGATTACTTTGATCGAATTTGATATTTATATTTGGAAGGAGGTATTGGCTTATCTATTGTAGAGTTGTTTCTCCAAGGAGCCTTACACGTCCTGGATAGACTCTTCAGGAAACGTCGGCCAGAAATATAAACGTGACTTTGGGAACCTTCTTCGTATATTTCTTGGTTTTTAAAAATCTCGCGCAGATCATGCAATCGTACGACCTTTGATTTTTCTGTTCTCTTTTGGATGCTACCTTTCATATATGTAATTTGTTCTCTATACCCTTAGCTTTTAATTGTAGCTTTCTAATTAACCATCGTTTCCGTTCTGCAATAGCTGTCCGTAATAATTCGGAACGATCATGGTTTATTTGACCATGCGTGTGTGTACCTTACTAACCATAATATGTATTGAAGAAACAGATATCACCGTCACATGATGAGCATTATCGGATCTAACTGCTCATGGGAAAGAAACATCTACCTTCTAGTTACCATTTTACGGAAATAATTGACCCCGAAATACTGCGTCACTGGAGAGGAATGAATCCAATGGTGGATGGCTAAAGAAGACGTTGATTTTACAAAACACATATCTCAGTTTTTTGGGCAACGGAACAGAATGTCATATTCAAAACAAGGACTTTGAGGAGCATACCGCACACGTCGACGATTACAAAAGCTGTCTGAATCATGGAATAAGAGAGCACGAATAGACCTGCCTTCGAATATCAGGGGCTAATCATGGCTAGCACATGCAAAAATACAATATTAGAGTGTAACTCACGAGTAATGCTTAAATATTTGAAGCCATTGGGTCGGATTAGTTTTTGGGAAGTAACAGATCTGCCTTGCTTGTCCGGTGGTCATTAAATTGCCAACTAGTGAATGACATTCATGTTTTCTTATTTTCTTATTTTAAAATGGAAACCACTTTTATTTAAGTGGCACAAAAAGGTAAGTAGAGACGTTTAACCAAATACGCCTGCGTTAGCAAAGATAAGACTAATTGTCTGGTTGTATAATTAGTAAAAATGTGACCTGACGATATAAATTTGATTCCCAACTAATCACACTGTACTACAAGTTTAGTATTTCTTTCATTGAAGAGATACGTCTCACTTTGTTGATCACCGTGAGCAACTGGGCATATGAATGTCGAAACTGCTGTTCGACTTTCATGTCATCTCGAATAACTGTGTTGACAATCCATTTATGCTGGTTGGCTTACCATTGTACTCTATCCGTTAGCCTTGGTAAAGTCAGCCTCTCGAGTAATACGCAGTAAATACAAAGAATTTTCCATACTTTTCGCACAATGTCACTCGTCAAAGCCGAATTTTTCACTGAAACGAAAAGAACAAGAATACCTGTTATAACTACATGCAACATTTCGAACAAGTTAAGTTTGAACGTTCTTCTGAATATTTCCATCAGGAAATAGGTTTTTCGCGGTCCCAAAATAGCATCCTTGTTTTAAAGGACTACAGCAATCGAGTTACCGTTTCAGTGGTTTATTCCATTGTGGTTACGCTTGGCTCCGTGATACTAGGTTGTACTGCGCGTTCAGTTTATACGAGCCACTTGCGTTCACCATCCCTCAGATTTCGAGTTTTATCGCCGAAAATCCCAAGCACCAGCCGTTATTGGCGAGTTATAGCTTTTTCATGACATATGAACTAATTATGGATTGAAACGTATAACGGCCGTAACTGAGCCAACCTAATGCTACCCTGGATTTTGCCTTTACTCCAAAATGCGTATCCTTGTGTGCGCAGTGATAGTGATTACCACTTAAAATTTTACCGACTTTTCCCAGTGTCTTATAAGCGAGAAGACTATCCAACTCTTATCCTTTTAACTACTAATCAAGTCTTCAAGAATGTTGAACGAGGTACGTTTTATAAACCTGTTTTGGCATTTCATAATTTCTGGAAACAAAAAGCCACCGTACAAATAAGTCTTTATCTGACAGACAGGATACTTGAAATATGTCTGATTTTACGATCGAAAGAAGGACACCATTTAAGAAGAAAAATATTCACTCCTATGTCCACATAGTGAAAAGACCGTCAAGATGTATAGTGTGCTTAAAAATCCATTTTCACTATTTCACCAGCATCATCGCGTTTTTCTCTTTATATTTATGGAAGCGGGCAAACGTGCTGCCGCTTTATTTTTACGGGACTGCCCTTCGCCTTATTCGTTTCTTCTGCTCCTTAAAGGGCAGAATGGTTCATAAAGTTATCAGCAAGTCAATCATAGTGCACCACAAGCATCACAGTTCTTAAATACTTTTATTAAAGATCAGTGTGATGGATACTGAAATAATCCATCCACCGTGGTATTTCAGGGAAAATGAAAATAAGCTTAATTAACTGGTCAACACTGAAGATAGAATGGGAGCAATTTCAATGGATGGCAACTCATTTGGACAGCTGGCTTCACCATATTTAATCGTGATTACCCAGTACGTCAGGACGGAACGAGATTTGTGGAGTATCGAAAAAACGACGCACCACGCAGTGTGTTACACAAGGTAGTATGTAATATCAATAACACATGTTGTCCTTAGGCAAATTATCATTATCCGAAGCTTCGGGTACAGCGGGTCACCTTTGTCAAGGCAGTTTTTCAATCAAATGACTGTTAGGATTGATTATCATCATGTATATTTCCAAGGAATAAATCACTCATAGGCGTGTTATTATTCGGTCTTCTTTTACCACCAGCATGAAGCCTAGAGCCGTTGGTCTTCAGGATACATCGTCTGAAACTGCTAATTCGCTTTAGTGGCTTCCAGTTTTCACGGCTATATTCACTGGCGAGCAGCTTGCAGGCAGGCACCTAATTCCGCCTCGGTCCAATGATTTACAATAGTTTGGCTACTAACACGTATCCAAGTCGTGAGTTGAGAACTCCGAACACAAAAAGTGCTCCCGAATGACTTGAGCACGTTGTACCTTCAACTACCTGTTGAGTAATATGAGGTACCAAACTACAGAGAAGAACAACCCATTTGGCTTCTCTTAATCATCTGGAAAGTACGGCGATACTAACTTGGAGACATGCCAGAATTCACTGAAAAAGACCAAACTATGAACTGATCAAGTTATAACGAGTTCTTAGTGAGGATGTAGTTCAAAAATCCTTTTTGTTTTCCACGATAAAATTGGTAATTTTCAAGATGAGCTACTAGAATATCACCACTCTTACAGTTTTGTGTCCATTGAAGGAGTCACAGTACTGATTCTCTGTAATTTTGGTGAAGCTGCGAGCCCCAAATTTTCGCTTACCTTGCCGGTGCCTGCCAGCTGTGACGTGATGCTCGGGGTTACACGGCGGCGAGGGAGATGGGATTCTAACTATGGGTTTAATTTGTTACATTTACTGCAGTGATCGTCCGATTCATGTGTGCAACTACACGTGCACTTCTCCTTCACACCAGTGTACAACATTTTTATGGCATCCAAGTTTATAAATGAATTTATACACTTTTGACGGAAACCAAAACGTCACTTATTTTCCAATTGCACATGTGAACACGATTTTAATTTTTCTCGGTACGCAGATTCGAAACTAGAAGATAAACTTGCTGAAATTAATGGCAGTGAGTGTCACAAGCCGCTTTGGACGTGAAGTTCAACGGTTCAGTTTTCTGTTGTCGAATACGATTTTTTTTTATTTTGGACCATTTGAAACTCTGATTCAGCCTTATCCATGACAAAAAATTAGAAGTTATTCCAAAAGCTTGGTGCACAAAGTGACATTTGCGAAAATGATATTGTTTGCTGTCGCAATAATTTTCTTCTCAGTCCAAAGTGAAATTATCACACTCGGATCCCGCAACACCCCTTTTATAGTCTCTGAACCACCAGTTACAAGCTGAGATGCAATGCATTTAGATTGTGCCACATTACTTGTTCTCATTCCCATTTGACCTATCCAAATATATCGCATCATTTTTCACTGGAGTTGGAAAAAGCCGCTTTTTGCATTCACACGTGTAATCGTAGTTGACTATGAAAACCAAGGACTGAACCGGCGCCTGTAGAAGTACCGCCTAGTTTGATCCCTAGATAGAAACCGTACCTGTCGCTGTGTGCTCTTTAAACACCGAGTAACACATGGGCCGTTTTTCAGGTTGACAGCTAGGCTAATTTTAGAATATAATTTAGGGTATTTTTCGTACAGCTAATATACAGTGATATGTATATATACTCAGAAGTAATTAGTTCGGGCTCTGATATGTTATGCAACTGTCAAATTTACCGTGAATTTACCTTTGTATTCCGATTTTTGAAAAATATCGTTGCGAAATGTATTTCTTTCAGTGATTAATGCCGTAGATAATTTCAGTAAGTTAAGTTTGGGGGAGAATGCTACCTTATGATACGTACATAGTGCATGATGCAATCTATCATGCAATATGACTACTCATCTCAGCAGTGAAGTATATGGGAGCGCCGGACTCCCAGTGCATTTGGTGTACAACGAATTATCAACAATACACATCGAAAGAGCTCATACTTGGTTTCCATACATAAGAAAATGGACTTTGAGTTGGGTAACTAAAATGCAGACTCCTCGAGTTGTATCTTCTAAATTGTTTTGTCCACCACACCAAGTGATTCAAGGTACTCCACTTTTTGAAATTCGCATGGCATCAAACCATTGTTCTCATATAGCACGCCTCCTTTGTGAGACAACTGTGTCGTAGTCATGAGTGATACAAAAGCAGCCGGTCATGAAAATCTTACATACCTTGATTACCCTATAAGAGTAAATTATTGGATATCTCACTATTCATTGTAGCATGTCATACAGTTTGTGCACATTCATCATTGTTTTCAACTCTTGATTGAGCGTATATATTGCTTGATAAATTGCGTGCTGTACCCAAAAGATATCTAGCTCTGACGGTATATATAATCTTTCCCCCAGTTTGCCAATGGCATCAGTCACTTTCAATGAAATAATTTGGAAAATGTATCATATCATCAAATTAGAGTTCACAAGGCCAATCTTTACTACATCGGGATATTTGGATGACACTTGAACAGAGCTAACTTGTTCAATCAAAACGTGGACTGGATCCATTGTCTAACATTTAACCCTTTTGCATTTTTCAAGCCCTCATATTAAATCATGCCGTGTTGGTAAGATGTCCACTCAGCCACACAAATGCGAACAGTGAAGCCACTGTGTTAGCGACATTGAATCAGCCGGAATGAAAGTGGTCCCCCGTCGTTTATTGTTTTCTGGTGGCATTGCATGAAGAAAACAGTATCAGCGCAACAAATCTCTATTGACACTATTAGCATACGTGTAATTACAACCTCATATGCCCCTCACATACAATAGTATTTCCAATCAAGCTGGGGCTGACTTCATGCAAATAGGTTGACTGTCTCTCCTTGAAGATTAGCCCCTTGGAGTTCTTAGTCAACAGTTTTGTCCTACGGTTAAAAAAAACAAAATAAGTTGAGAGCTGGATGAGGAATGAGAAGCCTATGGGGGACTCATAAGATCACGGCACGGTCTACAGGCGTAGGTGCCATTGTTGTTTTGTGCCAAGGTGAGGCGGTGGCTCGATCATAACAACTAAATCAATAAAACTTTGTTTACCATGCCACTGACCACTGTCAAAATGTACTGCCACCGATATATTACTGGAATAGAATATGGAAAAACAGTATCGTAAGTTAAACGAAGCTGTGAATAGATAGTTAGAGTCCATCATCCGTGTCAATCGGGATTTAATTCCGGCACTTGTACAAGCTTCGACTTTGGCATTATTAGGCTAGCAGATCAGCTGGGCTGCAGCAGTTCAGTACCCACAGAAAGCACAACGTATTTTGCTTATCCATCACTGGTTCTGAAAGTATGTAGCTATTAGCCCGCGCAACAATCAACTCCTCGATTCACGTTCCCCCTGTACGAAAGTATGTGGAACAAAGGTGTTTTATCTAACGTAAAAAGGTAAGCACTTGAACTGATAAATTGTAAGGGGTTCAAAATGAATATCAAAATAATTCATCATCCAGTATCCATCTTCAACCCATGGCAGCATCAAAATGACTCTTCTTACTTAACATTGATTATCCGCGGTAAATGACCACCGAGTCAGTGTCATATTAGTGCCTGTCACATGGGGCCGTTACTACAAAAAGCTGTTTACTGCCAGCCTCACCGTCAACCGGATTTGCACCGCCCTTACGGCCAGCTACTGAAAGCTAGCCAATGTACCGTGTGTCTCCGGGAATTTATTGATAGGATGAGGATTATTACTGAATTGCTTTAAGAACAGATTTTGTCATCTACTACTCGATTAAGTTCACCTTTAGTTTTGGATTGGCAAGTTTCGGCGATACATGATGCAAATCTTTTGTTGAAGTTTTTCGTTTACTTGTCTGTCCAAAGCAAATGAATACCAACAGCACTTCAGTACCACGCAATTACTAGCTACACGCTACTATTCCAGACCATCAGAACTGTAACTTTTACAACTAAACATTGTTCTTTGCTGACCGATTAGATCGAGGAAGGAAGCTTATTTACCCCTGAGCAATCTGTTTTATTTGCCTAGAAGATTATATATATATATATATATATATATATATATATATATATATATATATATTTATGGCCTGTTGGCCTTAATTTTAAATAGTACGGAATTAATTGGGCCATTTATATGAAGGGCTTGCACTCTTTACGATTGGTGGATCCGGTTTAATTTATTTCCAGCACATGATTTGTTGATATAGGAGCAAACCAATTGGGTAAACACTGATTGTTTGTTAAAGTGACATCCGACTGACTGATTCACCGTTAATTTGATAAATAACAGCTGACTGACTGATTATCATTGGATGATTCAGTAAAGAACACTTCTGCTGACCCCCGACTGACAGCGCATGCGCACAATTATTTAGTCTTGCGTGAATCCCTTCAATGAGGATGGTCTGGGAGACATGGCGAGCTGTGTTGTGGCTAGGGACAAGCACATCCTTAGCAACATTTAACTGTGAGAACAAATTCGAGAATTATGTTGAATTCAGGTTGCGACTATTGCATAACATTTTATCTTATCCGTTCCCTTGACAATAATAGGAGTAGGGAATGTTTGAGAGAATTTCACTTTCATCCAATGACTGGCATTTAACAGCAAGTAATGCATAATTTTAGTAACCCGGATAAAAGGGTTTCGTAAGTTTTATGCATTCCAACCGAATTTATTTTTTAATTGTAAACGTAATGTAACCTGAATCAGTTACCGTTTTCATTGAAAATATACCTGATTTTTGTCCTTAAACCAGCAGATGTCTGTATATAGCATCAAACTATGCAATTTAATTCACACTACTCCTTTGAGATATACTTCGTCTCGAACCTCTCTCGAGAATAGAAAGTTTTCAGCATGTGATATAGTTTATCTATCTAGTTCACTAGTACCATAGTGGTCTCGCTGAACTGACAAAATAATTAGTTACCGAAACCTACATGCTCTGAAGGACGAACTCGGGTTGGTGAGGATTCGGTCCGTAGCAAGATGTGTCTAGGTATGAATTTCCTAACTGTATCCTTTTTCAGATACCTTTGCCATCCAACCGCCAACGGCAGAAATGAGCCCACTGTGAATCATACAAAGTGAATAGTTTCCTAGTGCCAGTTGAAATCTGCCGAACGGAACTCATACTTTTCATCCTAAATGGAGAAAACAGAAGAGTTTTGATCAATTCAGTAAAGCCGCCTAATCATAAAAAGTGTTTTGGAGGCAGAACTTTCCTGATGTCAGCTAGGATATTTCAGTTCAGCGGATTTCAAGCGAGATTGTTGGTAATCATCGTGAAGAGCTTGGAAAAGCTCAAATAATACTGAAATTTATCGTACTAGGAGTGTTGTTTGATAAGGTTAGGCAAGTTCTGGAAATCATGTATATGAGAATTTCTCAGGTTTATTCATGAAGTAATAACAGCTAACTTTTGAACTAAAAGACTGTAGTAACTAACTTCTGATTAAAGCTGTCACGGAAAATGTACGTGGTGCTTCGTCTCCGGCCGAGGTTTATATCATTGTGATTGTGCAACTCAGGGGGTAAGATTTCAGCTGGCATCCGTTCAGGTAATCGACAAAGAGCATTTCACTTACCAATAAGTATAATTCATATGTATCTATTACGTTGGGATTACCTCAAATACTTTCTTGTGTATACATACACGAGGACCCAGTAAACGCATAGTCAGCAACTCAAGGTGAAAGTCAGACAAATTCCCCCCCCCCGGAAACGGAGAAGGCGGGAAAAGTCATGGTTTGAAGTTTTCGCACCTTTTTTAATCCTTCCATTATTATGGAGACCAGTAGCAGATGTTTTTAGTTGAAACCAGCCTACTTGAGATTCCTCACACGGTGAGCGGTGGTTTTTAGTGCTTTCAAACCATAACTTCGTCGGGCAACACCAAGAACAAATGAGGATAATAAACTATTTTCGCGGAATCTTATTTGAGTTCCATTTCGAGAAGGCAAGAGCCTTTTGGATCAGGAAAATTTACATTCACGACTGCTGCTAACGATCTTCACAGGAAATCTATGGAATTAGTCAACTTAAATCTGACTGCCGGCGAGTTTTTCAAATGACTATACTCATCAGCTTTCGGAACCTGTGCTTTAGTTGAATTTCTAGAAAAGGAACCTATCGCATTCCTCGTTCGCAATTCCTATTTACTCTTTCTCAACAAGTGTTCGTTGCATTTAATTAGTCTAATCCTGTAAGATGATTTTAGTTTCGTTGAAGTAGTCTGTTCCTGATTCTGTAGCTGAACTCATTCATCTTGTAGCTCCGGACCTCATGTCGTATCCATGAGTCTCCCATAATAGAATGAACACTTATACTTTTATGAGCTATCTTGTTCTTGGCTGAAATAGTAACGTACGATCTTGAAAACATAAAGTGATTCAGCATTGTTTTTATCATGTGCCATAAACAGCTGATTACAAATCACTATTGAGTAAGTATAATCACCCGTGTTGTTGGTGTTGAGCGGAAACCCCTTTGCTAAGTGGAAACGCGCATACACTCTAAAATCAGATAACCAGACAATACCATTGTTATCATTGATTCATTGGAACCCACGCAACTGTTAATTGCTTCTCCTTGCTCGAACAAAGGCATATTTTGCCCTTGATCATGTTGCAAATTAGTTTAAAATCTCTATGGACAAAGCAAAACATTTATGCATTGTTAGCACCTATTAAACAGCACGTATGTTTATGTATAGACGTGGCTCAATGTTTGCTCCATTGCTTTTATTTTTTAATAACTGAGCCGTGTATCAAGTGCACTACTGGCTCGGTCACTTCAGTCATGAACGCTCAGTTATGCTACATCGGCTTTCACCTGATCCAGTTAAATCCATTTTGGCAAACTTGATCACATGACGGACCTGAAGACAAATCAAACAAATGAACCTATGGAAAAAGTACTGGGCTTTCAGGCATAACACAAACTCAGATTGGCAGGGCTTACTGAAGTTCATCATAACAGAGGATTAATTTGAAACATTGGGTCCCCTTGATCCAGTTCATCAAAACAGATAGAAAACATAAATTGCGAGATGCAAGCATTTCTTTTAATCTTCTCAGTCGCGTACGTAAAACATGCTATTTCGTGTTCAAATGGAGCACAGAGCAAAACAATGGAATAGATAGTATCAAGCGAAACTCGGAAACCATTAGGTAAACCTGATTGGTTACCGCCACGGCAGGCACACATTGTGGGTCAACAGTTTCTGTGCACACAGTGGGGGCCTGAGTCTATTTATCAACACTGCCTCACGTACGCGACTGGGAAGATTGAAAGAAATGCTTGCATCTCGCACTTTATGTCTTCTATCTGTTTAGATGATTAATCAATATCTGCTCAGATATAATATACCCACAGTTGGAAATAACATTGCGGGTTTTAAACACTATATCTGCGGGTACTCTATGGACTGATGTATGAACAGAGATTAAACAGGGAAAGGTGCAGTTTCCACAAAAACACGTTTACTGAAGGTGCGTTTAAAAATATTCCTCACCGGAAGGTGCCGAAGTAGCAAGTTCAAAAGTAAAATGTTCCATGGATTGCAAAGCAAGTTTAGACCTCTTCGAAATTATTGAGTTCTCTAATCCCCGACGATAACTTCCACTCGGATTACATTTTTCAAACCGTAAGCCAGAAGACTTTTATGAACGGAGGGGTCTTTATTAGTTAAAGAAACCGTTGGGTGCACATAAGAAGATTGTTTTATTCAAGTGATACAAATTATGATTGAGGTTGGCAACAATTTCTTTTGACTGACTGCATAGTAAGCACGAAAACCCCAATATTTCTGTATCAAAAACCCCTCATGTGTTTTGTAAATGTAAGTCTATATCACTAAATACAGACATATAAGGCAGGCAGAATCCAGCCTGAAAAAATATTGTTCATGATAGTGCATCACAAGCTCAAACAATGGAGATAGTGCAGGCACATAATACGTAGAGTCAGTTGTATCGTAACTATCATGATTGTAATGGTACACCGCTACAATAAAACCACATCACAGAGGTTTGCAGTATTACCTTATAATAATGGAAAACTAAGGTATTTCTTACAAAACATCGACTAGCGGGGAAAAATGACAGATTTCAAGGGATCTTCCCTCAGGTGTCCATTGGACTGTGTGCATTACGTTCTAAATTGAATATGATGGAGTCACGCTTCTCAGTTTTGACGTGCGAACCTTTTACTCTTCCTTCTATTGTAGTAGTCAGTGACTATCCTGGTACGTTCATTTATAATCTGCTGCCTTAACAATTGCTCCTCCATTCGATAGTCAATTTGAAGGACGAAAATGTTTTCCAATGGAAGCATTGTTACGATGAAATTACTTTATATGAAAGTTATATATGTAACATAATACATTATTATATAATTATCAACAAACTTGGTCTAAGCTAGTTGTACTTACATGCAGTGGAATACAGGTGTGCCACAGTACTTGCAAAATTATACAAACTTCGAGAAATTGTACTCTCCAAAATGGCTTTGAGCGGAGAAGGAAAGAGTTCTGGAGTGGACGGTTATTTATTTGCCAGAAAATCCCAAAGAAGTAGGAGGATTCACATTTCCATCCGGTGACAGGAAGTCCATCAACGATCTTATTCTATGATGTGAATAAATACCAATCGAGTTTATCTGCGCCATCGCTGGGGTATCAAGATGAATGTTGTTCCACAGTAAACAAAGTTATGCAAAGGCCATCAGCATTATTTCTATTGTATTTTGTTGGGAGTACTTTTGAAGTCACTGACTATTCGAAGTTACCAACGGTATCTGTACTGTTTAAAAACAATGATTCGAAAATTACTGCCTATTTATTTTCCATGGTGACCAAGTTTATTGTTTTTGCTCTATCTAGTTATGGATTGGAAGATGCGTGAAGCAGGAGGTAGCCAACTTAAGTGAAATGACCGTTAAGAGCCTAAGTCCGAATCCTATGCATCACAGTCAACGGATGCTCTTATATTATACTAAAACTTCTGAACCCGTCATATTATTCAGGTAATCCCTGAGACCGTTACCACATCACATTTTTGGGAGACAAGAAATTGCAACAACCTTCACGTCCCCACTGCGTGCTCTTGTAAACGCATCCAAAATTGGTCCCTGCAATGATTGTTTTATGACTTGAAAGGATACGATTCAATAACTTTAAAAGTAGCTATTACCATGATTCATTGCCAGTAAAATCGCAACACTTATCGGAAGTTTATGCAGGAAAAGCTCTGTTACGTCTTCGTATGTCAGTAATTTTATTGGTACTTATTACAATTTTTTATTGAAGTGGTAAAATGTAAGTGCCTCATTGTTTTCTGTACTTTCTCGCATAATATCTAAATAGCATGATTTTCATACTACATTCACCAAATTCGTGAACCATTCGAGGAGTTTATTGTTTGGAAATCACACAAATACATTATATATATATATATATATATATATATATATATATATATATATATATATATATATATATATATATATATATATATCAAAGTACAGGATTTTTACACCCGGTAAAAAAACAAAAAGCCATATGTGTTGTAGGGTTTAAAATTTGGATGACGTGCCCGTTCAGAGAAGTTACAGATTTGAGTCGCTAACCTATTTCCTACGCATAATTTAACGGAATTGAATCTCTAAATCGACTGGATAATCTTGTTTTATATTTCAAAGTAGGTATTTGAAACGCCTTTCGCAGAAGTGCTTTGATCTACAGTATGCATGCCACAGTCCCATTTTTCCAGCACCATCTGCCCGGTTTCTACGGTTCACGAATAGTGCACTTAGTAAACGAACTTCCGGTTATCTTTGCTGGGATTCTGTATTAGATTTCGGAGTTTTATCCCATACATTAACTGAATAGTATTTCACCAGGATTTGCCATGCAGTATTTTTGCTCTGCTCTTCAAATCAACCGCTGCAGATCTGCAGATCTTTTTCATTCTGATTGGTTACATGAAGCGTATCCATTAATGGGTAACATGTAACGAAATCACATCTCTCAATAAACACATAAGGATATTATTCCTGTAAAAAATGTTGATTTTGTTCTTGCAAGCGGGAGTAACGACCACGTGTAGGTTGTGAAGCTTGTTATTCCCATGCTGAGCTACTACAATGATTTCGAACTGATTTACTCTGACCTTTTTGTCCTAATGTTTGTACAATGTGAAAACGCATTAGCCGTGATCCGTGAGTCAAAAGCTGCCCATTATTTCGTTTCATGTTAGCATACTGCTAGAAGTGTTTGTATACATCGGACCGGATGAATATTTTTTCGGCAAGGGTAATACGTAGCAGCTTCTGTTCTTTGTTCATAGATATTTTTACAATGCTTCTTTTAACTTCAGTTTTGTGCAAATTATGAAACTATTCTCATTTAGATGGCTCAGCAACCCAGGCAAACCCACTGTTGCCAACCCGCCTTTGATTCCTTCACCAAACTAACGGTTTACCTTCGTCACATCGTTCTGATGGTACCGGAATTGACAATTTACCTTTGTTGTGTTATCAATTATCAATGATTTAGCTGATAAAATCAATAAGATTTCCACTCGGATATGTCAACATTATACTAGTCTGATCCAATCCACTGAGGTTAACCGTGCACGGAAGAGCAGTAAAGAAGCTGATACTTTATGAAATCCAGCAGCAGTGATGTAGTTGTCATTTTAGTGCAGCCATAGAATTGTCGCTAAATTTTTGTAGACACTAGTCATGGAGCCTCCATGCATCATCGAGAAAGCATCCAAAGTAAGGCTAACAAGCACCTCGAACCATGGAAAACAGGCAAGGGCTTGATAAAAGAAAGCTCACAACTTATAAGCCACATAACCTGTTAGCCGAATCGCGAGGGAGTTCAAATTTGAGATGTAAGGTTGATGTCAAAACGACACATTTTAAATGGTAACGCCAGGATAATCCTAGCAGATTTGCTTATCATCAACATTGCTTGCTGCTGAGCTTCTGTGTCTTTATCGATAAATGATACAAATGTGCAACTTACACAGAAATCAAACCCAACAATGGACAACTACTTCCAACTGCACTTAAAAAACGAAGGACTTAGTTACTAGCTTGAAGCTCAGTTGTCAACTCAAAATGAGACACGGCTGGTGATTGAGTAGTTCCTACAACGCCGATAGACCTTGTCGAAACAATTTTATTCCGAACTTCGAGGGCTAGTTCTGTTTAAACTTCTGCCTTTAGTCGCCCCTCAAAATGGGTCGTATCGAATGCCCAGCAAAACTGAGAAGTAGTCAGCATCAGTTAACAAAAGCAATTGTTAACTAGAAAAAATTATATGGAACCAGCAAACACTGAAAACAAGGAAAAGCCGAAAACTCCAACATATTACACAATATCTTGCTTTCCATAACATTCCGTGATCGGAAGCCAGAACCACTTACTAAAGCTGCGAAACAATACGTTGAACTGTGCAAGCCCAAACAAAACAGTAATTTGACTTCTGCTCATCCTCCTAAAATCAAACATTTAGCCTCCTTAAATCAGATATCCGCAAGAAAAGATATGAAAGAGCTTTTATATAACAAGCACGGTTATGACAATCACATGGCTGTTTATAAATAAAATAAGTAATCAAGGAATTTCTTCGATTGAGAGACGAAAAATTGTGTGAAGTTTTCTATTTCAATTTGAAACCCTATGAATTATGCACAGGTGACATCGGTAAGATTTCAGCTTGGCATCACAATGAAAAATATCGGTATTTATATATGTATATATTTCTATAAATCTTTACTTCTCGAGCTTTCAAGAGGATCTCGTTTATGGTGAAGTTTATTAACAACCAGATTCTCGTCAAAATTGAACTCATGCAGGAGAGGAAAATCCTAAACAGCATATAAATACTATTCAAAATATAGACATTATTCTCTGAATGAATATGATACTAGTGCCACAGCATGTACTAACCTTTGAGTGCTTCCATTTCATAATTCATTATTCTTAAACAATGCAGGAAAACATGATGTGAGATTTGCCTAGCGAAAACCACACCAGGTTCGTCGTGGAACTTGCTCCTGCTCCTCATTTGAAAATCTGAACGGAGCCAGGGCTGTACTCGGTTGCAGATTTCAGATTTAGCGCTTCTCACGTGCACGAATTTTATCGTTCAAATAAAAAAAGGAATCAGATGGAACCTTAGATGACTAGTGTTGACTGATAGAAATTTGAATAAACACGCTGGTTTTTGTTCTTGGCAAAACCCAGACGCATTTTTGAACTAATCCAGGGCTAACAAAACAGACACACCACACATCATTTTCCTTTATTCTCCTGAATAAAATACCTTTCTTTTGTATGCTTGCGGATGAAAAGTACTCAGAATGCCTCAAAATGGTACGTTTTACTAATATAAAATGTCCTTCTTTATTTAGTGAAGTGATTATAGCTTCCTTTTTGTTTTCTGTTAGAAAAACTTGGTGTAGAGAACACAATCTGTCAACCAGGCTCGTTATCAGTGGTTCATACTCATGCCATCACAGCACAATATATTGCGAAAAGCTGAGGGATTGGGGCAATTAGGTAAATTGGAGGAAGTGATAGAGATTAGTGAGCACAGAAACATATGGGCCAGACTCAGTTCCAAAACGGATGTGGATAGCTTCAAGCTTCTTGTCGGGTTTCGTCTGGACTGTGACCTATTCTAGGATGGAGAGCTGGCCAGGGGACACGAAGGAAACATATTGTTTTTGAGCACACAGGGGGAATGTGGAGACGGATTCCGTCAATCTTCGCTGTGGATAGTGTTTGGCAATTTGTCAGTCTTGCTTACTGACGCCGAGCATTACACAAAGCACAGAAAGGCACAGTTACTCTCACTGTGTTAATTGTCTCATCTATGTGCGAAAACGTCGAGCTAGTGAGTGGGTTTATTGCTCCAGTGTGTGCCCCAGTGTTTAACAGTGCGGACAGGTGTTCGCGGATGTCCTCTAAAAGGTCCAATTCCTTAACACGTAATATATTGTGGTGCAACTATGGAAATGTCAATTACTGAAAACTTGCTTTTTCGCCAGTCTGTGTTCTTCAAATTAGTTCGCTGGGAAGTCTGTTCTGATTGGTTGATGAGACAGCAAACCGCCCTCTGACGGGGATGATGTCTCGTCTTAAAGATCTGTGCCATCGATCGGCTGTCCCGTGGCTCGTAATTCCGTTGGCGCGAACCTTGTCTTAAGTTCTAAGCAGACGCTGGCGTGCCCCCACTATCTTTCTTCGAAGTGTTGGGACATACCCACAAGGATGGCACTTAGTAAGGTGCATTTGTTCACAATTTAATTGTTTTTACATTCACTCCAGTTTCCTCGCTGAAATTATGTCCTACTCTGTCGCATGGTACACAGCAGCAGTGCTCTCATAGATTATTGCGTAATATAAGTTACGTGAGCACTTTCAAAGTGTGGTCCGTTGGGGAAAACAACACAACAGGCCGAAGTTCAACAGGGTATTTTGGACAGGTTTCAAACAGTTTTGGTCTATTTACGAGATAGTTTATCAGTTCCTAAGAAAAGACTGAGAAGGCATGGCATGCATTCACAAAATCGCGATTCGCGTTCGCAAACAGTTGCTTAAAATTACTCAGGAAAAAAACCACAGTTAAACTGCAGACACAGATTTTTCCTGATCGAGTTTCTTCAGTTTTAATATGTGCAGAAAGGAAATACAGGTAATGTAGCTTTATAATGAAACAGGATTTTACAAAAAAGCTAAGTATATTTCATCAAAAATGGTTCAATGTACTCCGAAATTAGACTCGGATCTGTTGGTCGTACCGAACTCCGAATCTTCCCACCTAAGACAGCAGGCTACCCAAGATGATTTCCTAACATGTAGCTGATTTTATGGATTTTGTCGGTTAGCAGTTGGGATTTTGGCGATGCGTCAACCATACAAATAAATGGCCTGAAGGAAAAAGTTGAAAAGAGTAGGGACTCAGCCAACGATTTTTGTTATGTAGAATCGGTAACTACCAATTAAAATGCGGCCATTTTGTTGTTATTTATTGACAGAATTAGCTGGTGAGTATATACCTCTGTGCAACATGTTTGAAGATAGTTCATTTTCAGTAGTCTGATAAAGATGGTGTCATGAGAAATAGTGTTGTAGCAACAATAGAAGCGATTTCATAGTCACGAAATTGAGTAAGATTATATTGACGCTTTCCGAAAAAAGGAAAAATCGTTTTGCAGGTAACTTCGTTTGTTACAGTGACCAATCCTAATTAAAACTAAGCCTACGCTTATAGGTACTAGGAATGTGTTATTTTACTAAGGAATGTCCAAATTACGGCTTAGTAGTATATTTCATATGCTTCCCTACAGGCAAGTTTTCCAAGACAGACAAATTGCTGTCAAAAGAATATCCAATAATAAGATTTTTAATAGATTAGCCTTTATTTCACCGGATTCCGTGATATGAACGGTAAAGAACGACTTCTATAATGGTTCCTTTCGAGTGAAGCAGGAAATACATGAAAGAACTGTGCATTCGTTGACAAGTTCGGGTAGTGGACAGCGGCTGAGTTAGAGCAAAGCTATTTATAGTTTGTTACATCATACGGGCTAATGGTTGAGCATACCCGTAGCAGGCGAACCCAAAGGTTCTTGAGAAATGCTGATTCTATTAAGTCAGTGAGTCGTATGAAAATATAAAATTAAAGAAAACGGAGGGTACCGCATGCTACTCAAACGTAGGTCTGATAAACCTCACAAATTATGAAATATCTTGAATGTTCAAACGTGTCTTACAAGACAGGAGTTGAATGCATGCACAGACACACCCACCCAAATTCACAAGGCCACCACGGTAAAACCCGAGTCATGAAGAGGCACTAGGAATTCCAGAAACTTAGCAAATGTAACTGATAACGAAAGAACCAAAATACTCGGATAATTCTTTATCCAACTGTAGTGGCGTTCAGCTAACGCTGAAGATTGACGGACTTCCATGGAATGCTAGATGATATCAGCATGTTAATGAGAGCTATTTTTCGCGAAAGTCTTGTCAGCTTCTTGTATCTAACCACGGCAACCAATCGCTCTATTTTTTTTCAAGTCCCCAAAAAGCAAAGTGAAAAATTCATATTTCACTTTTACACAAGCCCTATTCGAATTCGTAAATTTGATGCATTTCAAAAGTAGAAAAAAAATATAACAACAACTATTAGAGGATTAATCCACACTATTTGAACAGAAACATACATTATCAACTGATAAGAAGCAACTCATAAACAGAAAATGCGGCATTTGTTTCCACTTTATTCTTCAGCTCTGTCAATCGATTCACGGAGTAAGTCGTCAATTGTTAACTTTTAGAGGATTAAAATGAGTTATGCGGGATGTTTGAAGTTTGTTGTGTCATTATAAGTGCACAGTACCAGCACATATTCTCTTATTGTGAAAAATTACTAACCATTTATCAAGCTATTTAAAAATTTAGAGTGGGATTGGCTTGATGTCACGAAATGAATAGATCTTTACAATAAGAAAAAAATTGATGCAACATGTTTTGGTTGCAACCGACCTAACCGTTTGCTCACGTGGAGAAATTATACCACAATAAACTGTGCAATTACAATAGAATTGGAATACGTATGAGGTAGAGTTCAGTGATTTTCCGTTCTGATCTGGCCTTTTGAAAATCCAAACTGTTGTTGCTCGGAATTGAAATTGCAAACAACCCAGCTACTGAAAAATTCGCATCACAAACCGTACACAGAATATTCCTTCATCACTTCAAAGTCTTGATTGGGCCTTCTATACGAGGAATGAGACTGTCCGTACAAGAACCTACAGTCAGTCGGCAAAAGCCTTTATCTCGTGGTGCACTTGTTTATTTGTAGTAGAGGTAGCGTTCAAAATGTTGAGAGACAACAGAGTTTTTCAAAACCGTTTTCTAAACAGATTCTTAAGTAGCTTATAAAATCTATGATAATGGGCAGATTCATGCTCTTCCCGTCAAAATCCCAATAAATTTGGCAATTCAAAAAACTGGACGCAATACTGATCCATTCATCACCCAGTTGTGACCAGTGGTGTCACAGTTGCTACACTTGTATGTGTATAATGTGCTCATGTGTAACATCATATGATGTATATATATATATATATATACTTGTATATGCATTATAAGTATATATATATATATACACATGATTTCGAGTATATTTTGACTGTCCCATTCATCAGCCATGCTTATCACATTATGAGTCCTTCGGTCACCTAGCGGACTTGGGCGATTTCATATTAACTCCAAGTTGTGAACAAGTGAAAACAGGTAAACATACTGAACAATCATCGAGAACAGCACGTTGAAAGAAAAGTCAGAAGTTCAGTCTCACTACCTGTTTATTGACTTTCTTTGAAAGGCTTTCAAAAGAAGGTCTCAACTAGTTCTTCAAGCACCAAAATCCTGCCTGTTCCTCACTTCGAAATTCCGAAAACACCAAGAACAATTTACTAAAATGTGGGGAGTGATTATCATTTTATGCAGAAAAAATCGAAGCAATTACCCTGGATGCAATTTTTGATACTGATTACGGAATTTATTTCGTTACGATTTCCAATAAAGCACCGGGTAATAAAAGCATTCTCTGGAATCATGTGCACCAACTATATGGTTCTGATCAACCCTATTTTCGGTTACTATAACGTTACGAGATGAAAAAATTTTATTGGACCGATATGTCATGATGACTTGGTTGTTTGTTCACTGACCCATAACCTTTCCAGACTTACGTTTGGGGGAACCGAGTGAGTAATGCATCTGATTATGTGGAGAAGATGTTTGAAACTATGACGAATGCATTTTAGGAATAAAATACGTGATTGGTGTGATTGATGTGTTTGCAGTTACACCCTGAGTATTAGTTTCTTGGAGTTGAAATTTACATTTTAAATTAGGCAACCAACACTATCCCTTCTCTGAGAGTTCAGAAGCAAAATTGTCTGATTGCCTATGTTGAAATAAAATGCCGGAATGACACTCAATATCATGACACTGAAGCACACGGTTGGTTAGCACTCCAAGTTTCATATATCAAGTTAAACAGAAAAATAATTGTGTGTTATAAAAACAACAGAATCAATACGGTCAGGGACATCTGCAATTTATCATTTATTAATAGTATTATTATTAAAATTAAAAACAGCTCAAACTTGTGAAGAAATATCAGCAGCAAATAGTAATTGTTTTGAAGTGGATCTGAGCCAACCAGCGTATGTACATGAATGCTTCACTAGAGTTCTCACAAAGCGATTTTATCACAGTTCTCAACGGTTTACTCTGATGATACACGAAGTAATAACATGGCAGTTTGGCCACATTGTTTCTGAACCCACTTTTTTCCCGAAAATTCAACTGGAATTGTCAACCAACCCTCAGTTATAACTACGAAGTTTGTCTTTTGTATATGCAATAAGAGGGGTAGTATCAGCCTTGTGGGCGAGGCTTTGTTTGTTAGTCCCATTGATGAAAACAACTTATAAAATATCAAGCTTCACAGATTGTGTGAAGTGTGTGTAAAATACATTAAAGTAGAAATAACTGGTTCAGTTTAGCTTCAGAAACCACACACCAAGAATTTCGTGAAGGTTCTGACTCTCAATTTCTCTATCTTAGTTGTGAAGGATTAGTACATATTATTAGTTATAAACGGGCCATCTTAATTGCCTTGTGTGAGAGTCTCATTCAGTCGGTAAGAACCATCCACAATTCGTGTTCCTACAGAGTATCCGCTGAACAGATGATTTCCATCCCGGTATTGTTGCACTTTGAGTATTACAATGATACGGATTAAACAGAAAAACGACAAATGTGCATCAACACTTCAGTCTATTCCCATCAGCATCCTCATGAACCTTCTACCTGGTTGGTGTATCCTTGTTACGAGGTACCGTCAACGTAGACTGCACGCAGTCGAATACCGACTGATTGCCAAGCTTGTATTGCTCGACCTGAATTTGAGATTTCAAAACCAGAGTGGATGTGAGCAATATTCGTAGAAATTCCCAAACAGCAAGGAGTTCATGTTCTTTTCTTTAGGTGTAATTTGCCAGTCATGACGATGTGAGAACTCCAAAAGACGAGACTGTCTTCTCACTTTTCTTGACCTTCAAAAATGTGATCACGTATAACGGGATAGTCATTATTCAGTGCCTAAAGATGAAGTTCATGGTACTTCGCGGAAAACGAATTGTTTCTCACCAGCATTCTCGTCAAAATATAGGTATGTCGTGCGTGACTGCTGTACTAAATGACGTATTATGGTAAGCGAGAAACTGACGGTCAGATTCATTGAGTAATACTGAAAGTTTCTTGAAGCTGAAGCCGGAAGGTGCGTACTTCATTGTACCTCACTTTCTGCTTATCCGGCACCCTGTGCTGAAAGGGGATATGCAAATATTACTCGTTTGTCCCTCAGACAGAGTACCCTTTCATTATTGTAAACTTTTCAGAGGTTCAAGGTAAGTATTAATCCAACAGTCCTAATTTCTTCCATGAAACAAGTTTATTCATCACACACCCTCTTGCAATCTGTCACGATTGATCATTTTCTATCTGAAATACAACCCAAGATGTACTTAGCATTGTGTGCACTCTTAAACGTTCACAATCAGAATAAATCTGCAAACACTAATTGTTTAAAACAGAATACTTGATACGAGCGAGAGCATCGCCGTTTGTCCTCCGTTTGCTCGGAAATGAACATTCCGGAATGCGGGCTTGGTCAATTGTTTTTCTTATTTTTTGTTCTTATTCCCCGTATAAGTGAAGAAAGCTGAAAACTCCCTTGCAAGCGGGAGAGGAATGTGAAATAGACTTACGGTGCTCTGGATTGTGGAATTCCAACCAACACCTTTTTATTTTTTCTACTTGAATGGAGGAGGAATCCCATCTTCCAAAACACTCTCTGAAACCTCAAATCTGTGCATGTCATTATTCATGGAATAGCAGGATTCATTGAATTGGCCAATGAGCAACTAACGCTCTCAGTCACCTAATGACCTCATATTCTGACATCATTTCCCACCTGACTCAATCCGCTACCTTTGATGCGCCTTCCCAATATCGCATCAACTTGTGTTATAGCGCTACTCTTGAAGCCTCTGCACCATATATTGGATGACTCAGCTGTATCTGAAACTGCTTCAATCGTACCAGGAAAAAAGTGTGTATATTTTTATGATCCACTCTAGAAATGTCGTTAACACCTGACAATACCTGCCTCAAGCTAACATACTTTTCTCACATTTGGATATAGTACATGCTTCAGTTTGTGTATCATGTTCATCCAATAGCGCTAGAGCCTCTCTTTAAGAACCGGACAAAAACTACTGCTTCTTCTGTTCACCCTCACAGCAGTCCATTTCGTTTATCTAAAATGAGTTGCATAATAACTTTTCCGGAAAGAAACTGCCAGGTAGTTAACCTCGTCAGGTATCTTTGAATTCGTGTCAAACGGAATCATTTGTCGAAGCGACAGAAGGCCCAGTGATTTGCTTTCGGATTATCTTATACCAATTTGATAAGCAGAAAAGACCAACGAACTTGCCTCACTGAGATTCGTTTACTGCCTGCATTATAGAGTCAAGTAGGCTATTAGGCTTGATGGTTCTACTCTGTGTTTTTTACCCGTATAGAGAGCATTAATACATTGCACTCAAGTTATTATATGCTCTCTTTATTCAGATTCTTGAAACATTGGCAAGATGTAGTGTAGTCAATGTACCACCCTTTCCAAACAAAACTCTTATTAGTGGGAACAACATTTTTGCGCATTTCTCTTGTAGGGAGTGATTTACATAACAGCCGTAATTATTGAAGAGTTAAATATCAGTCTGGCAAGTGAAATGATCTTCCAGCAAGAATAACCCCTGATGACTCACATTTAAGTTTCTTCGTGACGATATTGTAGTGATACATCTAAGAATTAAACTTTCTACTGACCCACCCTCTCTTCTAGCCCTCATTGGTACGTGAAGATGATGATCATGAAACAAGTACCGCTTTGATGAATGTTTCACATTTTCCAGTGACATATGAAGATAAAGTGCATACAAAGTGACTGTTCAGCCCAGCTTCAAGATTGTTATAAAGACGAGAACAGGAGCACTCATCAGGATTGGTCAACTCATGGAATGGAATGGTCAACATATTCCTTTTACCCTTGGATGACCAAATCGTTTACACTGACTGACAAGGAAAGCTCTCAAGCTCAAATTTGGCTTATTATTGTACGGATGGCCAATGGGTGCTGTTTGTGACTATAGCCTTTGAATACCGTCATCACTCAGCGATACAGTGCTTCGGTTCTGTGCCGGATGCAGGTCACACAGTTTCATGAAATCATTCGGTCTGCCACATTCAACTTTAGTAAATGAGGGTTTTGCCGAAGCTCAACATTCTGTTTTTATGATATCAGGAGCCCGTGTAGGCCTAATTTTGACATCCATTTCTCTGCTAGTCGAGTGGAATCAACTACAGGTCATTAGGGGCTCGATTTGAAAACAAGCTGAGCTTTTGAGGTCATTTTTTAACATTCCTTGGAAGAAACTCTGTATACATATTCCTCGCTGGTTTTATTTAAAGCAGATTTCATTTTATCGATCACCAGACCAGAGATATTGGTCAGGTTACGAGAATCTTTCCAGAGCTCTTGACATTCTTTATGAACGGTCCATATATGTACTGTACTGTTGCACTACTTGGGAAAAAATGAGCACCAAGTTTCGTGCACATTTTTGCACTCCAAGCAAAGGTTCTGCAAAAATATTACCACAGAGTTGGTTTAGCATAGTGTTTTATATATTCATATATTTTGCCTTTATCTAAGAATCGGCGTGTCCGTCGCATACATACGAATGAGGCTTTTTGATTTAAATAGTCTTTTCATTTCCAGCATTCATGATATCACCGGTTTTCGCATTTTACCGTAAAAATACTCACCAAGGGATGTTATCGTTTATTATATCACCATAACAAATACTTTTAACAGAGCGGATCATGCGCACAACACAGTACCGCAGTTGTGTTAAAATGAATTTTCCTACCTTTTCGTAGAACGCATTAGTCACATACCTTAGACTGAAAAAACGAGATCGATCAAAAATACTGGGAAATATTTCCTTCAAAAGGTGTGTTCAGGAATTAGGAATGGAGATGCCTGAATAATAAAAATTCCTCCGTAAATGGCGATTGCATTACCAACGTTTAGCTGTATCTTCTTATACAACTGCAAAAAATCAAGAAATCGTTTTCTGCAGGTAAACTTCCAAGTCTTTTTTAATATTTGGATAGAAAATCCCGTTGGGAAAAATATTTTCGAGAAAGAAAAAATAAAATGTTAGTGCGAATCACCAATTAGATAAATGTAATTGATCTGACTTTTTATTCATTACACAAAGTTCACAATATATCTCTGAGGGGGAAACAACCAGTTCACGTCTGCCGAAGGAAAAAGTGACCAGTGGTGGGGAGGAATCTCAACCTCAGTCAGTATATACTGAATTCTACGATAATGACCGTGTGACCGAAGCATCTAATAATGATGAACTCGTCAAGATAATATTATCACCAGCTTATTAGTCGGTGGCAGTTAGCTGTAAAATTAACCTATTATCCGCTTTCTCAAGGATTGTGCTTGTACTGGATTCTGAACACATTTTTTGGTCATCCCAAAATTTCCTTGATCTGAATCACTCGGTAACATTATCCACCACAGCTGTTTGAATAATCACAAATGGTTATTCTACGAATGAAGCCATTAAAATTGGTTCAAAAAGATTAATTTTAGATCTCATTCTGTTTTGTTGTGCTCTAGCATCCGTGCGAAGACTTCAGCGTAAGTTTGGCATTTAATAAACGACAAAAATTTGATCCACGCAAATCTTGAATTGTTTTTGCGTATTTGTGTTCATTCTATGATTCTTCCCCGGCACCGTTTTACTACTCAAATAAATGGTCTCCCATTTTATTGCAGAAGCCGGAAGTGAGTACCTTTGATCGTTTGTGCTCTTGACCTATATTCAAACCAAATCATCACGCCGTATAGTTTTCATTCTAACTCGATAGTTTATGTTCAAGTTGGGCTGCACTCTTAAAATGGTTCATTTGTTCGAAGCTCAAGTACATCTTGCTTGATCCAAGTAGATCCCACGGGCTCAGAAAGACTCACGTTCTTCCCAGAAATGCAGATGAAGTTCATAGGACCATGACTTAGTGACTTACATAATAATGAATGTTCATGTATATACACATTACATATATATATATATATATATATATATATATATATATATATATATATATATATATATATATATATATATATATATATATATTTGAATGACCTGCGGACACGCGTATCGATGCAAGAAGGATTGTTGCGTTGCCTGCATTGAGACACTTTGCATACCACGCAATCCACTTCCTATCCAGTGAAGTATCTGGCACACGGATGTCCAGTACAACAGACTCCGTCTTCCATAAAAATAATGGTTAGTGGGGATTTCATAAATAATGTTAGAAGACCAAATACACTCACATTATCCGAGATTTTTTATAAGAATGAGGGCAACCAGGTTTTCGACATCTCCATCAAATAATATAAATTCGAAACGAGCAGCTCTATCTAATTCTTTTGTATGAGAGGTAAAATCAGCTGGCGGGTAAAAATGGATTTTGCTATTTTGTCGGAATTGGAGGACTTTGCAGGCTTGTTCGTAATTGGCGTAACATTGTAAAGTATAGCACATAGCAAAGTCATTCATAATTCATATGGGTTCAGGACCACATAAAATGATTTTCATTTTTACCGTGCCAATGACTCCTCCGTTGTCATTTATTTATTACACAGCGGCGGACAATTTTCTCACTGCAGTCGAGTTCAACTATACTCAAATGATATTTGATTACCCGTGTAAATACGGGAACCATGATGAGCTTTGCAGACTGCTCGTTTTCCACCATAGGTTTGATATGACACGACGTACTATTTTCAATGCATATGATATCGTGGAGAATAAAGCCTTGATAAGCTAAGTGATCACACTTTGCTCGAAATTATTTACCGAGACAATAATTCTCTATCCAACATCCAGGGATGCGACTAAACAGTAGAGGTAAGATTGTTTTCGTTGATTTGTATGAAAACAAACTGTGTTTATGCCTGACATAATTACAGCGTCATAGCGGTTTATGGACAGTTATTCCTTTTACCGCTAAATGATCACTGACCTACTGTGTTTGTCAAATTTACCGATTTCGGCAATGTTTAAAGTACATAAAACTTTCTAATAATTGGGTACAACACAAAGGCAGGCATTCGATACAAGAAGAGCGAGAAGTGGGTATGTGAATGCATTGTATGCGAGCAACTGTATGCTGGTGCAGAATATCCATGTGTGGAAAGATGATTATGACGTTTTTGTGGGAAAATTACATAAGAAATTTCGTCCAAACTGGCTCGCTGACTAATAAGCCATCCCGTGTTTTACCTTCATCAGTTACATCCAATAAGGAAGTACCTTCCCTCACCTCACAACAATAATAGTCTCTACTACATTTGTTTGAATAATTATTGATATACTGATTCATCCGGCAACATACTATCAGCAATATAAGACAAAATACTTAACAGCTTTTACATTTTGAAATATGGATTATCTATATTGATATTGTTTAAACGCACCTGGCTTCAGGTAGGTGAATATGAGGGTCCATAAAAATATAAGAACATTTTCAGCCCATCTGGTAATATAAAACTTGAGCGCGGCATGTTCACTCACGTGGCAACAAACAAAGCAGATAAACAAATATCGTCAAAGTTATAAACCTGTGCACAATTTGAAACCAAAATAGAGTGGATAACACAATTAGGACTGAGTTTATAGGGATGGTAAGAATGTGAAACTCATTTGGACTTGCTTCGACTGACAGAGTAACATATTGACGAACGTGCAGCTATTCGGGTAGTTCATTCACGTGCTCGTAGTATGTAAATATCGATTTTCTTCTGCTTACGAATCCGGAGTCTCTTTTAGTTGGGTGCCCAAGGCCACTGAACTTTGCTGCTCGAGCTCCATTTTAGTTGTTTTTCTGATGACTATGCTTGTCAGTATGGTCTGCAGATCTAAAGGTGAAGCGTCCTTTAAGTATTTTTGTCAACCCATTGAAGACACCATAATCGTCAGAAGGCTCATTTTTGTCATCCGAAAGATGTTATGACTGACTGTTCTTTGAATTGCAGCTCCTGGCTATTCGGAGAAACAGCCCCAGCTCCGCTGTCAAAACAGTCCTGAACACTCAATTGTTCGTACCATGTTTGAAAAAGACCACTCATGTCTCCTATGGGCAGTGCAACATGAGATGCAGCAGAGTTCTAGTCGGTAGAATAATAAGTGCTTTGCCATTCAAATTTGTATACTTTGGTAAAATGCTTGGTGATTTTAGAAACATCTGAAATGCAGATGTGGGCAGAAAAGAGCATATCTTGGTCTACAAGTTCGGACTCCAATACCAATAACATCTAATATATTGTGGCCATCTGTCGCTTGTTAGCATTCACATGGAACAAAGTTTGTTTTTTAGACTTATAGAACGATCAAAGGGATTTTGACTAACAATGAATGAACTGTTTCATCCCAGTCGGAAAAATGAGAAACACGAGTTCCAATTTGTACTTCAAAACTTCTGTTTCAGAGGAACGAGGTAAACCAATGGTTACAATAAAACCTTCAACCCGCCTTTCATTAGTCGCAAGTTTAACCATTTTGTTGCATCGTTTGCGCTGTAAGGATTCATGGGTTTCCGGTTTTGTGATTAAAATACGGTGTGGTGAAGAGTAAACTCAGCTGAGACCTAGTCGTTGGGCGCATTATATCAGTAACGTGTTCCAAAGTCAGTCAGGCTTATTTTGCCACGGCATTTAGTATTCTGTAAGGCTTTGCGGGCAAATTTCACGATATTTTCTAATAGGAGCAATAAACCAAACACTAAGGTCTTCTTGTTGAGTGTTTGTTTCACAAAAGCCCCTTGTTTTGATGCTTATCACTGGCATATAGTACTCCGTGAGTGACTTCCCAGGCAAGTGCTAACGTGAATAAAACAGCCAAGAACTATTCAGTAATGTGCGTGCAACCCACCGTCAAGCACTACAGATACATTTGGACCATTGGTTGGACTACGGTGCATATAAATTGTATTTAGCAAGCCAGAAGACACCACCGAATAGTGGCACTTCCACGAATTGCATTGAATTACTGAGCGGTACTACTGCCTAGTGAATCATACAATAGAACAGTTGAAGCCAAACTCGTTTTAAATAGTGATTCATTGTCCCTTCGATAGTAACTTGCTCTGGCGGAAAATCAACTTTCAATGCTAAGTTCGTTAGATATACAGTATCACACATACGTAACAGATTGGCATCTATAATCTACAGAGAACGATCGAGATTCAAACCGAAATGGACAACAAAAACCGCAACGGTAATGCGTATTATAGCTCAGCGACCACCATGTATACGCAGACTTTACGGAGAACGAGATACGAGAACTAAGACATAAACATTGTGGCAACCTCCATGGAAACTATGTATGTTATGCATTTAAAAACGGTATACTTTTTTATCTCCCGTTTATGCTCATACCAATTTACATCGGCTGGGCTCAAACTCCGTTCACCTGACGACAGTTGACGCAAAGTACTCCGCACTAACAGTGACTCGTAAACTGTGTATTTCCGTCATCACCTTTGTTTAAAAAGCGTTCTCTGGTTTTGAGCTGATTGTGAACCCTCAAATAATATCAGAGAAATTTGGGGTTGGCGAATCATCTATCTGTCTCTAGAAACTCGACAACTAAGTACTGTCACGAGATTATATTTCTGTTTAAATTTGTTCTTGTAAACAAAAAACCCTCACACAGTTATTCAACAATCATCAGAGCGTAAGTCCTCTATTTGATAGATGGTATTTGTTCACCAGAAAAAATGGGATGACTCCGTCAGGATTCTGAATTACTAAAACAGCTCATGCCTATACCCAGCCATTTGTGATATCCCTTTAAAGAAATGCAACAAATTTAGCCACCTAGCGTTTTAGGTCCCTAAAGACATCGATGTTCTTCTCGGACACGAGATCTAATCACACGTGCTGAGAAGGTGTAAAAGCTCTCTCTGTCGTTTACAGTAAGTATTTCTGAAATAATATTCTTCGCTTTCAAGAAAGTCGCTGCTAGTTTCTTTACCATGTGATGCATCAGAACAATGATAACCTTGCGGACCTATTCCATAGATTGAAGATGGTTAAGTGAATCTGCACAACAATTAAATTAAGATTTAGGCTATACGTATGAAGAAGCTGACCCCCGCTAGGTCAAGAAGGTGTTATCCAACACCTTTGTTATTTGAAATCACTAACCCAAGATCTCCAGCACCGAATGGGGGCAATTTGTCACCGAACCTCGTAACCAACCCCTAGAAAGTCGCGTGTTTTATGAAATTCTTTAGGTGGAAATATATTTGCGGTCCCTAATGTGATCAGTTATTCAAACAAGTGATCGTATATAAACAGAATGAGATCCTGTCCTCCAACAAATATTTCACCACCATTTTGCAATGATTTCGTACTTAAAGACAAACAGAGTGGAGGTCAAACCTACCAAAAAGGTGGTCCGAGCAAATTCAAAAGAAAACCCGTAACTGTGTTTACAAATCATGCTGGAAGAACTGAAAAATCCTTTGCCACAAATCCTGTGGCGAATAACAAAATACGCTTCTTCAGAACTTCCTATTGAGTATGCTGCTTTCATAGTTGAGATAGAGGCAATGAAAAACAACGGCAACGAAACACCGTCTGTAAGCTGCAACCAGCCATTTGGAGTATTCAACTAAAACCCAATAAACAATGAAGACTCAGTGTTTGAAAACTCAGATCGCCAGCTACGACAAAACATTGTCGGGTGTTAAGTGTGCATTCGCTCTTCATGACTAATAAATTATATTGATGTCAATATCACAAGGAATGACTCTTGGAAAAAAGGGTTATTTAGCACATACCGAACATCTATACAGGTTATCACGTTGATGGATTTCTTTTTGGAATCCAGAATATATGGGACTTAGAAACCGAACCTGGTTGGTGAACTATAATGAACTTAATGAGAAGGATCACAGTTGGGAACACGAGAGTGCTCAATAGCTGTCGTCAGTAGATAATCTATTTTTAAAATGACATTCTGGCAGGGATAGCTCAAGGACACAGACCTGGAAATTAAAAACAGCAGCCATTAACTGACTACTGTAACACCATGAATATTGTTTCCTGGCATTGTTTATGAATCACATTATGCTTTTGAAAATGTGATTAAAAGCTCAAAGTAGTTGTCTGTTGTTTATTCAACCAACAGTTGATATGATAAAATCATCATTAATGCAACCGCGTTGAGGATTTTATTTGGAATTTGCCGGAAAATTTCAAATTCATTAGTTTTGAGTTTTTTTAAGTGGTATCAACAGAAGCGAATCAAATTTATTTCAAGACTTATCTTCTTACCTTAACACTGCAGTATTATCTAGTGAGTTCTAAGAAACTTATCTGAATTGAAGTGCCAACAAAACAATGCATTTCCCTACTTGGGGATAGATTCAAGTGGTCATTGAGTTCATACATTGTATTAACTGGATAAACTATGCTTAAATTTCCCATTCCTTTAACAACCATTGAGTTACCCTCATTGTGATATTCAGTGTCTTTCAGAGGGGCCACCGTATTTTCTGTCTTCAATGATCATAATGTTTCACTAATTCGTGCAATATTTATTTCTAATTCAAAGTGTTAGTCAGACAACAGTATTCACAGATAGATTTCTTGAATTTCCTTACCTCATTTAGTAGGTTGGTTATGTAATAAACATTTCAGTACAAGCATAAATACATCACCAATTCCAAAATGATGATCTCACTTTGGTCGGTGATGAAGTATATGCCATCTGAATAAGAGATGTGACTGCTGAAAGTCCTAACAGAATGTGTTTTATCGGGTCAAACCCACATACGCTCATCAACAAAAAGCTCAGAAAAGCCAACGTATGTCATTCAGCCGAACACACGTTCAGTCACTGCCTACGAAAAGCAACATTAAACATCAGTGTGCACATGTCCCTGACAGGAAAACAAAATAGATGCGTATGCACATAACTTTTAACTGAGTGGAGGAAAATGTGCGAGTGTGCATGAGCAAAACAGCTGGTTCATTTATTTTTTTCCTAAACAGGCCATCGGTTCACAACCATGGATTCCTATCTAAGATTCATAAACAAGTTAGACGACTTCGATGGCCACACATGATCCTTAGTATCACCACAGTGGTCAGATCTAGAAGCACCTCTCTGAAAGCCAGTATGCGACTGAATTTGAGCACCGGAGTGATCAAAGTTTATGAAAATATACCTTTTTAGAAAGGATACTTTTGCGCGAGTCCCATGATAAACATCTCTCCTGGATTATTTATCTAATTCTCGATGGCAGCTGATTAGCTGAAGTTCCAACTGAATGATTAATAATTCGTCGAGCTTTTTATACTTGGTATAGAGGTAACAGAGACATGATAAATGTTTTCGAAATTGAAAAACGGCTACCTTTTCATCTAAGGCAAATGTACATTCATGGCACGAAGACAGCTTTTCTGAGTTGTAATTACTCATATTGGTCTCGAATGAACCAGATTGGAAAATGCTGTCATGGCACAGTTATTTCCTCGAAATTGTAAAGCAAATTGATGTTTCTTCAGAGGTCTGAGTGTTTATTGCCTTGGTTGAAAGTAGTTTAAATCTTGCTCCCACCAGAGATTTTAATTTTGACGGTTATCTGCTGTTGCCCGGGTTATTACCGCGACTATCCATTTTAATAAAAGATGGATCTGCAAATCATATTTATGGTCATATTGTATGTCGTCTCTAGCAGAACAACGGGACTTTAATTTGTGCATTTTGCGCAGATGTGAATTAAAAAAGATACTGAACAATAAGATTGAAAGATCATAATAATATCGAATGTTACGATTCTTTTCAAATCATTTGTCTAAACACTAGTGTATACGAATTGAAATACGCATACCTGCGAGTGCTCACTAGACTGCCAGAAAGAATAGCCCTATAGTACTTGGGGGAATCACGTTCATGCCTACAGACAACAAATTAATACCTCCTGTATAAGTCAGCCGCAGTTTGTGGAATTTGAACCTGCTCCATCCGGCTTTACAATGAGAAAATTACGCTGTTTCCGTAAAACACAAACGTAAAATAGGCACACTCGGACTGAGTAAATATAACAACTAAATATTGGGTCATATCCCTGTTTTTACTTATCTGAATATATGCTTGTTTGGCGACTGTCTATAAGGGAGAACAAATGCAAACATCTTGCATTTCGCGGCAGCATTGCTTTCTGGACTAGTCCGTTCTTAACTCGGGGATAAACTGATATGCAGCTCGTACTGGAAGAACTCGGGGCACAGCCTATATGGATCACAAATACCCTTCCGTTCCTTGAATGCTTACATATATTTTTAATGATTACTCCGGTGGCTGGTTCACACGAAATAATTTCATTGTTTTTCTCCTTCCTGACAACAGCAAAGCTCAGTTATCCCGCAGGTCAGCCTTGAAATTTCAACTTTCAGCAACAGCTTCCTTTGCATACTCTGGCAAATTTACTTTTGAAGGTAACCGTCAACTTTTCCGTAGAACATGCTATGGTGCACGCACTGCACTACTTCACAGAGGACAAGCAGGCCTATACGAAAGGGATATCATCGTGACAAAGTCTGTAGAATTCTGTCAAGCAATACCATTTTATTAAGATTCTTTCCATCAAAGCACTATAAACCCATTTGATTGAAGTAATTCAACTAATCTGAAAACAAGTTTGCCAGTCGATGCTCGCTTCGCCCTTTGAAATAAAAAATCCCAGTGAACAGTTATTCCTTTTGTTGGTCGAATACTTGCACCTAAAAGCACTTTCTGATCCAAAGTTTACCTTGCAGTGTTGTGACGACTGAAGTGGATTGTCTACTAATTTATGCATTACAGAGGATTTATTCAGTTATCAATGTAAGTAGACATTTATTCAAAGATATCACGTACATCTTGCCGGCTAAGCGTGATTTGTCAGTTAAAAATATTCCATCAAATATTGTGAAATATTCTGCTTCCCCATCGTGATCCAGATGTAATCTAATGAAGTGTGGAATTTCCATGTTGACATGCCGTTAAATGATTAGCAATGTAATTACCCGTTTTCTTTGATGGAACAGTTTCACTGAGGTTTCATTAGGAAGACCGTTTCTTGGCTGTTGTGTCCTAATGCACGTTGTTCATTCGTACACGGTTAGAGCACATTATCGCTTCGTTGCATATGTCACTAGTACGCACGCACCATCCTCACGTGCCACCAAGGCTCACCTAACGTTCTAAATAACTGCATAACCTCTCGAGTATTGATCGACAATATTGAATGTGTACATGTCCATCAGCTTGGTAGTACAGATTTTATGTGCGCATTCAACCTTGCCGTTGATGTATACTTCGTAGCTTACCACCGTTGATTTTTGTTGATTTTTCAGAGAAATTGTCCAAATTATTGAGTGATTTGGATCACATTACCACTTTTTTCCCCAGTTCAATTACAAATAATCCAGAACAGGATTATTCGCGCAGTTTTAGCGTCCAACTCATCATGAAGAATCACAATAGCATACCATAATGGTCTTATCCAGTTCTTTCGTGAGAATCACCAACTGTGAGTATCCATTAAAACCAGTTGGAACTTGGATTGGAGTTGATTGATTGCCAGTCAGAGATGACACAACATGGGTGTCTGAGTTTTTTCTGGCTGATTTTCTTTACGCTTGTGTGATGGACCCCTCAACGTAGGGATCACTGGCCCCACAAATTTATCTGAATAACCAAAAATGTGAACACGACAACATGTGAAAGGACACAGAAATCTTCTTTACAAGCGAACTAAAATTATGAAAGCAATACATTTGCTGAGTATTATCAGAGGGTTTAAAATTAAATAAATTGGGTGACTAGCTTGTAAAACCTTGTAGATTGCCAGGTTGTATGTAAGTTCTTCTAAATCGTATTCCCTAGGATGAAGGACTATATTATTTTACCGGGTGCAGAAGTAGTTTTGTTTGCTTTTCAAGGCATAATACATGAAAATATATTCAGTTGAAAACTTTCTTCGTAACACGCATGCGCACGAGTGCAAGGGAATGGGTATGCCCCACAGCCACACATGCACAATGCGCTATTAGAGATAACCAGCCAACATAGATTGTGACGTGTACTGACAGAGAACTACATCAGGTTTCAATAGGTCAGGTGTGGCAAAGAGCCTGACAAAAGTGCGCTATGGCCTACCACCAAAGCACCTGGGAATAGCTAGAATTTGAACTCCTGACCTCCAAGGTGGTAAGCAAAAGCTCTTAACCGCCCGACTAACAAGGAAATGTGTGAGTGACATTTAGCGCGTAACACATTCTTATAACTGTGTTTGGAAATGATGATCGACCATTTACCGTGAACAACGATATACTTTCAAGGTAGGAAACCTTTGTCTCCGTGTATTGAAGAAACCGTGAATGACCTTTGCCCACTTATTATAAATACTCCTGGTGTTCATATTCCCCGTGTTTAACTATTCTGGCGCATTCGTGCTTGGATTTCAAGTAAAAGCGCTTGCATTTGTTCTAGACTTTGGATTACTGAGTGGTGAGCCTCACTTGTATTTGCGTGATGTTGTAAGCCTAGGAAAACGAAAAGCTGATAACAATTCTGAAGCAAATTTATTTTTAGTGTTATACTGATATTATTGTCGTTGTATTGTGTATTATTATGAGTATTTTAGCTCAATGTTTCAATATTTTTACGAAAAATTGTGCACAAGGGACTTCCTAAACGCAATGGAAATAGTTGGATAATGACTGCAAATAATATGCTTCATAATATTTCTTACTTTGCTGCAGCTGTAAGCCGAGAAAGATATGCTCCCTGAATCATTCAAAGTGTTTCCTATTCCTCCCATTCTTTTGGTAACAATCATTGAAAGTTTTTCAGGAAATGCTGATAGCGAACAACTACAAAAGCAAACCTGGGGAGTTTGGTAGACAAATATACAAGAAACAAGTGCAATTCATGGAATGTGTGCTCTTCCAAGGATATTGGACACTTTAACTGGGTTTCTGCAGATGTATCTTCGTGATTTACAGATAGCGTCCTCACACGGAAACTACGCCTAACGCAACAGAGTGTGTGGTAGACAGATCACAATAGGAAACAGAAATCTTAGAGCTCAGTAAAAGTTCAAAATCTCCAAAGGTAATTCGGTAAAGCTAACTCTTGTGAATTGCTAAATAACACAGGATACAAAACTTATCACCATTGAAGGAGTACATGGAAAGTTATCAATACCTTTTCGGTCCCATGTTATGCGTTATCTCGCCGTTCACGGAGGCGAAGCCCGTGAACTAAGCGCAAGTGCTGGAGCAATAATGTGCTTCAAAAGTGGGTAATTTACACAGGCAGAGAGTCACTGACACAGGTCTCGTATTTCTACTCCCAGCTGCTGAACACGTATTTTTCTTTGGCAGCGGCTCAGGCTGATTATATGGTCACCTGTTTGGACTTGATAATGTTGAATAATTGATTGGCATTATTTCTACTCAGTGGGTTTTAATTCATTCGTGATCGTGCTGGTTGATTTATAGCTACTTTATATAACCAGAGTATGGTAAACACAGTATGTCGTTCTTTCTTCCAGTTTTGATTGACTAAGTAACGTGATATAGTACAAATAAAGCAAAAGATAGCTAAAGGTGAGGTAGACTCTTTGAACAAGGCTTTGTAAGCCGCCAAATAAACCAACACTTTCGTTCAGTGAACATGCATTGCGAAGGAAGTATACGTGAAGCTCTGTTAGATATGATTACACATTCTCCGGCTGGACTTTGAGCTGGAATTTTGGTTGGATGCCCCTCTCCAGGGTATGCAGTGGGCCGAAGGTAAAGTCGAGAACATTCACCTCCCTGGTCAACTTGAAGATACCTCACTGTTTATATTTGATCCACTGAAAAAATCTTCGCGAAGCTACCCAAAGTCACGAGTAGTTCAATTACCAGGTTGGAGTAACCCTACGTAGCATGAAGCTTTGCGTCCCAACTATTTATAAGGCACTCACTGTTAGTCACTTTTTAATGGAAACATGAGATGACTGGGGCACACCCCTGCTTGACCGGTGAGTTGAGTCGAGTTGGCAAAATATGCAAACCATCTGTACTTTTTCAGACAGTTCCTTGGCAAAATCGACCCTCCGGCAGCCTGACGACTTCGGTTCCATTCTGACCAGGTACCTGATGCCACTGAGTTGGTTCTTTTACGCACTATTTCGGTTCCGATTGATCCGGCCAATGGTTTGCTCATCTTAATTTTACCACGGGGACCGTATGAGATCCCCATCGGTTCCATTCACAAGTCAGCAGAGATCTTTGTGTCTACTGTGGGACATTTCTAACATATCCACTTTCTTCTTAGTCTGTTGCTCCGGTCGGGTAGTCCCTATCACTTTGACACTCGCTTGACCCTGCAAATACAGCACCGGCCACTAAAACGTGATACTTGTAGCTTGGTTAAGTCAGCTGACAAACACTAGCGCATATTGCCCAAAAGGAAGGTTACTGGAGAAGTGGATGGAGAGATTGGTCAATCGAATGCTTCAGTCTATATGGGAAAACATAAAAATAACATCTAAATCAAGCAGATAGGGTGCGAAAGTTGAAAACGTTGATCCCAAAAGTGAGTCACTATCAACAATTCCCAAGGAAGTATTATCAAAACCAGAAGATGATTAAGATGAAAGTATTTCTGATTTGCATGTTGCTATGACCGATCACTCTGCTTTTACGAAGTCTTCTTCATAACATTCATTTTTCAAGAGTTTGTCTTGGCAAGTTTAGGCTCCAGTAGTGGGGAAAATGTCCATGATCAGGTCCAAATAATTCTGGGCATTCCGGTTTTTGCAATGCTCGGGAAAAATTGTTTACCGGCTCCACTTCAATGGAGTTTGCTGCCTGTTGAGAAGGATGAATTAGCTTATGAATGTGGAATACTATCCATCTTTGGCTTTCTATCAGGCCTCATATGCACAAATGATTGGAAGACGTTTTGACTGAATTTGGTAATTTGCAGAACCCAAACATGCCCTGTCAGGAGTTTGCCTTGAATCACTTGTGAACTGCAATTTCACGATATAACTTCGGCTAAACACAAGCCAGCGTCACATGAATTTTTGTTCTCTGTCCCCTTCCTCCCCCGAGAAAGTTGAAATTCCATCGGTCATTCATCAAAGTGCAGTGACTTGAATGTTGCATTAGCAACAGCAGCCAGCATAAGCGCAAACTTGGCTTGTTTCCTTGTGAATTTACTGCTGTTCTGCACTCGCTTTGAAGAGTATGAATAAAAGATAATTGAGTCAACCTTACGTAGGTGAGCCTGTGGTCAAGGGACGGCTTCACTCAGTGGGTCAGGTACGCCTAAAGTATGAATGTATCATGTTTTTCAGCCACCTATTTATGACCGTAAAGGGGCGGGTAGTCGTTCGCTCCATATTTTCAGCCCACTTGGTGTAGGATACTCGAGGACAGTCTCACCTAAAAACCGAAAATTATGCAGTCAGTCACATGGAAGAGTTCGTCAATACGAATGGGGTGATGAAATCGCCCCATCATTACGCACGCTTGACCCGCGGGTGTTCTCCAATACATCTAAAAGTGGCACAATTACTTAATTCGAAGAACCGTATTCCAAAGAGTACTGTGATAAACTGAGGCACCAGAAATTATCCATCACCACGCCCAACTGTGAAAAAAGTGATAATGACTTATTGCGTTTACATTGCCCTGTCAAAGTGTTGGTAACTGCAGTTCTAGTCGCAGGGCACACGTTTTGCGTTCGGCGCTTTTGTTTTTGAGAGAAACTTCAATTGACCATTTCAAAGTGATCACCGCGATTGCAGTAGGCCCTAGGGATGATACAACGACATCCTCTGGGATACTTCGTGAAGCCCATTGCTGTAGTTTACCGTATTCAATTCCGATTCGATTAGTGAGTCGACAACTCGTAATCAAGTTCTTTACGTCTCGGTTTATTGACTTGATGGGGCATAATTAGTGCTGGATTTAGTTAATTTCACATATATCGGATCCACAAGGCTGTGTATCAAGTTTCAATTTATTTAGGTACTTCAAACAAATCAAGCTGTTATGACCACGTAGTATGGGACCATACTTGAGTTCATCATATTTACGTACATTTGTTTTTATAAACGTACCTAGGCTACTGATGCAACAAAAATGCATGTTTTAGTTGAACAGGTTTAACCGAATATGGTACTGGTTTAAAAGAGGCTTTCAAGGGAGTTGCCCGACTTTGTTGCAAACTCACCATCACAGGATACGCCGCAGATGTCAAAAAACTAGCTTTTTTACGCATTCATGTTTTCTTTTGATCTGTCTTTTAGAAAGTTAATTTGTCAACCGGTTTCGGTGGTGCCATGATCATTGTGTTTTCCTTGTTAGTTATTTTTCAATTGTGAACCTAAGACGAACGATTAGCAAAACGTTATTCGTACATTTGTGACCCACATGTGCTGAATAATTACATTTTTGTAATGTCATCCTTTTTTGAAAGCACAGCGGAAAAGATCCTGGTCACAGTTACAATTATTGGTCTTTATGTATTAAATCACGATAAATCACCATGTCTTTTGATATGAGTAAGTGATAAGATAGTCCAGTAACAATATGCATAACATAGAAACCCTGAGTATATGCTTTTAAACTGAACACTGCGTTTACTCAGGTGAAAGTCAGGTACAAACACTTAAGATAACGGAGATAATGATGGAGGAAACCGCAAAAAAATTGGGATTAACTGAATCAGAGTTGTTCCAGTAATTTCTGACGATTCCAGTTGTATTCAGATTTTAGAATCCAGCGGGAGTCGAGTAATTAAAAAACGACGGATTTAGTATTCACGCAGACCAGAGATGAGATATTGCCGTTATCTAACAGAAAAACTGTTCTTCTTCCCATGCGCGTTCATTCCAGTTAATGTTCACCCGAATTTTATCTCATGTAGCATTGTTGATTTAAACCCCGTTGTCATGTATGCGTTCCGCTGGTTTTCAAGGTTTGGAAAGATTACTTCAGCGTAAGTGTTTCATCACAAACTGGTTTATTATTGTTTTCGTTCCCCATGGCAGTCTTCGGATGAATTGAATCACACTCAGTAAACAGAATTTATCACTAGTATTAGGTAACTGAGCGATAGATCACGTTTAGATTACAAACGGCATACCGACTTGTATATCCACGTCGAATCTATCACAACCTTGCTTGTCTGGATAACAAAGCAAAATAGAACCATCGGTCGCTTTATAAATGTTCATGAGTACTCGATAGCTTCTGCGCATGAACATTTCGTATGCAAGATCCATTAGTGAACTGATCCACCACAAGTGTACATAATGAAAATCTAAGAGGTGAATAATTGTGCACATTCGTATCAAACCAATAAATCCAGTTATGACTTCAGGTCGTCGGTAAAAGTCTTGCATCTTCATGAGCTTCGGATCAATTAACCTAAAGCTTATCTGGTAGACTTCTTCTTCCGAGTCGACGTGACGTTATTAAGACTAGAAGAACGTCAGTCAGTCAGAACACCGTCGATAGGAAAAACGGAAGCCAATAATATTCAAAACTATTTCACTAGAATTATTGGTGATCAATCACGCTGTTCAAATTTTTAAGCAGAATTTGAGAAAAACCTGAAACACATGTTCAAGTTTTTCTCTGTGTTTACTTGAAAAAGACTGCACACTGTTTTTCACAAGTCGCTGCCTAACCGAAATTTGGTATTATTTGCCTAGTCCGGGATCAAATAAAATCAGATAGCCCAATCAGATGACAGAATCAGTCTGGGTTAGCTGAAAGCCGTACATCCGACGAAAAACCACGAATAAGAAAGATTTTTCATGTGTGCAAATGATGGAAAATGTGTAGGAAATCATTATTCGGTTGTCACTGTTTGGAACGGATAGAACTGATGATCTCAAGAATAGAACATCCAGAAGACAGGTTTATATTATCTTGATTCACCTTACGCCAGATAATTTTAACAGTTCAAATGTCTGCAAAAATTGACCGGTTGAAAGAAATTGGATCCCTTAACGACAAGCGGTAAAATGTCCTATTCTGGTACAGGTATGTGCAATTACTAACGTCTCCACACACACAAGAAGGCTTAGGATACAAGAAGTGGATCCACGGAAATCTGTTTGAATGTGGTGGTTTGGTTTTTCAAATCTGATGCACTCTGTTTTAATTAAAACCATCACAGGGTGCAACTCAACTTTAGTGCACGCAGCAATGTCGAGGGGGTGTGTACGTTTTTGTTCACGAAATGGGACACTAACTCCAAGTATATTAATGTAAACCGTTTGTAAATAAACACTGACTAAATAATCTAAGCAACACGGTATACGATTCAGTGCAGTCACCTTGAGGAAAAATGTGAAATACAGTGTGTAAGTACAACAGTGTGAAATAATAAAGGAAAAGGTAGTGGAGTTTACACGAGTATGCTTTCTTGGAAACTGACTAGGTTTTGTGGTTGGAATCATAAAATGAGTGGGTGGATAATAATAAGAATCATGAAACAATGAAAAAATAAGTAATGCAAGTCTTCAACAAAAAGGCCAGACGGTATTATTGTCATCCGGCTTGACACACTTGGAAAATGTTCAGTCGACTGGATTATGAAAACTCCCTGACCCCAGTGAGACTAGAAGCCAACTGTGGGCGCAATTTATGTTTGATCCACTTGTGCTCTACCAGTCCACTGAAAAGGTTACGCGAAAAAGCTTTCGGAATTCAGAACTAAATTCAGCTACAGGAACCCAGTTTACAAGATTATTCAGGTGGGTGATTTATGCCACTGTAATATTATGGGAACCATATGCGCACAGAGATATCCTGATTTCATGTCAGCATATCCGTGTATGGGCATATCTCAAGCCATCAAAAATCGGATGCACTCCGCTGGATAATCCGCAATGTCAGTGAGTTTATGTTGCCTTGAACGTGGATTGTCGTCAACATTGCTAGTGTTTTATTCACATATTCTCATGTCTGTTTGGAGCGGAAGTAATGTGGTAGAAGTAGTGGATTCATCTTAGAAAGAAAGCTAATTTACTCAATTTGTCGACTGTTTCAAGTCTCCCAAAAGGCAGAATCCGGTGAGTTTCATATATGTTGAAGCCGATCTGATGTACAGTGGGATATCTTAAGTAATACGTTATTGATAAATTGAATCAGGTATGTAGGAAATCTGATCATATTTTACAAATGAAATCAGTTGTCTTAAGTTAAGTATTTTCTTCACAAAATCAAGAAAATCGTGATTTTAAAAGATACATGTTTGGTTTAGATGTAAATTTTGACTGTATCCTTGTCTACGATGTGTTGTTCACCAAAGTGATATAGATAAACAACACCGATGAACGTGATGAACTGTGCAACTTAGAGAAACCTCGCAAGATATGTGAGCCGGGAGTGCACCATTCAATGAGCAATGAACAAAAGATGAGTCCACTTTACGACTACCCTGCCAGAAAATAATTACCGCAAAGAACCCGCATAAACACAAAGGTTAAGCGCTAATGCTATCATCTTAGATATGCTTTACCTATTTGTGCTTCATGTGCAAAAACGTTGAGAGAAAAGTTCGCCATTCTGATCTCCCGCCTTTTTACTAAGTCCGATCAGCATTGAAGCAGGTTCGATTCAAATGAGGTGTAAAACCTCTTTTGAGGAGGCAGAATAGCAAAACGTGTCAACTGTCAGCCACAATATATGCTGTCTGGTGCCTCCTTAATTGAGACCTTCTTTTTCTGTATGCACCGGATCAGATTTGAACACGTGCATGTAATCAATGAAGCTTTCCGCAGAGGAACAACGCATGACGTATGCCACCACACAAATACGACGTATCTCCGATTACTGTCCAAAACACGTTTTCCATAAAACATTGAATAAACGGGAACAACACCTGTCCTGACAACAAAAGCCTAAAGTAGCATCAGAAAATGATCACATCAAGTATTCCAGCTGGAAAATCAAAACGCAAACTCAAGGAGCTGTCCATGATAAGAACCAGCTTTTAAATGTTGTTCACTCTGGATGCAGAAAGATAACCACTTACTTTCATTCAGATATTTTTGTGGTAGTTTAGTGATGTGGAGCTGCCTACGTAACAGATGGACCCCAAAAGAAAATGTATGGAGTTGATCAGTATGCCGTGCTGATGACTCTCGCTAAACCAGATGAATAAAATGTGTTTTTGTATTCTTTCTAGCCTTCAGGCTGCAATGCAGTCCCCTCCCTCTTAAGTTGAACAAAATCATTTTACTCAATGGAGCATACGTTTTTCTTTTTTCAAATAGTACGAACGTTTTTCTGGACACCGGAAGTACTCTTACACCAAGTATATATTTTTCGGTCTTCCGAAGTTATCCGAAACACACTTCTATTCCTGACATAATGAAGCTACAGCACAGCGTGCGGAATAGCTCACAACTTGTCCGTGAAGGAAATAAAACGTTTTTAAGACAAGACTTCTAACACAGCAAAGATGAGCGAATTATTTTATCTAGCAGCTGAAAGTGTTGAGTAACAGCGAGTGCATTCAAGAATGACTGACCAGGAAGCTACAAACTATCGGCATGTACAGCTCACTAATAGAATCTGATCAGAGTGTTAGCACTGGAGATAACAACAAGAAATTCACCTTTACATCTTGCAAAAACCATCAGTCTATTTCGTAGAAAAGCTTATGTGAATGATCGTTGAACACGGTTTGCATTTATTCATTTTCTTTGCACCAGTCTCGACAGCTTTGCGCAAAAAGTTGTTTGACTGATCGTATCTAGCTTAGTGAGTAGATACATGAATTCGTCATTCTCTATATTCTTCACATGGTCTTAAATACTATTTGAGGAACCACACGACAAAGCAGCGATATTTCTGTTGCCTTTCACTGGTTGTATTTAGTTATTCAAAGGAGAGGACTGACCTCGGGACTAACCATTTCTGATTCCGCTCTTGCTTGGGAAATTTTATTTCTCACATTCAGTTTCATTATTTTATTCTAGAAAAGATAAAAGCCAATTTAACAGAATAACAAGTTTATAATGACACCTTTCTCGATTATTTAAAAGTCATGAGAGAAATTGACGCACGTGAGTATCATATGACTCAGAATGTATTGCTGTTCATACTTAACACAAATGACTTAGAATTTAGGTAATTTCAATTTTATACTGCATCCATTTAGGAAAAGTGTAAGCGCGCCCAGGATGGTTTATCGTGTCTCTAAACAAAAACTGGTTTACATGATGTTGTACTGCTCCAAATACCCCACACAGCTTGATCAGAGTGCAAAAGAGTGCAAATTGGCATTGTTTACCACGTTTGTTTTTCGTTTGTTACCTTGAAGCCATATTTCTGTTATTCTGCTTGTCTGCAGAACCGTGGTCGTGTGACTGCCACATCTCACACATGGTGCACAAATCAGTTAAAGCTTGCTTACACGAATTGAGTGTGGTAACTGACTAAGTGAATTTAATTTAATGCAGTTATACAATTTACGACTCATTTGGTAAAGCTCTGTTCTGTGTTTATAACATGAGTTTTGATTTACAAGCTGCTAGACACGTGCCATATGCTTTTCTCTGGCTATTCACTAGAGCGAAGTGGATGTCAGACGTCTACGTCGGACTCAGTTACACTTGATTGGGAAGCAAGATGTCTTGTATAATAGCTATGAATCATGGATGACGAACAATTCGCTGTTGAAGCCGAAAGTCATATCTTTTTAAAAATTATTATTTTACCCGAGGAACAATCAAAAATGCACGTTTTTGTACATTATTTGTCGCAGTACACCAGCCTCATCCAAGGCTGTCCTTTATTTCAACTTATCGTCAGACAGTACCTATATACGGGATTTTCACTTCCGCAACTCAAACCGGTTTTCCAACCTAACAAACTGCAGAGTAATCTTCTCATCGTGGTAATGACTTCTCATCACCAACTGGGCGTTGTGTTCACCCAATCAGGTGATTCGAATAGAATGACTCTTGTTTAAACTCTGTGTTTGCAGTCGACAGTAAAGTTATGCTCAGTGGTAAACACTTACGAAGCAAATTGGCAATTGCGTTAGACAAAGCACATACCCATTGTGCCGGCACAGGTTAAAGTACAAATCCGAGGCACTAATTCAACAAAGAAGTATTGAGTTAATGCGATTGATAAGCGTCCGAATCGTAGTGTGGTTGGTCGGTCGGTAAAATGATCTTCAGTCTCGCATGGCGATGGTACGTTCGTGCTCGGGACTCTCGTGATCAAGTGATCACGTGCACTGACCACGCAACGACAAATAACACGTCAAGTAGACAAAACATTTTGCGTATATGATGTGGAATCAATTGACCAACATCATCTTTGGTGCGCATTGACCTTTTTTATTGTGTTAGCAAAAACAGGCCACCTTTGTCAATGAGCACGGTTATAAGCTATCTTGTAGGTTGTCGGGGGTTTAAACATCTAAGTTTTACTGCCTCCGGTCTCGGCGAATAACTTTTTATTTATGGGACCCATGAGACAGTGTTTCAACCCTCAACACATATGTGAGAGAAAATAAGATTGGTCAGTAGAAGCATGTTTTACATCCTAATTGCAACCTTAATCTTCTATTCTGCATTATAATTAAAATTTGCTTCGTAATCATGTAATCACGAATCGTAAACTGTCACTCGTACCAATTACTTTCGCACTAACCTACAGTTCCCGATCCAAGGGCAGCTCCTGGTATGAAAACCGTATTTTCTATGCAAAACTGGGTCACGGAAAATGAAACACTATTCCCCAATAATATGCATTACAGAAACATACGTGATTGTATACAGATCCAATCCGGAATAAAGTAAATTACGTTCAAATTTTCTTAGCAGCGGTGAAGCAGGGTGTATATATCAGGAACAGTTTGTAGACTATACCACATCAAGCAATTTTGAGTGTCATCAGAGAATTCCGCTTTATAAACTAAATCAGATCCTCTAGGGCAAAAACTGAACGTAGTCATTCTCTGGACAGTCCACGACGGATAAGACGGAGCCATTCGGCGAAAAACAGGCCGAGCCTTTATCCCAGATAACAGGGAGGTCGCCCAAAATGATTGCTTTTGAAAATGATAACGTTCGGGCGGAATTTGAGCAAAATATTTAATGTAATAAGTGGAAGAACGATATTATAGCTTGCAGGGGAAGCGAATTGGGCAAGCAGCAGTGAGATCCCAAAAGCTGAAGCGCAGACAATTTCCTCGTTGTCTTCAAGTCTTGACCTATCGAATTGCTAGGCATATAAAATAAAGCTCTTATATAACAACTACCATTTCGGTAGAGTATGATAAAAGGTGAAACATTCTTCGTCAGTGGATCATCAAGTACTCAAGTCCCAGTAGGTCAATAAACCAACCAACGTTCGCACCAAGTCCAGAGTACGTTCCGTAAGTGCATGAAGTTTGAGAAGTTGATGAAAAAACTATTCATTCGATTAGAAATTGACCAAGTTATCTGGTTAACCAGACAACCAGGCACCAATAACGTATGGGCACGCCCATGACGTGTTCATCATGCTCTTTAAAAAAAGGATATGTTATGCCTTACATGATACGTTTCTTTGCCACACTGTCCTATAGTGTGGACTAGTGGGCTGGTGCGACAGTACCAATAAAGTTATGATCACATACCCGTCCGTAGAATATCGTAAACGATGTTCAAAAAAAAGATGAACACGCAAGCCACTCAAAATGAAGGTCTTTTTTAAAGATACTCTAATCCTAATAAGACACATGGAAACTAACATCACATTGAAAGTTCTCTTGCACCGCCAACAACCTATTGACACAATCGTCCCGTTTAATTTCTATCCTAAAATGATGATGTTTTGGATCCCTGAAAGTGTTAGTGATACAGTAACAAGCTCTGGTGTGAGTTGACACTCTAAGCAAATCATCGGTGTTCTTTTGTAATTTCTTTCAGAAAAATGGACTAGTACGTCTTCAGTTTATGGCATGTATTCCTGTAGCACTTTAATGACAATCAAAACCGTTTTTATCTCTTTGATGCTGTTAATCTACGTAATCAACAACTCTAATAAACAAAGTGTTGACGTGTCATTGCATACATGGGGATAAGCATCATCAGAGATGTTTCGAAGCCATAAAAGTCTAGCATAATCTAACGGTTGTACATACGTGTTCATGTGTAGGAAGTATCAAATGTAGAGGAAATCGATACATGGGATTTAAACTAGATAGACTGAGAACGGACTCCGGATAAGACCCCTTTTGGGCAGTTCTAAGACACAATCGGGCAATGGTGCCCTGAATTAGTGTGACTTTCCATTGTTCTCAGAAGCACTGAAACCTGTCACATCAGCTACTGTGAGCAAAATCTAAAGCTGATATTTTTAAAACCAGACCGTAGATATCAAAATTATACGAAAGTTACACATTACGTAATGTGGAAAATTTCCTCCGTTGAGCATTCTTCTGTTGTTTGTGTTCCACCATGGAGGGGGATAAAGACCTAACACGAGAGAGCCGAGGTATGATTGTCGAGTGGCAACAATTATCATATTTGCGGAGACAAATGTGCTTCAAAGACGGTGTTATGATTTCGAAAATACAAATTTCCCTGCAGTTTGTTGACTTATTTAAAAATACGTCAAACAAATCTGGATTCAGTTCAAGAAACGGCTTTTCAACTAAATGAATGGAATTGTTTTTTTTATTTCTCTATATATTTTGATAAGGACGGTTCGTGGATAACTTTTGGCCTATAGATTGTGGTCACTTTTTCTGTGGACGATCTTTCTTGCAATTAAATCAAACTTGTGGGGATTGCCGACGATAGTATTCAGTAGAGTATCACAAAGCAATCGCAGTTTGCAAACTGCAAGTCATGTAATTTTGTTGGAAAAAGCCTTATGAAATATAACCGAATGATTTGGTGACTGTGCTAATCGTCATGCCGAGCTTGCAAATCCGATGTACCGCAGAAGATAAGCCAGCAAATGAAAAAGTAGTTATTGGCCTGCAAGTGCCCTTTTTAATTAGTACTAAGCTGTTCAAAGGGCCATAAGTGAGGGGAAACTGTCTGAGTTGTCCCCGCTCATCGCATAAGTAGCTCGCGCTTAAATCCATCACTTAGAAGGAGACCACAGTTTTTCGGATTGTAACAGACCTCGACAATACGGGTAAAATAAATCCCCTTCTGTATCACAATAGCACGGTGGAATGCCTAAAGGCTGAACATATGCTTCCGGAAGTGAAATAATAAGTATTGAACATATAGTCGAGGTGAGTCGAGTGGAGTATTTTTTAATTGATTGCTTGGTCTCCTGAGGGAGTTGTAAATGACATTGTGCGATTGCAGCAATGGAAATAATTGTACTTCAGCGCCAGAGGGTATAATAAAACAGAATAAAAGAGACCGTGACATTTGAGTGAAACATAAATCGCCTTTACTTCTCATGATTCTGGTAACTAAACGATAGTTACGGAAAACATCGACACAATAACCTACCAAAAGATTTTCGTTCCTAGACGCCTTGAATAAATTTCAAAAATTTAGCAATACTGTGATTCTCCTATAAAGCCAACACATATAACCGGTACATATGAAATCGACACACCCAGCACCGATGTTGCAGCACCGTTGTTTTCGCAACAATGTTTAACTGCTTAGTGCAACATTGCATGAACAGTGCTGGTGTAAGTCATGAAGGGTTAAAAATCAAAGCTCCCATTTTGAAATAAATGCAATAACTGAACAGCACACCGTGGTTATCACAAGTATCATATGAGTATTTGATCCATTTCTCTGATGCAGGTCACACTCTAATGGACTAGTCGATGTAGTTATTCCACGGACCGACGTAATTAAATGAAAATATTAGTCACTGGGTTAGACCATGTGTTTGTGAGTTTTCCACGAACGGAGTCGTGAGATCCATACCTGATGTATTTATTGTTTCCACCTAGTATGGTGTCTTGCAGAGCAGTAACGAATACAAACAAAACCCTTAAGTGCAGCATTCTAAATTTCATGAATGGTAATAAATGAAAATTTTATCTCTCGGATAACCGTTTTGAGATTTTTTTCACTTTTAGAGTACAATTCATTCGTTTCTCAAAGTACGCACAACTACTTTTATTTTACTAATGTATACACATCATTATTCAGTAGCATTTTTCTGTACACGTAGTAATTATTTGATGCGTCATTTCATACCGAAGTAAATATGAATGATACGCCCATACTGACTGTGAATCAATAAATAATACATTGCCTACAATACTGTTCACTTGTTTGTTCACAGTCAAAATACTCAACCCAAAAAGTAAGTAATTGTCCTTTTGGTGTAACGAAACTAACTAGAGGTTATATGCGAGAATTCTGTACGCCGGGTTGCTAGTCTGAATAGTCTCATCTCAAGGGTTCAACTGCGTACCAGTCCTCTGTTGTTGCTGAGAACGAACCTGTTTGAAACCATTCCTAAAGCACGTTAAGCAGAGGATCCACTTAACAGTTCATGTGAAGATTTACAAATGGTATCAATACCTTCAATTCTGAACTGAATCTTGAGTCCGAGGGACAAAGGGCCTGAAAGTGAGATTTGCACAATACGGGTGGAAAATTCGGATGCTCTGATCTCCAAAAGCGTGCATGACGTGAACATAGATTGTTCATTCCATGGTACAGCATTGCAAATGAATAAAATACCATGTTTTTGATGACCCATTGAATTCTGATTGAACAGTCCAATCAACAGATACGATGTCGGTGCAGATGGGAAGTGTGTCAGGTTAAAGATCAACATGTGTTATATCCTCTCAAGTACGTTTATGACTTGTGTGATGAGTCGCAGTCAAGACCGGTCAGGTAGACATCCAACTGATGTGACAAAACTGGACCATGCCTTTAAGGTTTCCATCCATAAATTAGGCTTTGATCATGTATTGAAGAATAAAATTTTCGATGTGTTCGTTACACGATGACTTCATATTTCAAGTGTGCATTTCTTTCCCGGTGACCGCTTCTGTCGTAATTTACTTGCTACATATTACCATGTTTAATTTCGCTTGTACTTGAGCCTTCAACTTCCTCATGTCGATGAATCACGTGCTTGATTCAATATACCGCTCAAGGATATGATTTCCATCTCCGTTTGTGAAGACAGACCAAGTCTCACATACCATTTCATAACCCTCATATTGTAGGCCATATGGGGTTATCAGTTTAGAGTTGATTTTCTGGTCATACACTTCAGTTAGGTGGTGCAATCCGTCTAAAGTTGACAACCATTATTCAGTTTTGGTTTAAAATTCACTGTCAAAGTTATACAGCTCATGAACTGAGGTGAAACTGCTGATCATAAGCAAATTTACCAAACTATTCACAACAATATATTCCGATGACCAAATAACTCAGGTCACTTGGACAACAGTATTCCTGGAAACACTTCCTGAGTATCCCAATGTAAAATACACGAAAAGTAACTCATATCGGTATGCAGAAACTTGTCTCTATCGATTACTGAACCTCCCAGGGTAGTTTCCCATTTTGTCATTTGATTTTCCTCTTTATTTAATGGAACATTACAGAAAAATAGCCATAGATTATACAGAGCAATCAATGGATTGTTTACCTGCCTCATCGAACTCACATCAAACTTTACGGCAAATTACCGATATTTGGTAAATAAAGTAATTGTTGATAACAAAATGAAATTGTTTACGGCAAATGGAAAGTTTGCTTTCGATAGTTAACAGGTTCTATGTAATAATAGTATTATCAGTGGTAAAAATTATTTGAAAACCATTTCTCCACAGAATATGACGACTCATCACTGCAATCCACGTCTCGTGGTAGAAGACACTAGTTGGTCTGTTCTTCGTCGACCTCATGTGAGTGTGCTCTCGCTCTCCTCATTCAGAGATTAATTTGTTAGCATGAATGATATAATTTTTGTTTCCATGGTTGTGTCATGTAGAGTTTGTGGGATGTTTTTTAAGAAATGCTCCAATAATATAGTCTACGGATTTGGTTTTGGGTCCATATCGATCTTCATGATTCGACAGCTTATCAATGGCGTTTGCAAAATGAGCTACATGGTTGAATTTATGAAAAACGTCATCCAACAATCCGCACCACCTTGAACACAATCCCGAAGATATTCTTTGGAACTGTAAGACAAAATCGGTGACAAATATTGTGATGCCATAGGGGATTATTTACCATTAAGTGTTTTTTCCAGAATATACAAGACACGGTTTCATCTACTTTTTAGAAGGTGCGTATCTAGTTGCTTCATAGCTGAAAATAATGAACAAAGCATCGGGGTTCCATGGACTTTCTCTGTGCTCAAGCTATAGGAGGAAGGACCAACCTGAAGGAATTTCCGTCACGATACTGAGCGCCTGTTTTGTTGTTTGTCGGAGTAGTAATTTGACGGTGCGAACAAGTGCTGACAGCAAAAAAACAAGCAGCTGAGGTGCATAACAAGCCGCTAAGTAAAAATGCAACCCCGGTTTCACACATCTGATTCATCACTCGCTAACCAACCTTGAAATCTATCAATAGGAACTCACCAAATATTAGTAAACAACAACCTACAACTGCATTATTTTGGGGTCTGTCAAAAGTAAGCCTTCTCAGACATCTTTCGTGACAGGACGCCTCTATAATTAGCACAAAATGTGAAATTTGATATAAACATTATCCCTGAAATGCTTAGTTGTCTAATTTTCTAAGAAACATGTAGTGATTGAACGTTTTCCGGGCTGACTTTGAACTCCGAAAGGCAACAGAAAACGAAGCGACTCCAAAGTAGAAGTTTAAGCTTAGACTATGTATTAAACCAAAACTTGTAGTAGGATTTTGGTATCGAAACATTTCGTTGTTTTTTAAAGTCAAGAAATATGAGCAAACATAAATTCCGTCGATTTACTCCAATTGCGTCTGTCGCTCCATTCGTTGGAAGTGTCCAACGTATTGGCAGCGTAGTGGTTAATGTTAACAGTGTTTCACAAAAAGTGAAACGTTTAATTTCATAATGATTAGATGTCAATCATTTAATTTTCCGCTGTTTGAAATCCACCTGAAATATATCATTTCATTTCTCTTTATGAATCAAGGTGCATCCACTTTATTTCCCGATTGCAGTGAATGCTGTTCTCTTAATTATCAGTCATTTTGTGGACAATTGAAGACGGAATATGCGTTGTTGTTTGGTTTTTGTCAGTGAAAAGATAAAAATATCTACAAATTCCAACTTGTGGGTTGCTTCTTGGCCTCTTTATGTAGTCATCTACTAGTGCTTTACTGGTTCGTTGTTTTGCAATAGGTATAGATATGAGATAGCCAACATCGTGTCACCAATGGAGATGATGCCATCATTGAGCACTACCCAATAATTGATTTAATGCATCTGTTGGACAATGGATCCTCAAGGAGCATATAATATGAATGGGTATGAGCAGGAATTGCAAATTTTACAAAAAAAACGAAACCCCTAATTTGAAACGGAACCCTGTGATAAAACGCATTTGATAGTTGGCAACCTCAACAATACAGGCAGGTTTTTACTAAAAAGTCGGCCAGTACTTCGACAGTCAGCATATCAGTCAGTTTATTGGACGTTTACTCAAATCTCCATTCAAAATTTCGAGCGGAAACGCTGATATCGCACAGTGATGAGATTCACCATTTAAATCATGTTGTTGGAGTGGCCTTCGACAAACAAACTGGAAGCATTGAACCAGCTTGTTTCGGTAACGAACCACGAAATGATGTACCTGAACACCGACCGATTCGGCATGTGGCCGCATTTGTCAGCGTTCCCGCTGTTCTTCATCTAAGTATTTTTCAATTCCTCCTCAGTGGTGGGTTCCATGTGGCTGAGTCACGGCCGGCGCAGATAATATATTAGTTTAATGAAAGTTTCAGATACACCGTACAGTAGCATTCCAAAAAATCCAACTGAGCTCTAAGAAAGACTATGGGCTGGATAGTGTGTCCGATATTATCCAGGATATGTGGAGCTACCACCTCCCCAGTGTGATCTTTGTTGTTTAATAAACACCTTCATCAGAACAACATCCCAGCTTTTTGGACAGTAGCTCCCACTATACCAAAAACAAAAGAAGTCCACTGCAAGGATACCGCACTGCGGATCAAACTGTATATTCAACTCGTTGAGCCATGTCGTCACTGGAGAGTAAGGTAAAAGCCGTCACGGTTTGTTTTCCTTTTAAGGAAGCGCTTACACATTTATCGAACTAATGGAGCTGCCCTGCATACTTGTGGCTCGTGGCGTCCAAAATCCAGCTGATAATTCATTACCGAATTGTTCCGCCAAATGCCGATAGTTCGTGCGACAGTTTGGCAGGGCCTCCAGCTAAGCAACTTCAGAGATTATTTTTATACAGTGAAGAACCGTTTGCTCTTTGAACGTTAGGCCCAGCCTACCGGAACCTACAAAAACATGGTATCAGTTGATTGATTCAGTGTGAACTTGAAGTCCAATGGTTACAGAAATTAAAAAGAAAGCCTTCTGAAGAATGGCCATCCGTTTCAGTCTATGGAGTTTAGAAGAGTCAGCCATGTAGATTGTCGCGATTCAAAATGATATTGAAGTAACTGTCATAAAGAAGTAGAACGTCATTGCCATGTACAACCCATTAGTCAGTCTCAGTAACATTCACGACCTATACCAAATCAAATTTTCCTCTCGCAAATCAAATGGCAAGATGGACGAGGTGTTGAATTGTGGCGTATGTATGGCCTTGCGTTCAAAACTTAAAAAGCCCTACGACTTAGGCAGTAGGGTGAGAACTGAAAGACGGGCAGGTATAGATCCAAGTTGAATATGCAATAAATAAAAACCAGCCACTGATTTGTAATAGTGGTTTAGAAACAACATGATTGTTATCTGAAGTTAAAATTAATTCTGTTATCTTTTACTGGTTAAGTGCTGACTGTCTGAACGTACCGCGGTCACATGTGGCTGAATATTTAATATCAGCAATATATATATATATCTATATATATATATATATATATATTGACTCTTGCCTACGTAACTCCGGAATTTCCGAGTATGTCCGATGCAGTACGCCTCTGCTCGTGACTCTTGTCTCTCTAGCCATCAAAGACAAATCAAGCGACGGCAACACAACTAGCCAATACGGTGGAATATATACACAGATTCGCAAAACTCTACATACAGCGGAAATGAAACTTCCTGGAACTTACGCTTGCAGTCAGGGGAAAGCCTTGAGGGACTTCTTGTACGCCGAGTAGTTGAAACAATTGATACTTGGCTCGGTTTCTGCCAGAGGGCACACAACAGCCAAGAGGGTTAGGGTTCTGGTCATCAGACGGCCAATGGAATATCGACTAGTAGACCACGCCAGGCTTGCTGGCGCTAGCTTTAACTTGCTTCGTTGAAGGCAGATGTTGTGTTTTCCTCACAACTACGCGAAATAGTATCATCATAACAAACATACAGCTCCACTGCGGGGCTCTCAAACCACTCTTTAGAATATCTAAGTAAGGTTTTACCTTGATAGCCAAAAATAAACTAATTTGTTTACACTAGCGATGTCTGTGTGAGTATGGAAGTCAGTAATGTCAGTGTGATACCTCATCTGTCAAAGCCCTGATATCTTGCAAGTTCGCCAAGGAACAGTCGATTGGAACTCCCTAAAAATATCCTTGCGCAACAAATCAAAGAGGATTTACAGGAATCAAGTAGGAGGAGAGTGGCTTTGGTGAAATAATGCTTGTCACGCATATGCTTACCAAAGAGAATCGGCAGAAACCTTGGTTCTCTAATTATAGATATGCTACAGTTGAATGCATTTGCATACCGACGTAACTGCGCACACCCAAGCGCCTTTTCCGCTAAAATCCTGACTCATCTATGAGACTGACTACAATATTTTCCATTTTCTATCGAGAGCCGCAGTTGTATATGGAAATATGTTAGTGATCATTGGCGCAAGCCAGTCCAAAAAATATTTATACCATCTATGACGCCTATTGCATGGGCGTCAAGATAGGCGAAGACTGTCGGTTCACAACAATCTGATTTGTTTATCGGGAGTGTGATTGGAAGCTCCTATTCGGACAGTCCACTAAGAAATCACGACGGTGGTTCACCGACCGTCTCTATTCTTGAGGTTAGCTACGTCTAACCCTTATAGACCTATAAGCGAACCACCGTTGTTTTTCTCAGTCGACTCTCCAAACATGAGCTCCCACCCACACTCCTGATACAAGTTACATTGTTGTGAACAAAAACCTGCAGAGTTTACACGTAACAAAACCAACGGAAGGACAGAAGAATGCCGGATGTGCACGCCTGATGAGGGGCATTAACCACGAAACCGGCAGTGTGTTTCCGGGAATCGTCGTCCACCTATCACTAGGTACTACTTAAATCTAAGGACTGTCCAAGTTTTAGAGCCGATGTTTTCTTATGATAGTCTCAATATGATGGGAGCACCGTATCAACAATGCTGAGGGTAAACTTAAAGTGTTGGTATCCTTTGCTAAGACAATAGAACAAGAGCTGAATCTCAGAAGGTCAAGATGTCTAGGACATGTATCAAGCATGAGAACCGACAGATTTCTTCGGCGTACGCTTCTCTCAGACGCAAATAATGTTTGGAAGATGGGTTGAGGTGTTTCGTATTTAACATAGATCAAAGGAATAAAGACCTTCGTAAGTGGACTTAGCCAAACTGGAAGGGTCAGACTTCCGGCTTTAGGTCGACGAAATCCGCATACCTAATGGTTGGCCAGGGGGTTAATTGCATTCGGTTTCTTTATTCATTCTCATGATTTCCCGGCATCACTTCTTTCGCCTTTTTCTCACTTTATACTGGTATCCTTTTTGCCCTTGACAAGAAGACCCTGGGAGGTAGCAACCGTAAGCAGAACGCGGAAATGTGATATTCATGGTTGAGAGAACTGAACTGAACTGAACGATCTATGTAAATGCTCATATGTTTTATTGTAAATTTACATGTCCGGGAAAACATAAGTGCTTCTTTCTTGCAAATATCTACGTATCACCTTCATGTACAGTCGATGAGATAGAACACTTTCCCGACGTATTCTCCGAAACCTTCTTGGATTACGATGTCTAGTCATTCGAAATGATAGGATGTCTCAACAGGTTCAATGGCATTCTTAGACACTTTTGTTCACGGTGCATTTTCCTACCCATTGAGACTCCCGATCATGCAATACCTAAAGTAATTTCAACGATCTATAGCAAAACCAATTAAAAACTGTTTATACAAAGCCGGTGTGGCAAACATAACAGAAGAAGGTATGACCCCAATTCTGTAGCGAGACAGAGAAATGACTACACTCTCAGAATGAAAGACACTGCCGCAGTTTTCCTCAGGATACTATGATCACCTCAATGGGTATTTGGAATAAGGCTCCAATTCATTTTGTCCACGGAAGCATATATATTTCCGAACTCGCCAGTTTTTTCCCAAGCAATCAAACGTTTACGCCGAGGGAAGCAACGTGCATGAAATTTCAGTGATTACGTGAGAGTGAAAGCCCTTTCAATTCAAATTAAGTCGGAATTGAATATAACAAACCCGGTACATTTTCAGCCAATACTACAAAACAAAGCTACCGGAAATCCTAAAATTAAATGAGGCACCTTAGTGGAATTCTATTTACGAATCGCATGCAAAATGTCGATGTAGGGGAGTTCAGCCAGGGATCTGACAAATCCTCAAGGCGAGCACGAAAGACATTTCCTCAGGTGGGACTCATATAGTTTGAACTGTATGGAGGACCACGAAGAGTTAACTAAACTGAAATCTAGGGAAGAGTTTGGGCCAGATAAGGTCTCGGGTGGTATTCAGGGAATGAGCGGCTTTCTGCCCAGTTTGATCATTGATGTTCAATCGTTGCCTGCACCAGAATGACATCCCAGCATTTTTGACAGTGGCTTCCACTACACCAATAAAAAAGAAAGACAACTCCAACTTCTGTCAAATAGTTTTCACATCCGTGGTTCTAAAGATATTGAAAAGAATAACAGAAAAAGTCAACCTACTTTATCCTGGCCAGTTTGCTTACGGCATATCACACACCACGGAGGAGACAGTTATATATTTGGCACATGGTAACACGTTCCCACTATGCAGTTAGGTCAGAGCCTTCAGGGTTTTCTTCTACCACAGTAAAGCTTCCAAGTATGTCGAACAAATGAAGCTACTCTACGTGCTTGCTGCATGTGGAGTTCAAAATTCAGCTACTGCTTTTCTAACAGATTGAATGCCAAGAGCTGGTAGTTCATGCGACAAATTTGCATGGTTTTCACCTCCGCATCTTCGGAGTTCTGTGTTACACAAGAAGTTACCTTGTGAATCTCGGCTGGTGATAAAACTCATATGCCCTGGATGGTAGGCTCAGCTAACTAGAACCTTGAGAAATAATGCATACATTGACTGACTAAGTTTAAACTCTCTACTTTCATCGCTTAGTGAATATTCAAAGGAAAACTGCAAAAATCACTGTCAGTATCGGTCAGTGGAGCCATAAAGGAAAGAAATTAATGCAGATTGTTGGAATTCAGAGAGATATTGAAGCAACGGGCATGTTGTAGCAGAAAGTCGTAGCCATGTGCAATCCACTTGTCAATCGCAATCACATTTACGATAAATACAAAATTTAAATTATCGTCTCGTAAGTCGACTGATAAAATGGACGAGGTACTGAAGTGTGGCTTGTGTACAGGTGTGGGTTAGAATCTTAAAAATGCCTGCAACACAAGAAATAAGATCAGCACACGTTCAGCATCGAATACCCCACAGAAGAACACTTCTACAGGATGGTTATTATGGTTATAAATCTGAATTTGTTACGGGTTTTCTTCCATCCTCTCCCATGTATAAAGCAGGCTTAGCTAATGAATATAACTAATGATACATTTTCTGTAGTTTAAATCATCCAGTATCTTGAAGTTCTAAATATTCGTCACCATATTATTTCCAAACACGGTTTGGTTTATTGATATCTCATGCCTTTTCTGCGATTTCTGTAGAATCATTGATTTCTTTTTGAACTGAAAATGATTTCCGGTTATACTTTTGAAAGTTACAAAATGGCGATTCAATATTTCAACACACTGCAATTCCGAAGGGGATGCATACCTAGACTTTTTGAATCCCAGTATTATCAGGCACATTTTCTGAGTTCCACATAAGCCAAATTTAGTCGTCTGTTTGTCCATGAAACAGTGATCATAAAACCAAATTTACAATTTACTCTGACAAGTGTTCAGTAAATCATGAAAACTTTGCATCACTGTATGCATTGATAGGAAACTACAAATTCACTGAATTCAACTTTAAATAAAGAATTTTGCGTACTACTCATTTGATAGGAACTGCTCGGAAAAACACGAAATTAGGCAATGCCGGTTGAAAAATAGATTACAGAAATGTGGATACACTATTTGATGTGTGTAGAAAACACAAAGTTAGTTGATCAAAATTACCTAGAAACAAAGAAACAAACACATGAAATGATTTGCAACAAGTAATCACCACCAAATTCACCGTGAAAAGCCAAGGAACTACTCTGAAACCGTTTCTTCCGGCTTGTCAGGTATCACCGTGCGCCATAGCCCCAAACGGCACTGAAACCCAGAGTGAATGGGTTCGCGTCGATCAACTCACAAAAAGGTTATCTGAGGTGATACTGTTCTAATGACGGTTGAAGGCCAAACGTTGGAGGCATCTCCAGAGGACACGACAGAATCCACTCGAAAGCGCAGCTGAAACGAATCCTTCAACATATTGGCTTTATAAACAGAAACAAACTGTGCACTTATAAAGCTCTGATGAGCTTACCACATTACTTTCAAACTCCAACATACTATTGTACAAGAATGCCTTTCCCGTGTTTCATTATATAATAATGCGAATGGGTCTAAGTATGTTTATAGAGACTCGTAGTTGTGAACCGTTATTTTAGTTAAATAATAATATGCTTTTTGACCGGAGAATGATAATATAGAGGTTTAACTGGCCCGTAGTGTGTCATGTAATGACGTACATTGGTGTGCGCCATCTCTTAAGTCCCCGTTCCAGTTGAATGCCGGTTATCCATGGTTTCGTAGATGGACCCATCCTTCTTTCTTCGAGTCTAAACTGAAATATACCGGAACTTTATAGCAACCAACAATTTCACCGATGCCGCAGCCTAGATCATCCTACTTCCCACGCAATCTCTCACCAATAAAATTTATCGCAACCGTCATGTCACCAGTGCCTCAGCGAATTCCTACCTCGAACACTTTTTCGTTTTGCTCTCCCAATCACAAATACTTCATTGCTTCTAAAACAGTCCTTCTTTTATTTCCTATTAAATATATTATACTCATTAATGTATCAGAACCGAGATCGGTTCGGAATGTACTGAACAGTCGATGTGCCATGTGAAATGCTACGGTAGAATTTTATTGTTCAATAACAGAGCGTAGTCGAAATCTTTGGTAGGTTGTCGACGTTTCGGGTAACATTTTTATGACTGGTTTTACAACCGAAAAGGTTACCCGTGGTGATAAAAAAGTCGACAACCTACGGACCATTTCAACTACGCTGTGTTATTGAACAATAAAATTCTACCATAATTAGCTCACCTTGCTTTTACGGCTTGATTTATTTCTATCGTAGTCCTTAGATTTCATTCTTATCCTTCAATCATCCAAAATTCTTTATTCAAGTGATCATCTTTGATATATATTAGCTTGCTCCTTTTTAGTCTATTATGTTCCGTGCCACTTGTTTTTTTTCGAGCTCACCCGCTCTAACTGTACAAAGCTCAAATCCTCCACAAACTCAAATACTGCCGTCACGTGTGGGTGAGAGCTCCATTTTCTGTTCTTACTCTGCTTGATTCTATCCAACCTACGACCAACCAACTGAATGACGACCTTTCCAAACTCTCCGATCATTTGTCACTGACCCACCCTCGGACGGTTAATTCGTAGTATCTGTTCAATCGGTAATACGTTGTCTTCTGTTTATCGGAATTAGGCTTGGCAGTCTCCCAACATCTACTAAAAACCCATGGTTCTCGTATGTTGAGGAACCAGTTATCAGTATGCGGTTTCTGTCTATAGAAACCTTTCCTCTATCTCTTCAACTTTGCCTTCACGCATTGGAATTGTGGGACAATGTAATGCTTTTAATCTTTCCATTTATGTGTCCATAATATTTCTTTCAAAGAATTACTACCATATTAATTCTAATGTTAGCTTCCATCCAACCTTTACCTGCAGTAGCTGTTCTGTCTATGGGGTTTACTCCAGTGCTGTTAGTCATTTTACATGTGATGAAAAGAGGCCGTCCATTTGACCCGGCTCCGAAGCGTAAAAGGGTGTTTATGTAGCATACCTATGAATGTTAGACTTTCCCAACTGCCCAGGAAGGTTGTGTGGCTTCCTCGGAGATGCAGGCTGTGAAGTCAGAGTGAAAGCGGATAACACATCCTGATAGGCAAGGTTACTCATGATTGCCAGCGGCGGAATGAAACCGTAGTGGGCGACTACTGTTAACGACAAACCATGGATTTTCGGCGAGAAAGGAACAAAAACCTTTTTTTGTTTTACCAAAACGATTGCAACAGGATGAACAAATCACAGTCAAACTACATCGTTAGAGCAGCCGGTAGAATAACGCAATTCAAAATGTTGTCTGGATAATGTTTATTCTCTCCGGACGATCAATTTTCCTAAAGCAGCTCACTCGCCTTTGCTAGAAAGGGTGGAATACTTCTGAACAACGTGAGCAGGGTGGAGTCATACAAAAGATATTCTTGCTTGTATGCTTAGGTGCGCAAAATATGTGAATGTCACTGTACTGTGAGTTGCTGACGGGTGAAATAATGACTTGCAGAAACCGTATTATGTTGGTTGAGCCTGAACCAGATTATTTACCAATGACATCAATTATGTGAAACGTCATCCGGATATACTGTGCCAATAGCACCCATTTTCAAGTTACCAATAAACCTTTGTGTTTTCCGGAAGCCATATTAGGAAGTTAGCCAGAAATTAAAGTAGTCGGTGAGCAGCCAGAACCAAAATGCGAAATTTGGACCCTATTCTTAGGATAATTTTGTGGGATCAGCGAAGCGCATTAAATAGCCTCGGTCCGTCAAATAGGACAGACGCATAAAACTGGTACAGCAGCCCCAGCGAATGTGAAAAATATACAGTAATATCTAGCAGTTTATGTCAATTCATTTCGAAACAACCAACAAGAGAGATAATAAGACGAAATGCCATGGTAGCCATTGTGTTCGCCCAATTCGTGAAAGCGACTTGGTGGACAAATGTCGTTTCTAGCCGCTGTATCTCATGTTTGATCAAAATGGATTGTTGTTCCGTAAAAGCCTGGGCTTGTATTTTATGGGCATATTCTAGTTGCTTCCTCTCAGAGTTCAGCAATGAAAAAGGTATTTTACATTTGTTAAAAACACGTTTCAGTTCAGTTTAGTTCACACGACCACTACCCTGGACTGAGTGCGGTGGCGTTCGCTGCTATCTCCTAGCGGAAACCTCAAAAGAAAATAATAAAGGAAAAAGAGTATGAAAGGGGTAAGGGGAGATTTACAATATTGGAATTAAGTCGATGAATAAAGTTTGTGAGTGCAAAACGCCAATGGTCGCGGCATCCAGCCATATCCCCCAACGTATTTAACCATTGAGTGGGAGGGTCTCACGGACCCCACCCAGGAAGTCTAACACGCCATACATGGCCACGTCATACCTCTCTTTCACGTCATGGACTGACCACCCTTACTCATCGTCCGATCGGTACTCGCATCGGCAAGCATAGCACGCCGAGGGATCCCGTCAGGAGACATGCGTAACACAAGTCCGAACCAGCTTAGCCTGGTCAGCTCAAATGCTACATCTAATGATTTCGTCCTCGAATCCAGGACTCTTCTTCAAACCTCAGTGTTGCTCACACGGTGTTCCCACCAGATTCAAGCAATACAAAAAAACATCGGCGTTCAAATACCGGCAATCTTCGTATGTCCTCCACCCGCAGTGTCGATGTCTCCCAACCATACAGAAGCAAAGGCCGGACCGCTGCAGTGTACACTCGTCCCTTGAAAGGTAAACGGATGAAGTATCAACACCACAGATGACTCGGGCTGGTAAATGCCAAATGAGCCTTCTGAATACACAAAGACACCTCATCCGATATCCGACCTCCGGGTGAAATGCACCTCTCCAGATAAAATAACTTGTCTACCACGTTTACAGTCTCCCAGACGCTGACAGGTTTGGTGTTGGGCCAACCCAGTCCTGCAACAGCAACTAGCAGTTTGAAGGTGCAAAACGCATACGCTGCGCAATCCGACAAGGCGTCCAGAAAAGCTTACAACCTACCTGAATCTACAACTAGAAGAACTGTGTCGTCCACATACTCAAGGTCTGGTGCCCCACCACCCGGGAAACGTTCAATGCCACTATCCTCACCTGACGAAAGTGCGGGCTCTAGGACCATATCAATCACTAAGTTAAAGAGAAATGGGGAGAGGGGAAAACCCTGACGTACACCCCTTCTCGGGTGAAAGATCACCGTAAGCCTGAACTCGACTTCGGCTATTAACGTAACGGGACTTCATGATGTAAATGATTTTCTTAGGTACACTCTTCAGCAAGAAGTAGCGCTAGAGAACTGTGCAGTTGACTGAGTTGAAGGCGGCTTTAAGATTAAGAAAAACGGAGATAGTGGGCCTGGGGGACGTCTGTGTTCTAACATTTGTCGAAGAGTAGAAATGTGATCAATACAACCCCGACCAAGTCTAAACCCAGCTTGATTCTCGCACGAGCATTGCTCGCGAGCGTTAGATAAGTGGTGGAGAATAATACCAGCAAGCAGTTTGGATGCGATGCTAACCAGGCTAATCCCCCTGTGAATTTCACAGAATGGCCTGTCGCCTTTCTTATAAATCGGTACGATAACCGATCCACACAAATTCCTTAGAACTTGTTGCTTCTCTCACATCAAACCCAGAAGTTTCGTCAACTCGGTAAAAGTGCTGAGCCACCGTCTCTGAAAATTGACGGAGGCAATCCATCCGATCTGGCAACTTTATGTCGTTTGAGTTAGTCAGTCTCACAGAGAACCTCCGTTTCTGACGGGGGATTCATATCTACAGCAACAGCTGTACCCATTGCGCTAGTGAGCAAACCTAAACAGGATAAAGTCCAATTGAATTTCTTCTTGAAAAGCTCCGCCCAGCAAATTAGACGACGCTCCTGAGTATGAATCACTGAGCCGTTCGCTTCTTTGATCAATTCGCTAAAGCTTAGTTTACGTGGACCGGTTTGTCTAATCAGACGGAAAAGGTTGCGGCTTTTGCCAGTCGCCGCAGCTTTTTCCATCTCCCTACACTTTGCAATCCACCACTACTCATGGCCATTTCTCAGGCTCCGGATCAGTTGGTGTTTAAGGCATCCCCGTGCCTCATCATGCCTGGAATCCGGAGGAATCGTTCTGCGCACATCTAACAGTGCAACTGAGGATGCAGATATTCGTCGCTTCTGTGTGTGTACATGGAATCGAAGAGCATCAGCAGCCTCACGTAGGGCCTGTTTGATCTCTGTCTATCGCTCTTCCGGATCCTGGGCATTTGGCTGCATTGACGGTGGATAATTCTTTTTGGAAAGCAGGTCGTTGGTTATTGTCCGGTAGCAACTGTGGAGGAGGTTCGCTCTGGCGTTGTTTCGGCCACCGACGGGGAGCAAGCTGAAGCACTCGCGGACAAGAGCATGAACAGTGTCTACAGACGTGGACCAAAATGATCGACAGTCTTGAACTGATCCACGCCAGCGGTAACCGACAGCAATATGGTCGATCTGAGTCCAAAGCTGTGAAGGCGCAGGAGGACTGCATGTTAGCAGGTGTCGCTTTTTGTGCGAGAAATTTGTACTCGCTAGGAATAGTTCATGGTCGGAACATGGTTGAATGAGTCGATCACCGTTATCAGTTCGATCGGGTGAAAAGCAATATCGGCCTCTTATATTCCTCTCCGTCTCGTCTAGGCTTCCGACATGAGCACTGAAATTACCAGCAACAACCATGATGTCAGTAGAGCGCAAGCTGCGCAACAGTCAAGACAAAGCTTTGTAGAATTCTTCTTTAGCCTCAGGAGAGCTACAGTCAGTTGGGGCATACACAGAAACGAGAAAAAGGCATCGGTGCTTCAGTTTAGTGCTGCTGACATTCACAGAACCATTAGACCAAACTGCACACAGACGACTACTGACTGGGATTCAGTCCAGCAATGCATTTTAAGCCTTCAAGCTCAAAGCGATTCCAAAGCCAGCCTGACCACGAGCACTGGACACCGAATCACTTGACATGCGAAGAGTGAAACGTGAAGCCGAGCTTTCATCAGGGGAGCGAAGTAATAACACTGAAGTTGGGTCTTTTATGCATGTTTTGGAGACAACACATATCCATGTTAAGGGTTTCATGAGTCCTAGCTAGGGCAGCCTGTTGCTACGTTTGGCAAAGTGTGTGGACTTTAAAAGCAGTTAAGTGATGAGGATGCTTAGGTCGGAGAATGGATTCTCTTTCTTCCCTATCCTTGATTTGTTACCCTCTCCGAGAGCTACACGTTCACGGTCACGACTCAATGTGACTACTCGTACGCATTTAGAATTGGAACGTAAAGCACGAAGCGCAAAGAGATAAGGAGTGTTTCCCGATTGACCGCTGGGGATTTCTGGGCACATCATACTTCGCGGCTGCCCACACCAATGGAAGATTTTTTTGAAACCCTAACCGGAGCGTTTGACTCAAAAGTCTGACCCACAAGGCAGTGGGGCGTTAACCCAGCACGAGAACGTGACCGAAGCACTCGTGAAGGAATTTTTTCGGGTCTGTCACTTGAGACCTGAATAATGCAAGCATGCTGTTTTGTATTCGCTGGTGCTTCATTACCGATCCGCTTTTTGGATTCAGTCCTTAGCCCCATGCACCCAGTGGAGCAAGTAGAAGGTAGACAGGGCAGCATTCTTTGGGCTGGGGGCCTTCCAGCTTAGGCTGGCGATAACTGCCCAATGAAGTGCGATGACCTCTCCCACTGTCGAGAATAACTTCAGATACTCCACCCCTTTGTCCATCTAGTGAAGGTTTTCAGAACGGTAAACTGTTTCTCTCCTTGTTTGTTCACTGGAATGTCATCTCTAGGGGCATAGTGGTTAGAACCAAATGTTGCCCATCAACTGGTTCTGATACTCGATTTCGTATGGCCTCTACTCATCGAATTGTCAGGCATGATTTTATCTCCGGCTTAAGGGAACCATCGTACATAGCTCCTTGTGTCATGGAGGCACGCAAGCTACCACACCAAGCCAAGGTGTAGTCTCATTGTTTTCAGAGGACAACACAAATCTAATACTGCATTCAGTATCTTCGTAAGTAAGTCTAACGTCAATGAGTGCAAACAAAAGTAAGTCACGAGATGCGGCTACCCCACGTACAGCGTGTATGCGGCTGCTTTTTTCTTCGAGGTTTTATTTTGTCCGAGCAGTTTTTCTTTCTGATGGAAATATCCACCCACCCACATCCACAATCTTGTTTTGGGTTCGGGAAACCGTCACCTGAGCGAATTAATAGCTTTACACCCTTCTGAATACTTGTACGGGTTTTGTATATTCATTTTCGATGGAAAAGGCTGAACCAAGCGATGCAACTTTTAAGGCATATTTTGTATATTGGTTCTGGAGGCGTTTCACGAAAAGTAACCCGTTTAGCTTCAGCCAGCGAGAATCGCCGTGGACAGATACACAAAAATCTCGATATGTGACTTGTAATCTACCAGTTTTTTTCTTTGGTATAGTGTTCATTGGAATTAATTCAGAAATTACTGTTATTTGCGGTTCCGCAGCCTTGGTCGCTTGTCTTCCGGTTTGCTTAGTTCTGGACTGGGGTGGGTCCGCTACATTATCAATTCAAATATTGCGATTACTAGACAATGCTGGCAATAAACGTGGCATTCGCTGTTGCTTGTCCACTTCCTCGATGAGCAATATGGTTCAAAATAGAAAGAGGAAAATGGATGTCAGAGGCCCCGATACTGTATGACCTGTAACTTCAACATTCGTCTTCTATAGCAGCTTGACAGAACTCATTTTCAACGATGAACGTAAACAACACTATTCAGAAGTTACTCTCCCCTCATTCCATAGCAGAAAATTATCATCATCAAACACGAAGTGCAATCAAAAAGCATTGTTGATAGTTCTATTCGGGGATTGAATAGCTGAAGTTAGTTCAATTTCTGTCCTCTCATTAGAAACGACAATATTCTGCGCATTAGGTCGAACTAAGCAAATATCTGCCATGTCCCACAAAACACAAAATGATCGACCGTTGACATGGAATTCCCAATGACAACATTCCGTACAATTGCTTGGATGCCTGAGGCTGCAATCAGCTTCTCAAAATGTCCGGTTTAACGTATGAATCCTTGTTAGGTCAGGCTGAATCTGTGCATCTCCCTAACCATGTTTCCATAGATTTGGTCAGAAAGATTATCAACTTCTCTATCGGTTTCCATCATTTGTGACTTTATACTCATTTCAGGGATTCCACGTCTTCCAGCTCCCAGAATATCGAATTGAGTCAAAGATAAATTATTACAAATCAAATATCAGGCTAAATGGGAATAAATGGTTTTAAAAATAGAATTGATTTCATGTCACATATCTAAACCATATCTCCTGAGCTTTGCATGCAACGGTAATTCTACTCGAGGAATTCCATACGTAATCAGGGACCTGACAAACTATTTTTAATTCAGGAAGACCGACTGTTCAACCCAATTGTTTCACTTCGACGGAGGACACAGAGTATAAACAGATTTCAGTCTCTGAGGCCTTGTAGATGGCGCTAAATATCTGGCACACACGCATTGCAGAATGAATGGCTGGCGTGACCATCTGTTACTACTGCAAGTTCCAAACTAACCCCAATGAAGTAGTTTTTCATTGTTTTATTAGATCCGCTTCTGTATATTTTTTTGGTTTACCAATGCAATGAAATGTAGTTCATCTGCTATTGTATGTGCAACCGACGGCTTCTCAAATTATTGATCATCCGTTAAAGCTTTTTCTCTTCGAATACAACCATATAAGAATTTATTCCGTCACTGTTATATTTTTGTGTTCATAATTTCTATATCAATAGTTGAATGAAATAATCCTTTAGTGCGTTTGTGGAACATCCCAAAGCAATGAGAAGAATTATCTTTGGAACTGTGGTTCTCTTTTTGTTGCGTATTGTATCCCTGACTTTGTTATTGAGCAATCCCATACAGCATTTTATTTGTGCTCTGTATAGTTTCGGTAATTGATGGAACACCTTGGGTTTTATTGACTGGCAGGTATACAGATGCTCGCTGTTTCCGTATATCATATACTATAAGTAGATCGAATCAGGCAGTTCTTATCAGGGTGAAGCTATTGCAAAACCTGTATCATTTTCATTCAAAATCGGGTGTGTCCTAGGTCTCTGGGCTGAAAGTTCGCAACGAACAACTGCTGAGTCTTTGGAGTCACTGTATCCCATTGTCATAGAGTTGTTTGCTTTCGAACAACTTAAATAGGGACACAATTTTCACACTTGTATTAACAAGCTGCTCGTTTACTCGCAATGATTTAAACCCTTTGAATTATCCCTAACTTTTTGTTTCAATGATCAATCCAAGCCAGCGAACTCCATCTGGTAGCAAAGACTTTTCTTCTGAATACCTTATCTGTTAGACGAATCATCCTTTACTGGAATTGAAAACATTTGGTTGGTAATGTCCTAAGATGGAAATCCAATATGCTGACTTCATAGTCCGTTTCACGTTTGGTAAAATCCGAAGTTGATTGGAAATGAAGAGGAATGAATTGAATTGTTGCATCATGAATTAGATAATGAACTTTGAACGTGGCCAGTCAGCCGTGAAATATGTGGTACACCATTTGCGTCGGTGTTTGGAAATATTCTGTTTGTTCACAGAGGCCATGTAATACTTCGTGTTCGTATATCATCGAGTTTTAATACATACTGGCACCATTCTTTTTGGCCTGCATTTAAAATTGTTCTTGAATTACAGCAATACATCTGATATAAAATAAAATAGTTTTATTCGAACTAATGCTGTTTTGTGCGCTCTGGAATTTATCCACACCAGGAAAATGAATGAAACTCTGAAGGCCATAACCCGTCATTAACCTAAGCGAGACCATTTAGCGAGAGTATAACGACTGGGTTTTGTGTACTTTCACAAACAAAAATGCCTGTCTGTTTTTGCGTAGTTTCATTACTCAGTAGACAATCTTGGAATTGCTGTCGAATCTCAGTTCAAGTAGTCTTTCTCAAAAGTGTGAATTACAATAAAACGGGAATCCAGGAGTGGTCAAATGTAAAAAATGGACTAATCGCTTAATGACGGACAGGAAGCTGAAAGTGTAAATCTGAGTTGGTGCTATTTTTCGCGCGGACGGCGTCCCGTTAAATCCTGTGGGATATTATTGGATAAAATTGAGAACCGACTTTCCGAGTAAGGGAAATATTCACATGTAAACGGAATTTGTGCTTTGGCTGGTACATAAGATTGAATAAGTTTTAATATGCCGTTGGAGTGGTGTAAACATTTATTTGTGCGCATAGCATGATAATTAGAACAAGTTATACATGAAGGCAAATTTACAAAGGAGATTATCATTGGACACCGATCTAAGTCCACATGGGGCGATGAACATTGGTGTTTTTGAAATGTGTGTTTAGAAGTTTTGGATAAAACACGATTTCTAAAGCAACCAGTACGTGTGCATTCTAGTTCGTGGCTGGCTGATGTAAAATCGCACACCGTTCATGATCAACTTTCACGGTAGCACTGTTGACTTACATTGTCAAAAGTAGCCTGAAAGCATTCTTGTATGAGTGATAGATCTTTTGTGAGAAATAGAGATAGAGAGGTTCAAAATGAACCTTTGTGAACCAAGTTCAATGTTTGAACATCAAAGATACTGACTGATAGGGTGCTGGTAATGGGAATCGACAAAGAAAGGAAATCCGAAAACCCCGGCTATTTTTGATACATACCGTAAATCCTGGTGATCACCAGGACGAAAAGGTTGTGATCAGTGGAGTGGAAGCTAGGGTGTACTGACATGGCTTTTGGATAACGCCCAACATGATCGTGACATGATTACCAATAGGTCAGTGTTGCATTGACCAGGCCAGCACCGCTTTTCTGTAAGACGTCTGCTTTTCCCGCTCCATGAATGAGTTAATGGTCTACAGGAGCTCAACACTTACTATCTTGCCTCGGAAACCAAATCAATGATCTTGGTGGAAGCACGATTTGATTGATAACGTTGCTTACTGCCCAAGTTTACTCACCATCGGATACATAAAATTTTGCCGCATGGAGTCATACCCGATCGTCATTGAATATTTCGCTTTTTATTTGTTACGCCTCTCAAATATTCCTTGAAGACGTGTGGCTTAGGCAATCCGCAACCTAACGGTCATGCTTTGCGTGTTGGTATATTATGCTATCCATCCGGTCTCACGTTCTTGATTTTCAGGTAAGATGATGCTAATCACAAACTTTGTTAAAGATCAAAAACCTACTCGCCACACGTTTGATTACGTATTCTCTTTTAGGAAAATTATCGTAAAAATAATAAAGTGAACCGTGCGGTTTTACGCTTACAATAATCTAGTTGAGGACATTCATGCATCATAAAATTATCTACCTTCAATACCCGCCCAACAACACTTTGGTTTAGTAGTAGGCCACGAGTTAGAAGTATTAACTGGATTCGCCCATCCCGGTACTTGGCGCCTGTTGGTTCCTATTTGGACAAATTGCTTGTTTATGTTCGCTGTTTACCATCAAGAATAGCTTTATCACTATTTTATTTTGATGTGTGGTTTGGCTGAACGTTCTATTATCTAATCCAACTGAAATATTATCATACATATAAGAACATATAACTGAAATTTTCAACCAGTAGTGAAGATATAATATATAACTTCGAGAACATAATATAAAACATACAAACAAAACGTCTTACGTCACTTACGTAATAAGCACTGTGTCCTAATCCCTAACTGGATTTGACTTATTATCCCGTATAAAATCAAAAACAAATATCCCAACTGTTATGCGGTGATTTCAGATGGCTCTGCGATCCGTATAATTTCGTAAGTTATTCGTGTTTATGAAAAAATGCTTGTTAATTGAATCTTGCAGTATGGAGCTGTTCTAGCTGATACTGCCTTGGATGAATCCACTCAGGAGTTCAATAGAGATCCCTGTTTCCAAGATTCTCGCCTATATCCATAGATCAGACAAGTATTCATGGCGCTCGATGTGGGAAATACGGCCTCATTTCCACTTCTCAAGGGAATACAATATGCTGCCAGATAAAATAAGGTTGTTGTCTTTCATCCCAACACGTTAGAGCACTCCCAAAGCCCCATGAATGTAAACCTTCGAACCACATACATTAGCCCTTGCGCAGCAACCATTTTGCCATGTAGTAAAACAGGTTGGTTCGTTTGCTTCTGTACACTTGAATGACAGACAAACTGTCAGTTTCTTGATAACTGTTCAACCAGGATTTTGTTATCACTGTTCAGCTTCGTTCTTATTGGCTGACAAATACAACATATTACCGAAAATCAAAATTCCGTTCTTCATTTCAACTTATTACCAGTGAAAAAAAATCAGCCAGTATTCTTGTTTGCTTCGACATATCTCCTGGTTGCCGTCAGCGCAAGCAAGTGTTTGTATTTTTTGAAAAAAAATGTCTGTAGAATAATGTGTGCTCAATTGAGTATGTATCGACTGAAAAAAGGTATCACAAGATGTTGCTCTCATCTGACAATCGCATACTTTGCCTTGTTTCGGTCCAACATGTAGTACTTATTCATATGAAACGGCAAAGGAAAACAACGTTCTGTGAATAACAGTTACGAATACATTCAAGCAGCAACATTAAAACTGACAAATCTTTCCTAGTCAACATAAGTCACATTACATGGACCATTTAACGAACAAGAATCCGAGTCCACTAACCATGACCAGCTGAAATCAAGCATAAACAGCGCAAGCTGGGCCGTTTACCTAGATTCATCTTATGTGTTGTATAAATGTTAGCTTGCAGGTGTGGTGTCTTTAACATCGACGACAAACACTGGAAGTAATCACAACGGTTGCCAGAGCGTATACCACAGCCACAGACAAAACCAATTTTTTAGGACGCCGTGGGTTATCTTAACTAAAAGTAAAAACCACCGTTTGCAATAATATAAAAATAGACCTGTGTTATTCCTCCAGATAACGTTTACATTGTTACTGTCGGAGGTTGTAGATATTATGTAGAAGAAAGAAAATATCCTACGTGAGAAAAAACCTTTCAGTTTCTCAACATGGGACACCTTGTTTAGAATTATCATTAGTGGCATGGATATTCACTTAGGCTTGCCATAAGTGAGTAGTACGTACGGAAAGTCGGACTGGTGTCGAAGATCTATTTCTTAAGCACTCACCTACGATATGATGTGTGAGCTAACGTTAGCTTATTGCTTTATCTTACAGTTTGAAAAAAGCGACTTCATCATATGTAACACTCTAAATATGGTTATCATATTTTGGTAGGCGCGATCTACAATTTCTAATACCTCGGGTACTTTCCTGAGACATGTTATTAAATAGAAAGGTGGGAGGTTTCAGAGATGCATCGTTTCAGTCTAAAACTTCACAATATTACCTCCATAAATTGAATAAACTAGGTCGTTATTTTTGTTTTATCCTGAAAAAAATAGTCCATCAATATTTAGAAAGAGCAAGTGAGTTCAGAGGAGGTTTATTTCTGTTACCCACTTCACTAAACGAGAATTTAGGACTTCGAGAGAGACATGGTGCCCCATGCACTATTCTGTATTTTCTATTTGTGTACTCTCTTCGTATATCATAGTGATTGTACAACATACAAGGAAGCGTTTTGGACTAACGAGAGGTTTCCGTGTTCCAACTACATAGGTTCATGTACTGTGACGAATTAAAGTTTCGTTCCAACCAACAAAAAGGCGTTTTTTCTTTATTCAGTTTGTTTCTGTGTCAGGTTTTGAGAATATGCCAATCCAACCAGATGGCACCGTGTCTACCAGGAGTATTGTGTATTATTTAAAAACAAAGATTTACATGATGAGCTACCTAGAAGAAAGGCATTCACAAACCAGTTCTTCTCAGTGGTGGTTGATTATTTTTCTGTATATAAGTAATTCATCTGATAAAATGTCTAGTGCCCTTACTCAGAAACAAATAAATCTCAGTTGCCCAGGTAAACAGTTCTCCACTGAGACGTTCTGTGGTAAAATTATCATCATAGCATCAGAGAAATAACCTTTAAGAAAATATCATTTTTTGCATTAAAGGTATTATGTATATATGGATAATATGTGTACTATATGTACAAATCTGATGTATATTAATATTTTACGATATATTATCGCTACTGAAGCATTTGAGGGCAAGATGCAGCTAGATACGGACCTCGTTCTATCTGCCATCAGGTCCTAAAACAATGGCTTTCATCGCTTGTGATCTCGAGGTTTGGTTTGTGGCACTGAAGTTGCAAATCGAGCCACTTAGTACACTTGGTCTGCAACAAAGTTCTTCCTACTATTCAGCACTCTCGATCCGTTCATTGCCGATAGTCTTTCATAGATAGAATAAACGTGCTTCCCCCGTAGCAGCCCAGGCATGCAATGGCACGGAAGAGCACTCCACAGTGACCAGGTCTTCCGTAAATCAGCCTCGCCTGAATCTACCAAGCCAGAAAGTGTCACTAGCGTCCTTAGTTTGTCCCATCGCGTTTCGCGACCAGTTCCCCATAGATGCAGACAGCAGTCTTCAGACACGGAGGGAAAAGCCCTTGCCGGAGAGTAAAATTGCCGTACTTGCCGGTAATTTGACTCAGAGAGGGTGTGTGTTTCATGTGCATGATTCATATTACTAAAGCTGGGTTCTAACTTGATAGTGGGACCCGTACTTTTGTCTCGCGGACAGTTGAAGACAAACCACTAGCCTGCATGCTCTAACCGTCTGCTCTGAATGGTTCGTCCATTCCTACAAACGGCACAGTACATCTTGCTGTGAACCTGGGACCACGACGATGGTATCTGTAGACTTTTGCCCTTGTATGGCCTCCAAAAAGTATCTTTGAGATCGATTTTCGTAGCATTGTGAATTATCTGGTGATTCTTATGGGTAGTAACCTACCGATCCTTCCTCGGATAATATATTTATGGGTTTGCCAGCTGGAACAAATGCACACCACACCACAGGCTTGCTTTCCATCGTAGCTCATGATTTTCAGTGTTTATTTATCGAATTTTCCATGTTACTCAAACCATTTGAAGAGGAAGATGCAGTGACAGATAGTCAGGCAGAACACACTATCACTATCGGACCACCAGTCACGGCACGGCCTCTCCGACTGGCACGAGACAAATTGACTTCCGCCAAACACACTGACACTTCAGTTTCTAAAGGTTATGTTAGTGCTTCTCACAGTCCATAGATCTCACCACCTCATATGGTTCTCGAAAATGATTGTTTTATATAGCGACCATATGGCGACTATCTTGAGCTAAACTGGGTTACCCGTTGTAATAGTTATTCCATAGCCCATATACTCGACATCATGGTATTACTTCACGGCATGACTGATCTTTCTTAGATCGTTTTGGTACGACCTTATCCCCAGATTCCAGTGGCCGACGAAGATATCGAGTTCTTCGGTATGGCTTTTGGTTCGCCAAATGCTGCTCACGCATTCTGGAGGATTTTCGATAGATTACATGAGAAGTGGAATTCGGTCACTTTCATTTAAATGATGCGCTAATCTTATCGCCCGGTGTAGATAAGCATTTCCAAAACTTGGAGCCACTATTTTAGCATTTGCCCGACCATCGAATATTAGTTATTCCTCATAAATACGAAAATGGAGAAACAGAACTCTTGCTCCTTGACCATAAGATCGATAAAGAGGACAGTGAACCATGCGAGGATAAAGTTCATGCTACTCTGGATTATGCAATGCCGTACTCAGCTGAGGATCTTTGGGCGTTTTGGGACTTAGTTACCCTTTATAGCCGTTTTCTGCTTCAGGTGCTGTGTGTTTGCTTCCATTAGCTGACCTTCTTCGTGGTGATTCACGTAAGTTGACTTTTATGGATCTCACATGAGTAGCTTTCTCGGAAGGTAAAGCAACCTTAGCCCACACCACACACCGAATGCATCCCATTTCATCCTCCACAGTTAGCAAAAGCGGTGGACGCATCTGCCTTTTTCATCGGAGTGGTCATTAAACTGTTTGTCCCTGGGACTTGGCAACCACTAGAAGTTTTCTCCCGACATCTCAGTTCCACGGAAACAAAATATGGTGCTCTCGGTCGAGAACAGCTGGCCGCACGTAATGCTGTCGAACATTTCCACCCAACAGTTGAGAGGCGGTATTTTACGCTCGTCACTAACCACAAGCCTCTGATGTATTCACTGCATCCCTAGTCCGACTCTTGCTCTCTAGAAAAAGTCAGACGTTTGGACTATATATACCACTGACCTCGGATATGCTGAAGTTGAGTCGGACTGCATTTCAAACGCTTTGTCATGCATTCCACTTGAAGCTAATAAATGTCCCTTTTTAGACTTTTCTACCATGGCTGCTGTACAGACAAAGAATACTTCACGCATCAAAGGATTTCAGTCATCTTCGCAACGGTGTAAGCCCGTGGCTCTGACCGCTAGGGCCGATACTATACTCCGCGACATGTCTTCAGGTTTACCTCAACCAGTCTTACCCTCTTCACCTCCGTGTCTCGGATTAAACATCTCACATAGACTTTGACATCCAGGCATCACAGCAAAACTCAGACTAGTTGCTGCGTGATTCTTCTGGCCGTCCATGACTGGAGAATTTCGTGCTGGTGCCAAACGATGTTTACAATGTCAACGACATAAAGCGCATAGGCGGGTGGTTTCGCCTATCGGTACCTTTGCTACGTCTGATGCTCGCTTCGACCATATCCACGTAGACTCAAGGAGTCCACTGAACCCGTCACACGGATACACCTATGTATCACCGTGAATGAGTAGATTTATGAGGCTCCTTGAAGCTATTCCCACCTCTGTCAACAAGGTGGAATAGTTGGCTCGGCATCTTACAGAATTATGGAGAGTTTTTTACGGTTGTCCTTCAACAATCCCCACCAATCGAGAGCGGAAATTGGTGTCCGATCTAAACAGTTCGTTAATTCAAATGCTGTGTACCTTATGTAGTCAAAAGACAGCATACCATCCGGTATCCAGATGTTTATATGGTGATTTTGTGATTGATTCAACATCATAAATAAGGTTCAAAACAAATTTATTTTAACCCAACATGTGGTCATTAACACGAAATTAGTTTTCACACAACCGACATTGTGTAACCATGATCCATTCCAATTCGGATACATAATATGCTCACCGATGATGACAGTTTACACACTGGATAAATTCTGTCGACTAACAACATTCGAGTAGCTAATGATGACTACTCATATGCTTGCGATCCGAAAGCTGCTAGCCTTTGTGTTTCTCTATACTTGTATTGCCCATAAAAATGTCATAATTTGCATATTATAGAACAATACTTTTCAGTGCCAGTTGGTGTGGTTTCTGGTTGCATTTCGGGCAATTCGGTCATAGTTTCCTTCAACATTTTTATTTTCAACTCAAAGCTGCTCTTAAAGCTCAAGGGATCCCCGACTGTTCCGAAACATTGCCGCTAGTTCTACTTGGTATCTGGACCTGCTTAAATGCAGATGTCAAACTTTCCGCTTCAGAACTAGTCTACTGCACTACATCACAACCGCTTGGGAAATTCTTTACACCACAGAGTACAGATTCATCTTTCGTACAGATTTATGTTCATCGTTCTGCTACTTATATTTAAAATCTCTCTCCAGCGCAGACCCCAATACAGAGAAGACAAGTTTTTATCCCAAGCAAACTCGAAACTTATTCGCATGTATTCATTTATATTTGTTCGGTGCGCAAACCAGTACAACAGCCTAGAGCAGGTCTATTTCTCGTCCTGACACGACTTTTAAGATTGATTAACTGGGCTGCATCAATACCGTTGAAATCGGCTGGCTCAAAGCTGCGTTCGTTGACAGTAGAGCATCTTCAGCCGAAGAGCGGTTCAACGTTAAACCCTGCTCTGTCTGCCGACGACACTTTCGTGTCAAATCAGGACCTGCACTTAGCGTTGCCATTCACAACTTTGAATGAAGCCATGGTGTCACGTTCAGGACGGGAGCCCTTTGATGCTGCTACGGCCTGGAGTAAGAATATGGTCTCGCGTTCAAATAAGCAGAACACGCCCAAAAATCCATCTGCAACGAAGCTCCCATCTCACATTCCGTTCAGTGGCTGCTTTTCCCAGCACTGTTCTGCGACTAAGTTGTACACCACCTTTATTGTTATATATTGTACATTGTGTATATATTATATATATATATATATATATATATATATATATATATATATATATATACCAGGTAACTATAGCGGTTTAACGCTTTTCAGTCAAAATCATGCCAGAATAAGTTAAGGAGCAAAACATGATTTCGTTTCAGACAGAACGGCATCTTGTTCGTCAGAACACATGCTAGAAGCGGACAACAGAATTCCTGTACAAAGATAACTTGCAGGAAAGCAGTTTATGCCTAGACCCGGTCGATGCCTGGGGCTGACAAAGAGTAAGATCAAAATGCTATGGGTCGCGGAGTATCAGAAAGGATCTTCGGTGCAAACGCAACGGATGCTGTTATGTGGCTAGTGCATGGCGCCAAGACCATTTCATTTAGGGTTATGTCGGAGACTAGACTAATGATACACAAACCCCCACGAACTGTGATGGAAATCTTTTTGAGTGATCCTGGCAAAACGGCAAGAGAATAATAAAGAATGATGGGTAATAAACTCTGTTTCTACCAAAGTGGAAATAACAGACTGTGTTCCACTAAATTGCCGTAGTTTCCTAATCTGATGCGACAAGCCACGCAGTTTTCTTACCGTGATTTCAGTGTGCAAAGACCAATGCAGAATATGCTACAGCGTCTCATCAAGATATTTCACATGGTTTATACGTGCAAGGGGAATAGAATTATTGGTGGAAGTGTCTTCGGTGAATCGGGAATGAGTGATAGGAAAAAAAGATTCTGTTGACATTTATTACCGTTCAGCAGAAAGCCAGATTGTTCAGAAAAGATGCATATGTGAAAGATTTGCAGTGAATTCGTCGAAGCCTGATATAATTGAGATATACCTAGGGAAAACGTCATCAGTGTATTCAAAGTTACGGGCTAATTGGGAAACAGGTAAATCCGTAAAGAAAGTTCAAAAAAATACAAAGAAGGAACATCACCTTGAAGTACACCTACGCTGGTTTATAGATATTTATAGATTTTGGGTCTTCTTCGGTAGGTTGCTTTCTACCAGAGAAATAGTCTCTCAACCTTTTTTTAAATGAAGAAAGCGTGGTAGACTGTAAGAGTTCGACGTGTAGTTACGAAAAGAACATCTAACTGAATCGCGGGAGTCACTGAGGGATTTACCTTTGTGGTGCACTTTGGAAGCCACTGCATCAACTGTAGAGCCCTTAGATTTGCATGTAAGTTTTAACTATTCGGTTGGGCTTCTCACCGTCATTTGGAGATGATGCAGCACAACACGTTCGACAAGTTTCGATGCTAATGAAGATAGAGTTATTATTTCTGTGTGGCCAAGGGATTGTTTTGGTATTGTAATAATTCTAGCAGGACAACAACATTCGGGAATGGAATGCAATTCCAAATGATTGTAAATTACCGAAATCATAACATCACATGGAGAGCCGGCCCCATGTCTGTGCAGCTTCGTTGGAAGTCCGTCTGTACTAGTTTATCTCGTTATTTTCCCATTTGATTTACTTGAGAACCTCTGGGGTTGATACCTGTTGAAATGCAAACTGGATACACTAGAAAAATGAGAAGTGCTCCGTCTGATTTCCGGGGAAATCGGACACTGATAAGTTCTACATTCAAATTCATCTGCAGGAAACTTCCTCTCTGACAGCAGAAAAGCTTCATTCCACGCTACCTGTGTTTCATATTCCAGGAGTCTAGGAACTGTGGGAAATAATTAGTATCAGAGCGTTTAATCTCAGGCTTTGCCGGAAGTTACAGTTGACGGACCTCATGCCCGTTTTGCATCTCGCATGCTGGTTCGTTCCTCCTGCGTGGCTGCTTCAAGAGTGGAGACATTACCGTTCCAGATTGGAGATAAACAATATTCATGGGATAATCCTCATCATTTCCGTTGAAAAGTTCACTGAGAAATACATGAGTGAACTACCTTTTTACCACCATGTAACAAAAGGCATAGAAAGGTTAGTTAGTAATCTGCACTGTTGAATCGTTTCTTCATTTAGAGAGTATCTGTTTAGAATTTGTGTGCGATAAATGACCTTTATGAAAGGGCTTTTTGGCCTAAGTATTAATAAGCAGTGATCATTGAAGCTAACGTAAGCTCTCAACCTGACAGAGAAAATTCCTCTTGAAAGCTGCGCTCTTCTCATCCACCGTCATCGCGGTTTCCCATAGGGTTTTCCTTGTCTGTCCAATCTACTTCTGGCCCGTGATAACCGAGCCCATAATAAAGGTGACGGCTATGACAAGAAAGTCCCGTTGCTCTGTTCTAGAAAGAGGTTCGACAAGGTGCTACCTAAACCTATGATGCTAAATTCAGTCCATGAATTCTTAAGGGGGGGAGGTATCCTTCTCTGTGAGGGTCCCACAGTCTTTCTTTGAGTGGTAAGTGGCTCACAGTATAATTCAATAGGGCTCGGTCCTAAGCCCTTTGTTGTTTTTGATGTCTATCAACAGTCTACCACTGCCGTTTACATCTACCTGTCGGATTTACGCCGATGACCTAAGTATCTGCATGTGATCAATACCAAAGCAGAACATCATGGAATACAAGCAGATCTGGGCTATATTTCGACCTGGTCCGCATCTTGGCGGTGTTGGTGACCAGGCTCATACGGAAAGTGTCCCGTAACCTCTAATCATGGAGACCAAAGACTAGAGACAACAGTATATATAAAATAAATTCCATGGATAACCACGTGGAGCTCAAAGCCTACCAAAATGTACACAGCACTGTATGAGTATCACGAGTCTTTACTCCTATTCACCATTTTTTCATTGTCGTTATGTGCAGAATAGAAGAAAATTTTATTGAATGTACAATAGATTGGCGCTTCACGAGTCGCTGCGGTTTTGCTTTAGTGCTGTTGGTAAACCTGATTCCGTACATATCTGTTTAACTCCTTGAAATTTTGTTCAGACAAATTTTGAAATAAACAATTTGTGATAATAGCCTGATATTTAATGGTTGGAAAAGTTTGGTTTTTTCCAACAAACATGCTTATTCAGGGTGCTAGAAAATTGGTTCAAGATAACAAATCTTTATTTCAAAAGAACTGAATAGAAATTCATGTTCTCACATTTAGTGTGTTATTTAAGAAGTACGTCGTGTTGGGTCATGGATTTTTGTGAGAAAAGACATCCATTTTGTCTTCTTCTCCCGTGGTGCATTCAGCAGCCATGAATGGTCGTTACCGTCGGTGTCACCGTTCATGAGCTCTACACGTAATCTGGATGCAAACTTTTTGGATACGATCCACACAAATCATTTGCCTTTGTGGAAAATTCAACAGCAATCCAAACTTAGTATCAATTGTTTGAGCAATCGGGAACTGCACTTTATCTGAGGTCAGATATGTAACTCTAACCGAATAGTTTATTGTTTATTAGCTAGCAGTTCCGTCCACGTATTGTGTTTAGATGGCAGTGTACAATGCGCTCAATGATTTCGTTTTCATCGTGGAGGTTGGATTTGACTTTCTTTACCATGAACCACGATGCTATCGGTAAGAAACCACTGAAAATAAGCAGGTTTATCCCACAGGCAGAATGGTCATAAAGACTTTGCTTATTATTCACCTGTCGTTGATAAGTTTGTCCGTTTATTTTGATATTTAAAATCCGGATAATTCACGGAGTGTCATGAGACTCGGGCGGAGCTGCTGCTTGGTTCGGCGGCCAGCACTTTGTTTGAGATCTTGTGCCCTGACTACTAACGCTTAATTGGTTAAGGATACCACAACGACCGGCTGTTGTAAAATGACCGTCTTGGTGGACTTCCAGCCGTTCTGACCCTGGTCCGAATCCTCGCCCCGACTTTGGGCCCTTCCTCGGTTGGAGTCTTTTCATTAACCGCAAACCTATCCTCAAAACCTACGACCATGTCATGAAAATAGCAAATGAAACAGCAAGTATGCGATCCCCAGAATAAATAAGAGGACCGACATATTCTCAGTAAGCGAGCTGACAAATAATGCTGTACTATGAATATTGCTGTCGAAAATTGTTGGTAGCTTTATGTGATCACCGTGTCGTCACGTATTCTACCTAATATGCTTTAATCGGTAACAGTCGGTATTACTGATAGTCTGTTCAATGAGACCAACCGACGGGATGTTCCAGTGAGATAACATTCGAGGTCAACATTAAATTATTTATACATGATATGATTCATCATGTAATGGAAACTTTCAAATCATTGCACTACTTTTATTGTTATCAATTGCCTTTATTTGGCTGCAATCCCTTTCCTAAAACATCAAGCTGCTCGTGGAAAAAGTTTAAAAAATGGGCGTCTATGCGACTGTCAGGTCAAACAAGAGGACGAAATCGTTCTGACTTAGAGAGGTCGCACTTCGGACAGTCTGCTAATTTTTATAGCTGTATGTGATCACTGTGTTATCAAGTGTCTTATATTCGATGCTGTAATGGGTGAAAATTGATACCACTGATAATCTAGTCAGTGGAACTAACCAAAGGGGGTTTTTCTATACAGATATCTTTCAAAGTATGCACTGGACTAACCTATATCACTTCAGTATTGGAAACGGATATTCTACACTCTACGGGTGGAACACGCGTTTGCAGACCCAATGCACGGTATTCCTATTTATTCATTTTTCGCAGCTCATGAAAAGTGGAAACGACAGGTTCTCTAGCAAGGTGGAAAGTGACTAGTCACGCCTGGGTTCCAAATCAAGTCAGGTTGAAAACTTGAGACCAAATTACGACGTCCAATCAATACGTAGTTGAACATAAGTCTTTAGTGTCAGAGTACTAAGAAAAGACTGTCGAGGCGATCTTCGCACATCAGTAATTATGTTACAGACATCGTGTACTTGGTGGGAGGATCCATATGATAATTGTTTTGGGTAGTTGTAAAGTGAACACATTTTAATTGCGAGCTTTGGCCAAACCTGGTTGCGACGGCAGCTGACAAACTGAGCATCTATCCCGTAAAGTAACTCGACAGTCGAGAGGTGATCGATAATAAGACTAGGAGGAAAAGACAGACATCTCAGATTTCAGCGTTATAAGTAGGCGAAGCGAATCAGTCCCTTTCACGTGAACATTTTAATTAGTTCGTGCTTTTGTCAATGTTTCACAGGGACTCCATAAACTTACAAACACAAAATAAGGGTCTTGGTGGGAACATTTTGAATAAACTCCTACTGTCACTGGTTAAACCATTTATCATTCAATTCTAGCACATCTTTTTTCATGCGGATCAAATTGTGAGACTCGTGGTACGGGTACTGATTTGTAAGTGAATCAAAACTGTCACAAACGTGATTGGGCAAGAACAAAATGTGCTCAAGATAATTCTGAATTGTGTATGCTTCCAACCAGTTAATTATTCTTTATTGTAATTGGTAGCCATATTCGTGTTTGACTCAAGAAGTTACGGTTTCTTCATGATACATCTGTTGGGGTTTGAGCTCATAGAGTTTTTTCTGTTTTTAAGTTCTCCGGACAGGACACAAGCAAAAGTCCACCGAAGATCACCGGTCCTTACATACTACACGATATATATATATATATATATATATATATATATATATATATATATAAAGTTCACTGGGATTTAATTTGAATCGTCTGGAGTGTGAATAGATACTTCTCATTACGATTACGTTGTTTGAATAACATAAAGAAGTAACTATCTGGTTGGTTTCTACTGGAGGTGACGGAAACCAGGAGGGATTCCTAACATAATACGCTATGGATTTTCGATATGACTAATACGTTGTTATTCACCAACACAAGGTGAAGCCGAGGGAAGTGCAACGCATTCAGTAACTGTGAGAAACGTTTGTCTTTGGCATTCTACTTGAATCTCTACCTAGTGGCCAACTTTAAAGATCATATCACTCAAGCTTATGTTTTCCAATCCACGTTTCAAGTAAGATGGAATATCTTGCGGGAAAATCCTGCCGCGGCCTTTCGAAAAACTGAGTCACTTGAGGATATGAAGTCTCATTCATTGGCAAATTTAGCCGGTTTCTGGGTGATCTATCTTTTCAAGGGGTATAATATTTTTAAAATTATTCAGACTTTGCACCTTTCAATGGGAACCAATTAAAGCTGATTACTAATCATTGCACCCTATATATAAGTGGGAAGGTGCGATGACTTTCTCCACTTCACTTTGCATGCACATATAAATCCACAGATCAGTAGGACAAGTTAATAGTCATCTACCAAAGCCCTAGCTTGTTACTTCGCATCAAAAGTAATAGCTTGATCACAACTTGTCCAAAGCAAATGTTCATCTGTAATTATTTTGGTAAAGTGATTAAGGACAATTCCCATCGATTTAAATCTTTGATTTACCATTGATTTATTGCAGCCCTCAACCTTACTTTCACTAAAGGATGTCATTTTGGTGTGCCAGCACAACAAAACATTTTGGATCGCATTTTTCTATAAGCATAACTTATTCCATGCCCCTTTAACAGCACATGAATTTGGTCAACGTATTCCGCTTGCAAAGGAATCGAGGTAACCTTTTCCAACTTTTTCTGTCGAAGGACACATCGAGGACTTAGATCCAAAATATGACACTCAGCCACAGTGGTATACCGTCTTTTTCACTGACCGGGTAATCAGACATTCAACACAATCAATTGTATGCTGACCGTTCAATATATTGTAGCTTGGGACGAAAAATATGGCTTGGTCGGCTAGAAAAGTAAACTAATGAAACCCATTTTTTAAAGTTTCCTTCCAAACCACGGATTTTGCCATTCCGTCAGATTTTCAGTTCATGCTTACAGACATGTTGAGATATCGCACGGCTTGGGAATCCACTGAATAGTAACACGGCAGCTAAGAACCATTGAACAATGTAAAATGATGGTATTCTTCCAGCTGATGAAGGAACATTTGTAAAATGTCCGACAAGCCTACAATGAATCAGTCAAATAATAAAACGCTAGTAGCCATTCCCACATTCAAGTCTGAACACAATCCATTAGCTTAGTTAGGAGGTTTATCAGTAAAATTGTGATTGGAAAAGGGACAAAAAAATGGCATTCTGCTTTCAATCGTTCACTTCATGGAGGGATACAAAATAAATATCATTCACAACAAAGAAAAACATAAATAGGGCAACCTTTGCGGGTAAAAGGAATACAAACGAATATTGAAGTGCAACGTTGTCCTTTAAGATAACGAATTAGTTTGCATAAATATGTATCCCTTATTTCTCAACCATGAAGTATACTTGAGAACTATCTGCCTGTCCGTCCAACTGAAGGGAGTGATAGATGATCTCAACAAGTTCAATAAATTTATATATGGTTATATTTTCTGACAAGTTCCGAAATGTAAAATTTCATCTAAATTTCTAATTAAAGGATGATATCCATAGTGATTCCCAATTCAGTTCACTTCAGGCAACTGTTATCTGTGCACTGGGTGCGGTAGCTTTGGTTGCTATCTCCTAGTGATAACCTCAAAGGAAATAACGAAAAATAAAAAGATACGAAGGAGATACAGTAGCATTATAAACAACGGAATCAAGTCGACGAAGAAAGTCTGCAGATAAAAAAGGGCTACTGATCGCGGTATCTAGCTATATCTGCCAAAGTACCTGACCATAGAGTGAGAAGGTCCCTGGAATCCCACCCAGGAAGTCCAACACGTCCTACATGGCCAAGTACACAGGTTAGGTTTTTCATTCCTTGCTTCTATCTCAAAGACTAACCTCCCCCAACTCATCTTCCAGCCGGTATCCGTCTGAGCCAAATATTGAAATCTAAGGAATCCTGCAAGAGGACGTGCGCAACAGATGTCCCAGCCATCTCAGCCTAGTGAGCATTACTGTTTCATCCAATGACTTCATCCGTGAACCTGAGACTCCTGACCGAATCTCAGCATTGCGGATACAGCATTTCCACCACATTCAAGCGGAGCTGAGAACATATTTGTACTTAAATACCTATATTCTTCATATATCCTCCACCAGTGGTGAATATATTTCTGGACCGTAAACGAGAATTTGCCCGACTGTTGCAGCTTATCCTCGAATCTTGTTAGATAAACGGATGTCATGTCGAAACCACAGATGGCTCAGGTTGGCAAAAGTTAAATTAGCTTTCTGTATACACAAAGACACTTCATCCGATATCCGACCACCACCACCGGAATGGTCTATCTGGTCTATGGTTTACACAGACACTGAAAGGTTTGGCTTTGGGTTCACCCAATCAGGAAACAGCATCTTGCATTTTGAAGGTGCAAACCGCACACCAAACGCTGCCAAGCAGTCCGTCAAGCTGTCCAGAAAGGTTTGCAACTTACACTGATCTTCATTAAAAGGAAATTTGTCGTCTGCATATTCGAGGTCTGACAATTTTCCGCCCGGGAATGGTCCACTGCCACTATCCTTACCAGACAAAAGTGCAGTATCTGGGACCACATCAATCACAAAATTGAAGAGAAAAGAGGGAAGGGGCAACACTGACCTGCTCCCTTTTTCGTGATGAACTAGAGTGAAAGATCACCGTAAGCGTGAACTGGGCATAGGATGTTCATGTAGAGTGACTTTATGATGGAAACAAATCTCTCTGGTGCAACAGCACCAGGCAGCGCCAGGGAACTGTGTGGTCAACTGAGTCAAAAACCGCTCTAAGGTCGACAGAAACTGAGACAGTTGGTCAAAAAAATTTGTGTTCATTTTCTCCATTTCGTTGACGAGGGAAGATATGATAAATGTAACCTCAATCGGATCTAAATCCAACCTGGTTCTTGCGTGAGCTCCGTTCAGGAACATCAGGCAGGCGGTGTAGGTTAATACCAGCAAGCAGCTTAGATACAATTCTCACCTACCTCATTCCCCTGTGATTTTCACAGGAGGGCCTGTTGTTTTCCTCATGTATTTGTACGATCACGAACTTACATAAACTCTTCGGAACTTATTCCTTCTTGCGTATCAAACCGAGGAGTTTACCAACTCAGAAGCAGTGCTGAGCCACCGTCTTTGATAATAGACGCAGATAGCCAATACCGTCCGGCAAACTTACATCTTTCAATATAGTTTATCTTGGGGAGAACCACGACTTGTGAAGAAGGACTGGTGTCTACGACTGGAGTTGTAATTGGAACGCTAGTGGGCAAGCCTATCAAGAATTAACGCCGAATAAACTGTTTTTCAAAATGCCGATCTTAGCTACGCTTCTGAATCCGAATCAGTGAGCTGGTCGTCCCTTTGATCAATTCAATAACGCCTAGTTTGTGTGGACCGGCTCTTTTAATTAGACGGAAAAGGTAGCAGCTGTTGCTAATCGTAGCAACTTTTTCATCTCCCTACACGTCGCAATTCGCCTCTGCTCGCTGTCGTATCTCAGGCTACGAAACAGTTAGGTTTTATGGAATCCGAAGGAATCCATTTACACATGTAACTATGCAACTGAGGACGCAGATAATCTTCGTTTTTGTGTGTTTGGTTGTCGGGTCTTGCTCAGAGTCAGCTGCTTCAAGCAAGGCCTGCTTGATCTCTCTCCATCTCTCTTCTGGATTCTGGGCATTTGACTGCATCGAAAACTTTGTGGATAATTCGGCTTGGAAAGCTTCTCTATGGTTATCTTCCAGTAGCACCTGCTGGGGACGGTTGGCCTTGGTGGTATTTCGGCCACCGACGATACGTGAGCTAGAACGTACGCGGATAAGAGCGTAACCAGTGCCTACAGACACACGCCAATGAAAGGATTTTTGTTTGGGAACACCTATCAGAGCATTTGACTCGAAAGTTTGACTCTTAAGACAGTGAGGCCTTAACCCAGCACGATAACTTGGCCTAGGAACCCATGAAGAACTTCTGCTTTGTCACGTGAGACCTGGTTTTCGCAAACATGTTGTGTTTGTCCTCGCTGGTGCTCTGTTAGTGATCCAATTTTACTTCTTCAGTCTTCAGCGCCAAGTATCCAATTGAGCAGGCGGAATGTGGACGGGACAGCATCCTTTGGGTAGTAAGCTGTACAGCCCTCACCGGCGATAGCTGCCCAAGTAAGTGCGATGAATTCTCCCACCGTCTACAAAAAACCCAGGTACCCTACTCCACAGCCCATCTAGTGGGGCATTTTAGACAAGTGATTTTTTTTCTTTCCGTATTTATTCGCTGGAATGTCCTCTCCAGGTTAGAACCAGATGTTGCCTACCAACTATTTCAGAGACTGAACTTTGTCTGACTCCTCCCCAATGAAGTGTCAGGCAAGATTGCATCTCCGGCTTAAGGGAAATATCCTACATAGCCCTTTCGGTCATGGGGGCAAGCATAGCATCACACCACATAAAGGCGCAGTGTCGTCGTCACAGATGGTCAATATTTTAATTAAATTATTATGTTCATCTGCAGCCACTTGGTTTTCAAAATCAATTCCAAATCTGCGCTGACGACAATATAGAAGTTATCCGTAGTTAATGAAACTCCCTTCCAGTATTTTGTCTTCGAGAGGAGATTCCGTCAGTCTGCCTTTTTATGAAATAAGTGGAAACCTGACGTTACCGTGTATTTCCCGATTTGTGATAATACAGAGGTCGTCCGGTTTAAAATGATTCTCTTTAGGCATAGAATTTGACGAACATTTTCGTCCTTTAATGTGTCAGAACCGAGATCGGTTAGGAGTGTATCGAAAAATCGATGCGCCATGCGAAATGTTATGGTAAAATTTTATTATTTAATAACACAGCCTAGTCGGTTGTAAAACCGGTCTAGAAAAAGGTTAATCGTGGTGACCAAAACGTCGACAAACTACCAACGATTTCGACTACACTGTGCTATTAAACAATAAAATAATACTATGTTCATCCTTTACTTTTAGAGTAATATTTACAGACAATTTGGTCAATTTCAGCATTGACCGATGGTTGGTGTTGAAGAAATGACAGTGGTGTCAGTATTCTCCCTCGGCGGCCTCTCGGGTCTCTTTAATGCTCGTTTTTCAGTTCACATTCAGGTTTCTATTCCTGAGCAATGGTCCTTTTGCTGTGAACAGCATAACAAACGATATAACGAAGTCTTGGGATATCGGACAAGTTTAACCTTGTTGGAACACTTTCTCTTAAGCTCATCCTCTTAGTGTGGATTGAATCAGCACTAATATCCAGCATTCAGGATGGCGACTTATTCATCGTGGTCTATCATCCCACCAATGAAGCACAATTCAAATCCATGGAACCCTATTGGCTTGTAAATATGGATTCAGTTGCGAAACTACTAGAAGTTCACTTTCAAAGAATAACACATGTGGTACCCTCGCTGCTTTTCACTTGCTGAGAACTGCGACCAGTTAGTATAAAATTCCCTTATTTCATTGTTTTCCGAAGATTTTCACGTGTACGTTTACGGCATGGTGTCAGAATTACCACGGATTTTAGAGAAAAAGATGTGTATCTAATATAAAGTATGAAGGCTTATTCGAACCGCATAGGTACGCGCTCAAATCACAACAAATAACCTTGGCAATAAACTACATCCCTTGATGAAACATCTACTAGAAAGAAGCCTACAATAAACTCTGCTTTAAGCAGACTTATACAATGCATAAACGTCTCTGTGACAACAAAAGAACCTGTCAATAAGTATATTATGACTTAACTCACCTCCGTGGCGAACATCAATTATACTTCATAGTATCTTGTACTTTTGGGTGTGCGCAGAGCTCTTAGATTTTCATATTCTGAAGAACAATAATTCCCAAATGGTAGCCGTCACCGTTGATAAGAAAGCAGTAAGGTGAATGTAGAATATCGAATGATTCGTCTGAAAATGTTATTAATACCAAAAGCACTTCGCCGCCCACAGCAGTATAATTGAAAAGTTGCCATTTCATTCGCATACATAAGTAGTCGATTTATTTTGATAAGGCAGTTGAACATCTATTTCATTCTTTTTGGAATGTCAACGGAATACCACTCATCATATGTGGATCGATGTACGGTAATACCCAATACAAGGAAAACCCCTCAGTGGTGCTTAGAAGAACACAACTTTCAACAGTCCCTCTGGCTGCGTCCTATGTGGACCTTTTCAATATGCACGCGGATACCACGTGCAATCATGCATCTAAGGTTACCGTTAGTTAGAGGTCCTGTTTAGTAAATTAGTTGAACTTTAAATTGATCGATAATTTCAAATAGGTTTTCCATTAACGTCATACCGCTTTGCCGATATGACTAATCCATGGGCTATGCCCTCTGAGTGATTAGGCCGTACCAAGGGTTTTGAACCGTGACACAAAAAGTTCAACGTGAAAGTCTCTGGTATAAAGCATTTTGCTAACAGCAGACTCAGTAGAACATTATTGGTTAGCAACATGCACAGCACAAAGACAAATAACCGAAAATGCTTTGGGAATATACACGCAACTCATAAAATCAAACGGTTTTTCAAAAATAGGAATTACGTGTATTGTTTACTTCACTGAGATACCCGACAAAATTCTCAGGTCACATTGTAATCCATTTGGAACGGAACATTTTCAGTTTCAGGAAAACAACGTCGTTCGGAGACAAACCAATTCAGTCAGGATATATATGTATATACTGAACAATTCATCACGAAAGTGGACCTCACAAGGATTAAAAATAATCACAATCAGTGGACAATTTTAATGAGTCAAAATGGAATTAACTGTTGAGATTGAACTTTGGCTTGCTTTCGGATATCATCGCTTCCGCCGGTTGAAAGGGGAGAGTGTGAATCACACTCTTATGAGACGTACCTTAACGATTCCAGAATGAATCGAGCATTCATGCGGAATGGCTACTTGTCATATTATTCCTCATAGTCTTTCACCACTTTCCTCGACAGATCAATAATTCACATGAATATTATCGCCTCAGTGACAGCTTCAGCTTCAAGAAAAAGCAGGAGTTCTTGTGCCATGAAACCCTACAAGTTACATTGGTAATATTACCAACCTGACGCGCAAACTGATCGCATCAACCTTGGAGTTATTATCACCGCGGCATTTTTGATCTTCGTGTCAACCTAACTACCGTTATGAGTTAAAATTAAAGGTATGAGACTTGTGTACTCAAAAATACAGTTACTTACCCATCGGGTTGACACGCCTGACTTGAAGTGAACAACATCGTGTTACAATACTTACTGCAGTTTTTACTGTGTAACAGTCAATAAGTGAATGTTATTTGTAATTTTCCCGTTGTCCGGTGGTGTTCTGAAGCAACAAAAAGTTATGCTTTGTACAACTTAGTAAATATAAGATATCTGAAAAACGTTTTTTAGCAAGATTGAAGTTACTATGCATACTTTGAGAAACGAGCTTCAGGTAACCTGAAAACTGAAACAGATTGATAAAAATAATCAAACGATGAGTTTTAAGTTGATTCTATTTCAAAAAACCGAGAATGCTGTACTTTGTAACTACCATTGTGTAATTATGTGCATGGAAATATTAGCAACTAATTTAGGTTTCATTCAAAACTGACAAAAAGGTGCAGTCTCAATGCTATAATAAACACTCTCACGTTGGTATATAATCCCTGAGTTTGCCAATATTCAACGATATGATTTATAATTCCTTAAGGAAAATAATTATTTAGTTGTGCAAATGCATCACAGCGCAGTTGTCTCGGTGATTTAATTGACTACTCTATTGTGATATACCCGATACATTATGACAACCACGTTGATCTTGGTGTAAAACGTTAGCTAAAGACTAACATTGGTTTTTGTTATTGGTATGACTTTTTCTTCACGGCTTACCGGATTTATACTCAATGGACCTTCAGGCACGGGACCATAAAATACTCGATTTCACAACCGAAAGTTAGGTATTCTCAGATCGGTAGCTGATCACTTTAAACATTCATTATGCGTACACTATCTTTCGAGTTCGTGGTGTTCACGCTTAGGTATAAGGATAAATTGCCATTAACTACTCTTTTTTATTGTATAATCTCATTTTTCAACAAACGGCTATAGCTGTTAGTTGGACTCCTTGGCATTTGCACTGGAGACTAATAGAAATATCCCTGGTAAGTTCTGTACTTTTGCCTTATTTCCAAAACCCTCGAATACTTTCATTCTCAGGTATTCTAAAATAGCTTTTCACTTGAAACTATTTGAAATCGCTGAATTTCTCGTCCGCACAATGTAAACAGTACCAAACACAATGCTACTTAGCCAGCCATAAAGCACAGCTTCATCTGAATCATAAACGCGTGTACGCCCCCTTAAATCTGTAGACGAATTGCTTTGTTGAAAATGTTTCCGAAATCCCAACTCATCTTGGGGATTACCGCATTCTTCTGGGGATATTCGTTGCCACTGGGTGCAGATTTTCTTATGAATATGAATTTTTCTTTTTGCACCCCTGTGGCTAGTAATACTATCACTGTGGCACCAATTTACATTTGCCTCCATCTGTAAACCTTCTAAAACATGTGTTTGCGCATAAAATCTAATTTCATATAGCGGGTCTGATTTTCAAACAATCTCAGATTGTGTCCCATTAGGTAGGTGTGATTTACCACATTATTTCTTCTATTGCCGCATGTAGGATTCCTTGATCATACGTATCTTATTAGAGCTCGAAAGAAGGCTATTATAGATCCCGTCCGAAATCGGTACAGTTCGTAATCCGTGTATATTTGTTCACACTTGATTTTCTACCTGAAGAGCTTCCCGGATGAAACGATATCCGACTAACTTTCGTAAAATCAATTTTAGTTTGACTTTTATCGGCATTTTTATTTTAGCAGTCGACATGAAACATTCGAGTTCACCGCAATTCTACTACACCATATGTGGTTTATTTTAGCAAACCATTTATTCTCTTATACAAAAGCTTTTTGCTGCTCATCTCGGTTTCTTGTTCACTGACTCCTGTTTCACTGTTATGGGAACAGTTTTATTCATATGCAGTTGTCCCATATAATCATTCCAATAATCTAGTATACTACAATTATACTACCCTGTGAGTAGTTATCAAAAGATTACTGTGTGTGCTTGACTCCAAACCTACGGATTGGTATAAGAGGAACTTGTGGACTGCGCACTAATATGGTGACCTGTTGGCCTATAGTTACGGTACCACGTTGGGCTTCATTTTAAAAAGAAAAACTTTTGTAAGTGCGGATCGGCAGTTCATTAATTCATGCGTCCGTTTAACTCTTACAGTCTACCAGATTTACAGTCTCAAAACTTGAGGATAAATATGCCTTCTGTGTATCTTGTACTTTCAAGATCCACATTCCAGTACAAATTTGAAATTACCCCATCGAGCATGTTTTTAGAGTCGATTGTATCCTACCGTGGGTGCTTTCAGTGCGTTCAAATTAAATCCAAAGTAACCAAATGACTACGATTAGCCGCAAGGAACTAAATTATAATCTTCAAAATTCTCGCAAGCACAATGTAAAACATTCGATTTAGAGCGACATTTGGTCAGTCAGAAGGGATTTTTACCAGCATTTGAAATGCTTCCCCTTTCCGATTCAACAGTAAGCAAACTGCAAAGAAGTCCACGTTTTCAAAATCACAATTCGTCTGATATGACGCCAAATTCCTAAATAAGAATTTCAAAGCCATTAAAGACTATAATTTTCGGGTTTCAATGTAGATTTGGCCAAAATCAGTCTGTTTAATAGAGATCTCAGTGCTATCTTAAGGCACAACTATTTCCACCGGAAAATCTTTTGGAAGACGTAATGCTGCCCGTTCATACGAAGTATTCAAGGAGAGCGTATATTTCAAACAGTTTTGGATTCAGTTTAAAGGAGATGGTGTAAATTAATACAGTTTTCTAAGGAAAGCAAAAGCTTTCTATCATCATTGGAGTGCATCTATTTATTTGTCTTACAATGTCTTAATAAACTGTTACTCTAGATCCCGTCGATGCCAGTTCGGTATGAGTTCATTGCATTTTTTAGGCCCCGTTGTTTTTTTTGCCGTTAGATCTTTTCAAACACGAGCAAGCTTGCTGGACCGACATGCAATTTGAGACACTTGCGGGTAGCATCAGTTCACGATCTTATCAAAATACTTGAGACGAAAGTTAATCCATCACTCTGGTACAGGTGATGTCCAACTTGATCATCACAAGCCATCTTAATAGGAAGCAAATTTCCATAGAAATAAAACATAGTAAGCTTATGACGTACGGATCCGCTTTTCTGAAAGCAGTTGCACACGAATACCATCATTATACGGTTGATGTTACCAAAAATGCATCCTAAAGCGATTTCACAAACCAGATTAAGCAGATAGGGTTTTGGGATACCAGCAGAAAATAGTAAATGTGAGCTTATTAGGAATTTCACGTAATTTACTGAGAATTCGGTTCCTACATCCGATAAACAATCTTTTTTTGCATATTCTTCGTTCACTCTCTTCAAATGTCTTGCTTCGGTTGCTAGGTTCTACGGAAGTCACGCATGTCATATCTCGATTTTCTTATTTCTCTAGCACCGGTCTGCTAGTGGATACGTTAATGAGTCCTGATAGCGTTGAAATGAAGCCTTGGTATCACGTGGGGCATCAGCTGTCATATTTGTAAATAGCTATCGGAAGAATTCAGAAGCACCCATGTTCCCAATCTTAGGCCGGAGTTAGTTCAATCCCTAGAGCGCCAGTGGAGTGGTTTGGTTACCTGCCAAAGCATTATCACACGGAAGATTTTGACAGCCCACGCACAGCCATTGGTTAATAGGTTGTCATGTTGTCTCAATACAAAAACGTGTGAATGAAAGTGATGTGGCATACGCCTGAAACATCGAAATGACAAGGCGAAAAGTCCAAGTATCCGTTTTCATGGCAGCTTTTCATCTATTTATTTTAAGATACTTTGTCATCATTCTGAATTGTTTATTTCGAGCACCCTTCTCAAGACGATAAAATCCGTCGGTGTTGACAGTAAACGGCTGATCGACGTCCCTTCACCACGTTCCCCGTTTAGGAAATCCTTCAGTTCTTTGAGATCCAGTGACAATGTTCTTTTTTACCCAGTGAGATCCAGGTGGTCTGGCACGGAACCCTTTGGGAATAGTCAAGTCTTTTTTTAACGGCTTATCAGGGCTAGGTAACGCATCACTAGTCCCAACTAGTTCACATTTTTGTTCGATTCTGAACCGTCTACGTACGGTTTTTAGTAAATATTCAAACTCTGTGGCGATAGTTCAAAAACGGGAAATTTTTTCTGTCTCTTATACGTACTGGATCTCCATGAATATATCATATTCATTTTAATTATGTATAACAATGAGAAAAAGCATCTTCTCTCCCAAAATCCAGGTTTACATGAGGAAACCATTCTCTTACCATTAACCACCCTTGAATCGGAAGCTGAAAAACCACGGAATTAATTAGTGTGATTGACATGGAGTGCAGTATGTTAGGAATTTCTTTGACGAACAAAACACCAACATTATACTGAATACCAAAATTGAAGGGACAAACTTAAGTAACCGAATGCATCACTTTGCGATGCTGCCGTACACTCACATATGTGAAGCTTGTTGTTACATGATTATAGATGTTTAATAAAGGGACCGTTCTGGCCCAGAACAAAACAGATAATGTCGTAGGGTGTTCCGAATGACTTGTGGGCCTCAAAAGTAGTGATAAACGGTTCCTTTGACATGGACAAATTTCAGTTTACGGATGTGATGAAATCCAACCAGTGCCCAAAAATGAGTGTGGGATCTTTTGAATTTGTATAACTTTACCTGCAAGCAAAGCCACCAGAAGTTATCGACCTCCCCATCTCATTCGCATGACTTAAACGGGAGACAGCCGGAGAATAAAATGTTCTGTATTGTAGGTGATAGATTTAGACACACAAAAGCACGATGACACTCGACCACCAGTTTTGGGATAAACCTGTCACCCGGGTGCGTGGTGAAAGGTCTTCAGCAAACGCGTAGGGTCACATCAGAAATACTACAATTTCGGTGCACTTCGGGTATAATAACATACATCCACTGACCAAGAGGATCCAATTAGTCACCGGTAAGCAAAATCTAAATGCAGATATTGAGTTAACTGCTGATTCCGCACACGAGGCAAGTAACGTGTGTGTCCTTGAATGCAGCGCTTTACTATGGCGCTCGGTCTCACCGAAATATTTTGTCATTCCTGCTAAAACAAAACCACAACTGCTTCACCCAAATACGCAAGGGCGAAGTGCCGAAAAGTGGCATTTTCTGCGAAATATTCAAGGAGAATTTAGGTCTGGCCCATGTCAAGCATATGGTGTACCAAAGAAATCATTTGTGAAAAAATGAAACAAGTCACCAAAGAATGAGCCGTAGACTAGATTTATGAACTTGTTTAAATGTACACGTATGTGCTAATAGCAAAAATGGTACTAAACCTGTGAGATCGAAATGGAGAGCGACAGAAACGGAATCTATTTTCAGGCAAACTCACTACTGTCGATTTCTGTTTTAGTTATAGCAGTGCATACACCTTGAACAGGAGTGAAACTTACAACCCCATTTGTTGTGTGATGGAGAGATAAAATAGCCTTAAAGTAGTGATAAGATCCTTGAAGAGAATTTGTCTAGAATGATATCATCCAACACCTCATATTCTTCAAAGTTAGCGTGAACCGCTCAAAATAAACTCGTTTGCTACTAACCTGGGATAGTCTCTGCCAAGACTTCCAAAGGAACAAGCAGTATGTCATTATCGCAATCATCATGAATCAAAGGCAGATCTTTGAATCCAGCAGTAAAACTGTTTTGCGCAGCCTACTTGGGTAAAATTGGAACCAGAACTAGGCTGTCCGGTGGTTACTTCACTTAGAACAATTTATTTGGCTAATTACTTTCTACTCAAACATCTTTATATTTGTGTACTTTCTTCCAAGGCTGTCCCATCATACTGTGTGAAACTATAAAGAATAACACAAATGTTTCCCCACTTCTCAAGATAGTTTTGTCTTCCTCAAATAAAAATTTGCCCAAATCTATTAGGGCTTTGTCGAAGGTGCTTTATCAATTCAGCGTATTCAATCAAAAAAATCGTGAGCAACTTCTACAGAGAACAAAGGCCAATATCTTCTGTAATCACATGCACGAAAATAGTCTCCAGTTTGCCCAATGCTGAATTGCCGTAATGGGAGTTCACCAGAGAGCCTGACATGCACTTTGATTAATAGTTCTTCTAGGCTGTCCGACCCGATCTCACGCACCGCCGTGCATCATTTGCATTTTCTAAACCAAGACTTCTTTGGGTATTTTTTACACCAAGAGGTATGCTTACACGATTTCTACTCGTTCTGCGGGCAAGAACATGAACTACCCTGAAGGCCAAGACGTTGCTGCATTCTATCCTCGATAAACGTGATATTCAGTGCCGAGAAGACGTGGGGCTTTACTAGACTTGTGAAAAACCCAGGCCTCTATCAGGCAAAATAATTTCGTTCAATTAGGTTACTCAAGATGCGAAAGAGAGTGTTCTGATATTGATTTACTGTGCAACATAAACTTTGAAAGAACTACTTTAAATCGGTTGTATCACTTGGCGTGCTGTGAACCATTAAGAGAGCCTAACATATAAGGCCATACCACTGCACCACGAAATTATATGTTTCATCAGCGGTTTACCATCACAGGACAATCAACTGAATCTTTGAAGAATCTAATTTAATTACACTTGTGTATCAACCATAAAAGATTAGTTATATTATGCTATTTCTGCATTGCAGGTTACAAATGTTACTTTCTGTTTGAATATGGGCTTGTGTGCCAAAAAGAAATGACAAGTGGTTTTAACATTGTTCTTAGTTTCGATATGAGCAGTATTGCATTGTATTTGGATGAAGACAACATTTCCCCGCAAAAACACAACCGGTTTCGAGATTTTTCCCGCCCATCAGTTAGCCGTGTTAACCGACGAATTACCTTCGGAAGAATCACCGTGTGATTCTAAAAATGGACTCCTCGTTCATGCACGCTTCATTCGATTCAAATGAGCTTACAATTGTTCTTGGTTCGACTGTGGGTACATTGCAAACAGTCTGTAGTAAGTAATACTGTTCGCTTCGATCCTCAATTGTGACTCGTTTAGTCTGACGGTCGCTTCCAAAAGTTTATATGCGGATGACACTCCTTGTCATATTCACCAACTGGCTAATTACCCATCTGGATACAATACGGTCAATTCGTTGTTGAATTTCATTGATTTAATTTGAAATGTAGATGCGCATTTAGTACCTAAGACGCGATTAATAATTTAGTTTGAATCTAAACGAAATGACAAATATACTTTAGAGTACTAACCCATAGAATGGTATAAAACTAACTTGATGCCGCAGATCGTGAAACTAAAAGCGTACAACAAAAAAGGAGAACAGCTTTCAGTAAAAATGCGTAGTGGATGAATAACACAACTGTTGTTTTGGTCTCTCTGCTTCAAACCCACTTATGGTAGATTTTTACCTAAATGTGTCTTAGCGATGTGGAACGATCGTCTACTTTCTTGGCAACGTATGACCATTACGGTAGTTTCACAATCACTTTTGTTTTCTTTCCTATAGCACAACTCGAGTTTTGAATTGATTCACGACTTCAATCCTATGTTTAAGTCCGATCTTGTTGTTTGAGCAAGCTACATCAAAAAACATGATGCCTCATTACCGAACGAGTTGCAATGGATCAAGCACTCTTGAAAATAACACATTGCAGAATGCCTCGTCAGTTCGCTGCTAGACAGCCACCCTAACTTTACTTTTTTTAGCCATTCATAACCAATAAAGCCGTATGCCTTCTGTGGCTTTGGTTTTAAGTTCTATATTAAAAACTGCACCGTAAAATATCTAACGAAATTTTTGCGGATGATCGAAATAGCATTCTTATCTGAGATTAGAACAATCTAAACTATCCCAACCTGATCTCCAGGTAGTTACCAGGAAGACCACTTGTTCTTTCCTTTCAAACAATAACAGCAAAGTTATGATTCTGTATACTTTATTGACCTGTTGTATATTTTGAAGAAAACATTATTTTCTTTTCTTCTCGGATACACGACTCACCTTTAAGTCAACTCCTTTTTGTCGTCCTTTCCTGACTCGAGAATTTCTTTCTTGTTCACATAATTATCATGAACGATAGGATTTTTGGAACCGCCATTGCGTTTATCAGGTCTTTATTGATAACTAATCCATTTCAGGAGTAACGACATAGCCAAAATTTATTTGGCCGGAAACAACAAGGAAGAAAGTTTTCAATGGCTTCTGTTTTCGCTCAAGGAACTACTTGAGGTAATATCAATATGTGTTTGACTGGTAAGTATAATCCAATATTTTTAGTATTCTCAGGTAATAATGGTTAAATATAGTTAATTACTAAAGGTATTTGTGATTCCTTTCAGCGGTGCTGTTACTGATTATTTTGTTTGGCGTTGGGGTCGCTTCGCTAGCGTCCCATTGACATATATTGACATGTGTACTACCCGAAGCCCAGGCTCAGTATTCCGGGGTACATGCAATTTCGAGGGATATATAAATAAACCGCGTACATCTATGGTTGAATTAAAAGCTGTGGATTTGCTCAGTTACTTGTCTGGTCGATTTTTGATTATACACATTCTTTGAATCAGCCTTTCACATGCGAAAAAACACACGCAAGTGCAAGTACTGGCATTCAAACAGAGAGCGGTCGATTCCGTGATTATGAATTTTCGGCCGAACAAAAAAGCTTCTCAGAAACCCTTCGTTGATATTTTCTTCAACATTAGGCAAAAGCGGTTCACTAATAGGAAATTTAATTCAGTGATTGTCGAGTACTTTTTAGGAGGACAAGGGAATGAAAATGTTTCACGATAAAACACTTACTTCCAATCACTTTTTCCAAATCTTGAGAAGGCAAAAGTTATATGTGGTATGACAACCGAATTTTAAGTTTTATAGTACGTGACAACTAGAAAAGAGCTTTCTCATCTTGAATCCATACGGAAAGAAAAAGGAATCGTTATCTGAATAGTAAAGGCGCGATTCAAGCTTCATACAAAAAAACGTCTTTAGGCAAATGGTAAACTCCAATCATACACCAGAAATTCAAATTTGTCAGAATCAAAAATCATCTGATTTCCACGAAATGAATAAGTTAGTTCGTAGAAGTTTCCGGTTTGTCATCGTATTTACTATTCTGCGGTACGGGATGCTGTCCGTTACATGAAAAAATGATAATCCTCAATGAAAACATAAGGCCTGCTTTGTTGGTGTAAGCCATTCTAATACTCAGCTGTTTCATTACTTACTGGTTTCGGGCTTAACATTCGATGTTTTATGCAAAAGCCTATACTTCTGAAATAGCTAAGAAATTTTCTACGATGTACGATGAATGGAACCATGAACTATCAATCAATCCCATTCGCTAGAAATGTATGAATAACTTTTTCATCAAAGTCAACCCCAGATAAAAACATTCACGGGCCTGCATTTTTGGGCATATAAGATGAAATGAGAACATATTGTGGACATAAGCTGTGATTACGCTTCTGCTTGTCTGGCTTGCTAAAATAAATTCGGACCTGTTCAGTGGCTACGATGGCACGATTACATGTGAGTAACGAGTTCGACGAACACCACACACGTGTGTTTCTGCCTGTATGGAAGCAGGCCAAATTACTTCACAGTACTGTACTTGGTAGACACAGTTTATTGAACTGGTGGCTTCTTTATGAGTGCCGTTTGTCCAGCACACATCCGTCTAAATTAAGGCCCCATTGGAAAGTATTTGGAGACCGAGCCAAACCACTTTTCATTATCAAAAGCTGACTCAAATAGAGGATGAAAAACATCACTGAAGGAATGAAGCATGTCTGAAATGGGATGGTCTCTCATACGTATATACCGAACCTCTTAAGGTTTTGGGAATTGGTTATTTGGTGCCAGTAATATGGGAAAAAATTTCGATCAGCGTTACAAAAAGGAAGAAATAACAAGACGGACCTTCCCAAGTTCGTATTACTGCAGTACTTGAGACTTATGTTTTCAACAAAGACAAAACGAATGCAAGTCGAATCCACTGCCAACACTGTCGGAACATTTTCGCGACGCGGCGGAAAGCTTTGTGCCAATGTTTATATATATAGTTATATATATATATATATATATATATATATATATATCTGAAAAACGAACCGCATCGGTAACCATACTTTGAACAGTTATGATAGTTGTAATAAAACAAGTAGAAAAGTTATTCAGGGTCTTTTATCCATTGTTAGTTTCATTTGGCCATAAAAACTAGGTCTTTTCAAACAGGACTCACCGTCAAGTAGTCCCAAATCTATAACAGATGCAAGGAATTTAGTGTGAAACATATGAACAAATTCGCCTACAAGGCACATCACAAATAACATCATTTCATGTTCTATTTCACGAAAACTAGAACACAAAGATGTTCAGAGAAGAAAGTTTCATTCCGGGTATGTTCAAAGATGTTCCGAGCTAGCTGACGGCTCTTAGAAGAGCACCCAATTTCATGAATGTTTCATGTTTATTGTTAACGGCCTAGTAGGACATTTAGCTGAGCATTTCTTTACCTAATCTGAATATACAAGAAAGACAAACAACTCTCTCACGAAAATACAAAAACTGTATTCAGTCAACTCAGAGTAGAGAATAAAATGAATTCTTATATGGATCGTTTTCCTGAGCGGTTCTAGCTCATTGTTTAGAAAACTGACATTGCAGTCACATTGAAAACACACCTCTGTCATGGCTGCACTGCACACTCGCTGCTTACATTTGACAGTTAGGTGTCCAATGGCTACGTGAACCTTGACAATGAATGATGAATCCTTTCCATGAAGCCTCTATTTTAGCACGGATAGTTTTGATTATTTCGTCTAATCCATTTGATTATATTGGTCTACACAGCAGAAAAGATCACCTATGATTTAGTAATTGCTATACAGTCAAATTTTGATGATATTTTCAAAGAATTCATCCAGACGGCACATGTGTTTCGGTTGATAATCGCCGAAATTCGATCGCTTTCTAAAGGAAAAATGTAGCCGTTCCTAGGCTTCGTCGTTATTGATGACGGAATTCGTATTATTCTGTCACATGTGATGGAAAACTATATTGGTTTCATGATATAACTCGGCATTTTTTGCTTACAGTGCATTTCTTTCCCGTCTGCAATGCATAAATTCAAAATAAAGCCCAATCAGTTGATAGAATCTGCACATAACCTGTAGACTGAAAAACCTTGTATTCGGATGCCTCTGCTCAAAACCCATGAAAACCACCAATTCGAGGGTTCAAACTGATCAATACCCAAGGCCACTGAGTTTACCAATAGTCATAGGAGCTTTATTTTTGTGCATGCGTCTGAATCGATAAACCCAAAATTGAAGAACCGCATAAGTGTAATTTATTATCTTTTATTCTAAGATATAATAAACCCCATACACGATATTCAACATGATTTGTGCACGTCTCCATCCACTTCGCTTTTATTAGTGCCTGTTTTTACATTGGTATGTCTGGTGCAAACACCAGTTCATCTTCCAAAACATTGAAAATGGTGAGTAGGCAGTCCCTTAACGAATCAAAAGCCGACCATCTTCTTATCTCAGTAGTGATGGATACAATAATTACTTGATGCTTTGAATAAGTGGACTTAATTCTTCAACCGTAGTGATCAAAATCCAAACGCAGAAGTTTGGAAATGGAATATGATAATTCACTTTCAATGATTACGGTCAGTTACCACGACGTTAGTTTACCACAGAAGGGTCTCATAGCCTCAGTTGTACATTTTAGGACCGAATAATAGCATTTTTCATCATTGCAGTGTTCAGTGGAATGCATCACAATATGGCCTCAGTGATCGTTAAAAGTTGGACAAAGAGTACCTGCAGAACGACATAACTCGTCAGTCAGCACTTTCCTTCTTCAAAGCTCACTGCGTTACCTATATGCACATTTATTTACTGGTGTGAGCTCGACTACTCTGCATTACCACTGCAAAGCGGCCTGTTGTGATAGATGGCTTGCATACCTCCATGAATCACTGTGCTACGCAGGATGGCTTTTTGTAACCGAGCATTCAGTCATGCCTGACAGGGCAGTGGGTAAAAGCAAGACAAAGTCCAAAGCCGGAGCACGAAAGCACGGGGAGAGTGCAGAAATTAGAACAAGCAACTAAGACGATGAAACATTAATAAAGACGCATTCACCACGGATCACGAACTTAATCATAATGTCAAGGCAGAGAAAGGGAAATAGTTGTTTCCATTTCGAAGACCACATCAGTTTTTCACAGATAAACTCATTTTGACTGAAGTATAAGACATTTCAAATAAGATGAGTTCATTCGATTCAGATCAACAGTTTACTTGTGCTGTATTGATGCAGTAATGATGACGACGATATCTCATTTTCACGCCTATTCACCAGCTGATTTTAAATCAAACATCTTTACTGAAAAGTCTGCAAAGGAGATCAAAGTATCATATACCGATATACGTCCTAAAACATTTGAGAAATGTTAATATTTCATTACTGACCTGATTGATGGTGAAGCTTTGCTGTTATCACGAAAAGGAAAGCCCCGTTAAATCCTCAACATAAGGTATGGCTCGGCAACCGAGGTAGCCACCGAGATGATGTCCCTGCGCATTATAGGCAACTAGTTAGTTGTTGTTTGCAGTGATTAAAATTGTGGTCTGATTTTTCCATTGGGAAATCCATTGATTTATATTCCAACTCGTATGTAATAAATAACGCGAGTAATTATACTGATCAGGAATATTAATTTCCATCTATTAAAAAAACAATTAAGTATGACCTGTTAGGAGTCACGTGTCAAGTTTCAACAATACGCGCCCTGTTACCAGTTGACGGCGTACAAAAACCTGGGAACTAGTGACATCACTTTGACTACTGATGACTTGTGTGACTTATTCATCAGAGTGAGTATTCAGAGCCCATTTATTTCACGAATATAATATACGTAAACTAACAATAAATTTCCCTTGGGGTTACAATGTAAGCTACATTAGCTTATGAAACTCTGTAAGGGAAAGCTTGTGTTGCCTGGTCTGAGGGACACAAAATGGTGTCATGGCAGTGCGCGGCTGTACTTCTTCGTACCCCTCTTGAATCTCATAAGGGAGTAAAATTTAAGGAGCTGAAAGTTGCCCCAGTGTTCCTTCACAAGAAATAGTGGAATCAAAAATTCTGAGATATGGAACAAAACTAATTTGTCACTTACCAGACAACACTATAATTACAAGGTTGGGAGTTAAATCATGCGATGAACACCGGATTCACGGTATTGACTACTTCTCCACGAAGATAGCTCCAAAGAAGAAATTCGATGACTTTCATCGGAAGGTTATTCAAAGCCTAGACATTTCTGTGTTCATGCTGATTGTATAATAAAAATGAACGTGATGGTTCTGCCGATCGAAAAGAAACTAGGTCCCAACCGAATAACCACTGCACAAGTGTAACTATTTTACTGCATGCACATAAACTTAGATTACCGTATACTAGTTGAAATAAGAAATAAATATTTCGTGGCATATACATACTTGATATAGATATTACTAGGACAATACTCTTACTATATAGTCAGGAAGATAAAGATAGGAAATATAGAGGATATCTACTAATAAAAGATGGCAGTTGTCGGCATGTACTTTGTTGCCATAATTTTCAGTCAACAAATTACTATTCACTGAACAGGTTTTAGCATGATAAGTGCTGCATTCAGTCTCTCTATATTTTCCTTTTTCATGCCAAAATTGACTGTGCGGGTTGGGCAACTTCAACTGTCTACTTTGGGCTTTTCACACTATACAGGTCTACTTTCAGTTTACTAATCCATACACATGTAAAAACCTGCAAAATAGTTTCCATGTGCTGTATAGATGCTTGGCCATACTATCGCTAAACATGAGAATACATCACTCAATAAGTTATAAGGGCACAGATAAAAGTCAGTTTCTTTCTGCCTGAATAAAGACCTGGACTGGGTACAGCTTTTTTAACTTCCTTCGAACAGCACGTTTACTAGGAACGATTAGTCAAAATGTGGTGGTTTAGTGAGAGAATGGCTAACCGCTGTTTTTCAGTTACATTCTGTTATGCTTGCTTTTATGTGTTTATTGAAAGATCTTTGAAACAGTGCCTTCAATAGGAAACCGCAAAAGGCGAGTTCTTTTGTATTCCCGAACATCAGAAATATAGCCGACGTTTTTATTCACTTTTCTATGATTTTCGACAAATGTTAGTGTCGGTAAAAAGCCTTCGAAAGAATGATTGTTCCAAAGTATGGTCTTTAACTTTTCAATGTATATTCTCCTTGTATTTCGGCTATTGAGTGCAAAACGAAAATGTGACGCACAATACTGACTACTGATTTGTGGGAAAAGGCTAAGGCTTCATTTATTGATTCTGAGACCTGAAATTTATCCTCTCGCGGTAAATTCATACCTGACCTAGTTGCTTTTAACCGACGAAGGAACACGAACTGATTCAATTGTGCGCGTTGTGTTATTCCATTTAGTTTCGTTCCCCAATCATCTTTTAAAAGGACTGAGACTGATTCACTCGCACGAGGTTTTGTTCATCTGCCTAGACCAGTTCGAAAAGGGGTACCTGTTGGATTTCCTGAGGACTGCGCAACAATGCGCATATTCAAATTCCGATCACGGAATTCTCCCCTTGTCTCAAGTTGCCATTATGTTCCTTTTACATTTGAACTGTACAACACAAGCATGAAATTTTCTACAACCACCAACGTGTACTGGCCTGACTTGGTTTTCATTTCCGATTGAGGTGTAGCGGATTCCAATATGAAATTAGTGCAGTCTATACAAAATTACCTCTACCCGCATTCATTCTGAAGAAAAGTGTTTGCTCGGAAATGACAAAACTTACCTCTTGGTGCGGGTTGAAGAACTGTACGAAGTTTTTCATTCAGGAATGTAAAATGATGCAAACGTAAAACAGTATGTCCGGATTAAACGGGGTTTGGAATGTATTGGGAGCTGGATGCGCCAAGTCTTGTGGTTTTTAGGGTGTTTCACATCAAAAAGTAACTTTCTGGCTACAGATCATAATTTGTCACATTTTGGTTATCGTGATTGAAAATGAACACACATACGGTCGAAATTTTGATTTGACATCACATGTATTCTCTATAGATGGCATTCGTAATGAGAATGGGTGTGACTGAAGCCAAATCCTGTCAACCACCGCTCGACTGAACAACTCCCATGCAAGCTGAAAAATCATTGGAAAACCTGGTGATTTCCCGAGAGTCTTCTGATTGTGAAATCATCTATGTCACGGGTCATCCGTGCCAGTCCCATTTTTCTTATAGTTGTGACAACGAATAATTACATCATAGACATATATTCGAATTTCTAGCTGGTAAATTGCTTGGTAAATATGAATTGCGGAGAAACCAAGAAGAGCATTCAAAGTGAATTTCAGATATGATTTTACTTTTTATACTACAAGAATATTGAGGATTCTTATAAACCTGAGATTTGAAATTTTCCAGAGATTTTAGAGTTTGAATAATATCAATGAAGAACTATTACGTACCGTTGCAGATCAGTGAATGATATCTTCATCATGCCTACTTTATTAGGTCTGAATCTGACCAGCATCAGTCAACTTGGTGGCCAACGGTAATCAATAGCCATTCTATTCAGTACCACGCAAATGAAGGTGGATCACCACCTGGTTCATCTCCCCAACTATCAGGAAGATATTTGCAATTGTCCTTGAAATTTCAACAGGATATGACCTTTCCTTTCATTCAGGCCTAAACAAAGGGATATGAACAACGTGTCGAAAGTTCGCGTTAATAATTCACATTTGTTCAGCGCAGTTCACTGTGGATAAGGCTGTCTCTGTGAACAATTGTCAAAGCAGATCTGCGGTCCATTTCGGTGTGCTTTTTCCCTGCCCATTCTGGATCGAGAGGCGATCGTTCAAAGTAGTCGGTCGAACATGACCGGCTACGCTAGGTGTACACATTCTATTTGATGGACCTACTGTCATGATTTCATCTTGCACAAGAAGCCACTCACTGAGCAGCTTAAATACATTTCCACCCGGTTCGTGAAATGTTTCTTTATGCACTGGTGACGCTAAATAAACAATTTTATTGAAAATAAACGCCATCTCGTAGCTGTTCCATCTGTTTTGTCATTATTATTCAAAAAGTAGACTCCCTTAGTTCCAGCCGGGGTCACCTGATAAATGGAATGCATGACGGCGAGTCACTCTTTAACACCAGGCTACCCGAACTGACTCTAAACGGGCTTCTCTGAGTCATAGATATGTGAAGTGGCCCCGGTCGGTCAAGGGTCCGGAACACAACCAACACAAAACAGTGCCCTTCAAAAGAGTCCTCAGTTATCCGTAGGTAATCCAAACAACATAAAGTTTGATTTGAGACTGCTATTGGACTACGCCTTGGTCAGTTGTTTGCAAAGCAAAAAATACTTTCAAAAGTTTTAAATGATTCACCTTTGATTTCTGCAACCAAATTCATGAGATGCAAATGAGAACACAATTTTTCTGTTTCTTTTTTCTCATTACGGTAAATCAATCCGCTCACTACCGTTGTAAATGTCCTACATTATTGTTCGCAACTTGGGCATTATTGCTGTATCGTGTTATTTTCCGTTGCCGCCTGCATAGAAAGAAACTTCAGGAGAATCGTAGTTGATGAAGAACGACTATGAACACGGTTTATTCGAACGAGAGCACAATATCTTTGTTTTTTCACTGTCTGTCGGGTAAGTTGCAGGCACACTTCACCCGTTCGACCTTTCTGGTCGCACTTCTTTATTGAGCACACTTTCTATTTCAAATAACTGACACTGACCGATTGTGTTTGTCTTATGGATGTTGTTGTGCGCTAGCATTAGATGTCATCATATTCAATCAAACTATTTTATTCAGATCGCTTCAGAGGGGTGTGTTCAATTTATTTTTCAATAGCTGGTTGGTATTTATAGAGTTTTAGGTTGTGTAAATGTGAGTGATTGAAGGGGTGAATGAACTAAAGCATCAGTGAAACAGATGATTCGGAGAAGCTTTACGTCGTTCAGAATCCAAGTGGTTATTGAATACTCCTATTTCGGATATGATGAGTGAAAGTAAAATGCCTGATTATGCATTTGTACCTACTCACTGTGTTTGTAAGTGTTCTGTGAGAATGCACACACATCATCATGTACGTTTTCTGTTGAATACATTTTAATACTAGTTTGCATCTCTTCGGCGGTCGGTTTTCTGTCGAGGAAGTCGTGTGCTGTTGGAGAATCATTTTTAATTAAAGCATTGTCGATATCATCGACATTTCTGAGGAGAGATCAAGCTATAAATAGATCACTCTTGTTATATAGGTATGGAGAATCATAGTGGAGCAAGATGTGCATAAAACCTAAAAGAACCCAAGTAAACATAACAGGACAATTTGTGTTAGTTTACTCTGATATTACCAAACCTACCGTTTGCGGTCAGCCGCAAATCTAAATGAGGATTCCGGAACAAATATAATAATGCCCAATATTGATCACAATGAAATCAACCAGGTATGAAAGCCACGACTGAGCTGCTGAAAAGTTTTGAATAAAAAACTGCTTTGTTCTTGAGACGATCGAACCTTTTTCTTATCACCTTGGCTGTGGAGTACTGGAATGAACTTATTCCCAAAGCTTCACTTCCTGAAAATTATACATTGTTTTTCTAGCGTACTTTGGGGTGAAATATGTGAAATTATGCACTGCAGTTTTGGATAATTAAGTTCCATTCAATGTTAAATGACCGCAGTTGCAATGATTCAATTTTGTGCACTAGCATCGTTTACAAATTGCAAAATTTAAACTGTAAAAATTATGTTGTATTTGAAAGTCGTGATTCATTTCAATGGCTCTTCTTAGTATTTATGAGAGAACGGATTATTCTTGGACTAATTGTATTGCTAATACTTCCACCATATGTACGCCATCATGGTCGTTGAATTTTGACAAATAAGCAAAGGACTACCTTTGTTTCATCGACGGAGTCAAATGAAAACTTTCTCTATTTGAACAGCGGATTGAATAAAACCAGACACTTTGAACCTATATTTGCTAACAATGGCGACCAACCCTGACGCGATTATCTGTCTAACGGAAATTTCAGCAGCATAAAAAAGGTTATCCTACTAACAGTGCTCTCTATGACACAAATATGATTACATCTCACTGAGTGCATCCGCCATTTTCCCTCTATTTCTGGACGTAACGATTTGTGCTGGATCAAACTCTATTGCTATATTCAATGCATCAAATTGCAGGCAAGGTAAAATTGCTTCTTTTATTCTAAACGTTTTATTACTTCAATATGTGACTTTAGATCTACCCAGTTTGGACGTGAAATAGTTGGTGTCAGGGAACAGTTGTGCTCGTGTTGAGTTGTCTTCATACTGTTTGGAGGATGCAAACCACATATGAAATCCAAAGTTTAGGTTGATGATCCAGAGGCCGTCAGCACTTCCTATCGTGTTCAAAGCGCTTCATAGGACTCCTTTTGGTCCCTTGCTTGATGAAACATTTGCTTTTTCGGGATTTCTTAGGTCACTTCAGTGTATTGTTTACCATTATATCTGGGGGTTACGTTAGTCATGTCCAAAGAGTTTATGAATTTTTCGTGGAAGCACGTAACCTCAGCCAAATCGTATCCTAATAAGGAGATAGTTGAATGCGTTATTCGGCCTCTCCGAGCCAGTTCGCATACAGTATTGGCCCACGTATAACATTCAACGTCATCTTCCTTGGAAAGGAATCCCTTTTAGGAGCTGGACTCATTTTGAGCAGATGATGTTGAGTACCCTCGAATGAATGCACAACTACATGATTTGTTGGTGTATGGTGACTTTTCGGGTCATGATACTGCATACTGAATCCATTTAGACAAAAGGCAGCCACAATAAAGCATTTTGGTACTTACTTCCGGTTTCTGTGGCAAAACACAAGACGATATTTTGTCAGAACAAGTGATTCTCGTATGATGTGTATCCATTCACATTTGAATTTGCTCTGACTGTTCGTACATCATATTTTTGACGTTAAAAAATGCGAAACTTACGCCGCTGTCTTTGCACCAGTTCTAAAGTAAAAGAAAGTCAATATGACTAACTAGCACAATTGCTTGTAATGTGTTTCGATAAATAAATTGCTTTTTCACTCATATACGTAAGCAAAATCAGATGACTGATGACTTATTCAGATTACAGGAAAAAATTGTAGTTTTCTATGGCCAAGGATGACATCCGATATGCCCTTACTGCTCCCATCACTTCACAGAGGTAATGAGGGATGCAAAGGTCACTGTCTGACGTAACTGGGTTAGACTGGGTGCGTTCCTCCAAAAAATTATACACCGCAACGAGAACAGATGACTACCAGCTGATTGCATGCGTTCAGATTATTGTAACGGGATTATCCCGAAGCAACCCGATATCTTCCAGATAAGCCAGCCACCGGCTCAAGAACGGTGCCCCGTTCAGAAGTACACATAAACGAGTGTGATGTTTTTGAACGCAATGGGAACACGGACTAGCGATTCTGGGTCTTTCAGTTCGCACCATGGACTATTCCAGTCAATACGATATTAGCGGTTGACCGACATATTAAAATAATATTGAGCAGATATGAATAAAACGTGAAATGTGACTACACTTAATTTATTCCGTGGTTTAGCGCACCCGGAAACAATGAAACAAAGTGTGCGGCAAAATATCAAACATTTCTCGATACTATTAAAAATCCTTTGCAGTAAACTTCATTTCATGGGGTTGCCAAAAACATACTCTTCCCTAGCAAATAAACATGGACGCCAGCACAACTGGAAATTCACAAAGATTCCACAGCTCGTTCGATCCCTTTCGAAAAGTGTTAATTTGCTACGCTGGTCAAATATGATCAGTGTTTCCAAACAGAAATCTCTTATTTATACACGTGCAATAGATCCACGACATCCGAAGCAAATGGTAGGAAATCTGAACAGTGCATTGATTTTGTTGATGGTGAATACGCATTGTAAAATGTTTACGTGTGACTGAGTGAATCGCAAGTTTCATAAGTCCCAGCCAATACGCAGAACGTCATCGAGAAATTTTACGATGGAAGAATGACAATCACAAGACTGAACCAGTCAGTTATAAAGCCAGAAAGGTTGAAAGGATTAGGCTGTCGTCATAGCAGAACTTAACTGGTCTGCCTATGTTGCGTTCAAGGACAGCCAATGTTTAATCGTAGCTGTTCCACCCGTATGAATGACGAAACACTGCAGTGAATGGCTAGCAGACAACATACAAATCCGACTTCAATAGGAGGTTCAAGCAGGCGCATGATGCCATACACTCCTAATTTCATGCCCCGGGCACATATACATTTATTACTGCCAATATCAATAAAATGGCATTCGTATCACTCTCCTAATTCAAATGCTTTCTGAATATACCGGAAGCCCTATCGGGGTGAGTGGTAATGGCATTCATAGGATTTAACCAAAAAATATCTTCTTCGCCGACGTCCACACAATGGTACGCTAAATTTACTCAGTGTCTAATTTCCTATCATAAACTTAACATATTTAGCCATTTGAAAGTGTTATTGGGCATTTGTGACGCACCCTACGTTGATTCGGCTAGTCATGAATGCATTATTTTGTCCTAACTGCTAAATCAAAATCAAGGTTATGTGAAGCTGCTCGAGTGTTTGCTTAACTGTAGGAAAAAAACCAGAAAAAGCAACGTGTTTTGTCACGTCCACGTACCGATAAGGGCTAGAAAGTAAACAGATGGTTTGGAAAAAATCTCATTGTGAATACCTGGCTCGTTAACGAGAGTTCTGACCATGAATAAATACTTGTGACCCTTCTTATAATAATAGTATTGTAAAATAATGACAACTCTTGATTTTTTTCCTTAATATCCTGCAAAGGTACAATGTGTCTCAAAATTGGCCGCAGTCAGTCAAATTAGAGAAGCTACAAACCGTTTCGGGAACCGGACCCGGCAAGTCGCACTTACAATTCTACAATAAATTTCTTTTGAATACTACCGGTTTGGGGCAAAAAGTTCCATTTTACCTGCACTTTTTATTTTCATTCGGAATTGTATATTGAATAAAATGATAGAAATTACCGTAACATATTTTCATTCCTAATTAGGAAAGAACTAGTAATTTACATTATGATGGATTGAATCGAAATTGAGCGCATTTTGTTCCTGCCTACTACATGGATACTCATAAATCATAACGGAATTGCAAACCAGAGAGACTATATAAAAACGGCAAAAAATATATATTCCCACGAAAAGTGTTCCACTGAATCTGCCACTCAATGAATACTGTAATCTGGAAGGCTAAAGCAAACTAAACAATTGGACACATCAATTTTCCACGATTTTAAAGTATAGAATTGTTTGATAATTAAATCCAAATACCCTGTATGGAAAACGATGTAATGGTGATCACCAATCGGGTTGTTGTTCGGTAATACACCATGCCGAGCAATTCAGAAACAATAAAAATTAACAGTATAAACAAGGGGATTCTTTGCAATGAATAACCCTGCGTGAGAGTCAAAGTGTGGGATGAATAAAACACGGAAGTCAAAAGTGATTGCAGCAGTCCAGGGCTAGGTTGCCTCTGGCGAATCAGCGTTTTCTGGATTTCCTTCGGATTTTATTAGCTCTGGAATGGAATAGATCTGCAAAATATCCATAGGTGTAAAATGTGATTTAGGATGCGGACTTGTCTTCCAAATGACGGTAATGAGGATATGACGGTAGTGAGAAATAATGTTGCATCGAACAAAAGGTTGGTCATGTAGACCAACTGGAACACTAACTATCACTGGTGAGTAGGGGATCGAAGGGGTGAAGTTTCATTCTACTATTATTCTATTGCGCAAAGAAATTGATCAGTCTCCAATAATGATTGCAGCACGTTTGGTTTCCAACCAATTTTAGTTGTCATGTGCAGTACCTGAATTAACAGCCTTATTGAAAGTCCACGATTCCGACCAAATTATTTGAGCGAACGAGTCAGATTAGAAATATTTTAAATTCGTGATAAGAACTTATCAGACAAAAGACATTCGTCGCTACCCATGAAGCACCGAAGTCATTTTCCAGGGACGGAAGGCGTAGAGCAGCAATGCTCCAAGGGCAATCCATTAAAGCAAGTGGAACAACCTTGACGGGATTCACAGTGACTTGCAAGTGTGATCGCAATAGTAGCACAGATTAAATAAAACGACTCAAACAAGGAATTCGGAATTTCGCCCCGGCGGACTGGGAAAACAATAAAGAGGGAAGTTTAGGCTGGGCGGATTGAATTTTTTGTTGGAAAGCAAACTTTGCAAAAATCGTTTTACTTTTAGTGTGGCACCCAATGAAGGCTGTGAACCAACAAGTGAATGTTTATGTGTGCTATCTGCTGATGTGCACGTGTGAGTACTTTGTCGGTTACAATTAGAATAGCCAATTTACGATAATTTGAAAGCTGTGTTATGCGAAGTGGGAGCCGAGTGAACTTCGTTACCGTGAATTTAATAAACTAGGTTTAAAATCACGCTTACCTTGAACTTCTGCAAAGTATAGGAAGCGAAAAGTAAATTTTGACTTGAGACTGCGTTTTTTTAAATATCAATTCACAGTACATGGTACCAGACTAGATTCACATGCGTTACAATAAAATGCTCACTGAGGGAGACTGACTGAAAATTTTGACAATCATCAGTTAAATGTGCACACGAAATCCTGTTTCATTTAGGTGCAACATCATCTGTTTGACTGCTCTACTTTTTGTCTTGCTTCTGACTAACCAGATTTGTTGTTAGAGTACTCGGGCGACATTGTTACACGCCAGTCGTATTCCCGATCAAAATGTTTGAATATTGAAAACAACTTTGTGTTCGATAGGTGAATTTTACTTACCTATGACCCTTATAAAGCAAAAATTCACATCAAGGCGAAAACATGCAATGTAGAAACCCGCGATTAGTTCTGTTCTCTCAGGTGCCCCGCTGTTCAATGTTGACTTCCATTAGGTCTTTTCAAAATTGTCGGGCGTAACAAGCATTCTACGAACATGGATTTATGTCCATTCATTAGCAGTACGTGTTCAAAATCCCTAGGTAGATTAGAATGTTGACGTCTTAAGTTCGCAAGGGTGGATTCTAACGTCGTCTTCAAGATCTGATGCTGAGTAACGAGAATGTACGGTGATGAAGCGTTAATCTAAGTTACCTCACCACGGAGTTGCACGTCTACCCCTGCTTCAAAATAATCCACCGAAGGTATTGAATGTCCATCTATTCAGTGTTTCCCAACATTTGCTCGTTCCAAATGCATTGATTTCACAAATGTGTTTATGGAAACGGTTTCTGCATAATCCAAAATATCATTCTTTATGGTTCTTTCATATCATTCCTAGGTATTCTTCTGGATGAAAATTTACATGTGACTGGTGGTGGCTTTGATGGAACTAGTACTTTGTCACTTTTGTCACTCGGAATAAGTGATGTTTGTGCCTCTTTACAAGGAAGAACTCCGTGCTAGTTTAAGCCGCTAAAAATTCCTTCTTCGTTATAGTTTTGCTCACAGCATGCCCCTTCTTTGTCCACTTATTGTTGTTGTGTTTCCATGAACTTCCTATATGCCCTCGATCCTCCAGTCTGCAGCAGTGTCCGCTGAAAGTCTAACTGAGTTTTTCAAATTGTGTTGCCCCAATGAAACGTTCTACATCTCCGACTACAGAGTTATCTGACGAACACTCAAGATACTCAGAAGACAAATTCAAAATGCTTTCATCGCTCGCCAAATTTCAGAAGACCGGAGATGTTCGCAATTCACTGAGATAAAGATAACGCTTTTACATGCTTTCTTTGCAAATGACTTTCTGCAAACCAAGATTTCAAAGCTTCTTCAGAACACCATAAGACTTTAGTGTGGCAAGAACAGAAGAATGCACTCATTGTGAGGTCAATGTGAATCATCCCAATGCTGCATTTATACTCCCCTCCAATGGAATCTCTCTATCCTATTCACTCTGTGTTTCAGCAGGTATTGAGAGTTTCTCTACATCATGCATTTTTTTAAACTTCTTTGCCAATCCAAAGCAGCTTTGGCCGCTGGTCCTTATGGTTTTCCTCCAGAGGTCTTCGCCTATGTTACTGCCCAGTTTGTTACATGGGTTACTAATTCGATTAGTGAGTTTCTAACCAAATGTTGAATTCGTAATTTTTCTACTCCAGTCATTATCATTTCAACTTCTAAAGTCTGTCATCCCTCTGTTGAACCAAACGCCTTTGCCCCATTTCTTTCAGTTTTACTGCCATCGAATTCACCAGCGCTGTCTTTCCCCTCTTTGGGTGCATCCGACTGCACCATTTTGTAGCAAATCCATAAGATCCACAAGTTCTCTCCCGACTATGGAACTACCTTCATAATCGAACCCAGCAAACTACATTCAGGTAAAACGCCTCAAGAAAACTTGTTAAAAATTCTGGTGTACCCCAGGGCATAGAGCTTATCCCTTCTCTATTTTCGAACTATATAAGGGGTCAGCTGCACCCAGCGCATTTAAATGTGCTAAAGATTTGATCTTTTGTCAAAACATTTCGTGTTACCCAGATTTCAAAATACTACAGTGAAGTCCTATGTCGAATATAACTGTCTGTTACCTATGGGGTCTAATAACGAATCCATCTAAATACCTTGAAAGTACTTGCCGTGCTTTTCGTTGATATTTCCTTACAGTTCCTGGTATTCTGAATCCAAAATCCTTACCCAGAGTAAGCTCTATCAAGTATCTGGATGCTAACTTAGACACCAACTTGAGATGGACATCTCACATGCAACACTGTGTTGGTACTCAGCGTTGCCTATATTTTCAAAAAAGAGAACTCACGCTAGTTCAGATATCACCAAAGACGGTTTCCAAGTTTATTGTTCTTTGTATTCTCCCGGTCATATTGTTTTGTTTACCCGCAATTTTTCCCAGAATTACCTTGCACAGAATCAATCTTGTGCGTACCGGGCGCACGCTCTGACCCTCAAGGAAGAGACAAAAACAGAGTTATTCCCAAATTTGGATGATGTTTAGTTTTTCTTCTCCACCCATATGCAACTAGGGCACCCTCTGTCCCATATTTTGTTTATCTTACCCCAAGTTTAGTAAGATTTTTGGATGAAATGTTGTATGAGAGCGTCTATCATGCAGTTACGGACTACGTACCACATTAGCTAATCTTTCACCAGAAATCCGTTTCCTGACTTGGAAGCTGTTGTGTCTCTTGGAAACCTTTGATGACTATTCGTGCCCAATTATACACTGCTGTATATCTTTATCGTTCCTATCTATCCACTCGTTTTGCCCTCCATACCAGATATGAAGTTGGTCCTGAAAGATGAGAGAACATATTGTTCCAGTTACGTGAAAACGTTGCTCACTTCTTGATACACAGTCTAGAGAAAAGGTTCCTATTGTTTCATCCCTGTACTACTTTTATTTATTCAAATATTTGTCTCATTTGTGACAAGTAGCTTATTTTGCTCGGTTGTTTTTCTGATTGCTCTGAATGATACGTTAACATAGACATGCAAAATGAGCCGACGAATTGCTACTTGAGCCGCTCATCACAGTTGTGCTTTGTGCTAAAAGATAATACTTTTTTCAGATGATCAATGTCACCTAAGTTGTTTAAGTCCAATTCAAAGTAGAGCTGAAATACAAGCACGTTTTCTGGCCATAAAAACAAAAGGTTCGATGGAAATCAATATAAAATTCTATTGATCTTTCACAGTGTTTCAGTTTTTTCCAGCCACTTTGTCATGTTGTTTCCTGTTGGCACAAACCGACACAAGAAAATCGTTTGTTACGTTCTTGACTTTGATTTCTTCCATACCCTACCTCTGGCATTGTGCTCACCAGGATAGTACTGATGGAAAACTCAGTTACAAGGCCTGGTGCTGTTGTATCTTGTGGTCTATCTACGGTCAGAAGCTATTTATCAGAAATACGTATATCCACATCTGAAACTGCAGTTGGGGGAACCCACCTAAGTGGCACTGGCACAAGAGCATGCTCTTAAGAATTGGTTTTAATCGGTGTTAGACTTTACATTGGAACTTGTTTTTGAAGAGAATAATCTGTCCATAACCGTTCATTCTTCAGTATGCAACCATCGTATATGAAATGAGTGTGTCGAAAGGATCGTATGTAATTCAGATTCGACAAATTCTTTTCGGGGGGAGGGCGGGTTGAGACTTGGGACTAGATCTGCTTGTTGGTCTGCACGAACGAGTTGTTACAGTAGTATGGTTCAGAGCTGAGTCGTTGGGGTGGGTGTGGCTGACTGGCCATCAGGGTGATTGGATGGCTTCTCTGATTTGTCATTTACGCAGACCAGAGGCAAAAAGAAGGAGACTAACCACCTCGACGGTAGCCAGTTTGTGAAAAGTGGTGTGGTCATAGGATTGAGAGGTACTCGAGAAACCACTTGGAAGGCTGAATCTGAATTTACTTAGCAACCTGAGTCTCCGCAGGAGTGCGAGGGTGGCAGTCCTTATGCTTCTTGTTCCTCCGTGTTGGAGCCTCCGCGGACAACACTTATTTGAGAGTAGTTACCTTGCTGCTCGGCTAACAAAATTTGCATGGTATTCATCCTGAACAAAGTGGTTATCAATGATGTGGTCAGACTCGGCAACACATCCCTAGAACTTCACATTCATTTGGTACTAAAGTTTTATCTATGCTCTATTGTAGTTAAGATATTTTGTGTGTGCTTGAATAGAGTTGTACGGTATGTAATGCTTACTGAGGAGCTTAGCGGTTTGAAACCGAGTACTAGTATAGTATGTTACAATTCACAATGAAAATTTAACGCCCAAACCACCATCCAAAACCAAGGAATGATTCTACTGTTGATTCATCCTTGTTGTTCAGTACATAGGCAAAATGACCTGCAGTGGCTCGAACCCTGGGCGAACGATTGTGAGTCAGACACTTGAAAACCAGACTATCCGGGCTGGCTCTCAAAGGTTTGTCGAACATATACAATACATGATATGGCGCCCCTCCGTCACCGGAGCTGAACGGCAACAAGTCATTCCCCCTCAAAACTATCGACTACCAAGATGGACGCTTTTTCTTCTGGGGCTTTAGTAAAACTAAGGAATTTCGTTTAAAGAAAGCCGCTTATTTCGGCTACTATAAATGTTAGTTTTACGTGATTAGAGTCGCATACTAAGGGTGTTTTTGAATATTTTAAAATAAATCCTAAAATTTGCTGCCCATAAGATGTCCATGGTGACAATCTACTTAGTCGCAGAGACATTGCTGCTACCGTTACGGATGATCAAATGGGCTTAGTCCTGATCCTAATTGCCTAATTTATGAAAGATGTTCGTTTTAGTTGACATTAGCCTGATACGGCGCAACGGATGGTTGACGAAAGTGAAATGAATTGGTTTCAATATTTCGGATGCAATTGCAGAACGTACCATTAAGCGATATTTTACACTTCTACCCATTGCATACATTCCCTGAAGTGATTGTCCACGAAATGATTGATCGTTGGAGACGATAGACCCAAACTCATCCGATTTCGTAAAAATTGAAAGAGCTTGTACATTATCACCAATTAATAAGCGTCAAACACAGTCGGAATATCGTGAGGGTAAAATGTTTTCAAAGACCACGGACAGATAACAATACTAATAAACGATGTCAGCTCAAGGCTCGAACAAATAACTTCGAAGAACCACGAAGAACCCCTAATCAAATTCTCGTGTGACTGGTTTTCAACTTCGTGCCATAGTTAATATTTTTGGGTGTTCACGTATGACAAGTTCTTTGTTGTATTTCTTGAAGGTTTCGAAAATTTACTGTGTTGTATAAACAGATGTGTGCTGTAATTCATTATCAAGCAGATGCTGTTTTGTTGAAAGCAACGGAACTAATTGACCAGTTGTTTGTAGCGGTATAACACGAGGACAAGTTCCTTCAACACTTGGAAGTTTTTTCGTTACACGAGTAATCAATTAGTCTCCAAGCTGAACTGTTACCAAACAAGATCTGCTGGAAATCTGATATTCTGATGAAATATGTTAACTAGAAGTAAGTGCAAAACAGAATTGTCTTGTTATATTTACGTTTGTATTGTTTCCTGAAGCAAAATTATGGTGTTTCCGAATACACATTTCTGAATGAAGAAGTTTATTACTCACTTTCTGTCCTCAAATTTAAGTCTGGAATAAGTGTGAATTGTTGGATGTTGAGGTGCAACATGCCGTGTGTAATGATTTAATGAAGATGCCCGGTTTTTCAAATTGAGACCAAGGATACAGGGTCCTCGTGAGGTACTAATTATTTCGTACTGATCTCGTAATCTTTCCGATGAAGAGTAATACAGTGTGGAAAATGATATAATTACACTTCAATAATCTACCTAGAAATCTCTTGGAAATATGTGGTTGCATTAGTCTTGATTTTGTACCCCAGAAGGCTTAAAATGCAAGTTGTTTTTATTAATAATCGGTGATTTTACTATTCACCCAATTTCAATAATCCTGATGTCCATTCTTCAAAACTAGATATGTTGTCACTTTGATATCATCTTAGTGAATGCCAACGTACGAGTGACAACAATGAAATTCAGGCTTTCATTTTCTCGTCATGCCTCGGGTGATCGTCCTTGTAGTCAGCGCACGCAAACAGCGCAATGGAATTCAGCATCAGTTTCTATACTCACCGATATTCTCCCGGATGTACGACTTTAACCCATAACGGTCTTTAGGTGACAGATAAATCCAAAGTTTTAGAAATATGAGTGCCGAATGAAGAAACACTAGCCACCATTTTTTACTTGCAAAATATATTAAAATGGCTTGAAGACCGGCTAAGCAACAATAAGGTAGTACAAATAAGAATAAGCTGATTGCTCAATAGTCACTCTCACGTCGTCACTTCTTTGATCAATTCTGTAGGCAGTACTCATCCAATCGGTTACAATTGCGGACATCGAAATGAAATTCGTGTTTTCAGTTTCTGCTTATCGCAAGTCATGCGTGAAGTTTTCGCAAGCCATTCTACCACACTCCTGTCAACAATGAGGAATCACCAGATGTGGCACTGCATGAAATTGAAATAATAAATGCCTGTCCAATGACCCATGAGGCATAACGATTTCTTTTCTACATGTATCGATGACCTCAGTTATTCGTAACCAGAAGAGAACCATGTTGTTCCACACTCCTCAGGTGGACACCTCGATTCTTCGAACTGCCTAATCCACTAACATGTGGCTTGTGTGTGTGTTACCATTGGATAGCCAATACAAGGTTTTACTTTGACAAACAGTTACTGTGAGAGCCAAATCAGTCGAATGAGAAATGAGTTATACTGAGTTCATTTTACCACTACTCATCAATTACAGAAGGATGGTGGGAGATGAGTCTTTTGCCCAGTTGTAGTGAGATCAAAGATCCGAGGAACTTTTGCATCAACTTGAATTATATATGACGTTGAAAGTACCCACTGCAGCCCATAGGACCCTACAGTCTCATGAATTGTTCTTCGCTGTGAAAGATTCAAAACAAATGCATGCACAGTGTGGGATTCATCCACCCACCCTCTACTGGAGGCTCTCGTAACAACACATCCCTCAATAACTGACACGATGATTTAGATGAGCTTCCGCTGCCGCCTAAAGATCCTTGTATTTAATTCATATACATATATATATATATGTTTAAATATAAATGTATATAAGTATGGAGAAAGTAAACTGCACCTCTTGAAAAAAATAAGACTCCGTTTATCGGAAAAAATATTTCCGCTCTCAAATAGTATGAATACCGGGGCTTAAACTGAAGGTGGCTACGCCGATAGGTTTCATCAAAACTGCGTAGGTTTCGTTAGGAAATTCACGTTTTTCTGTGCATTGTTATGTATGTATAACCATTGCCGAGAAATTGTAATGTGACTAAAGTTCTAATAACGCAAAATCTTTATATTTCGTGATCAACTCATGCATTTCTGGAATCCATTAATAAAATAAACACTCCAGTTGCATAAAGGTTGATCAGTTCAGTTAGCTTCAAGCGCGCTGTTTTCACTAAGCACAACACAAAGTAAGGAGGGGTAGCTTTAAACATTTCGTTTCTCCAAATTCTCCTTCGTAAAACTATTTTTATTAGTTTCCGGCATATAATTTCTGAACCGATAGAAACAATTTACAGAGTGTTGACTTACTCATCGGATCAATTGACAGACCTGAAAGTTACGGTGGACACATCTGTCATACCTTTTGCATTGCATCGAAGTGCTTTTCGGAAAATAGTCATGTTTTAAATGCCTTAAGTAGCACGATCGCCATTACATTTTTCTTTAAAAATTCATTCCTAGTACGGATATTCTGAATACATACAATAGTTTTGTCACTTTAAATCATCGCATTTATTACTCAAGCTTAAATGAATAGCTCAGTTTAGCTTCTGCATTTCCAAATGAAATGCCCATAGTGATTGCAGAAAATCGCGTAGAAATGCGGGTTGGGGAGACCTCTGTGCTGTTTTGAATAGCGCCATGATATAAGACAGTAAACAATTGGATGGTTCTAATATCTCATCAAAATTGGGTAACAGAATTTCAAAAGTAATGCTCCATTTTTTGCTTGCTGTCTTACACGAATCGCAAGTGTATGGGTACATTCGTTACGCATCTGTTTAACTACCTCTGTATGTCATTGCGTGCAGCTGACTGCACTAAACTGACTTCACTAGGGTCCACTTCGTGAATGTACCTTCACGAACCAGTTATCTAATTCGTCTTCTGTTTTGATCAGTACACAGCAATGATCTCAGCGCTCCTAACATGCAGTGCGATAACTCATTTTTTACAGAGCTTTTGGCAATATAGTTTGGATGCTCTCCATGCATGTCCGTTCGAATCTCCGCGAGGCTGTCACCTTACAAAGAATTTATTTAGAACTACTACGTTTAAAGTGTCCAAAATCAATAAATTCGTGATTTGTGTGAATGAATAGTAAAACTGATTTTATTTCCTCGGGTAAAAATTACGCATTGAACCGTATATTCTACTGTATAATAAAATAAAAGTATGGAACTCAGTTCGTGGGCTGCGAACGTGTTAATCATTTAGCTTTAGTAAAATTCCACTTATTCATGTAACACAGCAGAACTTGCAGTTTCACTCAACATGTCGCATTGCAATTTATACTCACCATTTAATTCTGAAAGTAGCATCAACGGGCATGATGTATTATAACTGTGAAATTTGCTTTTTTACACTGATTGTACTGAGGGCAGACCACGTGAAACTTCAGTAAGAAGAATAACCTATTTTATATCAATGAATTAGCGGTTGAATAATCATCTACCTCTCAATTCTTGCGTACGCCAATGCCATACAAGTGACTGTTTAAGCGAAGCAACAGTATGAAAATCGTTTCTGGTAGCTTAGTTGCTAACTTCAGAGGAAAAAATGTTCTGTACACTGGATTGAATCGTCGTCTTGGATCACATGGAACGAAATTCCAATGAAAGGTAAAGTTACATGGTTTTCCTAAACTTATTCTCGTTGGTAGTTTTAAACTGGCTCCACGTCCCAAAAAAATAACAATAAATGAGTTACGCTGAGAATTATCCGTGCTTGTATTTGCGCATTTTCTGTTTTGCTTCACCAATCCTTCTAGAGGTTTTGGAAGAAACTTCTACAAATGTGGATCAAAATCAGATAATTCTCATTAGCACTTGTTGGTGAATTCATCAGAACACTGGTTATAATCTGTGATGTGTATTTTTTTTTCACCTTTCCATCTATGCTACAATAATTACGTATTTCGGATATATTGGTCATTCTACGCACTCCTATTTAAGCTTATTGTTATCCAATTAAGACGCTGTCAAGTGATGGCGGTGACAACTGCCAGCTTGTACGTCGAACGGAAGAAGATTTGCAGCATTCAAGTAGAGAAGCAAACAGAGGATTATATTATCAGTAGGCCATGTTGAAACTCTTAAGGTACTGGATGGAAATAAATATGATACAAGGTGGCTTATCTCTGGTAATAATTGTGAAAAATTAAGGTTTTATCTATGCGCTACCATTTTTTAGCACCGGGTAATAAGAAACGGAAGATCGAGTACAGTCACATGTATCAAATTATTTTTATGGTCCGAACCCCTGGACTGCTCCCTAGTTTTTTATTTTACTGTAACTGAAAGTGGAACCGCGTATGAGTAATCATATCTATAACCGAATACATAGAATTACTGTAGTAGTGCAGATTTGATACTAACAAGCTCAGCTGAGTCGACGTTACTGCGCACTGATCCGAGCACCTTAGATTATGATGAACCTTTTACAACCTTTACTGCAAGCATACTAATCAGGAACGGTTTAAAGACAAGCAAGTAGACTACAAATCACCGACAGGAAGGGGACAACAATATCTGATCTGTTTTGATGTCATACGAAAGTCATGTGGCCGAACGTACCCACCCGAGGCAGCTTTCCGACTTTGTAAACGCAAATACACAAAGAAAAGATATTCGTAATGAAAGATTTCAGAGGAAAAGTTTCCTGACGAGCAGATAAAGATACATCGGAAATACCATTTTAGCAGGAGATGCAGTGTGTCGTATTAGGACCCTATTTACTGTGGGTCATATCACAGTACTGATAAAATTGATGCTTCAAAATACAATTGATTCCTTTATCGGTATTACACTGGATGACAACGGGTGCGTTGATAAAAGTTAGTGGTCTTGAGAATTTCAAAGACTTTAAATACGCGTTTGTTGTTATTGTTTTAGGAGACGACTTTATATGAGATATCTTACCGATGCGCTCTGTGGATTGGCCAGGTGATGTTTTATTTGAATAAGACATATGACACGTGACACTTTCCATTCAGTAGATATAAATTCAATTGTCGTTTATTTCTTTTTATTCTAAATTTTGCCTCAATGATTAAATAATCTTTGAAATCGAACTACAGGAAGCCGGTTATGAAGTTAATTCAACAGGATATGCAGTTGCAATCAAAATTTATGCAATATAAAATGTTCGAAAAGGAATTCGCCGTTGATAGCTACCAAATCCCTTTTGCACCATTCAGTTCGACTTCTTTCCTTTTGCTATTTTGAAGTAACATTTGTGGACTTTATCGATTTATCACACACAGGACTTCCTGATAGAACCTAATTATTATTTCAATGGGATTTATTATCTTTAGATTAGTAAGAGCTCTTGCTTGGTTTCAAGGAGCTTCTCCAGTAGATGTTAAATAGTTCGGTCAATTTGTGGGTGGGCTGCGAGTTCTGCCCTGTGCATTGATAGTGTGACTAAATTAAACATTCAGTCTGGTAATTGTTGGATGTGCAGAAATTAAAGCTTTGTGTGCAACTTTTTTTGATAGTAAAGTTAGCCTTTCTTGTTGCATTAGTTCATATATTACTGTTGGTCTTAGTGGGATCAATAAACTTTACCAAGCCGCCATGGATACGCATTCAGGCCGCAAAAGTCAGATTTGGAATAGACAATGTACTTCTCTTGGTTTCAGAACGTATGTTCAAAGTTGCTTCCAAATGGTTGAAATAGACAAATAATATATTCATTGGCTTTTTTAAGATTATTGACATATGTCCGTTGTGCCATATATTTTCCAAATAACTGATGAAAAAAGCTTGTGGTACTTGAAAGTAGAACGGAATGTTCTTTACTCAGGTGTTGGGCATTTTCGTAATTATCCTTGACTAGGAACAATTTTAGCAGTTTATTCATTCATGGCTGTGGAATCAGGATATTTCGGTTTCAATGGCAGGCAGTACCGACACAAAGTGATATCGACAATCAACCATACCAATAGGTTACACAAAGACAGGTTCTAAAAGATAAAGTTTGGCGTCGTGAGAGCCAAATTACTTAGAGAGCCGCAACCCAACTTAAAAAATGTTTCATTCTGCGCACACAAATAATGTGATGATCTGAATTCCGATTGCGAATTCAAAGAAAAGAATTGCCCATAATATGTGCCGCATCTACTGATCAAACTTCCCTTAGTTCACACGTGTTCAGCCACCTAAGCAAAGTCCTAATAAACAGAATGAAATGTGAAACCACACCTGACTCACCAATTAAGTCTGTAATATTTCCCGTTTTTTCGACAATTGGAAAAATAACAGGAGTTTTCAGTGGACAATTTCTCAGATGAGGCCAGCAATGAAATCAATTTAGTCTCCGTTTACCAGTAACTGTTATCCATGTTAATACACTCGACCACAGCTTTATATCACAAAAGATATCAGCGCAAGCAGCATGAGATTAGATCTATGTTGAATGCTAGCCTAAGGAGGGGATTGAGTGGAGACTGACTTCATCCGATGATTTGTGAAGAAAACCGTTGAAATATGTTTGCAGTATTTCTATGACATTCATTAGTGATTTGCAGGTATGTGCCCTGTGGGACGAATTACCTTTCATGGACATTTCTGTTCTGAGTGCTCTGGAATACGTCACTATTTGAGTAAATTACAGAAAGTTAGTTCTAAATCTGAAGATAGAGAACTTGCAGTTGGATGTTTCCTGTGCTCTATTTGAGAATTTCATATGTGCTTTTAACGAGGACAAAATATTGTACATTCGAACAGATATACTGAAACCCAGTGGACAAATGTGTTTTAGGAATGGGGATTCATATTCCGTTTTTGGATTTGCAAGAAGATAGTCATCAAGACGGTGTAAGCGGGTTTACTGCCTTCCGGGATGAAGAAGAGTCGGACGGACGGTTCAAACCAATTTCGTCACTGAGCAAACAACACTTTCTACTTCTGAATACTACGGCATTTGGTTTAAGTCTACATTTTCATTATTATAAGCCAAAAGTCAGAAATCTGTGTACTCTAGAAAAATATTACAGTGATATGCGGAAACCCTGGCATTCCACAATCACCAGGGCACGGATCAAACATCACGTCAGCATTCTCTTGTTGACAGCTGGGTGCCAGGTTTTTAACTAAGTAAGTTTGTTCAGTTTGTTAACAATATCTTGAAGGTAATATCCGCCACACGACATTAAGATGGCCCCTGCGGACAACTCAACCATTGCCAAGTCGCAGTGAAACGAATGTTTCTCTCATCGCCGTTAAACTTCGTGTTCAAAAATGCAGCTGTTTGGTTTCACTGACCATAATGTGTAAAGCTTTCAGAACTTTTACCCTGCCAACAGTGTGAAGATATGCACTTTTCTATTAAAATCTTCTACGAATAAGAGTGATGATTATCGCTGGAATTACCGTGCGCACCTGTGATCTTGAAACTGCATACTGATAAGAAATGTCCTGCAGCTGATCAATTTAGATCTTGATCTCTATCGAGACATCTTCTATCTCCTAGTCAGGAGTGAAAGTGTGGATAGTCAAAGCATTCGCATAGCATACTAAATGACGTGACCAGTGTCATACAAACGTTTGTGGTCTAGCATCTTGGATGGACTTCACCTCGTAAAAATAATTATGTGTGGGCTTTGGGTTTAAAAATGCGGGCTCAAAATCTACGGCAGATAGATGGAGATTGTTCAGAAGTAAAAACGCCAGGGATACAAACAATGCTGTGTTTTAAAGCTTAGGTTAATAAATGTTGGTGGTATCCAAAATGAACAGCGTATACTGGCGCCGGTTTACACATCGGCATGTTATATTTGTAAAACACTTTGATATTCTGCATGGGAATGAATGATATACTAAACGTAATTTAAGCGAACATCGTGGTGACTGTCGGTGTTACTTCAGTCCAAGTTAACAATATTCCCTCATCTCAATCTTGCTTCCGTACGTGATTCACTTTCGTGAAAAGCCGGTGAAATATTATGGCTGGCAAATAGTAATTTACTTCAAATCATAATAGTTGTGAAGTTGCAATGTTATAAATATTCGATATAATATAAAATTCCTCATGCTGTGTGAAATTTTACACGATTGAAAATCATGGAAGCTTTGCACAGCTGCCCAGCCGTTCAATATGGAAGTCGCTCGCTGTACGAGAAATGTCTTGCTAACATTCAGAGCCAGGGTCGAAAAAGCGCTACATCGTGTGATGTTTAGTTTTGATGAATCGTTTAGAACCAGTCCTGTCAGTCTTGTGGTTAAGGTGTTCGATTCGTAATCGTTTATCCCGGGTACAAACCCCAGTTAGGGCTCGTTGGATGTGCCGTGCTGATGACTCTTAACGACGATGAAAGAGTTGTGCAGTCCTTCTATGGTTTCCAGTGGTATGGAAGTTCACACCGCATGTGGAATCTTTTCTCTTACTACTTTCATAGAGATTCCTTCAATTATTGGGGATATTCGTGTACGCAAGCCAGATAGCCCCAAAACTGAATTACTTACATTTGGTCCCTGTTATATAATCAACGGTAAACATTCGGCAAAGTTATTGGATTGTGAGTTTTTGTTGATACAAATTATTCGGCTCGAAAGCTTGAAACGATATGAGCATACTTTGCTCCTAGAAGACGCGATCTGGAGGACGTGAGATAATTGTTTCTGCCCTCTTGAGTTATTTGCTTTGTGCATAATCGTGCTTTTAAGTTTTCTCTTAGTCAGTCTGAGCAAAACATAATAGGGGATGTTTGATCATAATGGAGGGAAAATTCCAACACTTTCGAATGTGATGGCATACGTGAGTAAGGGGAAAGTTAGCTACAGTGTTTTCAATAACCTCATAGATCCAAGTATAAAAAAACACCATAAATTGGTCTTCGCTGTGGAGCATTTTCGTTTTTCTGAGATCAGGCCGACTGCAAAGATCTGTTTTGTGACATTGAAGCTCTCTTCTTGCCTGACTTTTCTTCACAATAACATACTGGACTTGGGAATCTGCCGGATCCTTCAAAAGTGTCCCGCTGTAAATTCACCAAGTCCTGTAAATGTGTTGGTTTTCCAGTTGTAATTTGTCCCAAAAGAACATATTTCCTGGTAATTATGTAAATAACACGTATTGAAGAGACACGCTCTTGTTATTTGCCGTTTACACTGAAGCCAGTTGAAACTAAGATGAATAGTTCCATCATAACCACTTTCTCCCCACAAAAACATTTTTAGATAAGATTATCAAAGTTTTGAAATCAATAATTCTTGCACATACCAAGGTGGTTCCTGGTAACTTCAATACAAATCGCGGTAATAAGAGTGTAAAAACATTGCTTGAATACACGTCTATTTAGTTAAAACAAAAGAAAAACAATGGTACAATTATAACAAGACTGAATATCAATCCCATGAGCTTTTCGTTCCCCGCTGACACACCTTTGGTGTACGAGAAGTGAATTCATTTTTTATCTCAGTTATCGAAATGTACACCTGTTTGGGAGTGTATTACATTGACAGAAAGTAATATACCATTAATAACCCGCTGTTGCTCTTTGAAGCCATGCACCAAGCTCTAGAAATAATTCCCTATCTGTGCTCTTGATCCGTATCCCGTTAGAGCTTTCCACGTTTCCACTTGGGGACTTTACAGCGGTAAATCAATATCTGCGGTGTCACTCTTTATTCGGATATGACGGCCACAGTGTTTATCTAGAGCACAACCAATATATTTTCTATGTTTCACTGTAAATTATCGTGAAAAAATAATAAAAATCTCGGTGAATATTTGAGCCAAACCACCAGAAACAATGATCTCTGTAAAATTGGCATCTTAATGCTATTCAGTCGGCAAAATGACGTTATAAAAAATGTAACTAATCACCATGGATTCCCAGTGAACCTCAATTCATTCATCTTCATTTTCGATTTGACGAATAAATGGAATAGGCTCCTTGGTCGTCGAAAGAATCCTCTACCTTCAAGAAATATGTGGAAGAAACCACGTTTTTCTGAAGGTCCAACAGTAAGAAGTTTCACTTTCCAAGTTCGTAGTGAACTAAGGACCGGTGCGTAAAATCGGTCGGTTTGTGTGATCCATCATTCGTCGGTCTCGTCTGACATTTCAGTTTGTTCAGAAGGATTCAGAGGTGAACCAGTCAAACTGAATGATCTATTGAGAAATCTAAGTGTTTTAGATGGAATTTACGGAACCCATATCGTATTACTATGGCGTAATCAACCAAGTGCCATCTAAATGAGGAACAGGATTGATAACAAAAGACTGATAACGAGTTCAACAAACGATAATTTGTGACTGGCATTAGTATGCTTTATATTTGTACTTTTTTGTTTTATGATAGAGACCTTGGTTGCCTTAATACTAATGTCAGATTATACTGAGGGTCGAGCAAAATCAGGTTATCTTATGAAGGTCGGATTACAGTTGATCGGTGCTTTCATGAGTCATTCACAAAAAAATCTGTATCGTTCGGACAACCTAGTCTGGCATACGTATTTTAAGTTTTGTGGAACAATTTTCCCCAAAGATCAACAAGATGAGTGGTATACTTACGAATCCACGGTCGGTATTCGGCTGTTCAAGACGGATTGCAAAGAAAGTTTCTGATTAATTCTGAGCTTTTACGTACGCTCGTGCTGATCTCGGCCACAAAGCGAATGAGATAAATACATGGGTGAATCGGCCGAAACTCGAAGCAAGGGGATTAGTCCATTGTGCCAGGGGCTCAAAAACGGGTATGATTAAACAGCAAAAAGAGGTTTTAAGGCTTACCAGAACAAATAAATTGACCAGATCTTCCCATAAATGAGCAGAGATTTGTCCAATAATTTCAACGATGTGGGCAATTTCTTTTCAGCTTATTATGCTGGAAAATAAAACTAAGCGTATCTCAGGGTAGAATAGCTTAAGCAGTTAGTAGAAACTCTCGAAGTTACCCCTATTCGTGATCCAGGAACACTGTTCTGAATAGTTGTAGATACAACGCCATGCTTCTGTAATAAACCACCAGAAAGTGTGGAATTAGACGGACGTTTAATGACCCAAAACTCCCTCATAATTTTATCCTGTAGTTTGCAGGAATAGAAATCAGGTTGATTCCCGCAACGAGAACCAACTATGTGTTTGCGTCAGACCGGTTTTAACCCAGAACTCTGCTCTTGTTTTCCGTGTGACTTTTGACAAGAATATATCATCAGTCATCTTGCCAGCCCTCTCGGATGAAGACCATAGTTCGGATTATGCGAGTTACTAAAAAGGAGCCCACTGCTGATTGTTGATGAAGGTGAGGCAGCCAACTTCGCTAGGGAACAATACGTTCCGCTATAAGTATTAAGCTATTGTATCTGGAGGACAGGACAAATATTCGTGGTCATTACCACCTATGCATGTACCTGTGCGCTTCATTGTGCCTTGGTTATTTATTCAGTTAACTCGGCTAACCTTCAGAACGAGGACTCATGAAACAATGGTGACCTTGCGATCCTAAAAATAGACTGTTCGCCCAAGCATGCTCATTGAAATTCAAATGAGGTTACAACCACAAAATACACTTCACTCTAAAAGAAATTGCAATGATTCATTGTTGATCACCGCCGAGGCGATGGGCTTGAGGCTCACTGCGAAACATGTAAAACACTAATGCCAATGAATATCTGCAGGTTTATTGGGTTAATTAGGTCTTGCTGTGTCGGCGGACGATTATGTGTGATAATAACCAATGTCGTGTGGTTTTACAGCCGCGTTTGATAATTACTAGTTAGTGGCTACATGTCACGTGTAATCTCCTGAACTGAATAATCTGAACTGACCTCAAGCGGGGCTTTCTTCAAAATGTACGTTCCTTAGCCGATAAGATGTATAAAACTATTCCACTGTGTTGTACTGATGTGGTCACCTTTGACGGTTCTACCTGGATTTCAAACTAAATTTACCTAGTGACTGATAAATATCAGAGAAATTGGGTGAACGACGTCATAAAGCCGAATTACGACACATTATGTAAATAGCAAAACAGATAGCACCATTCTTCGAGAAACAGAAAAACGTGTGGGGTTATTTTACAAGGTTGGCTTTTCATGATGAGCTTATCGAAGACAATTTCCCAATACCAGGTCTGTACCCCAAATACAAATACAGTTCGGAGGTAGATAACTGCCGGTTGCTGCTGCCCTAATGCGTACTATACTCAGTTCTCTATCAAGGCTTGATGGAATTTCTCCAAATCTGCCGGACTTTCACTAGGGCTACTGTGGGCATCGATAGATTTCATCCAGTGGGCAGACTTTGTGCAAAGTGCACCCAACATCCAATAAAAAGACCTGAGTAAAGCTTAAGAAAATATTCACAATTTTATTTAGCTGGTCAAACAGTAGACTGATTTTCAAGATGGAACATATCTTTTGTCGAACTTAAGTTTAAATCCGTAAGTTTTCTCTGTTCATGTTTCCTTTATCGAGTCCTTCTTGTTGTTATCAGAAAGATGTGGTTGCATGTGAATAACAAAGATGGCTACTTAAAGTATTGGTTACTTTTAAATTCAATATGTATAGACTTATATGCAAGGGTGAAGGAGTACACCAAAGTGAGTTTCCATTAGGGCCTTTTAAAGTGCTTCTTATACTTAAGAGTACATTTTGCCTCGAATGCAGCAAAACTCACGGAGTTTTTTGGTGTTACTAACTAAAACAATTTGGTAAACACAAATTTTTGTCATACAAAACTTAAATCCAGATGGCTATTCATGAGTACTGTGTTGCTATGGATAAGAACGTCATATATTTATTGACTTGATTCATTCGTCAACAAAATGTGCCCTGGTAAAACTGGAAATATTGCACATGTGGAGTAGGAGACAGAGGCTGTTCTATATCTCTTTTGTGTGGTATCATCACCGAACAACTCATAAATGATTACGCGTAGATGCACGCTAAGCCTGATCTCATTTTACTTGTTAGGCAATAAGACCAGAAAAAATCAGGTAAACCTTTAAGCGGGGAGGCACACCAATCCTAGATGTTAAAGTGGCAATTCTTGTTTCTTGCATACGCAGTGGTATGGAAAAACAACGAGAGGAATCGGTTCTACAGCTAATTCATAATTTTTGTACGAAGGCCGAATGATGAACCATTACGTGAGCTAAATGACTCCGATTCTGATTGAAGCTTTCAGGTGATTCGGCATTTCAAATTGAGTAGAAGTATTTCATCCTCGTACAAGTCCGTACTGAAAAGACGGGGATCATAGAATCTACCAAAGCAGATAGCAGACATAAATTGCGAGATGCAAGCATTTCCTTTTACCTTCTCAACAGCATACTTAAAATACGCGGATAGATGATCGAATGGGGACAGAGAACACCACGGTAGGAACAAACAGTGACGGTAGCCTCTCAGATGTACCAAATCATTTCCTTATCTATTCGGTGTTGGCTGCCCTTATGCTGCTGTTCTGGTCCCCATTAAGCAGGGATCCGCATGTTTTGTGTACGAAAGTGAGAAGATTAAAATCAATATCAGTTTATTCCCTCTATCTGTTTTTATAAAGAGGACCCATGGTGCCCAGTGTTTTAAATCCTGGAGTCTGAATTCGTGAGAGTGAAAAGCTAATGAATTAACGAAACACGGACAACGCATATTGTGAAATTCTGATAAGCAGCCGGATACAACTGCTGGGTTGACTTGTTCCTCGAATACAACTGCTGTTGTTTTATTACGATCTTTGCAGATCTTTGATTGAGTAATCAGCCCATTATACTTAGCATTATCTCCCTTGAATATGTATTGAAGTTTGTTTCGATAATAAATATTGATCTGCCGGGTGAAAGTTAGTTCTTTCAATACTATGTTCACGTCACTACCATACTCAAGGGCAAAACTTTATTAGCACTAATTATCCAGCGATGAATAATCAATAACTGATCATGTGATTAGTTATCTTATTTTCTATCGGAAAATTTGAAACCGTAGGCGGGTTAGCACAATGATTATGTAAGTAACAGTAATGTGACGTATTATTCGTCACACATTATCTGACTCATTCCTCAATTGAAACCCTCAGGTAATAAATGGAAACAAAGGGAACCCCTGAACAGATCATATAATCTAATCAATTTTGACACAGTACTTCACTCTACCTGCTTTCCTGCTGTAAGCAAATATTTAACATGTTCCTAAATGAATGACTTCCTTTCACGCAGATTCCAAACTGTCTACTGTAGAAGTTCATCATCATCTGAGCACCGAGTTGTTACAGTGCCAAAACCATATTTGTGAATCTGATAAGGTACTTCAAGTAGTGATCAAGAACCATTTGCAATCCAACACTGGGCTTGTGCTGGTAGTAAAAAAATGTGTGCATCTTTCCACATTTGCACTTACTCAGTTCCTCGATGGCATTATTCACTGAACAGAAGAAAAGAATTTTTCTTTCATATGTATTATTCCATATATTCCTGATAATTATTGCAGAGGTAAATTCGAGATAACGAATTCCAAGACAAACTTGATGAGAACCACTTAGAGCTGCAAAGTCTCCTTAGTTATTAGGAACGGTGGACGGGGAACAAACAACTGTTTCAACTATGTAGGGAATTGCCGGCCGAGCTTATTTGATGGAAACCCGCTGGGACCTCGCTAGTTTATCAATTAAATTGATTAAACTCTAGCCCAGTTAAACGATAATATTATGGTGTTTGTGGTGGCCTATAATCTGCAGCTCAGTAGTAATAAACGATAAACCAAGCATTCAGTACACAACCTTATCTAAATGTTATTTGAAATATGAGTTGCGCTGAGCCATAGGTAAAAGTCTAACCTGGGACTGAATGTACTTTGTACTGATGCAAACATTCGCTCAGTTCATACTTTTTGACCACCCACTCCATGCTCACTCCTGACTCTAACTGTCTAGGTGTCCCATATTCTGTTATAAAATATACCCCCGTAAATGGTTCGGCTTTCGCAGACTGAACAGATTCAAATCTTTACAAGATAGTTCAAGCAAGTCATCACTGATTTCGTCGAGTACCGGATCACTTTTAGTGACCATAAACAAATGTTGCTGATGATCAGTTTGCCGTCCATTGAACGAAAATGATATAATGAAACTTATAGAGTTCTCAGTTGTTCATTTCATTCCCGACTGATAAAAATGGTAGTGCAAAAGCACCTTTATACTAATAACGAACTTCATATTGTCCAACAAACATCGTTCACTGAATGCATGGGATAGACGGAAAAATGCAGCTAACGTAAGGTTCATTTAAGTTGATACAAGATCCTACCGAAAACCTGGTTGTAGTCATACTTCCAAGGGATTAAGTGAGCAACTTGTTTTAGCCCGTTCCATGAGGTTGGTTATACAGAAGTGTGGAGTCTACATTTCGTTCTGCTTTTGATAACGAGCCTTCAAATAACTCAGCTATTCATAGTTTTCCACTTAAAAAGCCCGTCACTTGAATCGCATCAAAAATGACGGCCTCAAGTGACCTATGAAAATTTCTTAGTCAAGTATGGTTTAGGAGCGCGAAGAGATCACCAGTAGTCTGAGTGAGGGAGTTTACTCCCAAGTTTCGCATTTATTCTCTTTTGAATAACCCTCAGTAAAACCGAGTGATAGAATCAACTTGCGGTTGTTTTGAAACATTCATATTGTGAACGTTACCCGGTTATTATTTAGGGGCCGAGTTGAGGATTACTTAGAAAACAAGAAGGAATTCAATTCCAGGTCCAAGCTTATAGCCCTCAAATGTCGAGTGCAAACGTTCTCAAATAATAATTAAGTCTGAAAACTCATTGATGCAGCCTGCTATGCCCGTGCAATCAAATAAAAAAATCTGCTTGTTTTGAAAGTGAACTATTAAAATGCGACTGGTCACAGAGTTGATGTAAACCACCTTTTTAAAGCACCGTTGCTCACTCTTTTAGAAAGGCACTGATTTATTTGATGAACACAGATGTCCAAAAAAGACATGTTTACCTTGTGATAAGCCTAACCCAGATCACCCACAAATTACGTGCCCGAAACCCAGTTCATGCATGTCACTATGTTTTGTCATTGTTTAAACAGCCCTTTCGTCGTCCGCGATCCAGACGAGTAAACCAACTTGCTTACATTACGAAAGTCATTTTACCGATGTTTTTGATCGACGAATCGTCTGGACCAATTTTTCAGATGGCTCAAAACTGTCACGTAGAAACAATATCTTTCGAAAGCAGGCTATTGAATCTTTGCATTTCAAGTTGAGTTAGATTACATACACTCACCATCATCAATTTCAGCAAGTTTTTCACTATTCTTTATAGCTGAACAGGAAGAAACATGGAGCTTTTAATGGCGTTTGCAATAGCATCAGTGACATGTTGTGAATTCCATCATGCGTGCGAGGTATGTTATGCACATGTGTGCGTGAATATGTATCGTATCCTAAATTTGCCAAGGAAGTGCTTGTTTAGTTGCACACAAGCACTCATTCAGGTGAAATCACCTTTGTAATACTGTGGAGATCTAGCTCCTAGTGTTAGAATCTCACCGTGGCCGGAAAACTCCGAGGAAGCAGGCGACAGTGCTTCCAGACTGTCCCAGACAAAGCTGAAAGTCGTTACACGAAGTTCTGCTACCAGCAGCGAAGAATTAGCATCTTAAGTTACGACTAACGAGTAAAATGTTAGTAAAAACAATTAGAGAGAAACTTCAGCAAGTCTACAGTCAACGAAAGTAGAACAATCGAGAAGGGAAATCTCACTTTACTCTATATATAACCTTCAAACTACTCCAGCTAGCAGTAGAAAGAATAAGTTAATAAATCATCGAAATAGATGAGATAAATCTTTTGTTTCAATTTATTTTGTCTTCCTAGTCTCTCTGATGATAAAACGCAGATTCTGGATAGCGCTATTCACCGAATTACAAGTTCCGTACATCTGCACTTCGGAAACTAGGTAATCACTATTTAGAGTGACACCGGTAAAGACATTCCACAAGTAATTCTGTCTTCAAACTACAAGGGCGAAGGATTCCCCCTTGGTGAACCAAACTCGGTGAATGACAGCGTTCTCAATCAAGCACGATACTTTATCAAATATTTCATTAAAACAACCAAAGAACAAAATAGTGATGAATGGGAAATGAAGAAAAATGTGAAGTACACATTATGAGACAAATTATTTCGAAATAGCGAAAGCAAGCGATCCGAGTATTTACCTATAGAACTGCGATTCTTTGAGGCTGATAGACGATTGATGGTCTTGTGAGAAATAATCACTTCTAGCGCGGGTTTCATTTTACTTCATTCTCGGAATGCTAATCTGAAAAAGCTGTCAACCCCCTTGTTTGGTTTTCTCCAGTCAATAATAGCATGACTATAATTTAGTATCGTCGTATTCACTAAATGGCAAAGTGAAACACTATGAATATCAGCTCATCGTCTTTTGGTACCTTGTGACAATTAAAATGTAATCTAAATGTACACGATGTTGATTGCTTAGGCCTGTACTCTTTATCATCGCTCCAAACAGCCTATGACTAAGAGCAGCTACATTCACAAACAGTGCAAAGTTGTTGTTTATCGTATGGGTACATTTATCTTAACATGGAGATTTTTATAAATTGGAAACATTCAATGAAAGTTTAGTAGACTAACTCCTTTCTGCATTTCGGTAAGCTTGTCCAAAGAACATGAAGAAAAATACAAGATATTCGTTACTCTTTTCACCCTCTTTGGAAAGGCCTTAAAAACTGCAACGTTTCAAGTGTTAACGCCACCATAGGCACATTAGAGTAAATACAAAGAGCTGTGTAAACGTGAGACTCGAGCCGTCATGGTCGCGAGTGGCTGAAATGCATGACGAGTGTATAACCCTTGGAATAATTTGACCACTCAAATAAAAGCTGGCGAATTTCGTGTGTATTCATCTACCCCTGGAGGAAAGATGTGAGATCTATCGGGCGTTTTAGGGCAGCAAATGAAAGATGGTGAATGCTAGGGACTAAGAAAATCGGAATTAAGAATGTAACGTAAAAGAACAACAGTGTTCACGAGGACACCATGCTCAAAGTTGACGGAATAGATGGAAAGATGTTGAGCGACATTCGATGTGATTCATCAGTTTCCGTGTGAACGGTAGGAATAAAATGTAAGAACATTGTATTTCCCACCGTGTTCAGATGTCTCAAGCGTAAAAGAATAATAACTGATTATAAAATATTCCAGAGTTCACTTTTTCCCCTAAGTAATCGCCACAAGTAATCTTGTTTGTGTATCAAAGACATTTAGCTCCTGTAAGTGCTTGACAGCTGGTGGTGTTCAAAAGGTTATCTTCGTGGACTTTGAGGAATACCGACCCGCGTTCGATTCCTGCCACGGCCGGTCACTTTCCTATTTGGCAGCTTTTCACTGTCAGCGATCCCCTCCCTGAATGGTTCCAAATTTTTATGGTAGTTAGAAAGGAAAACAAAAAAACGCTTGTTCATTTTTGAGATGGAACATTACATTTTCACATCGCCAGATGTTTTACCACGAGGATTAGACGAGGTTTACAGCGGTGGACGCATCTGTTTCATCGACTTGCCAAGAGAGTAAACAGAATATCGTGACAGTCGAATCTCATTGTCAGCATTATTCTGCTATATTACGCTTGGTAATCCATACAGAGAATAAAATCTTTTCGATAAATAAAATAGTGAGTTCATAATTTTTCATTTATATCACCAAAACTCATCCCTTTGCAAACCGCAGCTTTCGTGTTACACAAATTAAGTTCCATAAAAACTGGCATAGACATATTCAGTGAAACATCGCAGCTCACCTACGTGTGCCACTGAAATAGCGGGTTGCATGAGGCAAAGATTGTTTTCATGTGTTCGATTCGGAAACAAAAGGTCATTCGTGGGTTGCCGTGATAATGAAGCCAATAGAGAATCTGAGCCCACTTTTGCTTTCTACAGGTTAGGAGAATTTACTGCGTCCATCTGTTGGAGCCTGTTGTCCGCTACGCACTCTGCGAGTTTATTTTTCCAATTTATGTGCTTCCGTGTACCACGGTTACGTTTTGGTACAGGGTGATACTTAAATGAAGGGTGGAATAATGTCGACGTCAAAGTTTGTGTTTTGGTGCTCACCTCTGGCTGAACTAAACAATTGAATGTAACTTTTTCTGAACTCCCCCTTTTCATATATATATATATATATATATATATATATATATATATAACGAAACGGTGAGCAGGGACACATACGTGTATTTAACTGGCATTGATTAGAGCAAGAACAAACAGGTAAAGAAGGAAAGGAAAAATGGTTAGCATAAGAAATCATAGATCAATTTACCAGATAGGTGTTGAGTATATATAACTTGGATTATTGTAAGCTTCGATATAAAAAGGAACAGTACGATCGATAAAAAGATACGTTGTTTTTACCACATCTGTTTGTCTTGTCCCGAATATGCCCAATGAAAGCCTCGGTGTGTTGACGTAGTTCACGTGGTAGTTTTTGCGTTCACGCATACTTGTAGTTACCAGCGATGATGAAGAGTTTTGCTACTCCGTTCAGATGGGACGGTATTCACAATCAGGAAAACCGCAGCTGTGAACCAAACTAGTTTTACAATCAGTCTCCCTACGAAATACCAGTTGTCACTATCATGAAACAAACTGTGAGCATTAGTCGTCCTTCAATTTTATAAAAACACTAAGCTTTTATGGGGTAATCATGTTTGCGAACTGAAAACCACGGAGTTTTATTAAATCCATCGTTTTTGTTATCACCTTTCCAAAGGATTTAACAGGTCATAATCGGCAAAAGGCATTACGAAATTAGTTAACTTACTTTCAACAGATTCTGATACGGCAGTAAAAGCGTGCAATCATAGATTTCGTTTCTTTTTCCAAAAAACTGTTTATTTTGTATGCAATTGCCGGACTGACTTTTCATATAAGAATAACATTAGATTTAGGTATCTATTCTAATAAGGTACTTCAACTTGGAAGTTTGCTTATGCTTTGTGCATCAGATTTGTTGTATTCGTGCAGTCCCGTGAGTATTGCGAGAATACATTTACGGGTTACTTCAATTCAACGAACGTCATCGGGTTTATTTGTTATGCATGACTCAACAACCGTTTAAAATATGAACCAAACAGTCTGACGATTTTTTCGACAAAACCATCATTGCCGAGGAAATCGAGTGAGGAGAAAGATGTTGAGCTGGAAGACTTATACGGTTCCCAACAAAAGTCAGAAGAATAAGTAAAAGAAGAAGTAATAAAATTTATGATGCCTTAAGCTTAGCTATTCTCGGTCAGATTTCAGCACATTTGCCCGTTCATATTCCATGTTCCATGCCGGTTCATAAATCTAAATTGTAATTCAAAGGAAAGTGAGCAATTAATAAAAACTTTTAAGAATTGCATGAAAGCCGACTCCTGAATAGGGAGGTGGGGAGGAGAGCTATTGCCTATAAATAACATTAAGCTGGAATCACAAATACTGCCACCAAAATACGAATGGGAGTTGTTTACGAGAAAAGACGAACGCTGTGTCTTGGCCCCGTCCACTTTCCCTACTATCCCTATTAGAGAAATATTCATAAGCAGTTTAGTAGTAGGAGATTAGATTTGTATATAATATGACTCATCGTGCAGCTTGAACACTCAACTCGCCATTAAAAACCATGGAAGCGCCGTACAACGGTTTCATCCTTGTTAGGAATCGTCAGCAGTGCACATCCACCGAGCCCCCACGGGGACTCGAACCCGGGGTGAATCGAACACTTTAATCACAGGAGTCGATCGCTGTACGGGAATCGGGTTGTTACCATTCAAAGCCAGTAACGGAAGAGTGCTATATCATGTAGTGTTGATGTTCAACAAACCATTGAGAACCAGCCCGGATAGCTTTGTGTTTAAGGTGTTCCGTTCACAACCTTTCATCCGGGTTTGATTCCCTGTGAAGACTCTGTCCATGTGCACTGCTCATGATTTCCAACAAGGATGAAACAGCTGTGCAGTGCTTCCACCGTTTTCAATGGTCAGTCGAGAGTTGAAGCAGCATGATGAGACATATTATACAAATATTCATGAGTCAAAGTGAACCAAGGAAACTGTTGCAAAGTAACTGGTAACAGAGAATTCGTTCTCGATAGATTTTATTCTGAGACTAAAGCGAAATTACATCTTGTATACCTAAAAATAATAACAAAACAGACTCCATCTGTTGAAGCTAACCATAACTCCTCACATGCGCTTCGTATCCCATCTGGGCTTTGATCGAAGAGCAACGTGAATACTTCCTAGGAGCCGAAGTGATACATCTGAACGATGCTTCTTCCGATGAATAATGCTCTGTCTAATGAGAATCCATACCATACACCATGGAAATTTACTATAAGTACCCACCATATAGTTTATTTACGCGGAGAAAAATCACTTCAACCTGGCTTTATCGTACATAAAATATAAAACGTTTGACTATAATTAGCAACCACTGAAGTATCAAAAGACTTTAATTTCACAAACACACTTACGTTTATAATAATCGACTTGAAAAATGGACGTAGGTTCAAGCATAAACGGAGGCCAGGGTCTTATTCGTAGAGGAATCTGAATATCATACGCAATGCGTAGAATATCTATCAATTTTATTAACCTCATACAGATTTAACCTTGTTTAATCTGAAAGTCATGGGAATAAGCTGATCGAATTCAACACTTTTTCGCAGTCGAATCCTTTGGAAATTCGAATATGAACATTTTATTACTGGGGAAGTTGGTTTATATAAAAAATAAATAACAACTCGGCCACAATAGTGGGCTCACAGCCGTACATTTCAATGTAAGACCATCTGTAGTCCTAATTACTTGATTACTTCTTAATTGAGATGAACGCATATGGAACAATGTGGACGGTGTCCTTGTGTTGAAAGCAGCAGCAAGGCGCTCACACATAGATCACCGTGTCCATTTGGTATGCTGTAAATGTTTACCTGCGGTCTTCAATGGTAAGTCCAATGATGAATACATATAACCTATCAGTAATCCAAATTTTGATTTCCATATAATCCTGTAGGTCAACTTATATTTCAAGACTTTACGTATCCTAATTCATCTCAATGATCCAAGGGAAAAAACATGGTAGTTCATGCTGTTCACGATCGGCAAACGATCCTCCGGTATTATAAGGGAAGTCAAAGAAAGCAGACTTCAGGTTCTTACCAAACAAATAACCGGACGGTAATGATGCGTCTACCTTACCCGGCTTTTATTAAATCAGTCATAATACTGATTGATTGTACCAGGTGACCGAAACGATCAGTTAAACGAAATCACTTGGTGTTAAATAGCCTGCAGACAACTACAGTTTACGTGCAGGATTAATTTCATCTTTAGCTTTTGAACCAGAGTAAAATTATGCTGATATTCAAAGATGAATTTCAGTATACCTAATTATGTTTCAATTGTGAGCTCTGATTCCCAGCATCATTAGATGTGACGATGCATAGTGTTTTCATAAGCGTAGACGCCAATAAGCGGACAGCCTAGTTATCGTCCAATAATTTTCCCAAAGGTACCTCGACTGAAGTTATTACGAATGTTCGCGCTAACAGGAAAGCTTGGTTACCCTTTTCAAATACTGGAAATACTACAAGTGCATAGCTATCTGACAATAGTTCAAATTATCCCGCAGTGCGCGTATTTGGAAATTACCAACCAAATATACAATCTTACCCAAAAAATTTGCAAATGAATATTCTTTCGGTATTCAGTGCTGGGTAGCATCGGAGATGAGTTTTATCATGGGTACAGATTTTAATTTAGTGATTGAACAAATATGACAGGTTCAGATGGGATTGCTAGAGTGCACAGTTAGTGAAAGCACTGCATTTCTCAACCTAAATAAAATATTTCCCAAAACTTGAAGTGATCAGTAAAACACGTGGGAAGCTCTAGTACCCACGAAGATTTGTGCATAGTCTCCACATTGACGGCTTTTGACCATGGTGCATATGTTTTACTGGAGAAAAGTTTTCGACAAACCCGAACAAGCAGTGGAAGGGTGTAGAAATGATTCGGTGCTCTGTTGATCATTTTGCCTCAGAACGTCTGAGTGTAGGGCTGTTTAGCGCGGTGGTGACTTATTTTATTACTGTAGGTACACACTGAATCCAAGATACGATATGCATGGCAAAACTCTACTCAACTGTTTAAAATGATGGTAATTTTTAGGTCAGTCCACTACCAACTGGTGGGATGTTTAGCTGAATGAGGCAAAACGTTTAAGTCGGTTTCCACTATCGTAGACATCATTTAAAAGTGCTGGCAAAATGGAGAGCTCTTGGTTGTTTCATGTAGAGATGTAGCCGACAGAGGTAGAACCAGAGTAGAAATAGATCAATACTCTGGGGTCCAACTCAAGTAGATTACAGGTCAAAGTTCATCTTCCGAAAGCAATTAGCGGAAGCTTCGATTTTTGTGTTTTAAATAAATGTCTGTGGTCTAACTCTCCATCAGCTTTCCATGTTTTAGTGAGGTACTATAATAATGACTCAACTAATACGTAGAGTACATGAAAACCCAGATCCTGCTCCCTGAAAGGTAATTGCGACTCACCAAAAAGTTTATTTTCGCTAAAACAATTTGCACTTCCTAGATTCTTCTCACCCATGTGTTGCCTTCATCTGCTTTACTCCTGTTGTACTCCTAATGCCATAACCACTCGGTCAGCGCACAATGAGTCCTCCCTGAGGTTTTTGATCCTCATGAATTACATTCCAAAGGAGCATTCCTGGAGCTATATCCGCCTTCTCCATTTGAGTTCCATTTCATAACACCCATGATGCCTGGAAAATCGGTTGTTTACAGACCAAGAAACTAGTTATTTTAATTTGGCAAACTGTATGTAATTCAAACTATCCGCAACCAGGAACACTGCGTAAACAGTGGAATGATTCCACGCTGGCTATTCCAAATTTTGCATGTCAACCGAGCATTCACAATGAGTGTGCAGCACTCCTTACAATAACGCACAGGATAATTCGCCGTAAGCAAAACTATCACCATTTTTTTCTCTCTTAGATTCCCATATGTCTTTTTTGATCTCAGCTGGGCGTAGGTATAAATACATTGCCTGAGATCCCTTAGCAAAATCCAAGTTATGTGCATTCGCTGCACGAATACTGGATATTTCCGTGAAGCTTGTACCAAGTTGTATTTGATGCTGTTTGACTGAATAATGTATTGTGTCTTTTGTCATCTATGGAATCCCATATCAGAGGTTAGGTCACTAGTCACAAACAGATTTACATTCTGTTTTGAACTTTTAAGTATCTGAATTCATTTTACAAATAGTTCGATAATTTGGATTTATTTTTTGTAAGTATCGATATTCAATGTTTTTATTAGATGAGTTAGTCATCTACAGAAATATGACCAAACATTACTGAGAAGAAATGACTTGTAAATAAGTCTCACTCCTAGGCATACACGTCACGCTTGTATTTATTGTTAAACAAAACACCGAGTGTTCCCGGAGAACATGACGCGATCTAGCTCGGTTGGCATAATTCCACTATCTGACACGGAAATAAACAGACTGAATAAAACATCTTTCTGTTGGCAGGAACGAAAATCAAATATTTCACTTTGAGCGAATCATTAAGATGGAAAAGCTCAAATATCTCACTGGCGCCGAACCATTCCTTACTGAGTGTATTATCACTGTGATATACGAAGAGAGTAAACAAAGAAAAAATACGAAATAGTGCATGAAGCAACAGGGTTCCCTCGAAGCCCTATTTTCTAGTTTAATGAGATGGTTAAACGAGATAAATCACCAATTAACTCACTTGCCCTTTCCAAATCTTGACGGGTTTATTTTTTCAGAAGAAAACAAAAATAACGACCTTGATTATTCACTTAATGAAGGTAATAATAACGAGCTGCAAGCTGGAAAGTTGTATCTTTAGAACTTTCAACCCATCTATTTATAAGCATGTCTAAGAAAAAAACCCTAGATATTAGGGTTTGCAGACTGCACCTCTCACAATACGATCTTCATATTAAAATTTTACTTATATTACAATCGCTTTATTTCAAACTGTTAGATAAAATATTAACTAATATAATTTCAAACAAAGTCATAATTAAATGCTTCAGATGATAGGCCGCTGACACCAGGGCGCTTTTCTGTACCTACAGTTCTCATATCACTTGTCTAAATGAGTAGTCGGGCAGCTTGTTACTTCTAAACAAAATGTTTCATGATGAGAAACTGAAAAAGTGTTTCGTACGTGGGATATTTTGCTATATTCTACGCAATACCTCCAATCTCAAATAACACTAATGTAAAATTTATCTGCAAGAATAACACAGGTATATTTTGTATAGTTACAAAAATGGCTATTATTTTTGTTATAGATAACCCATGGGGTCTTGACAAATTGGTTTTGTCTGTGGCTCTTGCATAGGCTCTGACAATCCTCGTGATTATCACCAGTATTTGTTGTCGACGTGAAAAACATCGCACCTGCAAACAAACTTTTATACAAGGCTTCAGACGAACATTGTCAACTGGCTCAGTTCGTATTGTTTATGCGCGGTTTTGTGCTTAGATAGTAAGAGGCAAAATATTCAGTTTATCATGGTTAGTGGGTTTGGATTCGTGTGGCCTATTATTCGTTAAGTGGTCCACGTAGTATAATTTACTTTACTTAGGAATGATTGGCCTTTGTGAATGTTTCTCGGTGGAATGTTGTCACAGTTGTTTTTCAGAGAACATTGTTTTCTTTTACTATTTCAGATTAATAAATACTACGTGTTGGAACAAAAACGCAAGGTATGCAATTATCAAATGAGATCGAAATCTTGAAACATTTTTCTTTCAGTCGATATATGCTCGTTTTCACTAACATTATTCTACTACAAACATTTTTGTCAAAAAATTTAAACACTTACTCGCACTGACGCAAATCAGGAGAAACGCCAAAGCAAACGAGGATGCTAGCTGCATTTTCCCCAACTGGTAATAATTTGAAATGAAGAAAGGGACTTCAAATTTCGGTTATTTATTGCACCTATCAACCAATGAGAAAGACGCTAAACAGTGATAAAAACATTGGTTGATCATTTATCAAGAAAATGACCGTCTGTCTGTCATTCAAGTGTACGGAAGCAAACGAACCAATCTGCTCTTATTACATATCAAACTAGTTGCAGCACAAGGTTTCCATTCCCCAGGCTTTTACAGTGCTTTTATGTGCTGTAATAAAGGATGACAACCATAATTTTTCCTAGAAGGATACTGTATTCTCTTCAGAAGTGGACGTAAGGCAGTATTTTTCCATATCGAGCAACCTGGGTACTTGTTTAATTTACGGGTTTAAACATGAATCTTGATACAGGGATCTATAACGGGCTCCCGAGTGGATTTGTTTGGGACAGTATCAGCTAGAATCAGATCCACACTTCACAATTTAATTAAAACTGGTGTTCTTTTTATAAACATGATTGAAGCCCAAACGTATACTGATCACAGCACCATCTTAAGCCATAGCATCCCAGCTGAAATCTTTATTTTTTGATTTGTTATGGGGTATTGGTAAATTCATTTCGTAATAAGGACGCAGTGCCTAATACGTAAATCACGCAAGATGCTTTATGTAGTGGTTTTATATTATTATGTTTTCGTAATTGTTTTATATCCTCAACATCTGGTTGACACTTTCATTTATGTATTCTTACATTTATGATAACATTTTATTTGTAGTATATAAAAGAACAGTCAAGCAAGCCACACATCAAAGGGAAATTTTGGTGAAGCTGTTCGTGATGGTAAAAAACAAAACAATCAATTTCTGCAAGTGGGAACAAATATGCTTCGAGTACCGTGATGGAAAAATTTGCTTTTAATCTCTTTGTCGTGAGCTACTACTAAACAAACATGTTGGGTGGGAATTGAAGACAGGTAAATTTATGCATGAATATCCTCCACTGAGTTATTTTAGGCAAATAACCATATGGTTCGATTTATCATTTTTAAGATAATTTTCCAAATAGTGATAAAGGAAATAAACTTGAGTTGAGCAGGTTCTTGATCTTTACCAAAACGTGTTGATGGCATCATCATTCCTGGAAACCAGGAACGTGAGACAGGATATTTAGCGTGATATAGAAACATATATAGTACTGACTGTTAGGTTACGGATTGCCCAAGTCTTCAATGAATATATGACGGACATCATAATTAAAAAGCGAAATATTCGATGGTCGTCAGGTTTGGCTCCCTGTGGCAGTATTATGTATGCAGCTGTGAGTGAGCTTGTGCAATAAACAACATTATCAATCAAACCGTGCTTCCATCTAGATCATCAATTTTGTTTCCCATGCAAGATAGCAAATGTTGAGCTCCTGTAAACCATCTAACAGAAAAGTGGTGCTGACCTGGCCGATGCAACACAGACCTATTGGAAACCATACCACAATCATGTTGGGCGTTATCCAATAACCATGTTGATACACACTAGTTCCCATTCAACTAATCAAAGCTCTTTCGTTCTGGTGGTCCCAGGTTTTGCAGTTTCTTTCTTTGTTGATTCCCATTACCAGTACACTATCGGTCCATATCTTTGATGTACAAACACTGAGCATTTTTCTCGAAGGATCTTCATTTCTAACCACTATCTCTATCTTTCACAAAAGGGCTTTTGTCTAATATATGTGGAAGCTTTCAAGCTGTTTTCGACAAATTCAATCCACATCGCTACCACGAACGTGGGTCTTAAACTGTGTGCACTTTTTATATCAGCCAGCCGTGAAGCTGAACTCATATATGCTGGTTGCACAGGAAATCGTGTATTACCCAAAGCTTCTGAAACTTAACTCAGAGGCACTACTGTTCATCGCCCTACATGAACTTTGGTCAGGGTCTACTGATAATCTCCTCTGTGAATTTGCCTTCATGTATAACTTATTTTACTTATCCTGCTAAGCGCACAATAAAATTTGTATACCATTCCAATTGCATGTTTTAACGTAATCAACATATTGTACCAGGCAAAGCACAAATTTCTTTTACAGTTGAATATTTCAATCACGTGTAGAGTAGATTTCGGTTTTTATTCATGAATATTTCCAACAGGATTCAAAGTCAAACCATCTCCACGAACAGCGGCACAAACTAAGCCTTACGTCTGCAGCTTCCTCCCCGTCATTAGGCGTTTGGTCTATTTCTCAAATTTTATAGCTCTTAGATTCCCGTTTTACTGTAATTCACAATTTTGGGCAAACACGATATAAATTGAGATTCGATAGCAAGTCTAAGATTTTCTACTGGGTAATGTAACTAGACCATAGCAGGATCTCTTCGTTTATAAAAATACTGAAAACCCATTCACGATCTACGCTCGCTAAAGGGTCTGGTATTAGTTCATGACCGATTATGGCCTTCAGGGGTTCATCAAAATTCCTGGTGCTGAAAAATAGGACAGTGCACGAAACCGTCATTAGCTTGGATAGAATTATTTAATTTTATATCAGTTGCTTTGATGGGATACAAGGAAGAGCCTTACATTAATCAGAAATGTTCCGACAATTTTATTCGGAAGTAATACACTTGAATTTAACTAGATTTTTATCATGTACAGGGGAGGTCAATAGAGTGAACATCACGTCAAACTTTGAAAATATCTGCCAGCTTTCACTATGGGCAAACAGTTGACCGAATGTCTTTTTGGCAACTATACTCTGACTGAGTGCCGAAGTGAGATGTTTCTCAATCTCTGAAAATAAGCCAAAACGTCCAAATAAATATTCCATTAGGCTGATCCCAAATTCCAGATTAGTGTTTCATCACAACTAATCCAACAGATATTCTTACTAATATAACTGAGTATACAAGCACTACTATCCACAGCAAACGTTTCATTTTTCACAATGGAACACATTGCTTATGAGGTTACTCGCTGAAACAATTAAAATTAAAAAGAAAATAACGTGATGGTAGTTTTCCTATTTCAGGGTTGAGTACACGGAAGAACTGTTATGTGATTGTGATAGATCTTATTTCCGGACCCACGTAGAACAAGAACAATTCCGACCCAAAAGCCTAACTGAATAGCATCAGTACGTCTCAAAACTCAATAGAGTATGAACACGCAAGATTACAAGGCGTCTATGAACAAACAAATATTTGCAAACACTGGAGCACGTTGTATACCCCATAATTCACAGCTGACTGACCACGTTCAAAGTTCATTATCTGATTCATGATGCATCAACTCAGTTCATTCTTCTTTTTTGAATCAACTTCAAATTTTACTGGACGTTAGACGGATGATAAAGTCAGCATATTGGATTTCCATCTTAGGACATTACTAACTAAATGTTTTCATTTCCACTGTAGGATGTTTCGTCCTACGGATAGGTAATTCAGAAGCCTAGTCTTTGCTACCAGATGTAGTCCTCTGGTTTGTATTGATCACTGAAATAAAAAGTCAGGGATAATTCAAAAGGTTTAAATCATTATGGGTAAACAAGCAGCTTGTAAATATAAGTGAGAAAACCGAATCCCTATTTAAGTTGTTCGAAAGCAAACAACTCTATGACAATGGGATACAGTGACTCCAAAGACCCGAATGTTGTTCGTTGTAAACTGTCAGCCCATAGACCTAGGACGCACTAGACTTCGAATGAAAATGATATAGGTTTTGCAGTAGCTTCGCCTTGCCTGACTCAATCTACTCATAGTATATGATATACGGAAAGGGCAAGCATCCGTATACCTGCCAGTTAATGAATTACTCAATGTGTTCGAACACTCACCAAAACTGTAAAGAGCACAATTAAAATACTGTATGGGATTGCTCAGTAACGAAGTCGGGAATAAAATACGCAACAAAAAGAGAACCACAGTTCCAATAATAATACTACTCATTACTTTGGGTTGTTCTGCAAACGCATTAAAAGATTATTTCATTCAACTACTGATATAGAAATTATGAACACAAAAATATAACAGTGACATTAAACTTGATAAACTCTTTGTATTCGGTGGTTTCATTCTTCGTTGTATTAAAATGTTGGCCTCCATTCAAGCAAAAGCTTGATGCACCCAGGCAATACGGTTTACAAATGATATATTGAGACCGAAAAGTGAATGAATTCAGTAGATCAAAAGAAACGTTATCAAGAAGTTTGTTATCCAACGGTGAGAGAAAAGAACAAGCTCTTTGAGCTGAATTCAACAGAATCAATATTTTTCTGTACATTTTCTATTTCACACTGGAAAGCTTCAAAGTTCAAGGTTGTTGGTGCGCAGATTGACCCTTTTGGAATAAGTTCTTGTATGGATATATGTGAAGAGAAAAAGCTTTGAAGGATGATCGATAATTTGAGAAGTCGTCGGTTTCACATACAATAGCAGATGAACTACATTTCATTGCATTGGTAAACCGAAAAGATATACAGAAACGGATCTAATAAAACAATGAAGAACTACCCCATTGGAATTGGTTTTGAACTGACAGTGGTAGCAGATGGTCTCGCCAGCCATTCATTCGGCGGACAACTATTCTGCAATGAGTGTGTGCCAGATATTTAGCGCCATCTACAAGGCCGCAGAGAGTGAAATATGTTTATACTCTGTGTCCTCCGTCGAAGTGATACAATTTGGTTGAACAGTCGGTCTTCCTGAATTAAAAATAGTTTGTCAGGTCCCTGATTTCGTGTAGAATCCCTCGAACAGAATTATCGTTTCATGCAAAGCTCAGGAGATATGGCTTAGATCTATGACCCGGAATCGCTTGATTTTTTAAATATGTATTCCTACTTAACCTGATATTTGCTTTGTAATAATTTATCTTTGACTCAATTCGATATTTTGGGAGCTGGAATAGGTGGAATCCTTGAAATGAGTAAAAAGTCACAAATGATGGAAACCGATAGAGAAGTTGGTAATCTTTCTGACCAAATCTATGGAAACACGGTTAGGGAGATGCACAGATTCAACCTGACCTAACGAGGATTCATATGTTAAACCGGACATTCTGAGAAGCTGATTGCAGCCTCAGGAATCCAAGCAGTTGTACGGAATGTTGGGAATTCCATGTCAACGGCCGATTATTTTGTGTTTTGTGGGACATGGCAGACATTTGCTCAGTTCGACTTACTGTTTAGAATATTGTCGTTTCTAATGAGAGGAAAAAACCGAACTAACTTCAGCTATTCAATCCCCGAATAGAACTATCAACAATGCTTTTTGCTTGCACTTCGTGTTTGATGATGATAATTTTCTGCTATGGAATAAGGGGAGAGTAACTTCTGAATAGTGTTGTTTAAGTTCATCGTTGAAAATGAGCTCTGTCAAGCTGCTATAGAAGACGAATGTTGAAGTAACAGGTCATACAGTATTGGGGCCCTGACATCCATTTTTCCTCTTTATTTTTTTGAACCATAATGCTCATTGAGGAAGTGGACAAGCAACAACAAGTGCCACGTTTATTGCCAACACTGTCTAGTAATCGCAATAACTAAACTGATAAAGTAGTGGAACCACCCCAGTCCAGAACTAAGCAAACCGGAAGAAAGGCGACCAAAGCTGTGAAACTGTAGGTTATATTTATTTCCGTGTTCACTTTTACGAATGTTATGGGCAGGAGTATAACTTGTATATCACAATTCAGACAGCAGGCTTTTTGTGTACCTATCCACGGCGATTCCGGCTGGCTGGACCTCTTCTGTCGATAAGGGTTAGAAGCTGTACGGGTTTTTTCTCGTGATAAGCTTCCAGAATCATTACACCAGGTCATACCTTGAAACTTGTATAGCTTAGTTCAACGTTTCCCATCAGGGGCCAACACAGAGTGGTTGTAAAACCAGTCTTGAAAAAGATCACCCTCGGTGACCGAAACGTTGACAACCCACCAACTATTTAGACTACGATGTGTTATCCGACTAATGTTTCACCAGTGTGGTACTCTCTTAATCGGAAAGAAATATGCCAAACATGTTCAAGCCATCGGAGGGGTGTAGAGCTATTACTTCGCTCAGATGACAGTTTCCCGAACCCAAAACAAGATGATGGAGGTGCGCGGGTGGATATTTCCATCAGAGAGAAAAACTGCTCTGACGAAACAAAACCTCGAAGGAAACTGCCGCTGCATATACTCTGTACATAGAATAGCCGCATCTCGTGACTTACTTTTGATTGCACTCATTGCCATCATGCTTATTTACGAAGATACTGGGTGCCGTACTTGATTTATGGTGTTCTACAGAGACGGTATTTTTACCAGTGGCAGAATAACTTCATCACTGCTTAAAACTGAGAGGAAGCAAACAGAAAATACCTATAAACTGCACTACCAGGCCTCCTTGTAACGACACTTTATCCTGATCAATTAGGAGATACCTCGGCTGAAAAGGACATTTGCCCACCAGTTTGCTTCCACGAATTGGGCGGACACGATCGGTGCCAAGGCATTCCGTCGTAATATCTTTCGTGCTGATTGTTTCGAAACTAATTGACATGAATTTCTGGACATTGCTGTGCACTTTTGTGATAATCTCAATGAACTGAATTGACAGGGCCTATTGAAACTGCTCCCACCAAGAACCACGCGAACGAAAGTAGCTAGAAGACCAAGGCTGCGAAATGGCACTTTAGTTGTATCACAGAACGGGATTGTGTAAATACATTTCAGAGAAGATAATTGGTAGACTCGAAGATGACCGGTCACAGAAAGCCTTTGTCGTACATATCTGTGACAATCCTGATTGGGTGACACCCATCCGTGTGCGTGGCTACGAAGCTGTACCTGGCCGTATCACGTGACAGCTGCTGAATTACCACTACTTGTCACATTAGCTGGGGCTGCTATACCAATTCTCCGCGTCTTTCTTGTTTACCGGCCCAAGCCATTTCATACGCTTAGCTGGTCTCGCAAAATTTTCGAAGGAATTTAGCACTAAATTTCGCACTTTGGTTCTGGCTACTTACCGACATCTGTTTTTGATGAACTTTTTGATTTGGCTTCCGGAAACCACAGTGGCTCAGGGGTTATTTGAATAATGACGTTTTCGGAGCAGTATACCTGGATTGCGATTTACACAATGGACGCCATTGGAAACAAATCAGATTTATGCATAACCAGCATAATTTGGTTCCAGCACACCAATAATTTCAATTTGTCAGCATCCCGCAGTGCAGCTACTTCCTCAGATTGTCATGCCTAAGCACACTCGACCCAATAATGTTTGTGTGATTCTACCTTGCTCACATGTTCCCAAAGTATTCCACGCTAGCAAGCAAAGGCGAGGGGGCTGCTGTAGGGAAATCGATTGTCCAGAGAAAACAAATATTTCCCAAACACCTTTTTTGAATCTTTTTTTTCTACGGTCCACTCTGACAATGTACTTAGACCACACTTTGTTCATCCAGTTGCAATCGTTTCTGTCACCTAAAAATAGTGAAGTTGCCGAAGCTTTCTCTCTGAAATACTAGACACAGACTAGGCACTCTGATCGGTTTCGCTCAGCCTCTGTCAATGGAGGAATGACCTTGCCTACTGGGAATCATTTAGTCAAAGTGTTTCATATACTTTAGGGAGAGCAGCTCACTTTGAATTCACAGCCAGCACCTCCAAAGAAGCCACGCAACCGTCCTGAACACTTTGGGCGAGTCTTCGTAACGCTGCTCACATGCACAATTATGCTGTTTAAATAACCCTTACGCTTCAGTGCCGGGGCAGATGGAAGGTCTCTTTATGTGACATGTGAAATGACTCAAGGCATCGGAGTAAACCATATAAACAGAACAGATACTGTGAGAAGAGGTTCAGGGGTACGTTTACATTAGAATCGGTGTGTTGATATTGCTTTGGAAGAAATAGTGAGTACGCGCAGGTGGAAAGATAAAAAGCCCTACATTGTCCCACAGTTTACAATGCATGAGAGAGAATAATTTTGGAAGATAGAGGAACAATTACTTTGGTCAGAAACCTGATAATCAATAATGGTTTCCGGTGCACGGGACCGTGAGTTTTCATTCGATGGAGGGAAGCTGCCAAGACTTATTCCGAAGGGTAGAAGCCAAATTATTGCCGGTTAAAAAGAGACTACGAATTATTCGCCCGTGAGTGGGTCAGTAACAAATATGTAGTTAGGAAAGGTAGTCATTCAGCTGGTTGGTCTTAGGTTGAACAAAATGAAGCAGAGTAAGAGCAGAAGATGGAGCTCTACCCAACACGTGACTGCATTATTCGAGTGTGTGGAGAATTCAAGTTTTATGCAATTAGAATGGGTGAGCTGAAGAAGCGGAACAGGTAGCAGGGAACAGAACAATCAAAAAATGAGCAGAACGAAGAGCAAGCTAATCTATTATGGACTACCAACTCAATGAAGAAGCTCTGGATAAACCAAGAACAGCAATGAAATGTACAGACTGCAGGTGCAACAAACCAAACGATATTTGCAAAGAGAAAAAACTGTTTAATATGAACTAAAAGAAGGACAGTTTTAGAAGCAATCAAGTTTGCATGGTTTAGGGAAAGCCTCGAAGATGTGTTCGAGGTCGGAGTTCGTTAATACACTGGTAACATAAGGGCTAGGAACAACTGTGTTGGTGACATGGTCAGAAATCGAGTAAGAAAAAGAACCACGTAGGTCACAGAATCGGTAAAATTGTAGGTTTCTTTGGAGGTCTTCTATATTTCAGCCATTGTATTATGTACTGTTTAGACTTACTCTTATACGCTTGGTAGCACATGTATTCCAACTCGTTTATTTGCGGCTTATTCACCAGCTGCAGTCGGGTTATATTCACACCCTTGCAAAGAAACGAAGTGTACCAATTAAGTCTAATGTTGATACTGATTACAAATACAAAAATGGGGAATATTGGGCAGATGATACATGTTATGCATACCGGGTGACCGGAAACAACCTTGAAGTCGATTCCGTGCTTTTGTGACCTTTCTGATTTGTCCTTATGATACAGTTGCATACAATTTATATCAAAAATTCAGACATGAGACAGCATGCCTTCGAACAGTTTAGATACGTTACCCGAAGAAATAGGTTTTGAATAATCTCTGATCATTCTAAAAATTAACCTTTCTGTCATCCATGCTACTAGCGTTTAGAAAGTAGTTAAGCTGATTAACCTTCTCTAACGCGCCCAAGAATAAAGAAGATTGGGCAGAAATGCACTTGGTGAGCACAATGGAACAGCGGCAAAAACCGCCAAGCCGATCAAGTGATTCTGGGAAGCCTTGTCCTACAGTCAAATTTGATAGCTCACTATGTATATCGAAAAATCAAACTTAAGACAATATGTTCTCTTCAAAAGTTTTGCCTTAATACCCGGCGGAATAACTTTAGCAGATTTAACGTGTAATCCTAGAATGCCATTTTCGTCTATTAAGCTGATTATCTATGTTTGCTAAGTTCTGATAAATGTAGCCGTCACTAGATGGCAGCATAACTAACGTCATTCATTTCAAGCTCTAGTAAATGTTTTTCCTGCAGACTCTTTGCTGTACTGCAAAAACTCTTAGGACGTAGAATTACTCATGTAGAAACAACTCGTTCGGCGAATTTGAAATTTTCCGGCAGGTTTTGGCGTACATTGGGCAGTAAATGGGCCTCATTCCAAGAATCATTTAGTGTGTTTTCCTGTTGGATATCATAATGGCCCTTTTTATTCTCAACAGCGTTGAACCGTTCAACATAACTTCATCATATTCATAAATACAATTACTAATTATAACCTCATTTTGATAGTACGCGTACGAGCAGTTTAACTGCAGTTACGTCATATTACTCTTAGTGTTTTCTATGTGATGGATTTGTATTGGTGTTATTGAGGGCGAACCAATATACATCTTCAAATGATATATTGTGGGCCCCTCACCATCTGTATTATCATTCTTCCGTCAACACGCAAATTATTATATAACAAAATAAACAGTTCGCAATTACAAGAACCCATCAGCGTACATGAAACCATCGTACAATTATAAATATTAAGTCATGAAGAACACGTTCCTGTAAAATGGGATGTTGGAGTTCGAACCTAATGCGGTAAAAAAAAGTAAATAATAATAACTGTGCTGTTTACTTTCGGTTATTTTAGCTGCACTTTTTGATGGATTCTGCCGTGCCCCCATTAGGAACTTCCACCACCGTTTGACATTAAAAATGCCAATGGAAAATGATCGGCTCAGATGGGCTGTTTGTTAGATGATCTACTCACAATCGTTCACTCCGGGTTTTAGTACCAATTAAGGCTCGGCACATGATGATTCCTGACAAGCCGGCTAAAAAAGCCCTCGAGTATTTCCTTAGCTTTCGAGGGTGAGTTTAGTGATGAAACTGCATAATAAATCACTTCTGGTTTTATTTTCCTTGATCAAAATATTTCTGAACTTTCACCTTTGCTTTCCCGCACACATGAAATGCAGAACCGCATTCCTCTCTTCTCAATTTCAATGGCCCAATACTTGAAGCCATTGCTTGGCGTCATAGTAGGTCACAACACTGGCTTGTTTGCACGGATTGTCGTATCCAAGCATAGCCCAATTCAGAGTTTTACCGTCCATTTAAGAACAGCTGTCTCTTTGATAAGTGCGCAAAATCATATATTCAAAATGCATATCCGCGAAAATGTAGTTTCTTCTCAGGGCATTCAATGATGCAAATTTTCCATGTTTCATTTTCATGTCTGTCAGAGTATTTCATAGAATTCGATTTTGTAAACCCGATTTCGTAACTAAATAGATGATCAAAATTAGTCCATGTGGAAATTAGAAAAAGTGCCGACTATAAGCAATAATCAAACTCCTGTGGTATAAATCTCCCCAAAAATATTAGAATACGATAATATTGAATAGCACTACCCAACCGTTTGCAAGCACAATGGGAAATCGTGTTAGCAACCAGTAAGAGGTTCGTTAGATGGAAACAGCAGTGAATGTGAGAGAACCAGCTAATGAATTATATTGTGGTTGCCATGGCATACGCTAGTTTGTCTTCTCCTAATCATAACCGCCCTTGTTTCTCATGGATGATAGAGGACACCGCCACCCTCAGTTAGATACGAATGAACCTCATTTGTATTTCAATCTCCCTCGCAATTATCATTGTATCTTGTCAGTACTTCTCATAAGCGACTGATCACCCAACACACTTTTACTATATTATACAGACAACAAGAATAGCGAACAAACTCGTTTTCAGTAACATGATCGTCATGGACAAAACAGTTACATTTATAGGCTAAAATGCGTAAACTACGAACAATGATTGTGTTTCAAAATGCGATTTGATAGTCACCAGAATCCATTATTCCTATATACCCCCGTATGTCCCATGTATTGTATTCACCGTGCTCAACTCGCCCCTAGCGGAGCTATTGCTTCCGTCAAAGTTAGATCACTGTGCCTGAACGCCTCCGCTTTCAAGCGCCGGTTGCGCTTCCCAGTCATCCCACTGTTGAAGCAGTTTTTCTTCTGACTGACTGAGTGGTGCTCCTATCCGGTTCATAACCACAAATACAAAATTTTGCCGCGTTTATATCTCAGCGACTACTCCGTCCTTTAGCAAAGTAAATCAAAATCCACATTGGTTTTGTGAAACGAAGTCAAGGAGAACTTGCCAACAAATCCAAGATTCTCCCAAGTCACTTGAACTAATACCTAACTGTAATTGTCGGAAACTCTTCTAATCACCGGACAACAAGAATTATGTCTAAGGTTGAGCTAACCACAGGTGATCGTGCTCACAACACCTACAAATACAGTGCATTCCTCCACAACTATCTAAAGTGGTTATCATTATCTATTAAATGCTTTTGGTGAAATTAGTGCCAAGGACTTAACGATTTTCAATAACATGCAAATATTGGTTTCATCACACTTTGCCAGGTATTGGACAGAATACAGTAACTAGGTTCAACCCGTTGTCAGACTGATTATCTCGATTTTACTAAGTAAACATTTAACACTTATCAAAAGCTACATGAACCTTATTAGGATAAGCGCCGTTAAGTAGACAGTCCATAAGATGGAGGTAATATAATGAGCTGAACCAGCCCACTTGATTTTTTTTCTTGTGTCGGACTTCCACGACATCCATACAACCAGTGATCGTAAGCAGACAGGAAGATATGACTACATATCATGACAAAGAAGCCTTTTGTACTATCAACCAGATACAATGTTATACTATTCACACTGGAAGCATTTGTATTCACACAACTGAATCAGCATATTGCTAGTATTACCTTAAAGCCTCTTCTCACTTTGCCTTACTATTGATAACTTTTATTCCTTACGTAGGTAGCTGCTGAGAAGTAGCAGTCAGAACAGCTACAATCCAGCAACTCTTAATGGTTATTTCAACTGAACTAGATTCATTGAATTCTTCCACATTCATTAGGCCAAAGTGAGCATACGAGAACAAAACACAAACGGATTAGCGATAAACATTGTGCTAATGGCTGACATACCGCTGATCAGACATTACATAAGTTGCTTTTCGACTTGGGTTTTCTATGTAAAGCCCTACTAAAATGACCAACATGGTCCGTTCATTCACAATGGACGAGTTCATGTCGGCTTAAACACCGCTTCCGGTTCACTCAGTTTGAGAAAGTCACTTTGTGGTTAAGATAGCACTTCTGCATGTATAATTCGCGAATTCTGTTGTCGTTCGCCGTTTTTTCAAGCCGACTACGACATGCAACTTTTCTCGAGAGAACTCAGGCGAAGTCAAAATTTAACTACTGTTATCATTCTCAGTAGTTAAATTAGAAATTCGAAGCTTCGGGAGAATACTCGTTCGCAATGAACACCCTGTACTTGTTTGGTATCGATTATGCTTACCAAATTGAGTGGGCACCTCACGGTGACTAGCATTCCGCCAAATAAAGTGACTCGGGGATTGAAACTACCATCTATATTTAACTTGTTAGCACTGTTTGTGTCCAATAAGATAAAATCTGCAATATAATCGGATTCAATGCCGTGCAAATCATCAGAGAAATGTTTGCTTCTGTCATATATTCGACACAAGATTTCCGCTGGTCTTATCGCTAATGTCTTAGGCCGTTTTGAGATTCAAACGCAAGCCCATGTATATGCCACAAATCAGTATGTCCGCCATTTTACCATTCGACTTGCATGATGATAATTCAAATTTGAGTAAATTCATGAGTGTAATTACCACTGAAAAAAGGATTGCACTTGGTATTGACGTTCTACGTCATCATGCCAATTACTTCAGTTTCATTTTGAGACACGACAATCTACATTGCTATATTTCCTTTGTAACTCCACCGACCGAAGCAGATGGCGATTCTTGGAAAAGTTTCCTTTGTACTTTCTGTATGCGTTGTACGTGAATAGTTCAAACTGAGTCCATCAATGGATACATTATTTCCGTGGGTTCCATTTAGCGGAAAGTACCTTCCAGGGTGCATAAGTTTTATCGCCGCCCGAGGTTCATAAATTAGCAACGTGTAGGACGCTAAACTCCGAAGATGCGGAGGTGAAAGCTCTGACAAACAGTCACATAAATTACCGGTGTTGGGTAGAATAATCCATTATTGAAGCATCAGTTAAATTTTGAATGCTACAAGCAGCAAGCATGTAGAGTAGCTTTATTTGTCCTACACTTTTGGAAGCAGTACTGCAACAGAAGAAGAAAGCCCTGACGGCTATGACATTACACTCCAGTGGAGACGTGTTACACTGGGTCATATATATAATTGTGTCCGCGGTGGGGGTGAACTGCTGTAAGCAAACTGGCCAGGATAAAGTGGGGTTCAGTTTTTCTGTCATTCTTTTCCATACCTTTAGAACCACGGATATAAAAGCTATTTGACGGTGTTGTTCTGATACTTGCATTTGCTAAATAACAAAGATCACGTTGTGGATATGGTGGCTTCACATCTCCCTAATTCTATTGGACACACAATCTGGTCTGAAATCGTTTTCGTAGCTTATTTGGATTATCTGTACTACTATGGTATGGTTAGAAAGGTTGAACCTTTCATTTGACTAACATTATCCAAGCCAGTGGTGACTTAGTGACATGGGGCCCACCACTGCGGAATAACAGAGTAATGCAGAGATAAAGAACACTGGTGACGATAACAAAAGCGACCGGATACCATAGCGGTCAGTGTTCAGGTACTTCATTCCGTGGTTCGTTAACAAAGAAAGTTGGTTTACTGCTTCGAGTTAGTCTTTCGAAGCCACGTAAACAACATGAGTCAAATAATGACTCTCATCTCAACGGTATATCCATTTTCACTCCCGAAATTTGACTGAGGATTTGAATGTAGGTTCAACAAACTGAATGAAATGCTGACTGTATAGGTTCTGGACTGCATTGCTGAAGATCCAAACAACTAGAAGCATTTGATCGCACGGTTTCTTTTCATATATTAGGTTTTGTCCTTTTGTCAGATTCAAAATTCACGTTCATTCACATTCAGCTGACAAGTTCCTTGAAGATCCTTTGTTCACCCAAAGGAGAAAGTCAAATATATAAAAGTGCCCGATGATGACAGCCTCCTGACTGGTGATCAAATTATTGACACCCCATTGTTGTAACTATTGCAAAACAACCACACAATAAAACGCTGGAAGACGTCTACAAACAGAAGCCAAAAAGCAATCCACAAATTGGAATTCAATAAAATTTGTATTGTTTATTGACAAAAACTAAGCAGTAACGCATATTCCGTCTTCACTTGTTCACCTTGTGATTGATAGTAATGAAAATAGCATTTATGGGAATCAGAAAACAAATTGGGCAAACCTTGAATGATAAAGAGAAATGAAAAGGAGTATTTCCGTGTATTTCAGAAAACAGCAAATTTAAAGGTTGAAATCTTTCGATCATATAAGAGAATTATTATTATTTTATGTTTAGCCATGGTCTATCGGCAATAACGACTACATGATCGATATGTTAGTAATTTCGAGCAAATAAAACGATAGATGCAATTTAATTAAATCAATGGAATTCATTTTTGCTTGTATTTCTGGACTTACAAAAGTCATGGTATGTAATTCAAATAGTGCCATTATATGTGACATGGATTTGTGTAGTGTAGTTCCAAAGAAAGTTTTCGGGATGGTGCTAAAATGGGCGCTGATTGCTGGGGGACATTTTGCATAACTTTTAACTGCTCAGCACACTTAGCAAAAACCATTGATAAGCTTTCAAACCAAAAGATCAATATGGGCTTTAAACCGATTCCGTCGGCTATAATAATGGAGCATTTCATGGGGACAATCACCTTACAAATGCTGCTTCACACAGCCATACAAACACTGACCATATTATTCGTGCTTACAAATTAGCCTCTGAATAAGTACAGCGGGAGTAAACTCACCCTAATGGCGACTAATATTCAGGCCAACTAGCGTCTTCTACTACGAGACATGGATTGCACTAGTGGTATTTTATATTCGGCAAAAGTGGTTTTCGAATAATTTTCACTACCGATAGTATTATAATTGCACGGAAACTGGTAATTACCGAATGCATCGCTTGTAATTGCTTTACATACGAAGATGGAAATCATATCCTTGAGCGGTATATTGAATCAAGCTCGTGATTTATCAACATGGGGAAGTAGAAGGCTCAAGTACAGGCAAAATTAAACAAGGTAATATGTAGTAAGTAAATTACGACAGAAGGGGTTACCGGAAAAGAAATACACATTTAAAATATGAGGTCATCGTTTGACGAACACACCGAAAATTTTATTCTTAAATACATGATCAAAACCTAATTTATGGATGGAAACCTTAAATGCATGGTCCAGTTTTGTCTCATCAGTTGGATGTCTACCTACCCGGTCTTGACTGCCACTCATCACGCCAGTTATAAGCGGACTTGGGTGGATGTAATACCTCTTGATCATCAACCTGACACACTTCTCATCTGCACCTACATCGTATCTGTTGATTGGACTGTTCGATCAGAATTCCTGGGGGTCATCCAAAAACGTGACATTCTAATCATTCGCAATGCTGTACCATGGAATGAACAGTTTGCATTCACGTCATGCATGCTTTTGGAGATTAGTGCATCCGATTTTTCTACCTGTAGTGTGCAAATCTCACTCTCAGGCCGTATTTCCCTCACATTCAAGATTCAGTTCAGAAATGACGGCATTGATACCATTTGAAAATCACCATATAAACTGCTACGGTCATCCTCTGCTTAAAGTGCTTCAGGAATGGTTTCCAAACAGGTTCCGTCAAGCAGTCCCAATCACTCGTGGGATGACTCGCAGGAAACCAGTAACCCATTTAGTCCAGAAGACGAATTATCCCAAAACTGTGTGTACTATAGGAGCAAAGTCAAAGAAGATACTTTTGCATACCTCAGTTGTGAATGGTCGGCAACAGTAACCGGCAGTAAACCAACGACAGTTTTAAGAAGGCAAATTTAACCAGGAATGCGAACAAGCAAGTCGCATAGACCGTCGAAACGAGCCAATCGGAGGTGAGTGACAGATCAAGCGCGCAAGTTATTAGTAATGGAGTGGTGGAACTCTTTCACAGTGAAGGGGCCGCTACCCATAAGGGAGACTGGCAGCTGGCAGACGTTTACAGAACAAACAAAAGGGGAGGCAAAGCGGCGGACTTCCAGGTCACAGTGACCGCGCACAGGTGTGAATCTGTTTGGTAAGACGGGGGGGAACATTAGGAATTCAGACGAAAAAGCTCAACAGGAGCAGAAACAGAGGTGTCTCTGACGCCTCTGACGTCGACTTTTTCCGTAACCACCGTTTCGTTATCATAATCATACAAAAGTCAGAATAATTTGTCTTATTAAAATGTCACGGAAACTTTTATTCTATTTTTAATTATTCTCTCCGGCTTTGATGAGAGAAAGGTTCAATTACCTCAGAAGATCAATTAGTCAAATAAACAAATACTCCATTGGATTCACCTCGACTATTTGTTCAGTATTTATTATTTCACTTCTGAACGCCCATGTTCAGTCATAAAGCATGCCCCCGTGAGTTCAACTGAATACGCTATTACGATTCAGAAGGGGCTTCATTTCACCTATATTTGCCGAAGTGCGGTACATTCTGAAAACTTTATGGGTTTCTTCCTAGTCACTGATTTTAGCGTGATGTTCATGCAATGCCCAGTGTCAAATCAGGCAGTTTTCCCTCACTTGTGGCCTCATGAACAGCTTAGGACTACTAGGAAGAGGGCAAGTGCAGACGAATAACTACCTTTTTCATTCGCCTGCCTACCTTTTACGGTAGATCGGATCTGCAAGCTCGGAATGTGGATAAACGCAGTCACCAACTCATTCTTTTTATTTCATAAAGCCTTTTCAAACAAAATCACAAGACTTCCCGCTACAAACTCCGATTGTTTTATTAGATCCTACTGAGTACTGTCGTTGATATTTCCCCCAATTTTTTATTTAATTACAAATAAAATCATCCATGAGGACATAACAGCAATGTTTAGCCCAGAGTTTATTCATGAACCCTCATTAGGAAAATATATGCAATGCAAAGCACACTGCAATTTACTCAGTCAGAAAGCCATTTTTTGAACTGAATGGAGAATCATTTCATGAATGTATGAATGCCTAAATGAATCACGGGAGGATTTATGTTTTCGAAATCACAACAGTTCAACACTATATGTGATTGGACGCATAAGGGATGCAGTCAACAGAAATTGCGTCAGGGATCATTGTTCACCCTTAGTGCGGTACAGGGTTATCCGGAGACCAGGTGTGAATAGCCTAACAAGTTCGCAGCGCTCAAGCTTTCGGACGTTCTCGGACTGGGCTTTCGGTGGTGAGCGGACCGGGTTAGACCGAGGACACGCACAAATTTCTTCTCAGCACAAGGAAGGGGGGTTGTAGAGGCGAATCCCAACCGCTTCCAATGTGGCCAAGATGCGACTGGGCCCCGATCTTGGCAGCCGACCTCGGACCATATCCAGAGGACTGAATGCTTGATCCACATTCACTGTGTGCTTAGTCTCAGCTACGTGCAAAAGGACTGAGTTGATAATTTATTGGAATCAAAATCCGATAAGGAACAAGATAACTTAACTGCGACGAGCTTAAGAGTTGGCCCGATTTCTTCCTAGTGGTGTCCGTTCAAACCTCTCAAAGTTCGGTTGCCACAGTCTTTCTATCAGTTTGCCCTGTAAAGCATGACTGACCTATTTATCTTTTTTTGGCGGGCTGTTACAAACTCTAAGTGAAATGCACATAAGTCTTCTGATAAAAAGCGAACTGCTCTGTGAGCAATTTGTTCCACTTAAATGCGTAAACAAAGTGGTCATTACCATCAAGTAATGAAGAATTATTTAATATTTTAACCCAAGTTGAGATATTTGCGTCTCATTTCAAAAGAAACGTTAAATCTGGAGTTACCGTTGCTGCTAAATGGTATTGAAGAACGACCTTAGACTCATTCAAAAATACCTTGAAGACCACTCGAAACACCTTGGTTATCATACGGTTTTCCCCATCCACAAAGTACTCTATAACTGCCCTGCCTATTGTTCGGTTGGTTTTTTTAATGCGCTAGCGATGAGCCCATCAGTCATACCCTAAATCACTTTATTTGTTTTAGGTAACAAAGCACTTCAGGTAAATCATACAATCCAGACGTGGAGGTTACCAATAGCGTGGTTTCCTCACGCGCAGTTCTCGAGGCAAGCGTGAAGTCTCAAGTGTGTCCGTCAATCAAGTTTTTCTGTTTTTAGGCTATCTTCGGTCTTTCTTATATTTTCTTCTGTTCTGTCCAATTCCAGGTGACGTAAAAGTCGTTTTTTTATCCTCTCGTAGTTGTCACCTCTGTCTAATATTGGGAATCAAGAGTTCTAGGTTAGGTTAATTTTTGTTATAATTTTGCCCTAATTTTCCGTCTCTCTTGTCAAACTAGTCGAAGACACTTCCCGTTCCTTCACTGTGGTCAACATCAGCGTCAATATGATGACCGGATTCCTGTTTGCGAACAATGTGACTCCTTTCTCCGAACAGACTGCGGCATACACATTCTGAGAATGTCAACAAATCCACTTAACTGGTTTGTAAATGCTGGGAGGCAGAAGTTTAATCCTGAAACTTGAATTCCCGAGGTACTAATGTTCACATAGGAAATGAATGAAAAATATGATCGTGGATCCTAGCTCTACTTCGAGGCATGATTACGAGTTCATTGTTTTACCCACTTATTTATTTTGACCTGTATGTAATGGATTCTTCTGTGATTTTGCTTTGGTAAACTACTTGCGATCCTTAGTTTGAAAGAACTACCAAATTATCTAGCACCTAAATTTTCTAAGAGAATTGAAGTGCTCCAATGTGATGCCGACCCAAGCCTCTGACTACGACACGTGATTTCACCATGTCCCCTGTTCATCTATCGATGAGTCGGCTAACCAATCGAGTGACTGACGGACTGATTGACTAACAGATTAAATTTGTCCTTTTCCTTCCCTTAATTTGGTTCATATAAATGTGATTGCAATTGGCTTGAGAATGAAATCACCGAAAACATATGTTCGACTACGCCTTGTTTTCTAACATATATTTATTAGTACTTTATCTGAAAGGTACCTCGCAAATATAGTTAGCCTAATTTGCGTAGTTTTGGATACTTCAACTAGGTATTGGTATGTTGGAATCATTTGTAACAAAGAGAGGAAACACACTAGGCTGGGATTGAGAACCAGCATTATAAGAGAATTTCTGTGAAACAATAGACAAGTCAAGGCCAAAGCCATGAAAGCCTCTTGGTAGGCTTGACTGTGAATTTTATAGCGATGTATGATTTAAGCCCGTCGGGTGAAATAGTCAAAAATATTACACCGGAACATGTTCAGTAATCGCGGTCACATAGTTTAATAGGCTTGGCTTGAATATGCATTCAGGTAGCCTTCTGATCCAATTCAGTTTTATGTCACAAATACAAATTTAACGCCATGATACTCAGCTGATAACTCCGATTTTGGGTTCGCCAGTATTTTCACTCAGAAATGAGGATGAGAACTTTGCCTCCAAATCTAAGAATAAAATAACGTAAGATAACACGCAAGCAAATGATAAACCGTCAGTGATTACGTGCCAACAAGAAGAAATGTGCTGAAAAGCACATTTTTCTGTGGAAGTTCCTATTGCTAAGTTGTCTAGAATGGAATCAAATGAGGCGAACTGGGCAACAGAAAGCAACAGTTGTTCATTCACTCGGTATTCATAATCATGACATTGTACCATCTTGATCACTCTACCTCTCATTGCACGGAAAATTGATACTAAAAATGCATTTGGATATGTGTTTGATGAGGGCTTTCTTATTCGTTTACTATTTCATGAGAAGCTCGTAACTAAATCCATACAAAACTATTTGTCTTTTCGTACGTGTAAAATTACGCCCAGCTTCGAGGTTCACTCCACACAGTTGCCCTCTAATAGCGCAGAATTAAACTTATTTGCAAAACGTCTGTGTTCTGGATATAGTATTCAAAGGTCTACCCTCATATAAGCCATTGGAGTCAGAAATGCAACATATGATGAGGAAGATAGAAACATTTTCCGTCGCAAATAGGGTGAACTCTGTGTCGATGAGACTATGATAAATCATGGTGAATGGAGGCAGGTCAAAAGCCTAATATCGTGCATGAATATAGTGTTCTTAAAAATTTTCGGGTAAATTCAACGTTGGCAATCTTTCTTTTTCCCTCAGGGGATCACATTCCATCATAACTGCGGCCTACTGATTTTGGCAAAAATACAGTTTCGTCTGCTTATTAGGCATAGGTATTCTCCACATACAAGCCGACCACAAGGGTTATTGAACTTAATCCTCAACACTACTTGCTAGTTATGGTACGTATACAATTATATAGTTCTGCAATAATGCTGTTGTGTACGGGCAAAAAATGAACTTATCAAACACCCGTACGCATCAGTTTCGATAGCATCTGTGCTCCGTTTTTCCTCCTTTCAGTGAATGGAACACTGGGAGATAAGTTCCCACGACCAGCAATCTTGACAGCCGCGTGTTGCAAGCATGATTCTTGTGTTTAGAATTCTAGTTTCAGACTCAAAATCCAATTTGTCTGTGCAATTCAACTTATTCGTAAGGGCAGCGGAATAGACACATTGGCATAGAGAAAGAGACATAGATATTGAAAAAAAGCACTCAGAGCAACTGAAAAGAACCACAATATTGCCTTAACCGAAGCTGCTCTAAACAGAAAGATCCACAGAAAAGACGAATATAACTCAGCTTCTGATCTGTGCTTGTTCACTCCTCCGGAAGCGCAACAGGGATTTGTTTCCAAAGCTGGCCACCTCAGTAGCAATCTATCTGTCAGGGAGTGCATCCTCCGACAACTGGTGGACACAGGCCATTAAGTAAACATACTCGGTATCACAACTTGAGTATCAGGTATCTAGTTCCCCCAAACTCCGCTGTCTATAAACATTGGCCACCACGGGAGCAACTCACGGCGGAGAAAGCATACTAAGACATGCTTTTCCATCACGATGGGACTGCACCTTGACGTGGTATGAAGGCTTGCTCGCCTCTTTGACCCAAAAAGCTATACAGGATGGCTTGTTGAAGCCGGAGATGCAACCATACCTGACAGGTCGATGGGTAGAAGCCAAACGAAGTCCAGTCTTCTGGTTCTCCAGGTTGGGGGTTGATCTGAGCTGGCAACTCAGTCGACAAAATCAGTGGAAGAATAATTAATCCAAGCAAATGGGCTTCCACTAAGCCATCCCGCTGCCTTGGGGATAAGTTCTTGTTAGAACTAAAGGCTTTGGATGAGGACCCTAATCGTTCTCCTGATTTGTGGCTGGACACCCTGGCAGTACCCGTCCAACATCTCCCATGAACTGCACGACTACAAAAAATTCCATACTGCATCGGTCGTCGAGCAGGATAATCAGGACCGTGCTGCCCATTGCATCGAGCTGGGTGGGTAGTGATAAGTGGGCTACTGCTCAGAGTTCCCTCTCTTTTATTCAACCTTTGTCTTCTGTACCTAACCATCCCTCTTTGCCCCATCTATCCACCCATAATGCTCCCACTGATAACATGGTCGATACTCGCAACGATTCACTGTCAAATAGTGTCGGGAACAATCCTCTGTCTGATAACCCACATTTTCTCAAGCCTCGCCAGCCGCTGAATCTCGGCTCCTTCAATGTGCAAACACTCATGCAGGTCGGTCAGCAGACGTGCCTAGTGCTCACAATAGATTCTCTGAAGATTGATGTCAGCTGCTTAAGTGGAACGCGTATCCAGGATTCGAGCAGTGTAATTCAACTAACTGATCCTGGTATCTCATCGAGGTATTACCTGCGCACCTCAGGAGACGAAGTAGCTCGAGCTGTGGGTCAACGTGGTGTAGGAATAGTCTTGACTGAGAAGGCTTAGGCTGCCCTTTTAGACTGGATCCCTGTTAACAGTCGTTTGTGTGCTGTGAGACTCCAAGGGTCAGTTGGCGTTCGAAAGGATAGTTGTATTAAGCGCAGTTTGTTCGCGATCTCGGCATATGCCCCAACAGACTGCAGCTCAGACTTGCAGAAAAATGAGTTCTATGATGCCCTCGCCACTCTCGTTCGCAGCAGTAAAAGTTCTGACATTGTAGTGCTAGTTGGTGACTTCAATGCACAAGTTGGCAGACCTAGTGTGTCAGAAGCCTGTTTAGGTGGGCGTTGTGCTTTACCTGCTGAGCGTACAGATAACGGGGATAGACTTCTCCAGTTTTGTGCAGACAATCGACTGTTCTTGTCAAGCACTAATTTCCGACACAGCTCGCGTCGCACAGCGACACAGCGCTCTAACTCTACAGGTACTCTAAGCCAGATTGATCATATCGCCGTAAGCTACCGGTGGCGCAGTTCTGTTGAGAACTGTAGATCTTACTGGTCCACGTACGTAGAGTCGGACCATGTATTGGTTTTAATGCGATTATCTCTCCAGCTCCATGGTCATCGTCGCAAACGGCAAAGCCGAGCAAAAGTTAGCACATGAGCTAGGATCTACGACGAACAGTAATGTAGATGAGCATTGGGCTCATATCAAACAGGCGATGCACGTTGCAGCAGGTTTTGCCTGTGGTCCTGGATCCGTTGTCCATCAAAGACACTGGATCTCGCAGGAGTCGCTGAGTATAATGGAGCAAAAGCGTCAGCTCTCGAACCGTAAGGAGATGAATAAGACGCGGAGAAAGTTTCGAGGGCAAGTTAAGGAATCCTCGAGAACGGCAGGCTGGATTCCGCCCAGGTCGAGGATGCATTGGCCAGATTTTTATTATTTGCCGACTACTTGAAACGCGTCACACGCACCGCCGACCGACAATAATGATTTTCTTAGACTTGAAAGGCGCTTTTAATTCAGTTGATCTAGCAGCTCTTTTCAGCACTGTTCATCGAAGAGATATGCCCCAGAAGTTCGTGAACCTACTGAGATCAATGTATTCTCATACTTCTGGCTGCATAAGAGTTTACGGTGAACTATCCGGTCGGTTCGAAACGACCAGAGGTGTTCAACTGGGATGTCCCATGTCTCCATTCCTGTTCAACTTGGTCATGGACGAAATACTGAAGAGTGCGCAGCAAAGTCTTCAGGATGTAGGCGTCGAACTAGGAAATAGCGGAAAGCTGTGTGACCTAGATTACGCGGACGACGTTTTCTGCTTTTTCTAATCCACAGAACATACTCAGTGTGCACTAGATAGACTCTCAAGAGCTGTAGCTCCATTCGGAATGCGCTTTGTACCTTCCAAGACTGGACGTCAATAATTTCGAGCTTGATGCTCGATGGGGAGGTGCTGTCAGTTGTCCACCACCACACCTACCTCGGCAGCGTTGTGACGACGGATGGGAGCACTGTAGTAGAGGTGAGCACGCGTATATCCAAGGCTCAAGCTGCGTACGCTGGACTGAAGCATTTGTGGCGTCGATCTGATATTTCACTGAAGTTGAAAGGTCGTGTATACTGTGTCGCAGTGCGTTCAGTTTTGTTGTATGGTTGCGAAACTTGGAGTCTGCGTGCTGAAGATATTCGTCGTCTTGAGGTTTTCGATCACCGATGTTTACGTAGTATCGCTAAGATCGAGTGGATTAGCCGAGTTGACAATGCTGAGGTGAGAAATCGAGTATTGGGTACTAACTCAGAGAACTTTTTGTCATAGCGTATCCAACTTAGTAGACTTCGTTGGTTGGGACATGTGTTACATATGGCAAACACACGTCTACCGTACCGTGTCTTATTCTCCGCCTCTCCTAGGGAGTGGACGAGACCACGTGGAGGTCAACAGATGACTTGGCAGCGAGGAATGAGAAAATGTACAGCAGACTTAGAAAAAGTAGGTGCTTCACGTCTTCGTGGTTGGGGTCCAAAAGATCCGTCTACCAGTTGGCTGGAGACACTGAAGAATATGGCTGCGAACCGCGAACAGTGGCGATCGTGTTGTCATCTTCTATCGAATCAGAATGACTGATCGATGTTTGTTTGTACAGTTAGACTGTGTATTCCCTGTGTTGGCTACTAGGGCATTCTTTCCTTTTCCCACCCCTGTAGGTCCATTCCCTGTCCATCTTGTATATTCATACTTTCTAATTCAACATGCAACATGGTGAGAAAGGCAGTGATCAGTGGGGCTTGCCCTACTGTTTAACGCTGTACGATGATGATGACGTTACATGCTTTTAACTTACTGTATCGCGGAATCCACAAATTGAAACCGAAGAACACAGATCCAGTATCTGTACCTCCATGAACTAGTGATGAAGACCTAAATGTGTAAATTTACCTCCATCCGCCACCAACGTCGTGCTATTATTATACAAGAATTTGAACCGAAATAAACAAACCCACTTCCAACACGTTTTATATAAACTAAGTTCAATTGGTTCAGCCATTAGGGTCGCAATTCCGTGCTCTGGTTTCGCTTGCCACCTGGCGGCATCGTCTAGTCAAAGGTAAGAGGAAAAGAACAGTGAAATAAGGAAGAACCGACCACAAGGTAATGAACGGAAATGTCGAGGGAAAAGTGATCGAATGCAAGTAAGCTAAGAGCTGCGAAACCAAGCCATATCACTTTTTGCAGAGATTCTTTGAAACTGGACATGAAAATTCGGCTCGCCATGTCGAAAAGCTCCATTAATCTGGATTAGTCCAGATTCCATGCTTTCTATCATGATTTTGTCTCGTATTCATAAAACGATTTGTTTGCTTTCCATGCACTTTAGCCACTAGTTTCTAAGCCAACAACCACTCTTCCGCTTCCGTCACCCACGTGATGATTGTTTTGTTCAATTCCATTGCGTCAAGCAATTTTAAACCCCAATTCTGTGACGGGTATCCAGTAATCTCAGTTGTCACTCTCCCAATTGTTGATCTTATCTGTTCTTACTGGACTCTGATTCTAGAAATAATTTATCGCTGATATTACCACTCGCCCTGGCTTTGGAGTGGCCCCTGGCATCCATGACCCGTTCTGTTATTGCGTCATAATTGCCTGGGTAACTTAACAATGGCCAAAAGTTTGTACGTCATTATCTTTCTCTCTCCATCTGCCCATTCCGTGTGGACGACTGAGTTTGGCCATCCCTTTATGATCATTCATTTTCTCATAGTCATGCTATTCCGTTTGTTGTTCACGACGCCCGTGTGTGTGCATTCCCTCAGACCAGTTCTTCTCTTCTGGTCGCTGATTGGTCAAAATGCTGCCCATAATTAGGGACCTTCTTTATAAACCACTCGACTTGGTGCTGCATGGCCCTCTCGAGCGTTTCCTGTCTAGTGTTGCCAGGGCTTTTTGAAGCCTTTGTCGACTGTTTTCATTCTGTATTCGGTTTTCCTACTGTTTGAGGTATGATACTGTTATTGTTTGATAATTGGTCCTATAGTGCACGTTGTAAAGCGAGCCTGTGTTCTCTGCCATAGGAGTTGGGGCGCATTTATCTATGAGTGACTCAGTTGCGAGACGACAAACCTGTACACTTATTATTTCAAACCTTTTGGTGAGTGGGTCTCCTGGACCCCAACCCGCAAGTCTGAGTCGTCCTACTTGGCCAAGCTCTCTGGTCAAGGTTTTCATGCCTTTATGTCATATCGCGGACTGACAACCGTGACCTACCTTCTAAACATAACCTGCCTCGGAAAATAGCATACGCTGAGGAAGTCTATCAATGGGCACGTGTAACAGATGTCCCCGACATATTATTCTGTTTTAACTCAGTACTTGTTCCAGTGTCTGATCACTGGTTTTCAACACCTCGCACCAACCCTCAGCGCTACTAAAGCCGTGCTTTTACCATAGTCGACCAGTGCTACGGAGACATCGATGCTGAAAAGCCGACGATTTTCGTCCACCTTCTACCCTAAACAGTCATGATTCCGGACAGTTCAAGTGGACCGATCCAATTGGCACAATGCACAACTGACTATTGACAAACAGCCAGATGTCATGCCAATGCCACCGATAGCTGAGGTTGGCAAAAGCTAATCGCGATGTCACTTCATCCGATATTTGACAGAAAAGTGAGATGTAACTACCACAATGAAAAAAACCTACTTACTTCAGCTGGGTTTCCTCTCTCCAGACTAGATTTAGTGTAGAGCCAACAGGTAAAGGATCAGCAGAAATAAATTCTGTCTTTCGAAAATCTGCTCTCACTGGGTGATGTTATATTCTTGAAACTTAAGTATTGCCTTGTACAATTTGCGAAAAGTCCAGCAGAATGTTCACCGATTATTTACTTAACTGCTACCGATTGATGATCTTCCTGTCAGACCTGACAATTACCATTTAAGTTAGAAGTATTGATGTTTGGCAGATCTCGACGATGTTTTTTGAGGTGATTCAAATGTGAAAAGTCCCAGGCCCCTGCAGGATTCGAACCCACGCACGGCAACCACCCTAGCTTTAGTTCCGCGAGTGCTCTACCAGCTGAGCTAAGAGGCCACGCCGAAAGACCTTCGACTTTCTGCATACGGATCACACAGTATACCCGCCCAAATTTCAGTAGCACATGGCACAGTAAACTAGCTTGTAATTTGACTGCCTACAGCAGGATTTCCACTTGTACTAATCGGACTCTACCAGTTAAGTGCATTGGGCATGTTTTCACTGTATTGATGTTTGGCAGATTTCGACAATGTTTGACAATGCAATATATGACAATACAAACTGTGGAGACGCTGTTCCAAAGCATAAGTGAATTTCGTTATCAGCCTGACGAAGGTATAATGTTTGACTCGTGGTATTGCAGACACGAAGGCTTTCTTAAGGTTGGTAGAGTCCCCCTGGATCAGGCCACTCCAGTAAGATTTCTTCTGCCTAAAATGAATCTGGCCAAGCACGACAGATACAGCAGTTTCCTACCATTGAAACACTCATGGGACCTTGATCTAGCGCAGACGATAAAACATCATTGCCATTCTTGGTGAACTTTCCTCTCTGTTCAATACCCAGCTAATGACGTCTGTAACTTCCGAAATGAGCTGATGAAGATTTTGTCTCTTGGCGGGCCTTTTTAATCGTGAATATAAACGTTTCAAACGCCAAAGTCTCACCAATGATCAGCTTCAAACCCTTCGTCTTATCTATGGGCTCCATGAACCTGCTGACAGTGACATTCGCACTCGCACAAGTCTGAAGCAAGCGTCGAAGTAACATTACATCGAATCGCCGAAGAGTGTTAGCGCCGGAATAATATGAAACATGATACCACAATGATCCAGAAAACAGAGATGCAGCCAATTCCCGTGATCGATGCTTCACCCGCGTCTAGAAGACAACGATTTTCCCAACCAAACTTCCAAATCAGACCGCACTGCGGATTATGGCATTTCGCTCGTTTATGTGCATGCGGGTGACACGAATATGGAATTTGTGGTGGAAATGGTTATAAAGAAAGCATGTGTCGCGGCCGTCCTAAGCCACACTCATATCACGGCGAATCAACCAGCTGTCGTAGTTCTTCAAATCTCATTTTTTTCATGAATGCCTTCGATTTCCAGCCCTTTTGGAAGTACATGCATATTCGCGTCATTAAACTGCCAGTGAAATGGCAAGTGGACATAGCATCTAATGTGACGATCTTTTCCGAAGCCACGTGGAATCTATTAGGCAGATCAGTTTATCAGCAAAATATCAGTATTATTCGCGTAGTATCAAGTGAACGTTTCTTTTTTGGTAATTTTCTGTATGAATTTTCTTTTCGTGACTGTCGTACGTGCTGTATGTGTAACGTATCAAAACTTAGCCATTTGAATCTACTTGGAATCAACTGGATGGAAAAGTTAAAATTTTCGGCAGAATTTTTTCATGAAGTTTTTAATTCTTCTGAATGTAACCCACCCTCACAGTCAAACCATGTGAGCGATGTTGTATCAGTGTCTTCTACGGAGTTGTGTAATGAACTTCCACGTTTGAAAACAAACTATCCCGTCGTTTTTTTCCGATGGTCTCGGTTTATGCTGTATGACAAAAGTGTTTTTGGATGTGTGTTGCTGCACTAGACGAGTATTTTGCCCCAAATGGCTTGTACCTTACACAACAGAGTAGCTTGTTTACCGCAAGATGGCCAGGCTGGAACAACTGAGAGTAATTAGTCGTAACAAGTACTCATCATTGGTGGCACCGATCGTAGTAGTCAGAAAGACGAATGGCACAATCAAGATCTGCTCCGAATTTTCAACTGGACTAAGTCAGTGTCTTGAGACATATTAGTATGCACGACCTGTGCCAGATGCTTTGTTCATCAAATAGAAAGGTGATGAAATATTTTCGAAAAATGATTTTTCGGATGATTACATAGAAGTTAACGTTGAGGAGGAATGTAAGGAGTTGCTTACTGTAAACACTCACAAGGGTTCGTATCGCTGTGATCATTTGCCTTCTTGTGTTAAATGTGCCCTGGCAATTTTTTCAACGGATAATGAATGCGATGTATCCAGCATAGAATTCACAGTACTGTATCTAGATGACATGATTGTGGTTAGCAAAGCAACAGATGAACATAAAAGATTTTGTAGAGAATTTCCAAGTACGAATTTGAAGTCCAGTCTCCTAAACTTTCATTTGAATTATTCAGTATCACTTACTTGGTCTCGACCATTGACAGTGTTGATAGAAGACCGGATCAAATGAAGATCGCAGTGGTAAAGGGCGTGCCCTCTCTTATCAATAAATAAACGCTGCAGTTCTTCCTCAAACTTGTAACTTACTATCACAATTTTTTACCCCAGATGTATCAACCACAAGCTCCTTTGAACCAAATACTGAAACAAAACATCGAAAAGCATTGTTTACCGGCCAGTCAGAAGGCATTTCCCGCCTCCAAGTTAATTCTCACGTTCGACTTAATTCTCACTCATTATGACTCTGAGTTGCCCATAACAGCAGCCGCTGGCGTCTCCTAGGGTGAAACTGGGGTGGTTTTGTTGCGCGAATTTCCTAGTGGCCGTTACGAGGCGGTGAGCCATACCTCTAGATCACTTACAGCAGCATAAAAGAATTACAGCCGAATTGGAAAAGAAGGAATGGCATTGATTTTTGCATAATAAACGTTTCATGATACATTACATGGAGGAAAATTTACCCTGCTTACGGATGACAAGCCGTTATTATCCATTCCTGGCACGAAGACGGGGGGACAAGTGCATACTGCGAATCACTTGCTGCATTGGGCCACGTTATTGTCAGGTTATGTTTTATTAGATATGCTTTCCAAAAAACAAGTTTTGGGCAAGCCGATATTCTCCCAATACTAGTAGCTGATTATGGCATTTGTCTTCTAGATGACGATAATCTAAGTAACGATCGAAGTTGATTCCAATGTTCATTATGCTTTCGGAAACTTGCTGCTCCGACTACTAATCACCGCTGAAATGATCGGCCGCAAATCAACGAAGGACGGATTGTTGCGGGACGTGCTGCTTTATGGCAGAAATGTTTGACCTCGAAACCTTCCCAAGACAGTCTCCCAGCGTTATAATCCAGGAGGCGTGCCTTGGGACATAAGTTGTTTGTTGACATCAACGTGTTCGGACATTGACAAAACAACACAAACGTTACAAACATCCTCATTTGCCAAGTGGCTGTCCTGTTCACTTGAAAACAGTCATCGTCCAACGGAGGAGCGGTCAGGTGGTTTGCAGATTGTCGCTTACCTTATTGCGCCTGGATTGCTGAACTTAGCTGTGTTCGTTAATCCACAATTGTCCATAGTTCTGTCTTCAGCAATCAACTACTTAATAAGTAGTATATACACTCACAACACTCCTCCCCCCTGACAAAAAAAGATACTCCATATCCAGAGGATTGCCTTCAAGTCTTTCTCCATTCCGAGGTTCATACCTCCAACCCCGGTTCGTGGCGGTGTAGTCATCAACCCCACAACTCCTCCGGAGGTGTGCTTCTTCAGATGAATAATCGCCATAGGATGAAACCTTGTGCTGAGGCGACTTCCACGATCAATACCCAACTTTAGCGTGCCCCAGGCTGCTTGGCTGTCGTGGGAGATTACCACGAAATAGTGCAAAGCTGCTTCCTTTCCCAGTGGGACCGCGCGTTGTGTCATTTGAACGTGATCCAGAACCGAGTGTTTAACTGTCTTGATTTGAACGGCATCATATTCGGCTTCCTCCTTCGGCAGATTCACTGGAGCACAAGCAACTTCTCTTGCAGTCTTCGGGCTAAACTCATTTTGGTCTTGAATTTCGACTTCAGTCTGAGTTTCCTCATAGCTTGCAGCTTCAGTGACTGCGATATTAGACGACATGTCTTCGGTTTCCTCGTCACAATGTTCATGTTCAAGGCAACCTGGGTAGCGATCTTCCGCATTTTCACAACGGATTTGGTTCGATTTTTCACAGTTCGCCAACTCATCGGTAATGGTTGAATTCTCGAGCAGTGATACTTCTGGTACAACTTTTTCGATGTTCTGCTGATATTCGGGATATTCGTCCAAAACAGGTTCCACATTTCCACAGCAGAAACACCCGGCTTCTTCCAACTGTCTGGCTTCCACTGTTCTGTCTTCCGTGTTCAAAATTTCTGGACCGTACGCCTTCTCCACACGATCCCTGTTCCTCCATGAATCTCCGACATGGGCCGTATTGACCACAGGCACGCCAATCATGGCCAGTTCCCGAGCCACATCCGCGAGCTGGATCAAATTCAATGAACGGCCGACACAGGCGACGCGTACCATCCCACGCAGGGGCTCCGGCAGACTATCCACAAATCGGTCCGCCAACAGGTCTGCCCGTGACGCCTCATCCAGCGTCGGCAACGCACGTTCCAGGAGTGAGCGGAGCGTGACGGCGTGCACCAGCGGATCCGTACCAACCCCCAGCTGGGCAGCCTTGAACCGGCGCATAGCGTCTTGACGGTCGGCCGGGGTGTCTAGTCCCGCAATCAGGGCGTCCTTTGCGGCGGCCCACTTCAGCTCCTTCGGGCCCCTTCGCGCCGCATCCAGCACCGCCCGCGGCCTGCCCTTGAGAAGCGCTCGAAGGGCCGTCAACTTACCCCGGTCCGACTGGATCCCCGAGAGTTCCGCCAGATCCTCGAAATCCTCCAGGAAGGTCCGTATGTCGCCATCCTCAAACGGCTCCGGCCATGGTAGATCAATCCTGGTCACGGAACCAAATGTTATAATCCACAAGGCGTGCCTGGGTGAATAGGTTATTTATTAATAAAACAACATAAACGTTACAAACATCCTCATTTGCCAAGTGGCTGTCCTGTTCACTTGAAAACAGTCATCGTCCAACGGAGGAGCGGTCAGGTGGTTTGCAGATCGTCGCTTACCTTATTGCGCCTGGATTGCTGAACTTAGCTGTGTTCGTTAATCCACAATTGTCCATAGTTCTGTCTTCAGCAATCAACTACTTAATAAGTAGTATATACACTCACAACACCAGGAGTTGAACAGAAGGCAGTTATACTTATCTGCTGAACAAATAAACCGCCGGTTCACTGGGTGAGTAGTCGTACTTATTATGACCCAACGGTAAGGAGACACAGAACAACCGATTATTGAGTGGGTCTTTTGATGAATGAGCATGAAACCGACTTATAGGCACGTCGAACAAAACAGATTGACATGAAGAAATCGATATGCAAATGAACATTTGCTACTTGCCAAATTACCGGACAGTACAAACGCTGCTCGTGAGCGCTTGCGCTGGGGTGTTTGTCTGTTCTTTGTGTGTGTGTGGTGTGTGTGTGTGTGTGTGTGTGTGTGTGTGTGCATGCGCATAGTGTCAGCTAACGATCCGTTCAGTACTCCAGAAATTGCAGTCAGCGGTGTTAAAACAATTCCATCCTGGTCACCCTGGTATCAGTCACATGAAGGCACTCGCTCGGAGTTAGACATACTGGCCATTTATGGATCCGCAAGTTGAACACGAGGTTAAAACGCATCTAAACTGCCCAAAGGCGACTAAAGTACCACCAAGAAGCGATCCCCAATCATGGCGACACCCGGCTACTCTCTGGTTCAGCATTCACCTTGATTTCGCCGGGCCACTTTGAAGGCATTCACTAACTACTCATTGTCATTGCATACTCCAAAAGGCCTGAAGTTTTTCCTGTGCGTATCACGAGAAGAACCTCTGTAGTTACCATTTTTCGTAGAATGGTTGCTCATTTCGATATACCGGAAGTTCTTGTCGCTTTGTTTATCCACATGTAACTTTTTTCATCATCAGTTCCCATGGCAATGACGCGTCCACGAATTCCTGATGAGTAAGGAAGACAGCATTCACTATAATCGTCCTATAATTCACGAACTAAATGGTTTAAATCCCAATCTAGTTTGTTTCGTGTAAATGCCAAAGATATCAGAAAGTCTAGCCCCCCTCCCAAATTCGGTCCTCTGGTTTCAGCTGATTCGCAACAGAAGTAATCCGTCGGTATTGCAATAGACTAAATTATTGAGAGTAAACAAACATCCCGGAAATATAAAACTGGAGACCATATGAGAATATTAGAAATTTCCTCTTCTAAAACTCCGATGATAGTAGCACTTTCCGATATCTTACCGTGACTCCAACAGTCTGCAGGTTGCTGGCTAAATACCCAAAACGTCCTAGTGGTCACACGTTAATTCGTGAAGTTTTGAAACCCATTTACCTCGTGATAAAGTGGACACCTAAATTTATCCAAAGTTTATGAAACACTGAAACAGCATTTGTTGTTTGCCTTACGGTTATTACAATATTCAGTTAGTTTACTTTATTGTAGGACTTTTGTAAAGCAAAAAGAAAGAAACAGTACAGGGCCATTGGATAACGAAACCTGCGGAATAAAAGATAATAAATGATAAAATCTTGCCTTTAGAAGGTTCAACAAATGCACTAGCAACGGTTTATCCAAATAAAAATTGCACTCTTTATTCAGAATGTGTGAATACAAAAAATATATGTTGAGTGCAAACCAGACAGTTTTCTGTATTCTATGCTTTCATTTTTTAGTGTCTTAAACTTTCGGCCTTCTCGCAACTAACAGTTTTGAGTCTCAAGAGAAAACCCGTTCACAAAATTGTACAATAAGACCAAAAACCGTGGATTCAGTAGGCCAAGATAAATTTTATTCACTTTTCACTGGTCCCTCTTAAGAGAATCATTAGAAACGTTCCACGATCAATCGAACATAGCCGATCTTTTTCATGTAGATTTTTCAATTTGGACTAAATAGTTTCAGAGCTCAAGGTTGACGAAGAACTCTTTTCGAATGAAGATAAATCGATTCTTAAGAAAAGGGAGAAGCACGAACGATGATTAATAAATTGATAAATACTTGAAAGCATAAAAAGTAGCGGACATACTAGCTGCATTCCTTCAATAAATAGCAAAATACAGTCCTACTAGACTACTGTTGATACTATATAAATCGATAATAACATTGGCTTTGTTGTGTACAGACGATGAGCGGGATAGCTAATCAGTCGACGGATACCCATTCTCCGATTGGTGTGTGCGAGGCATTTAAAGTCACATGCTCCAGAGTGATTATTATTTGGGGAGATGTGTACATCAACCTGAACATGACCAGACATTGATCATTGACTTAAAGCACCAACATGATCACACAAATGTTGTTATATTTATGCAGTGGAAATTACAGGAATATGCTTGATTTTTTCCTTTTTTAGGACCTGTTATATATATTCTCATGGTTTGGTTGGATGTCTAAAGTCCTTTCGTTGATACCAAGAATGCTAACGGTGAGCAAAATAATAAAGGAACATTTTTTAATGCTTCTTGTGGTTTGATTATAAGACTTACCTTTTTATGAAATAAAACACTTGTATTCGAACTAATGCTGTTTCTATGAATCTTCGAAACTTAAAATATCAAGTTATGGAAACAAAAATTTTCAAAAACAACCCCTATAACGTAGTTAGGGGCTGAACAAAACATAACAATTACGCGTCATTTCCATGTGACCAGAGAACCCTTTTTAATGCCAGCAGTAGGAAAACTGATGAACCATTGAATGGGGCGATAAATCAGAGCATGAATCCGAACTAGGTTTTTGGACATTTTATTAAACGGAACCTATAGCTCCCCTAAGTATTTACATTATTCAGAGAAAAATCTTGAAAACTGTCGAATCTCGGTTCCGACTAGATTCGCTCTAAAAGCGACCACATTTACATGGTAAAAAACAGCGGCCAAATTTTGATAACGAAGCAACCAAGCTCATCGGTAGCAGGCCGTTGATCCACGAGGGTGGCTTGAAATTTTACACGATCCAATATGCAGCTACAGATGAAAACCTAGCAACGAACCACGCAAAGGACTGCAGTATTCAATTGTGGAATAAATTTGGGCTCAGCACTTTGGATAGGCTCAGTTATATGGTGGGTGTGGGAAAGACAACGTGTGGGTACAAGACGAGAAGTGAGAGAAGGTACGCTTGAAGTCCAGAATAGAAAACAGATTATTGAGATATCCTTTGAAGAGAGCAAATTCGTGGAGCGGAGGTAAATTGGATCAAAATCCATGTAGGGGAAGCCAGTCGATGTTTGCTGTAGATCGAGGGAGCATCTGTCTGGGAAGCATTGAAGAAAGTTTTCTGAAGACCCAGGAAAATGTTCGTTTACGTACTCATCTGGTCTATGCAATAAGAGCACAAAGTTCACGATCTATGTTGGCAGTAGCATGGCTTTAAGTGGGATAAGGAGGGCAATCTTTGGATGTGTGTAGAATTTTTTCCTCTAAAACCGCAATAAGCTCATCCCGAAACTTGTTATCCTTCAGCCAGAAATCATAACTGAGTCTGGCCTATACCTGATTTCTGATTTTTAATGTACAGGAATTATATAACTAAAATTTACGAGACCTTATGATGGGATCTTGATATGGGAGAGGTGAACGAAGGATCAGAATTCAAGTCCAAGCACAGCTTAAAATTCCTCTAAAAACCCAGTCTGTTCGTATTTTTAAATTGACCAGTGTCAACAGAAGAAGTTTCAGTCAAGCGGTCAGTCTAAAGAAGTATATGGAACTAAACTAAGTTGGATAAATGGAACTGACAACACTGAATCGATTAATAGCCCTCATTCGTCCAATGCACTTTATTCGGACATGCACCTATCACAAGCAGTACCATCGACAAAAAGCGTGAAAGTGTTTTCAATAGGTGGATAGGAGATCTCTCACGAAAGGTAGATAAGAGTTGGTTGAAATCAATAACGTCCCAGAATCTCAGTTCTCCGAGTATACACCACTAATTTGAACCGGTGCGAAGAAAACTGGAGGTCACCAAAGGAAAGTGGGTGGAAGAAGCCTGAAATTTGACGATGCAAGCAGTAGAACCTAGTGCCTATCAGGATGGGAAGTCTTCGTTTGCTTAATGTGGCCAAGTACCTTTTGTCATCGTGATTGTTTTTGCCAAATAGCAGTACCCAACGATAATCAACAGGTCCCTGTTTGATCAAAGGGGTCGGAATCGGTCGCTCAGTTATCCGTCCCGTCCAACGAATGGCCACCGTTCGTCGGGAAACATGGTCCAAATGATTGTTGAACTGACATAACGTAGGGAATTTGAGAGGATGCATTTTGAAGTTGGAGGAGGCTTTGACACTCAAAACGCGAAATAGCAAGGTTCCTATTTTACGGTTCTGGAAATTTCACATTACGGAGTAAAACAGAACGCAGAATTCAAAATAGAAGCTTACTGTGACACTAAGTGTGATTTCATCCGGACAGGGTTTTTATTTTGCCAAGTTCCAAACGCGGAGTGTAGGCGAACACGTGTTTTCAATGATTCATTTTCAAGCCATTACAATCACATTTATTTGTCAAGAAAAAGGTGGTGGTGGTGGGGGGGGGGAGAGTCAGAGGGTGGTCGGTAGGTCTATCGGTCGGTTTGTAATTCGATCGGTTAGTCGGCCAATCGATTGGTTGGTAGAGAGATATAGGAGAATGTGGTGAGTGTCATCGTGTGAACACTTATTGACCCGGATCGACAATGCGTTCGCGGGTGACGTCATCGGTCTTTGACCAGGGAAGTCCAAGCGCGCGGACTAACTTATTTTGCGAATATAACTCAGGCATAAGGACCCGTATACTGATCGCTACGGCCATCACTAGCGTTCGGCATCTGATCGCTTTAGATTCGTCACGTTGTACTCTGTACAGAAAACGAAACGTGTTTTCCGCTCCGATCGCAGATATAGATAAAATCGTTGAAATTTTCAAAGTTGCACATTCAGTGATATGGTTCTCGGCTGAGTTAGAAAGGGACAAACACCTTCCGTTTCTGGATGTTGACCTAACGAGTCGCCCGTATACAGAAAAGCAATAGGAAATAGGCAACACGCAAATTTTCAGAGTTTTGTACCCTTAAGCCAAAAGAGAAAACTGATAAGGTGTTTGACGTCAAGGGCTAAGCTCATATGCTCTGAGGATATGCTGGACGCAGAGCTACAGACTATCCATAACGTCCTATCAGTGAATGGCTACCCAAAGAAATTCATTAACTGCAATATGGAGTATGAAAGAACAACAGAAAGATTACCAGGGGTAGCCAAGAAAAGTCCGTTCATCAGCCGCCCCTTCAAAGGTGACGTCGAGGCCGAGAGGCCTAGTAGGGTTCTGTTTGCTGCCGTCAAAGCCACATTTAACGCTGCTCCGCTAAGAAGCTAGTTCCCAACAAATCCTGTCATCAGATGTGAGAGCGAAGATAAACTGCCCTTGTTGACCTCATCAATGTTTATCTACCACTTACAGTTCACCGGGGGTGCCACTTATGTTGGTCGAACGACGAGGCTTCTGTCAAAACGCGTCAAAGAACATTAGCTACGATGGTTTCAACGCGGGGCAAAAGGCACGGATACCAGCTCAATTAGTGCCCATTTACTAGATTCAGGGCATCCGATCGAAGCGGAAAACACGTTTCGTTTTCTGTACAGAGTACAACGTGACGAATCTAAAGCGATCAGATGCCGAAGGCTAGTGGTGGCCGTAGCGATCAGTATACGGGTCCTTATGCCTGAGCTATGTTCGCAAAATAAGTTAGTCCATTCGCTTGGACTTCCCTGGTCAAAGACCGATGACGTCACCCGCGAACGCATTGTCGATCCGGGTCATTGTGTTCACACGATGACACTCACCACATTCTCCTATATCTCTCTACCAACCAATCGATTGGCCGACTAACCGATCGAATTACAAACCGACCGATAGACCTACCGACCACCCTCTGACTCTCCCCCCCACCACCACCACCACCTTTCTCTTGACAGATAAATGTGATTGTAATGGCTTGAAAATGAATCATTGAAAACACGTGTTCGCCTACACTCCGCGTTTTGGTCTAAACCATGAGTCTATTCACTTCTTTTTTCAAGTCATTGTAGCATCCAGAAGATTTCAAAGGAGGGATAAGAAAGACTTTTAGCAGAGGAAGAAGTTGATGGAAAGGTAATATGTTCCTGTTTGGTGAATTTCAAGTTAAATCAGTGTGTTGCCTCATAACTTGTGACAGATTTCACAAAACAAGCATATAGAAGAGAAAATGGATATTTCCTTCCTTTTGATTCCCATGCACGCACACACATTCGCAAGCACTATTTGACACCCAGTGACTCTAGATTATGCTCTCAGAGTTATTCTGTTGTAAGCTTGTCTTGAGGAAGTTAAACCGCGAAAGTCAGTACTCCAGTTGACTACCGTCATTTCTGGAATGCAGGCATTTATTTCTCCGCTACGCCAAAAGAGTGCTAGATTTAAGAGTAGGTTAAATAGTTTTTAAAAGCACAGCGCCATTGCGCGCGCGGTTCAACCACTGAAGGCATAGTAGTTCGTCAAATGTGCATCACTGTGATATGAAAACGCATGTGTTGAATAGAAGTCTAGGCGATGGCATGCACTTTGGAAGTACTTCAACGGTCACTACTGGTGTCGGAGGCGAAGAATTTATGAAAGCCAATAGTTTGAATACACAATAACTCCAATCTGGATTCGCACAGACAATATAGAAGAGAAATATTGACAGACAAGTCAAGGGACTGGTCCAATGAGTTACATGGAATTAGGAAGGCATTACCAAAGGAAATGACGAAAACTGATAGTGCCGGCCCGATTGCTACTCAAATGGAGAATGCTTTTGAGGAAATCAACAAACGACTCAGAATATTTACTAAAGTTAACGTTTCTATCACACTTCCCATGGTAGAGGAGACAGCGCAAGATGGTAGAGAAATAGGGATCAATGGAAAAATCCAGCGGTTCAGTCACAATAGCCGCGACTCACTCTTGTTGTACGGTGTCAGCCAGAGACTGATAGTTGCTAACTCAGAATCCAACCTTCGTGGAAATGTAGGAATGAAAAAGTAGTCTGCAAACTATAGTCGGTTTGTGTGACACGAGGAGATTTTTACTACCACCAAAATAAGGTAGTGGGAGAAAATGATGGGAATGAATGAAACACAAAATCGACTGATAGGTTCGAAGGACGAATGTTGATGAGTGTGGATTTCTGTTTTCTTCATTGAGAGCTGGAAAGTAGTGAGCAAAGCACCTGTTGGATTTGTGAATTTCGTGCCATTTTGGATGAGATTTGTAATCTAACATTGGGGATTGAAGGACGAAAGACAATTAGTATCTGCTGAAAGCTATTTATAGATCTCCAAAAATCTTTCTGGGGTGCAATAAATCCGATCTATGACCCTTAAAATTTACATCTGAACACACTTGGATACCTATGATGAATTATTCTTGCTTTGCTCATTTCTTTTTTCAAGCAGATTGTGTTCCCTCGCTTAAGCCCAACGAGAAATCTAAACGTTATTCATAACTTTCTGCAAGCTGTTCTGAATTACCTCTTTGTACTTCCGGTCTACGAGTCGAAACTACAGTTGTCATTCATGCAATTTATATGCTGGCGTATTATATCTTGAATGATAGTCTTTGATGGAACCATTGCTGCTGAGTTTAAAGTAAATGATTTGTTTTTATGGTATCATGTAAAATATCGTTTTCAGTGAAACGTGTATTTCAATAAGGTTTTGTGCTATTAGATATCTTCTAAATCCAGAGCAACAAGTTTTATGTGAAGAATAGCGCGTCCTCTAGGAGGAGGCATTCAATTCTCAGCCATAACTTCAATCGTTCTTTGTCGAAGCAGAACAGAAATTTGAAGTTCATTTCTTCCGTGGAAGCCAGTTTCCAAATTTTACTGATAACGGAGTTCTATGAGATCTATGCTTCGCTAAATAAACACGGCATCAGCACGCTATGGCTTTATAAAACTTCAAAAGCTGACGTTTTTCTTTTAAGTTTCCGGCAGTATATTTGAATGATAGCGTAATATGACCAATATTATTAATTCTTGCACAAAGTTACATTCACTTAACTACACAACGTTTGTCTCAGGGAAATGGTTCTGGTGCCAATTCGACATTCTGTCTTGTTGTTTGAAAATTCCTTGGACGTTCCCTCAAGATTTGAAGCATGAGTAGTCCCTTACCGGATACATAATTGTTTCGATTCTTGTCTGTTATACTGCCCACTCGGTTATGCTCGGGTTAATGAACAAAGATTCACAAGGTGCACATGCAATTTTTGTTTCGGTAATTCCTATTTGCGTATAACAGAATTTATTACACCTTTTGGTAAAATTGCACACACGACCCAAACGCAGGATACTGTACTACACAAGACTGTCTGCTTGTATCCGACTAAATATTTATATTTTTACGTAGCATACAACTAAAGAGACATATGAGGTTTCTCTAGTTCAATACTAAGTACTTATCCCCAACTATTTGGATGAAGCATTTGATCATTCATGCCGAAGGAATTTAGATTTGTTGAATATCAACTCGAAGGTATTTTTGTTGACATTCTCGTTTTATATCTGACTTTTAATAGCCGGATAACTGTTCTACTGTACACCTAAGTTGATGTATGAACACCACGACACAGAAATTCATACAAATGTGCCAATAAAAAAATGAACCAAATGCTGATGAAAATATATGAAGTTAGTGAAATGAGACGATAATATCAGTAAACGCTTCACGTAACCCATCCATTGGGTACCCCGTCGCCAATCTCGTTCTAATGAATACATCATATAACCTCAAATAAGAACTGCGCAAATCACTTTTTGTGTTGCTCCAACTAATAAAAGTGTGAACATTTATAAGCATTTTCATGAGGTCCACCAACCAAGTGACTTTTTAAGTGAATATCTGAAACTAACTCTAACGATATCAAAGTTCCTTTATGAAAACAAGAGCTGCTTTAGGTCCATATGTAGCCGAAGATTTCCCTGAAAACCGATGTGCTGTTTGCCCCCAAAATGCACTGGCTAATTTTGACCGCACTTGATAATTACAGATCGCTGAACAGAAAAAACCACCTACACGTTACCTTAGCTTGAATTTAGCAAAATTTGTAGATAAATTTATGTAATCTTGGAGAAACAAGCAGCGTGGTACCAACTATCCCGATTATTTGGGGTGACACATTGGCAGAAAATTAGTCTCACTAGCCTTACTCGAGATATGTGTTTTACACAGCTGTGGAAAACAGAACCAATTCCACTTGAATAACCGTGTTTATCGTAATTTTGTTTTTTATTTATTGCACAACATATCAATAAAATAGAAAATGACTTGCAGCCACGTGAGCAACTAAGAACAACTGTACAGAATGTTATCCGGTAAATTAGGAAGATGCAGCCATAATCGGTCCTCTGAGCAAGGAATCAAACGAAACCGTAGCGCAGCACGGTCGCGGTATAGAGAGTAAATCAAGAGGCTTTCTAGCCAAAATGAATTGGTAGCCATAGTCACAGAAAAGGAAATTATTCTATAGATAAAATATACCAATTCTATATTCCAAGAAGTTACCAGTGTCAAAGTATGAATAGTAGCAGTTATAAAACGATAGAAGTGATATGTGTCAAAGTAAAAGGATAAACCGAGCAATAGGTCTGTTTATGCCGTAGGTGTGCTATGTGGTCTAACGGTATAGCACAGCGGTATCGGGGCTGCAGTCGGGCCTCCAGTGGGCAGCTTTTATGCATGGGTGAAAAGTGCAGCAAATTTTTTTAAAGCAGAAATGTACAGTCAAAGGACACCAGCATCGGGAACATAAATATATGACGTCCGCGCACCACAGATAATAAAAAGTAGTTCTGAACTGCGACAGTCCATTAGAAACGATGAATTAGGTGATGAATGCTCCAAGTCCGTGATACGCGTGGACGCTACTCATGAGTAGGATAAATGAGAATGCTATCAGAATACAAATTACAAATAAGTAATTTAAAAGTGCTAAAAGTTGTTTCCCAAATGTTTAAGTACCCAGACTACATGTCAGTTACAACAGTGTAATGCATGTAATCTGTCACACGTAATGACTTGCTCAGAGTTTATTTTCAAACTCGTTCGAGGAATATTTTCATCGTTTTCCAACATTATTAGAGCATTTCCCTTCCCGGTATGGAATAATCCTGACAGGCAACGGATATGCTGTCGTCTGCCATCCTCTTCGGGGAAGTTTCCTTAACGTTTACTCTACAGGCTTTTCCCGTCGCTAGGTTTCCTGTTCCCGAGTCTGTCTCGGCGGTTCCCCTCACCGTTCTTATCCACCTACTGCCTCGAACAGAATCACTTCGGAACTTATTTATTGTTCATGAAAAAAGCCTCGTCTAAGCCGGTAGACCATTTCACTTTCGGTGACTTTTGATTTGTGGAATAAATTCCCTCTTTCCATCCTTTCTTCCGACTATAGTGTCAGTCGAGTTAAAATGAGGATCAGCAGCATACAATGCAAAAATTACGCACCCGTAAAAGTTCCAAGAATTGGTGTCCACAAACCCTGTGCGTTATTCTTTTCTTACTGTAGTTGTAACGGTATTTCGCTCTCGAACACTTGAATGACAGACGGACCGACAGTCATTTGGTAAATTTCCGACCAATAATTTATCTGGGCTGGCAGCGGCTTTGCTATTGGCTGAGAAGTGCAATATACAGCTGAAATTCGAAATGATTTCCTTCAAGCCCGAGTAATCACAGAGCAGTAAAATGCACCGTGCACCCGTGTTCGCTTTAGTATGCATCTTGGTTGTCGTAAATGCAGGTAAAAATATTCACAAATGTTTGGCAAACTGTTAGCCTTCATAAATTTTTGTCCAAATAATTCTTCAGCATATGATAATGTTTGTGCGAATAAGTAAATATCGAAGAGAAAATATATTTCGTGATGTTACGATAACTGCTTTTTAATAAACCTACGCCAAGCACGTGTTACCTTGCTATTAGTATTCGTCAGCCCATGTGTTCAAAAAACAGGGTATCTTTCCTTGAATATCAATTACGCCGATTTTCCAGATCATAACCGACATAGTTTATCTAGTACGTTTCACGAGTTTCTTTGTGTTTATCAAGACAGTTACCGGAGCCCATACCATAGTCGCGGACGAAATCAATTTTACATGACACCACGGATCACGTTAACAGAAATTTGGATAAATTAGCTTCCTCCCGAAGAGACTACCTATAAGATCCCTCTAAAAATTTTTGTGTAATGGTATTTTGAAGTTGTTAACGCACCACGAAACAGTGATAATGTGATATGATAAGACAGTTCACTCAGTCTAGTAAAGTCGTAGAAAACTGGTTAGTCCATCCGTTAATTTATTGATGACATCATCAAAATATCCCAAAATATGTTTGCACGACATTCAGTACTACTCACACGACTAAAAAATTGAAATTAAATGTTAGTATCGCACCAACCTGACTCATTTTTTTAAACCGACTGAACTTGTCGGATATGAAACTGTTTACATAACTATTTTGTGTGCAAAATGTTCGAATGTATCAAACATCTACTTCTTCCAACACATGCAGATGAAATCGTGTCTGAACGCACGCTAGAAAATTGTTTTATTATATATTTCATCAGGGAAAGGTTTTATTATTTTACTCATCTTATTATCAGTGCTTACTTTTTGTGAGATAATGTACACACATCATCATATAGCGCGTAATTTTCTGCTTCGTGCTAATAAATAGACAAGTTCCAGAGGAATTCAATTTTTCAAGAGATATTTGCTTGCTACGCCTTCTACCGATCAATTTGTTGGATGAAACTATCAGTGATGCTACTTGCATTCTTTTCTGAAAAATATGTTCTTTAAGAATTGAAAAATGCAAGTGAGTGGATAGAGATTTCCTCTGATCGAAATATATGTTTGAACCACTTGAAACTGATAAGCAGGAAAATCATTACCTGAACAGTGGCTTTGAGCAAAAGACGAATACTTCTGTGTTCAGTCCTCAGTTTATAATACACAAAGTGAAGACTTGTTTTATAGGTTTGCACCATGCACTACTTCTTTTGTTTTTATTTGGTTTTTTTTCCTACCTGGTGATACAATTTGGTACACCATTTCAAGACTGGGGTCACATCCACCGAGAGGGATTTTTTGCTCCAATCCAACCGGTTCACGTGGGGTGACGAATTAAAGTTGTGTCAGCCAACAAAAAGAGAAGGCATCCCACCGATATTAGTTGGGATCAAGTATTAGGAACTGGCTGATCCAGCCAGATGGCAGCGTGTTTACCCGAGACCTTCTTGCATTTGCCCGATAAAATTCATGTGTTATGGATGAATCTGGGTGCTAGATATTTTTACAAGTCATCTCTTCTCAGCCATGGTTCGTCATTGATCCATGCGTGAACTAATCAAGTTCATACGGTATTCACGGTTGACTTATTAACTACAATCATTCATATGGTGAAACGGTCCCATGCTGAAATTCAGAAATTATTGTCCAACTGCCTGGGAGACGATAACAGTTGCAGGAACCACTGATTCGAAAATAAATTGAGGCATGCATTTGTGTAGTGGTAATACTAACATTTCTCGGTTCTATAAAAAATCGAAACCGAATGACTTCCTATTTTTCCAAGAGTTTATAAATCGCAACTTTCGATGAAGGCAACAATATTTTGAGTTATCTGATGTGGATAGTTTGTCAGAATGTGAAAAGTACCGGTTATTAGGTCAAAATAGCTGAAGCTTCTAGAATGTGTCCCAGTGCGATGCTTATTTAACAAGTGGTAATTGTGTAAACAAAAACTTGAGTGAAATGCAGGTTCGAAATATTGAAAGAGTAAATGCATGGAGATAAGAAAACGACCTTATTCTGTTGAAAACCGACAGTGAAGAACTTGGTATGAATATCGTGCGAATGTTCAGCGGAATATTCAAGCAGTAATTATGTTATATTTGGCTTACGATAAGTAATTCTTTGCCGTGCTTTTTTGTCAAGGATTAGCCTGGAGTGGAAAGCTTCACACAAAATAACAGTAAAACAAGCAGCGGTGGATAATTTAATTAAATTGTTTGAGTATTGTCGTGAACACTTGGATTTCGGTCATCACACGTGGAATAACCGATAGACTCGTACAGCTTGATGATGGATGTACGTATTTCATCTCAGTAATTGAGCAGCCTTCGTAATTGCTGTACAATTGGCTTACACGACTTGTAGATGTCATACACAAGAATCAAATCACAATGAAATAGGGCAGGCTTCGGAAGGTCTCTAAACAACTGGTAATGAACAGTTCATGAACAGCGTAGAAAAACTTTGAGTTCGAAAGAGAACTGAATGCTGAATGACTTAGGTGGACCTGAAATTTAAAAGAAACATCAGAGCAAAAAGAAAGAATTCAACCAAAATTTGAGGTTTCCGATTTTCAGAACCATTCATATATCGGGATGAACAAACAAGATGAATAGGGATCCGAAAAGAAGGCAAAGTAAAAATAGCGTAAACTTTATCAGCGAAAAATAATCCCGTCCGAAATGCATTTATCGGTTCCGAGCGCTGAATTTGGATGCCAGCATTCATTGGGATTTTACTGGTCTTGCAAGGATAATGTCACATAAATATATACGAACCAATACGGATTCAGACCATATTTGTTATTTAAATTCACCAAACCCTGATATTCTGTAACTTATTTTTAAATGAGGAAACCTAACCTGAAAGTCATCTGAGTTAAACCCAGTATCATGACTCACTTCTAATCTCATACATTCCAACCCTATCCGTTATATACATATTTTATGTAATAAAGGTTTACCCACTTTGCTCACATTCTAAAATAAAGTCTGCAGCGGTGGTGCTTGCTATGCAACCGCTCCTAGTTAGATTCCAACATCTCATCAGTCAGTGGCAGGTTTATTGTGCAGATGCGCGTTGTTCTTGTGTAAATGGGTATAATAGTCAGCAAATGGATGTCCTGGTCTGGAATTTAATGTACATATAGAGTAAGAAGATAAACAACGACCGATTCATACAGGTTTCCACTAAGAAATTCTGACAAACAGACGGTGATTACTTCGAATGACGCTTGGGTGGATTCGCCAGAAATTATCTCAGAAAAACCATCACCACTAGCAACTACCGTTCACACTACTTTGACACAGATCACATTACGGTATTATTAGCTCCCCAGTTTTGTGCCTCCACTCATGAACTCTGAAAAGAGTTTCGAATAAAAGCACACGTTTATCAAGTGAGAATTATTTTGTTCCCATGTCAAACTCTTGTTTTATCATTACCAAAAGGAAACACGTACACAGGATGCACAACTCTTAGCTGAAATTTACCAACCCTGAGCACTGAATGCGTACTTGCTCAACAATTAGTCAATCCAGTGCTGAATGAGTTTACGAATAATGGGTAGATTAAGAGGCTGTTTGTGTTTGACCGATTACCTGCATGTCCCCAACGGATAAGCGCTTGTAAATATTTCGAATTACTCTCAAGCTGCTATGCATTACCATTTAATACTACGATTTCTTTATTAAATTTAGTTGAGGAACTTTTTGGAAATCTCCCAGGGAATATCTCCATCACCCGTTACTATTATTTACGCTCAGGAAAAAGTGATCCCATTATTCGATTTGGTTAAGAATAAACCTTTCATAATGGCTAAGAATGGGGTCTTTGGAATTGGGGAGCAAAGGTTCAGTGATTCCCGCATCGGTTCAAAAGCCACCGATGGCAAAATTTCTGTACGCCAAAGACTTCATTCGACACTTATAAAGCCTAAAGCCTACCGATAACTTAATTAACCGATTACGAGACCTAACTGCTAATCTGATACATTCATTCTGTTTTTGAGGAACTTTAATGCTAACCAATTGATGTGGTGGTGTACGGACGTGTGCATGTACACGTGAATCTGCAGACTGTTTAGGTAAACATGGCGCCGAAAAAAAAGAAACGCCAGTCGCGACTGAAATTTGCCAGCGTGGTTCATGGGAATACTGGAGAGGACGAGGAGAGACGCCGTGGGAATCAAAGGTTGATACAGGCGATTGTATCTAAACTAAACTTCTTTAAAAACAAAGAGACATTTTGAGTCTCGAAATGTTATGTTCAACACTCAGCTTACTAATTTATACCACGAAATAAGCAGGTAATAACACGTACATGAATATGGTGATCTATATCCGTGCATTGTGCTGCCCCATGTAACGGAAAAAACCCATTCCACAGGGTTTAGCACTCATGCAGCTCACATAAGGTGTATGCATATAATTAGTACCACTGCGAGGAGAGCTGCACAGTATACCGTTGTGAGTGCGGTATTATGACTCCAAAGATAATCCTATTGTATGTCGTTCCAATTCCTTGCCACTTCCATTGACATTTCCTCAATTTCTGAAAGCTGGGTATACTAACTTTTGTTGAATATGATCAGCATATTCTCATTCTCATCATTTTCAGATTTAAAAGGTTTCAGTCGTATTATGTCGGTAAAACTATCAAATATTCCGCAATTTTGAGAACCCTTTCTAGCACTACACGTAAACGCCACTGACATCTATTCGTAAAAGAACCTATTTCCTTTTTCAAGTAAAATATTATCAACGTGAGTATTTCAGTTAAGTAATAATCTTCATTATAAGACCGTGAGATGTTTCGATTATTACAGTCATCCTAAGTTATTGCGCTAATAAATGACAGTTTGAAATGATTTGTAGTTATGCAGAGAAGACTTCTAATTACATTCGGTAGGAAATTTGCACTGTAGTGAGGGTTTTTTCAGTATGAAAACTTAGCAGAGCCTTACTCATCTAATGAAGCACTTATTTATGGGTATCACTTTAGCTGCTGAGAATTATTCGAGGTGCATATATACCAAAGCCTAATTGGAACTCACAGCATTTGTGTGGAACTACGGTTATCTTGGCCACAATAAATCGGTCGGGTGAGGTTCAAAAGTACACGAGCAGTCGTTTCAATTCCATTCCTAAACACAAACTCATCGAAAAGAGATTTAGCTTTGCATGGCGTGCTTAACATTTTTTATTGACTCTCTTATCTGATACGAACGGTATTAACAAGTTTAAAAGTTACACAAATTTATTTTCCGCTGCGATTCCCCGTTGAATTTTTATTTAAATTTGTCTGTCGCTGTATTTCGAAATTCAGTTTCATAGTATTTTGTTCATCAGTTACCTTCTGTGAAGATCTCGAATGTCTGGAAATGTTTCCTACTTACTTCTGAACCATGATATGGCATCGGTGAGCCAATAATGGAATTTCCAATCGAGAAAACTTGATCGAGCACTAGGCAAGGCTCCAGCTAAAGAAAGATTGTTGCTTTGATTACTACAAATGTTTCTGACAGATCAAATCACCTTTTACGCTCCTTTCCGTTAAGAATGATGATTTTCCCGGACTAACAGTCAGACGGTTCCATGCATATTCCAATCGCTCGTTGCTTCATGCGTAACAAATAACCGAGTCAATTTTTCTCAGACTGAAGCCAACTGTGATTAACCTACCACGGTTTCACGTACATCTAAATAATACAAAGAAGATGATATATAACGTATTGGTGAACTCCAGTTTTATGTAAAACGTTCGCTTTAATCTGTTGATTAAAACCCAGGAAAGAATATATGTTCAAATTGCTTGGAAGAGAGGGATTCTGTGAGAATCGAAGTGAAACCTATTACTGCATGTCATCCCGGTGGTTCTAGAATCCGTTGAAAGTAAGTAAACCCACAGGAAAAAATAAGTTAGAATATCATGAGGGATTTTGAATTGGTCTACTAGAACGGATCACGGATCTTCATATTTCAAATATGTAGACGGATATACTGTTCGATTATAAGTAAATTTCATCAGAAGGCATACTTTCTGGAACTAGAATATTCGCATGAGCGCCTCCTTAGCTTTGGTTGCATGGAAGCACCACCAGCTGAACTACGAGGCCGCGCCGAGGCTGGAAGTGCTCATACTTTGGTGGCGTCTAACCGTGTTCCAGCCTCACCAAGGACGATGACTACCACAATTTTGATGTACGTAAATATCAACGTTCATTTTGTTAACTGAACAACTTTCCAAATATAGCAGGTTGGCACTAGTCAAACGATAACAACCTGTTTTCGGGACTTTTATTGCAGAACAAAAATGTGTCCGCCCAGAGTAAAGTGTGACTCATTGTCAAAGTTAGGGTAATCGAAATAACCAAAACGAGTAGAGAGAATCCTAGGCTATCTGGTGATACACTCCACGGGTATTCCTTGTTTCTGTGGTAAACAAAATTTAGATCAACTACTTCATTGATTGAGAGTAAAATTCTGGAATGTTTTCATCATAGTTGATTCTGGGCAATCAGGTCCCTAATGAAATTTATCTCCAACTGTTGGTGGTTATCGTATAGGAGCATTTTGTCATGCACTTCCGTGTCAACAATGGGTGCACTTGCTGTACATATAAATCTGAACATTTTGCTAATTATCCGAAAAATGAGATTTTATTGAAATAACTTTCGAACCATCTTGTATTGTTTTTTCTACGAACCTGTCTAAGCCTCCACATGTATATTTAATCTAAGCAGCCGACCAAAAAATAGGCAGGTACAACATTCAGTAATACAAATGTAAGTTGGATATCTTCCAACACAAACGGCATTATTCTGGATCGTTTGTAGGAATGTAGCAGCTCCATAATAAGCCTATGCCAAATACGTGAAAACCAGTACATGAATCTTCCTCATCTAACGCCAGACAGGCTGTCGTACACCTGATTGGTCCAAACTCAATACCTGTAGGTTTTATCGGCCCATAACTTCATGCCACTTTCCTCAATACCAGCCTCTTCTCAATGTTTTTAGCGACGGCCTACTTGTGCTCATGGGAGCGATAGCTCATAATGATTCTTTATACATATATATATATATATATATATATATATATATATATATAAAGAGAGAGAGAGGGAGAGCGAGAGAGAGAGGTGTATATAATACGAAGGCTAGCCATGTCGTACGCAATCATATGAATCTGTGAAAGAGAATCCACAGAATGCAGCTTCCGCAACGGACTTGAATACTTGGACTTAGTCTATTAGCGTAACTCGTTAGAAGCAACGAATTTTCTCAATTGGTTGGGGGTATTAAAACCATGACAGCTGATAAATGACAATTCTGTAATACAATCCTAATATGTCCCAATACCTTTCTGGCTGACTGCCCTTCGGACTCCATCTTTCACGCGGAAACCTAGGATCATCCAGACAACCCTGCACTCGGAAGGACCAGACCCTGCATGTGGCGCCGGATATGCACCACTGATGAGCTCTAACAAGAGCGAAATTCGAGTTTGTTGCTTCTGAGTGCAGCGTCGGTTGGATGACCGGAGGTTGGTGCGTGAATGGTGGAGTCTAGCAACAGCGTATCACCAGTCACACACAATACTCGCAAGAGATGGTGATATATATATATATATATATCCTAATTAAAAGTATTTCACACACCTATCTGTTTCAGTGGCCCATAAAGGTAAGCAAGGACATTTCATCCGACAAACCTGTTAGAACCAACGACACTAATCTTCCATTAGAAACGTAGTTTGCAATGAGGTGAGCTTCAAATACAAATCAATTTTTTATCTGTACTTTATTGTAAAGACCTACTGTGGTGTGCAGATTACCACGCGCAGAGTAGATCATTAGGATGAACTCTGAGTTTTGGCTGTCTTGTCATCTCGATTCCCTTTTGGTTAAAACCCTTTGAGACGAACGGGTTTGAAGGTGCATCTCAGGTGTGAGCTTCATTGTAATACATCACCTCACGAAGGTTTACCGAGAAGAGCAAAATTGCGTACGATTCTGGCAGCATTTCAACTGTGGACGCGGTGTTGACAATGTAATTTCTCAGGCAAATACAGAGAAAAACATTATTTTTAAAAAAATTGTAAAATATCGAAGCACTGAAGCGGCGAGTTTTCTCCCGTATGTTTTTATTCCGTTTTGCTGGTATCATATATGGTCATATTTGAAAACTTTTTCATCCAGCTTAACTCTTATCAGTCGAGTGCTAACAAACAACTAGGATGGAACGTCGTATTACATCTTTCGGTTTTTCTGTTTGTCACAACACCACTTCGTGTCACGATATGCACCATCGTGCTTCTAAGTTGCGCTGTGCATTCGGACTGAATTACTAACTTACATTTACAATGCCCCAGATTCGATGTTCTCACGCCTAATTGCTGTGACACGTGGTTCATCAGAACAGTAGACAAATACGACAGTGGATCACTTTATCCATGCACAGAACGGGGTTCCTGAACATTTATCTTGCCTGTAACAAATTATTTTATGACTTATGCTCATTTGTTCCATTGGAAACCTTCGTCACCGTGAATGCATCAGTCTCACACTGTGATCAACCAAGCCTTTTTGCCCCGAATTCCTACACCTGACTGAGCAGTCTTGGCATTGATCTTTTTGATTTATAACGACTGTCCGAAGCGCCTAAGCAGCTGACAATTATCTTGCTTTTATTCCTAAATTTCTCCAAATAAGTTTTCAGAAATATTGAAACAAGTGCGTTTCTGATGAATTTGTATGGATAATTCTTACTGCATGCAACATTTATCTATAGCATGATTAAAATCCTTATCTATTGAACAACTAAGTTAAGTGCAGATGAAGTCACTCACAGTGTGCACAAGGGGGAAGATACATCTACCCGCCCACGGCGTTCTAGTCCAACAGTAACCAAGACCTACATTTAATTGCTCGTGGAGTACCATGAACAACCAACAAATATGTAATTGATATTCATAATTTTTCAACTCTAAAATTTAGTAAATATGACGTTACTATTTTGAGACAAGTCGGTGACTAAATTACTAAGTGAGCCATTTAAAACGTTACCATTATTGGGATAAAGTTACCAAAAGACACACTTCTTTTTCCACGCTAGAAGTGATTACTTCCTATGATAAATACAAGTCTATCACTGGGATGATCAGCTCTGAATCACATTCCGTTTTGCATCTTACAGTATTGAACTCATAGACGAGCTTCATTTTTTCCCTCATCTTCATCTATTCCGATTTTTGTTTTCTGTGTACTTTTGCGTGATTCATATAGAATGTTGTGCTTGATCACCGCCGCCATCAATTACGTAATTCGAATGACTGTGAAGATTTTCTTCTCAACTGAGTTCGAAAACAGAAGCCTTCGTGGAGAGCCGTTACCATTTTCTCTAGCTTTCTGTTTATTTAAAATGAGGTCATTTGCACTGCAAGGCAAAAGAGGAGGTATATTGCTTTGTGGTGAGTAGAATAATTTTGAACTGCCTTTCAATATTTACTGGACCTAGATAACCTAATAAATTATTCTGAAAATGGTATCCCATTGATTTCACTGAAATATCTGTCTGAGTATTTGATTTAAACCGTTTATTTCAAGAATTTTAAGCATAACAGAAGTTTTGATTAAAGTTTTCACTTTATTGTTTTCTTAGAACTTGCGCTCATAAAACTTTTCAGTCATTTACATTTAATAAATATAATTTTATTTGGTCACAATTTTGTCCGCCCTCATTAAGTGCATTTTGCACAAAACCGCAGGCCGTCTTTTAGTATAACACGCAAGTGTCATGAAAGACTGACGTGTTTGCTCAAGGTTATTCGAGTTATGAAGGTAAATGTACTAATTTGCTAAAACGGTCGCCTAACGTGTGCGGTTGCTTGCGTGGTTAAGATTTACACTTCCCCGATAAATTAGGGCCTAATACAATTTATGAAAACTGGTTTGTTATTTCGACAAGAAGCAAAACGTAATTCACTTTAATAAATTCAAATTTTAATGATACGTTCATATTTCTCCCTATGCAGAATCGAAAATAGAAGGTAAGCTTAGCGAGATTATTTCGCGTGAGTTTCCCAAACATCTATAACCTTGAAATGCAATGAACGGGTTATCTTCCATCAAATACAAAGGTTTCCTCGTATTGATTCTAAGCACAACGAGATGCAACCAATCTGCTTACCACTCTGAATCGCGGAAGAAAAAGTGGCTGCTGTACGAATGAGTTGCTTCATAAAGTAATGATTCTAAGATACATGGCATTTTGAGGTTGATAAAAAAAGTCATGCCAACTCATTATCGAGTCTAAAACGACCTTCTTCAAATATGATGCATCACTATGAAAGTCGCCTCGCTGAACTCTAAAGGCTATGATTTTGCGTTGGGCTAAATTCTTTGAAAAACTTTATTTGAATGAGTTTAGTGATAAGTAAACGTTGATGTTTTGCAGCATTGAATTTGCAAATTGTTTGAAATCCCAAATAATCCAGCCTCGATTTCCTCCTGTTCAACCTGTCGCGTTATTTTTAAACGTTTGCAATAGAGGATAGCGGACAATAAGCCTCGATTTTGCAATCAATTTACTTTCCATGTTTTTTGGAGTAACTAATAACTGACTCGCTTAGTCAAAAATAAGAAAAATTCCTATCAAGAACTGTCAAAATAGCCACAAATTTACGTTTCCTTTTGGCTTTACCGATCACTTGTTTTATACTAGCCGGTTTGAAACCAGAAAGGTGAAAGTCGAAACATAGAAAAAGGGTGTACATATTTCCCCCATTGATCGTATCTAACGATGAACTGTAGGACATTTGCGGTTGTCACGGTCGATGCGTTAACAGCTATGGAACTCTCAACCAGAGAAATTACAAATTACTGAACTATTCAAAGGTCCATATCAAAAAATTGTTGACACGAAACATCTAGATAACAGACCTTTTGAAACGGGATTATATGAAATGCTTGGATAATCGTCAGGGCCTATGAATAGATGGGCTTCTTTGATCCGATTGTGGAAAGTTTATACTGAAGCCCGCATTCCTTTCATTTTCGAGTTCAGTTCATTCACGCGGGCATTATTGTTCCCTGGACAACGCAGACTGTGAGGATATTAGATCAGATGCGGTTATTCTTCTTGTCTGCTCAATTCAAGGTACAACTACCGATTCGGGATCTTCCAAGTACAAATCCCTGGTCTTTGTACAACCGACTACAAGCTCATGTACGACAACGTTTTCCTAGAGTGACATTGCTACAGTACCTGGTGCGATCAGTGAATTTGTAGCCCCAGTGTATTGTAGAGACTGGTGTTCACTCTATCCACAAAAACAGACCATTTTACGGCGGGTTATTTTGTGTTTGTTAAGTGTAATTTATAAAGCTGCTAGATACCAGGGGGTTTCAGTAGATGGGCTTTGTTGAAAGTTCCTCGCATTGGTGACTTAACTATGTAGTGCCTCTCTCATAGTTATTGATAATAATTCGGACGTTGATACTGCGTGATAAGTTGAAAAGTACTTGCTAGGAATTTGGTCACTTACGCATATCCCAACCTAACCAATACTTTATCCCCGTGCATGGTTTTCTAGAAGTACATTCTAACAACAAACCTCAAATTTTTCCTTTCAGTAAATAACGTCATATCTGATTTAAGTAAGTAGGTGTGTGCCAGAACCTAATTTTGGTACATATATTATTTTGTATTTTGATTCTCCAGGCTTAACTGTTCGGGGAAAGTACGAGTGCACTGGGCAGTTGTTACTTCTGACTTCTTAGGAATCATCAGCTGCAGCTGAGGTCCATTGGGCCCTTACAGAGACTCGAACCCAGGTTCATGGACGATAGCTGATTACCTAACAGCCAGACCTTGGGAGCTGGCTTTCAGGGATTTGTTTGTCACCCACATTGTGGATTATTTATCATAGTTCCCTTAAGGTTTTAAAGAGGAAATACCCGCTGATTCCACAGTGGTGGACTTCCGTGAGAGACGAACATGTTGTAAAGGGCTCCACAATACGAAAGCATCCCATTTCAAACTACCCGCATAAATTTATTACTATATGGGAATAAGTAGTAAGACGGCTTAGTTATACATGAACTGTTTACATTATGCCATCTACTTAGTGCTTCCGTTAAATCATAATAACAATCAGGCGTTACCGATGCATGTTGAATCACACAAGTAAAAGTAAAACTTCATGCTATCAAAATTTACAATATTATTTCACTAACTCGGCTATTATTTCACGTTCGTTCAATGTAAAAATAGGAAAAACAACCACTCAGTCAGAGTTATCTCCCATTTCCCATATAGCTTCCTTAAAGAGCATGAGGGGTTATACTGTTATTCAAAGCCAATTCCTCCAGTTTAAAAAATAAAATCAACTTAGTGTCCGACACTTGCACACGTTCAAGTTGCGAGCCATCAAATTTATCGCCTTCGAGCATTGATACGAAGAGTACGGAAATTGTGTTTGTATCAGGGAGCCAGAAGTAAGTGAAGGGATCTTTTGTTCGTTGTTGAATATCGGCATCACTCAAAGGAAACAACACCGAGGCAGAATAAATCTCATATTCTACCTCTCCCGAACACGGTATATGATTCCTCCTGATGGTATAATTTTCAACTGAGCTGGATTCAAACTCCTCCAAGTTTGACTCTCTCCTGGTAAAGCCCTGATCACCAGGTTCTAGTTCAACACTATTCGTTTTAAAGTTAGGGTATGGCAAATGGTTTTAATAACAGGAGTATGAGCGGGTTCGCACTGGAGACAGGTGAAGGTATTCTATGTGGAGAAGTGCCCCTATAGGGGTCAACTAGGTACGTAGTGTTAGAATTATTCTGAGGTATGTTATAATAGTGGCACGGCTATGGCAGTCATTCAATATATGTGTATATATATGCATATATAGGGCTCATTGCGACCGTAACCAGAAGAATGACGGACCTAATTAGCTCATTTATTCTTCACCCCTTTTTCGTCGCCCTAATAACACTTGACTGGTTGCCACCGTAAAGAACTGATTGACGGATTCTTGATTGTTCCATTCCACGACACCCGAGCGACTGATTCCTCTTTGAGTGATCCGATTACGAGCTGATTGACTGACTGCTGACTGGTAGAGTACGTACTTGAGGCTTCTACTTCAACTGGCTCCTGGAGATGACGTTTGTCTGCTTGTCAAGGTTGGCTGTCTTGATAAATAATCCGTTGTAAAATCGAATTTGTGTTTGTTGTAAAATCATGATGCAAGTAGCAACCAAAGCCTCACTTTGTTTGTCCTCTTGAATTCATTGTTAGCAGCGATTACTTTATTTAACTTAATTTTAACCAATGACAGAAAGTCACCAGCAGCTAACAAATGATTATAGTAACAAAGATAAAAGGATTCCGTGAGTTTTATCTATTTTAACCAACTTTAATTTTTAAATACAAACATAGTATTACTAATTCATATTGACATCTGTTTCAATGCGCACATTAAAACATGTTTCTGTATTGAATTAAATAAAGATGGAACTTGAGAGTATATAAATTCTGTTAGTACAATTCACGTTCACGCATCTCCTTTAGGGAGTATTTGAAAGTATCTCAATGAACAAAATGCACTAATAGAAAGAAAATATGTTTTAATCTATATTTAGAAGTGAAAAAGTTAAACCATGAGTTGTAGTCTGTGTTCTTCTCGGTTGAGTTACCATATAGCCATTTCGCTTTGTTGCGCACAAGGCTCGTGATGACGACTTAGGTGATCGTATACGGTTACCGTGGCTTACCTAAAAGCAAAGTGGCCCCACTAAAACTGCACGAAGTGTTAGTGTGCATGATCTTCATGCACAGACTGACGAACAAGATGTGGTGGGTATTCGCGCACCCAGCAATAGTTGTTTCCATATCGTCAGGGTCTAAATCTTTTACTGGCAACTCAGTTATCAAAAGTTTCAACCAGTCAAACATTCAGGGTACGAAATAGCCTAGATTTGTTGCATATAACCAGAGACGTCTACATCTTGCATCGTCACTTCAGTTATTGGGGTTGCAATGTCGGTGTTCAACCTTCCATCATGGTCCATTGACCCAGTACGGTTATTAATAGTTGGTAAATGCTTTCAGTTAGAAATCTACCGAGTTTTACAAGGTCTACTAACGGTGTGATAGGGCTCAGCGATTTCGGGAAAACTTACTGAAATTTGTCACGTTTGATATTATATATATTTTCGCTCAGCCTGAAGGGGTGTAGGCGAATGACCCAATTGCTTTTAAAATAAACGAGATACTTGTTAACTTACAGTATTAAGCTTGATGCAGTCATGTGTAAAAATTAGAAGGCTACTCACAGTTAGAGGGCTAGTAAAACTTTGATTATAGTAGTTGCATTTCACATTCATATTATTCCGCTATTCACAATGAAAATTTGAGCACATGTTGGGTTAAGGATTTGTTTGACTCACTTTCCGGACGTGGTGGCTAACTGTCCGCATAGCATAAGACAACATTTTAGTCCTGAGAAACTAAACTGGAACATAAATTATGAAGGAAATTGGCACACGAAAGTTATCTTCTATCGGCCGGTGAACCTGTATCAGTTTGCATCAGCAAATAGTATGAGTATTTTTGATATGAATAATAGGGTATTGCATCTCAATGTCAGAACGAAATTTCCTCGAAAGGACACGACTGGTTTCGCGGTTGTTGCGGCTCATCAAGTTTGCATACCCCCTTCTCTTCTATCCAGTCATCTTTATGCGTGAGCAGTTCATACCTGGTTTACAGTCGTAATCTCATTTACGTCGCATGGAGCGTGCATAGACAAAAAGACTATTTTAGAATCACACAACGATTCCTCATAAGTTATTTCTTTGGTTGCCACGGCCAAATTTTAGAACGAGGACACATGCTCTCAAGTGTAGATTTTCGAAATGTGTAGCATGCTGTTGTATCTTGATGAGTGGACAAAATTTTTCTGGAAGCAAAAGATCGGCTTTGCGATCGTTCATGCCTATGAGGTATGCGTACCCTACTCTTCATTGCCCAGTCATTCCGAAGCTCAGCCACTCCACACTTGGTTCATCACCTTAACCTCATTTGAATCAGTGGGTCCGGGCATGGATGAAGAGTTTGTTTCCAGAAACACAAGGCTATGTTCACATAACACTTTTGAATGTGCCTTCAATTAAGGCTTTTCAAATTCATACTTAAACTACACTGAGGATGCGCTGATATATACAGTCACGACAGACTCTTTCAAGATACCGCTTTTTTCAGATAATTTGTTTCACAAACAGTAGTTTGTCTTCGGGAACTATTAATTTGTTCAACATCAGAGCATCGTTCTTGTTGAATTAACCCATCCGGATTGAACGACTCAATGAACACGCTAATCGTGTAGCTCTGACCTTCCTGTGGTGCCCATCAGTTCCCCGTGGTAATGTTTAATTATATTTCCATGAATCATCCCGGTTTTGGCTGGAATAAACACACTGTCTTGGAAATACAGAATGATTTAGAGACTTCCTATCTCACTTGTGATAAACAGATGAATACAAATTGTTACTGGGTAAGAATGATCACGAATCTTGTTTCGGTTACGCCAACCAAACCTCTCTTAGTACGTGAAAACAAACACAAAAATGTTTCTGAAGAGCAAATACTGTTGTTCTCAGTGATTCGTTAAAGGGCTGAGCTACCCTTATTTTTACTTCCTTGAATGATATGTTCACGCATGAAAATAAACATACTTTGACTGTGGTAACGTTGTAAATCAGTTCAAAGTATTACATAAAAAACCATATTATGCAGTTGTGATACTCTCTACAGAATGCTGCTTTTGATCGTTTGAGGGTGGCATCCTTCTTAAGCCAGGACGTATGTTTTTATCCAAATAGCCGTGTACTGAATACACACGGCTTCAGTGAATTCACTCTTGACCGTTCAGTTGTGTCATAAAACCATTCACTTGAATTGGTTGGCAAGTGCATTTTTGCGACAAATTCTAACGCAAAACGGGGCCTTACAAAAGACTGATCATACGATCCTACCCACCCCGTATTCGGCTATCCATTGCAATAAAACCCCTGAATGGTGATTTTTTAGGATTTACTCGGGTCATGCAGGGAGTTGGTCATTCATTTTGTGCACAGAGTTTGAGATCGTCGTTGCGGATTTTGAATCCTATCACTGAGAGTATCCCACGGGAGGACGTGTGAATTTCAGTCAAACATAATAAACCGGGTTTTCAACGATAAAGAGTTCATGTACCCTATTTATAAAACTCGGCAGTACTTAATAGATGATAGGTTTAATGGCATGCTATACCTAACAACTGAGGGAAGTAACTCAATTCAACACAGGTTGTTGCTTTTGCACCCGGAAAGTGTAGATTAAGCCTCTATATAACCAAATACACGTCCTCAAAGAAGAAAATTATACAATGGGAAATAAAATGGAAAGCTTAAGTAGTGAATGGCTGATGTTCGTGTTATTCCAAATGTTGTGTTAGTTCTGATGTAACATGAGCTGCATTGTACAAATACCTTGCTAAGTGTGGAATAGTAGAACAGTTATAAGCTCTAGTGAGTGCATAAAGATGTGGAAGTAGTAGATATACTTTTCACTAAGTCTCTGTGAGGAAGATGAGCAGAATCAGTGAAAATCCTTGTAAAAAAGGTTTGGCAATCTTTGCCATGTTGGGATGTGATGAAGTGAGTAAATTGGTGTCGGAATATGCAACTGGCAGGTAAGAAAATCTTCAGGAATCTAGCAATGAAGTTGAAGTCTTGCAACAACAGGCTTTGAAAGATGACGAGTGAAGCATAAAGCCGAAGAAGTAGGATACGCGAGAATACAAGAGCTTTTGATAAGATAAGTGGGCACAGAATGGAATTTAGGGCGTAAGAGACAGAAAGACAGGAGTCTTGCCCTCTCAAATATAAAAGCAACAAGTTCCGACTAGGTAGGGTTATGGTTCAGCAGCACCCAAAGGTATTTCACTGAATTAAGATGGTTCAGCTCTACCCTATTCATTATATTAAACTTGCAGTCATTTTGAAAAATGGATTGCTTGCTACCGTTCGAAAGGCAAAATACACCGTCACCACACTTGCTTGGGTTAAGGCCTAAGTTGTGAGCATGAGACCGATCTGAAATTTGTGCATAGGAAGAGTAGAACTACAGGTACAAGGCATATGAGGTCATCCGCATATTTGATTGGAAAAGTATTCTCCTGTACAGCAATGGTAGAAGTGTCGATAGGAAGTAAAAATAAGGGTAGTACGGCATCTTGAGGAGCACCTCGGGTAGTTGTAACAAGAGAGAAGGTTTTTCCGTTATAGTGGATCAATCTCTGACGATTGTGAAAGTATTCCGTCAACAAAAAAGCAGTTGAAGGCGGAACACCAGAGAGGCAGAGAAGGGAAATAAGCCTGTTTCGGTCGACGCAGCTAAAAGCGTCACTGTAGTCTAGGAGGCATAATTTTTCCCCTGTACTCTTCCTGTCGAGTTTGAACAGAATGTATTGTGTCACTACGGCGAGGGCGTCGAGTATGGAGCGTGACTTTTGGTGAGGAAACTGATCAGGATCTAGAACATTGAAATTTCTGTTCAGTCGTTGGAGAATCAACCTTTCAAAGACGTAGGGGAGATAGAGGTGCAAGCAATATGACGGGATTTCGAAGGACCTTTCTTACGAATACAAATTAGAGCTGCTGTCCTCTAACAGTCTGGAATCCTTCTTTCCTTCATACCTTGGTTGAAAAAGATCAAAGATAATAGGGCTGAGGGTAACGGCACACTCTTTTAGCACTGTGGGGTTGAGTCAGCCTGGTTCAGAAGATCTTCCGGGGTTAAGGAGGAGTAGTTGGCTGTAGACGTCCACAATAGGGATGCCAACGGGGGATACCTGAGATTGACTTTCTTCAAGAAATACAGGAACGGAAGGGTTCTGCTGCTCTTTTGAATGACCTATTGAGCTCGTCTACGTTACTCTCACATTTGCGTGTAGATGGGCCAACGGTTAGATCTTTCAAGAGATTCCATGTGTCGCGATGAGTTTTGTTGTCTAGAGGGGTACGTGTGTAGATGGAATTACGGCAGTATAACTCAGTTTTGATTGATTTTGTATGAATATTGACTGCTGGTAGATTATGATTTTTGAAGAAGTATTCCTTCTTATGTTGAAGCTGCTTAAGATGTGGAGTAAACAGATGATCAGGGCCTGAATACATAGTTTCAAATAAATAGCGTAGATCGAAGCAAAAATCTAGATAGTCGGGGAAATGTTTCCAGGAAACTGAAAGATCCGTGACTTGGAAAGCAGAAAATTCTGTCTGACCAACTAATTCACGTAGCTTCAAAATGGATTAAGAACAAATCTGCCCCTTCCAAACTAAGCGATCACGGCCTCGCGTGAAGTGTATATGGTTGGTATGACAATAAATCTTGGGTGAGGTTTGTATTTTTGCTTGGTCAGAGGAGCCTAGTGGAAAGCGACTCAAAGTGGAAAAATGACGTTGGCAGTTAACTAAGGAAAAGGCTAGTAACGCGTTCAGCGCAATTAGAAATATAACGGTGTTAGTCCAACTGAAAGGATACAGGGAGGTCACATCGAAACGGTTTAAGTCACGGGCACCGATGCGCAATGAAATATCAGTATAATTGACCACAATTTGCGAAACTAAATCAACGAATTCTAGATGGTCTGTCATGGGAAATTTGGGGGAAATATATACATTCACTAGTGTAGGTGGGTTAAAGCTCCCAGAAACCTGGGTTTGTATTCGTGTGTGGTGTAGTTACAGAAACTCGTAGAATGAGTAAAAAATGTTTTTGACTTGTGGATATCAACGATTGTTAATATACGTGATAACTCCGCCACCTCCTTTGCCATAAGGTGTAGGGCGATCCATCGAGTGCAACTATTTCATCGGTAAAGTCACTACCAAGCCCGGGTTTCTTGCAGAAGGATTGCTCCTAGATGAGAATATTCCTCTATGTCAACAAGATCCGACAGAATTGAAAAATTGCCTATTAGAGCTCGAACGTTGTTGCTGGCTACAAAGAGCAGACACTTGTTGTGAATAGGGTTTTTGCAAAGGGCTGCCTCCCGGCCTGCGAGGTGTTTTCCTGGATGGGATTTAGATTTCCTTAAAACTCTTTCCCATTTATAGTGCATCATGTGACCGGAAGAGGTCTGTTCCACAGAAAGTTTTAGTCCTTGAACATTTTCAGCAAACCACAGGAATATTTTACTAAATTAGCCATTAGTTTATAGGCATAACAATTGTTACGGTAATCACGGAGAAGAAACAATCAGCCTGAGCATACGTGTACGGTCGTGATGCACTTTCCGGTGGAGATGAAACAGCGCGGCCAGTTTCAAGGCCGTGGCTGACTTATATTAAGAGTCTGAAAATTCTTATTAGTACACCATAGTGAGTCCAGGAAGGTCTAACAACTGTTAAACATTGTCATCTATTACACTGTTATAAAGCCGGAGGAAACCCTCATGAAGAGGTGAAGTTTCAGAAACTCAGAACGAAGAACCAACGCATGTGCCAACTGCGCGGCTTCAGTGGTATTGATAACTATCAAGGATGGGATTTTATACTGTCCTCGTAAAGAACAACATAGCAGAAGTGTGTTGAATAGAATTTTGAATCATTGATATTTAGCTTATTGCCAGCCAAATGCGCATAAGTGTTGAAGAAGAGCAGAAGCAAATGGATTCGCACTCGTGTGCTCAGTAAGCAATGCAAACGTATTCAGGGCTTCAGCAGAACGAAGCAGCTTTTATCACATTATCTCCAAGATTAACAGTCTTTGTTCCGTGTTGCAGAGATCCGTGATTGCCGTGGTATGTTCATTTCTAATTCTCCACCTGTATCCAATGTTCCTTTTGAAAGACGATAGTGAGTACAAAGGAATTAATCGGGTGGACACGAGTTAGTTTGACTGTGATACTACGAAACTCGAACGTATCAGGGATATTTAACCAGCGCATTCGGTCACGGTTCTTACAAATCTTACAATGTCAAGCGTTCCGAGTGATTTCATGGAATCGGAACCCAAAGCTCCTAGCTTTCTGTGAGGCGGTGTTGATAAGTCGACTTAGGCCCCCACTGTGTACACAGAAACTGTTGACCCACAATGTGTGCCTGCCGTGGCGGTAACCAATCAGGTTTACCGAATGGTTTCCGAGTTTCGCTTGACACTATCTATTCCATAGTTTTTCTCTGTGCTCCACTTGAACACGAAATCGCATGTTTCACGTACGCGACTGAGAAGATTAAAAGAAATTCTTGCATCTCGCAATTTATGTCTTCTATCTGTTTTGATGAACTGGATCAAGGGGGCCCAATGTTTCAAACGTATACGAAGTTAGTCCAGTGGAAACAAATGGAGACGAAATGCCTCCTTCAAAATTAGTGGTGATGTATCTGCCTGAAGGTTTCCAAGGGGGTGGAATATTGCTACGACAGTCTAACGACAGGTTCATGTATCGCCCTATAATCCGTTGCAGTGAAAAATCACTCAGGTTCCCCCGTACCAATAAATAAGCTGATTATTGAACCATCTTTAGTATCCCAGGAGCGAAGCGTTACTGAAACCACAGACATTTGCAGGTGATTTTATTTTTCCCACTTTTTCCGTGCTTGTAATGTCACTCGGTGGAGCACCATTTTGTTACACCGATGTTCAAAAAAATATTCACTATACGCATTTTGAAAAACACATACGTGACGGCGACCCACGTCTAAACACACTCCGGAGCAACTTTAGTTTTTGAATTGGGATGGCGCTGAAATTCATGTAACAGGAGTTATAACTTTAATTGTTGAACAGTTGTGACCTTTTTTTGTCATGTGTCATTTCCATTTTTCTTGTACTTATTTCTTCTGTTCAATAATCAGACCATGCTCCACCGTTTATCATTGTTTGCTAGCGTCAATGAATAAGTCTACCCTAGATACCGATTAGTACACGATACAGTTCAACTTTGTAGGGAATTTTCGTTTACTACTTATGAGGCTATTTGATCATAAATTTCGAAAATTGTGTAAACACCTATAAAGATACCAATTCAAACCTACTGGCAAATTATTTGTCATGTGAAATAAATCTTTTTTTGCTTCTATCAAGAGGAAAGTGTATGAAGCAGATAGTAATTGAACCATGTGCAATCGAAAAATTTACGCTCAGCCGAATTCCGTGACCCAGGAACATGCAACACTCATTATACTAAGACGCTAATTATCTTTCTGTTGTTCTACTAACTCTTACACGTAATGAGTAAGGTTGGAAGAACCGGCATGGTGGTCACACTAAGACTTGGGGTAGAAGCGTGAGGAAGTCCGCTTCAGCCTCCAAGTTTTTTGCTGCTTCCAGCTTTTCAGATTTTCCCCCGAGTGATGAGGACCGACACTGGGTAGAGACGTTCAGAGATACGGATCAAAACGGAATTTATGGGTGCGAAAGCTGAGTGGTCTATCTGTTTACCTGTCGTTCCCCTTAGACAAATGAAAAGCAGACAAAACCACGCACTACAATAAAAACGTGTTCACCTATTCTAATCCTAATTTTGACCCCCATTACTACCCTACTTCTTAATTCATTCCAAATGCTCAGAAGTCATGTTTTATTCTAAAGCCGGTGTGACATGGATGAAACAGCTGTACAGTGCTTCCATGGTTTTCAGCTGTTTGAATGTTCTTACTGCGGGATGAATTTCACTTAACGTAAACTTTTAATCTCCTACTACTCAGTAGCAACAAAGCCCTGTAGTTTATTTATCGGATTGCCTTTGTTGTAATTAGGCTCTCGCAGAGAAGCCGCCCATGATAGTAGTCGGCTACTTTTCCGGAAATCGTTTGCTAACATTCAAAGCCAGTGTCGGAAGGGCACTGCATCGCGTCGTGTATTAGTTCAATAAATCATTGGGAGCCAGCTCGGACAGCCTTGTGATTAATGTGTTTCTTTCACAGTCGTTCCCTCCGGGGTTCGATTCACAGTAGGGGTTCGCTAGATAAGAAATGCTGATAGTTCATAACAAGGGTCAAGGATCTGCACAGTGATTTCATGGTTTTCAATGGAATGGACTTTCACAATGCATGCAAAATCCTAATCTCCTACTGCTAAATAAAGCGCATCCTTGTAACATAATAAAAGCAGCCTTCAATTCAACGTCATAAATGCTTTTTCGGGTACGCGACTCAGTTAATATGTCGAATATGCAACCCCTAAATCTCATATCATGCGAACCGTCAGGTCGTGATCAAATAAGAAGAAAATATATTTTCTCCTTATTTTGTGTTCGCGAAACTTCCTCAAGATTATGAAGAATATTAGCGAAAAAGACATCTCTATTGGTACTAATGTAACTCGGCTATCAATTGGTATTTAATTCTTTCGAAGAGGTACAATGTAAGTCGTAAAATCTGTATTGTATCATTTGTGCAAGTTGCCCAGTCAATCCTTAGGATCCTAATGAAACCAAAGTTTTGAACCTCAGATTATCATTATCTGTATTAGTTAATTTCAGGTACAAATAAATGGATTAATTTACCTTCCAGTCCGAACTTGAGTTTTGTCGATAAGAAGGAATATACAAAATGAAATGTGAAATTTATCCACATACTATTTGCTTAATTATACTAACGTACTAGACAACTTATTCATGCAAAATAAAAAGTGTGTGTGAGCATGGACATCATTTGAGCAAAATGCAGGAAATAGCGATAGAACCAACAGCCGCGTTCTCCTAAACTGTAGAGATGGAGAATGAAATTTGATCTGCGAATAGTTGGACAGTCTGATATATTTTATGCCTCCAAAACGTTTGTCGAATTACGAAAATAAATTGATTCATTGGGAAAAGATATACCACAGGTCAAGCGCAAAGCCTGCCTCTGTTGTTCCAGATTGAACTGAATGAAGCTAGAATACTGGCGAACGATCGAAATAATGTTCCAATTTTGGTAATATCGTTTCGGACGACTGCAACTATTTTTTCGTGCGTTCTGTAGACTTTATGAGTAACTGTTAATGTTATCTTATTCAAAGAATATCAAAAACATTAGGAAAATGTTTATTGGAAGTTACGCAGCCGCATACTAATAACAAGCAAAGTATTCGGCAGTTTTACATTTTTACATGCTTTGTCTACACGTACAGGTATCGTTGAAACTCATGCATACGGGTGCCTGATAAGCACATTTGTGGAGGAAGGCCATTGGCATTTCTCTTAGGAACATAGAGTGTTTATGATTACCTTGAAATATGCGCTATCACGGAGTAATTGCACGAACTAAACGCTAAAATCATATAGTTGTTCACAGTTATACAATTGAATAATGAGCAGTGAAACCCCCTTAGACATTGGCTCGAAAATCCACTTTAAAAAACCCCTCGAATGGTAAACCGTTTTTAAATATAACTGAGAAGAGTAAATCATAATGGGTTTTTCCACTTTAATCGTATTTCTATGACTCGCTACTTCTTAGCTTACGTTGTTCAGAACAATATATCTTGTCAGACATATTTAACTGCCCACAGGGCAGAAATTAACCAATACAATGAGAAGAAACTTTTCACAAATCCAATTCAGGACTCGACGCTCTCACAAAACACTATTAATTCACGGAACTCGAACTGTATACTGTGAAGTTTATCCAGTGCACAACAGTCGACGATGCCCGTGTATCCAATATCCCAACAGCAGAGGACATATAGAAAAGCCAACGTCTTATTTTTGGCTGGGTTTAATTCGTGAGAAAATACCACGAACTTTCAGTGTACTTATAACATTCTCCACCAAAGCATATTCACAGCTAACGTGAACCAGAAATGACGAACACTAGTTTTACCAAGGATTTCCTTGCATGACACTGTTGCTTCATCAATTCTAAACTTATCCACCTTCATTATTTTCAAGTTATAAGTTGGGATTTGTCTGCAATACAAAGAGATCCCAAAGGAACAAATATTTACAAAGTTAAAAGTTGGAAGGAAGTTGTCATCTTGACAAAGCTAACACAATAGGTCAGTCTTGCCGTGGTAATGGCTCAGTGTTTAATTTCGTCATACAACTGTGAGCACACGTTTCAGACTAACAAGGGCAAAATGTTTTGTATAACAGGCATTATGTGATGATAATGATTTGAATTGTTAACATGATTTTCAAAACCATAAAGGATCATAACGAATACGTCAATGGTACATGCAAATCACGTACACTGGTACTATTATCATGTAAATGTGTTCTTGTGAGCAGGAATAAGGCTAAGCTGTATGTTCTGAAAATAGAAATTAAAATACTAAACTCTACAATAAGTTATTCTATGATAACTCATAGCATTCTTCTATATTTTGTTCTACCACAAAATATACTAGCCGTGATCGGTGAGATAAATAAAATTTCGAGCTTTGGTTATTTGTTGATTTCTTGGAATAAGCCGCAAGTAGTGTTTGTATATGTTCATAGGTACCTGGAGAAAATGCTTCCTACGGAGATAGAGGGCGTTTTCACTATATATTATCGTTATACTACGATCGTTGAACGGAATGCGTTGGGGGTAACTGATGTGAGAAGAAACATGTAGTCGAATATACCACTGAATTAGACGCCATTTACATGTAGACGTTGCAGCATCATATACTTGCAGAAGCCAGCCTAGTAGCCTAAAGTACCAGGAAGAACATATACTGCGAATGTAGGTTAACATGCAAGCAACATGGGAGAGTGGGTCATTGCGCGACGTACGCATCCATATGACACATTAGGCACGGGACTTATCAACGGATTCTCAGCGGAGATCGAATCCAGGGTACACGGATCAGTTACGCACGATAAAAATCTAGACTACGCAGATGAAATGACCCTCGATCATTTGCATCTCGTCGGCACTAAAGGACGTCGAGCTACTGTTTCAGTATCGGCCACAGGTGAAAAATCTTGTAACTCACGCAGAATCCGAACTGACAGAGGAATTCTGCAATGAAGTATCAGGAATGCAGGAAAAATCTTCGACTAACATATACCTGTTGTCTAATTAAATGGAATCCCACTGAGGGATTGATGGTTTCTAATAAACCGGTGAACAAAGATAAAAAGTTTTATCATGGTTTGAAATGATGAGTTTAGGTTGACCTTTCCATCCTCAGTCGACAAATTGCACGGTTTTTTTTGAACACCCGAACAAAAGTGAAATCGCGTTAATATCTGGTGATGTGACCAAACTATAACCAAAAAGATAGGATGATATGAAATTTTTGAACAATATGCACGGTGGAAGGCAGGAGCTAGTAAATTTTAGATAATTACCTGCTTCGTGTACTGCATGAATACAACAGTCGTAGAACTGCGTCAACAAATGCTACCAAATGCCCCCCAAAAAATCAATACAAAATGAGGAAGATGGATTTGGTACTGAGCAACAAAACGTGTAAGTATTTTCAAACCTCTGCCACTTTCTGGCCACCTTGCTTATTCCAGCGCTGTCCAGTACATCTCGATAGAACACGGAAAGTAGATGGCGAGCAGGCGTGATCAAAATATGTCCGAGCCATCGGAAACGAGGTAGAGCAGTTAATTCAAGTCAATCGGCCCCTATCGGCACTCAACTCGAAACGAAGAACCTCATCATTACCCACTTAATTTTCCCATCGAACGCAGTCAGTGTTTCGGAGAGATCGGTGCTCGAACGCAGGGAGACGCCGAGTACCCTAATGCGAAGTAGCCAGTAGTCGCAAAACAATACTAACCGCACTGGGTATATCCGTTCCTCAATAAGGAGCTAGTTGCCTTGACGGCGCAACAGGTGTCGCAGGTTCACTACATCTAATCTAACTTGCTTTTCGCGATATGATCCTCTCACTAACCATATCTCCGATTTTAAATAATCTCCCGAGATACTCAAAGTTATCGGCCAACTCCAGCTGATCACCAAAAATGTAAAGCACAAGCACAGGCTCCTGCCGATCTTTCAAAATCTTGTTGCTCTTGGGAGGTGCAAAGTGAATACCATATTTAGATACTTCAATCACCAAAACGTGCCAAGTTGCCTGCGTATTATCATTCAGCAGGGTGATATCATCGATGTATCTAAAGTCAAATCTCTGTTCCATGCGAGGAATTCAACTTCTCCTTTTGGAATATCGGACAAGGCATTTTGTAGTGATATACTGTATTGCAAAAGTGAAACTATAGGCAGTGGAAATGTTCATATAATGAACAGCTTCAAACTTCTAGATATACCCCCGCTCCATGAAATCAATGAATAACTTTTATTATATTCAACATCTCCCAGAAAAGGCGCATAATGTTCCATGATCAAGTTAGTAGTAAAGTAAATCTAAATTGAAAACTACCTGTGAGAGAATTTGAGCTATTCTTTCAACGATTCATGCAAGGTTTCTGATTTTAATACAAAACCATCCGATTGATTCACAGGCAACATCGGTAAGATTTTCCAATAACTGTTACCATATGTCTTCTTCTAGGTTGCACCTATGGAACATCGCTCTTGCTGATAGCTCCCCACTTCTAGGCGAACCCTAACCAGCCATATATGTATTAACGTAAGAGATGAAAATGGAACGCCCTCCCCCACTCCCAAGCAATACTTCGCAAATCCTGAGTATTCCCTACCCTGTCGTTCACTAATGTATGGTTTCCAAATGATTCAACAGATACGTGATGTCACATTCAGCCAATGAAGTCCCGGCTAGGGTGATACTTATGGTGCTGTTCAGTGATTGGATAACGTTTGTGATAAATGTACTCGGATATCGAGAATGCGATTTGGTGGCATTTGACATGGCGATGACCAAGCGGTTTTCCATCACAGGGAAGGGGAATGTGAGGGATATGCTTGATCAGCCTTGTGCAACGCAGAGCTCGATGGTTACTTCACTTGAAACATCTACAAAGACTGTTTACAATGTTATGTTCAGTCGAAAGGTTATCGACGATTTTCTGCACTCTGGGACTTCTCAACAAAGGAGCCACCTCAGGACGTCCTAAACTAACGTGAAAGTTTGATGGCACCTTATGATACTGCAAACAATTTCCGAGCCAGACAACCGGTGTTGGTTCATGGACTGCGATATCTTCAGTGTGAATGGCATAGCTTTGTGGTACAAGCTACTGCCGGAGAGGATATTTCGCCTCCAGAGTCAAAAAATCCAAAGAAAGAATGAATCCACTACTGTGTGGGAGCTTGGCTCGAAAGAAATTATTGCTGCTAATGGTTACAAAGCCTCAAAACCTAAGATATCTCCGTGGGATAGAGGGTGAAAACCAGTTATGTCTTCACCTTCAAAAGATGCATAGATGACTTTTGCTTTTTCCAAAATTGGCCGTCCGATGTCAACCGCAAGATGATTTCCCAAAGCCGCCGTATATTGTTATTTATGGATAACGCTCCCTGTCTCATAAAAACCCATAACAATATAAAAGCATGCTGAATCATATTATACAAATCTAATCTCCTACTACTCAATTACAAATAGTAACCAAGCTCTGTAGGTTGTTCATAACGGAATGCCTTCGTTGTACTTAGGCCCCTACAGGGAAGCCATCCATCATAGGAGTCGATAGCTGTGCGGGAAGCTGGTTGTTACCGTTCAGAGCCAGTGACGGAAGGGTGCTGTATCATGTAGTGTAGATGTTGTACAAACCGTTGAGAGCCAGCCCGGATAGCCTTGTGGTTAAGGTGTTCGATTCACAATCGTTCACCCCGGGTTCGAGTCCCCGTGGGGGCTCGGTGGATGTGCACTGCTGATGATTCCCAACAAGGATGAAACAGCTGTACAGTGCTTCCATGGTTTTCAATGGTGAGTTGAGCGTTCAAGCTGCATGATGAGTCATATTATACATTACAGATTGTCAAATTGGCTACTAGATAAAGTTGCATTAGCAATTAGGTCGGCATCAGCTGAGACATGCATAAGTTCCATAACTGAGGGGTCAAAAGGCGAATGTTAGCTGGACCATACCTGGGCCGTGCGGGGTCGATTCGGTGCAAAAAGGGTGATAACGGACATTAAAAGATAGACTGAGGATATCCAAATTTATGATGATAGAAAAAACGCAAAAGTAGTGGAATGCAATAGATTTTCGTGTTGAAAAACTCAAGGAAAACAATGAAGGATGCTGAGAATACCCACGAAAAATAAAAAAGGGTTCACAAGTGCTGGTAAGTTTATGGGAGGACTTTTGAACATTTTCTTCGAATTCAAAATAAACATTTGTGTTATGTAGCCACCCAAGAGTAGGCGAGGCTGTATATTTTAGGGGTAGAAACATAGATATTCGAGCGAAAGTGTTACTTCAAACAGCATACAATTTCATCTTCTTTGAATGCGGTTTTTCCGAAGTGCGTCTTTCAACCCAACGGATTTACTGTTACGCGATCTCTTTCTATGCGCTGCTATACGTAAACCTCAGCTAATGAAAGAAAAAATCAGGAAATCAGCTTCTAACTCACAGTAGGTAATGGCCCATAATATAAAGGCTAAACCAAATAACAAAAGTGGGACAGCTTTCATCGTCGACTTTCAGTTCGTCCTAAATATTTCACGCAAATGTTCACTCAACCTACAAAAGCACATGCCACTGAAGAGCATGAAACATCACAGTTCCTGAAAGTAAGTAGTATGTAAATGGATGGAAAGAATTTCCCAGAAGCATACGATCGGTTTCGCGGTTGTTTCCGCCCATCAGCTCCGCAAACCCGGTGCTCCCTTGACCACTTTTCTCCTTACTTGTACTCCATTGTTATAACATCACTAAGATTTAATTTAAAGCAACAGGAGTGTCAATGGATGTCTTTCATTGGAGAATCCACAAGTGAATTTCAACTCAGATTTCTGTTAGTTATTCGAGTCCAGGTCACTGCTAGCCCAACGAATAACGAGGCTGCATATGCAAGCTCTCACACTGGTGGTAAGTTATAAGGTGATAGGTGGGCAAAGTTATTCGTAAGGATTACGTATATATATATATATATATATATATATATATATATATATATCAGCTCAGGCAGTTCTAACTATTGGTAAGGGCTTTCAACAACCTGGTTCTCATCCAAAGGTAAGCCAAATCAAAAGTTAAAACACTTGCTGAACATCTCATCTCTTTTGAAAATATTGTTGAAATTCATAGAATAAGAGTGACAGAAATTGTAAAACTGCGATAACCTACGAATGCCTCGAAGATATTGTTGAATATTTTTTACCAATCTGAGGGAACATAAATGGTGTTATTCATATGGGATTCAAAATAACTTTAATTTTTATGTTCTCCTTTACAAAGTTTCCAGAATGCCTCCAAGTGGTATGTCTGGCTGACTCGAACTACGTTACTGTCTGACTTAAACAGAATATGGTTATTTCCTTTTTTACTTGCAAAATGATGATGCGTATTTCATGTTTGCCTTCAAGAGTTCCTTCACGGCAGCGGTACCCTAAGACTAGAGGTAAACCCTCAAACAAAATACCCACAATAAAACGGGCGTCTAACTAGTATAAAAGCCCACAGTGCACTCAGCCGTGAGGGATATTTATTGCAATGACTGACTGCTACGCGCAAGCACGAAAGCTCCCTTACACCCTACACCAAAATCTCTTTTAACCGTATTAACACCAGTCTACACTTTTTTTACCGAATTATCGTCCTTTCTACACCATACAAGAACGTCAGTCGCCACTACTGGCTTTAGGGCCTCTGAAAGGAACTATCTTTCTTTCACTAGTCTCAAAAACTTACCAAATCCGCAACCGCTGACTGATGCTGTCCCATGTCCTCGAAATTCATTCAAGTGAGTTAGGTTTGACGTGCACACAGATAAGCATAAGAAGGCAGGGTGCATTAGCTCGTACGTTTCGAATCCTTTCCACCGATTTGTGTATTTTTCAAGAGACTCGCATTCAAGAACGCAGTTCCATCATTTGATTGGCGTCCATATCCAACTCTTCTGTGAAGGTTCACTAACATTTTCCTGGAGAAGCTGAGGCCAAGACTTCTCATTTTCCTGGTTTTGGCCTAATTCACAGTGAAAGGGCTGAAGTGGCGCTGCAAGACCTGATCACAGTTGACAGCCATTCAAGCGTACTAAGACTCAAAGCTTCGTGCAAACTGAGCAGACGCCACTCCAATAGAGGCAATTTGTTTGTCTTTTTGGCTTGTGCCCCGCACACTAGCCAAAATGTAATCAAGAAAAGCGCTTACCAAAAGCTCCTAGACCACTTACATAAAGCAAGTTATGTTGATTCCTTCGTTTTGTCAGGCGATATGAATCCTGCAGTCGGTCAACGTTCACAAGACGAGGCTCCTTTAGGAGGCTCTTTCTTGCTACATTCCTGTTTCCTAGGGAACGGTTTTTGGCCCAGTGCTGTGATAGCCGCTTGTTCCTCACCATTTCGAAATCCAGAAGCTCCGATGGCCGATACCTCAAGTAGTGTCTCAGCTCCATAAGTCAGCAGAGGACCTAGGTCGACGGTATCTCTACAGCCCAAAAGGTTTGTGGTTGTATACGAAACTGCTTCTCGTACTAGAACACCACCTGGGATTCCAAACGTTCACTAACCTGCGCTAGGTGTCAATGTACTTTGACGGACGTTTCACACGCGTGCTACGTTGACAGTTGAACTGAGAAAGGCTTTCTGACCGGTTTCACCACTATGTCTTCGAAAACGTTTCAGTCGGGAAACTAGAATTTTCCGAGCTTGATAAAGTCAATCAGCACCAATCGCTTAAAAAGAATGCTCTGCATTCCGTCAGCCCAGTGAGCTGTGGTCTGTCTTATCGGGTCGAAAGACCTTTGATTTCTGCTGCATCTCTGCGCTTTCTCGATACACGCCAGTTGATCCCGGCCGAAAGCGAGTATAAAGAAGTACGACTCGCAGAGAGACGTGCATTTAACTCGAATCTCCTTGGAAGCTGAGAAATCTTGTGGTTGCAAGGTGTATCAAATAAAAAAGTACTGTTGCCATTGAAAGTTCCCCAAGCTGTTCTATGTCATTTCAGTCAACGTTAGTAAATCCCTAGGTGTGAACGGAACAATATGTGCAGATGAAGGTTTACATTTCACAACCAACAACGGCATCTCGAATGCTGGGCGGAGCACTTCCAGACACAGTCTAGCTAGACTTCACCGCCAACTTCGCCAAAAGCTCTCCTAATGCATTCCGTTGTCCGTTTTGACAGATTCACTTACTGAGACAGAAGTCCATAGATAAAACCAAGTCTAATGACCTCTCGACGTACCTGGGCTTTATAGCCCTTCCCCAACAATTGTTTAAAGATGGTAGGAAACAGTTATTCAGTGGACTTCACAAGTTAATATCAGTAGTGAAAAATTCATAGAAGAATTTATTGAAATCCCACTCTTCAGGAAAGTCCCATGGATTGACTGCACTAACCACAGGTTGACAAACATTATACTACTAAAGTCGAAGCTGCTAGTGTCTATTATACTTTGCTGGTTATACCAAACTCATGACGAGCTGAATGGCGAAGAGAAGAATGGGTTCATGCACTGTACCAGTTTGTCGATCAAATCTCCAACCTCCCACAGCTGCCAGAGCAAAATCAAAGTTTCCAAGGGCCAGTGATAGTCCCGTTCCCTATCATTCACGCGGCCTCACTCTGCCGATGGGGCCACACCAGTAAATGTTTTACCAAGAACGCGAGTAACAGGGAAGTGTGCCTCCAGCTTCCAATCGTTGTGTCCTAACACCTCCCGTCAGGTTAGGGCCTACTGTTTGCTCTCTTTCCTCTATTTCGTCTCCAGTGAATAAGGCAGGATTTTCTATTTCCTCAATTCCTCTGCATATTCAATAGAGAACATCCTACAAAATGCCTTGTCCGATATTCCAAAAGGAGAAGTTGAATTCCTCGCATGGAACAGAGATTTGACTTTAGATACATCGATGATATCACCCTGCCAAATGATAATACTCAGGCAATTTGGCACGTTTTGGTGATTGAAGTATCTAAATATGGTATTCACTTTGCACCTCCCAAGAGCAACAAGATTTTGAAAGATCGGCAGGAGCCTGTGCTTGTGCTTTACATTTTTGGTGATCAGCTGGAGTTGGCCGATAACTTTGAGTATCTCGGGAGATTATTTAAAATCGGAGATATGGTTAGTGAGAGGATCATATCGCGAAAAGCAAGTTAGATTAGATGTAGTGAACCTGCGACACCTGTTGCGCCGTCAAGGCAACTAGCTCCTTATTGGGGAACGGATATTCCCAGTGCGGTTAGTATTGTTTTGCGACTACTGGCTACTTCGCATTAGGGTACTCGGCGTCTTCCTGCGTTCGAGCACCGATGTCTCCGAAACACTGACTGCGTCTGATGAGAAAATTAAGTGGGTAATGATGAGGTTCGTCGTTTCGAGTTGAGTGCCGATAGGGGCCGATTGACTGGAGTAACTGCTCTACCTCGTTGCTGATGGCTCGGACATATTTTGATCACGCCTGATCACCATCTACTTTCCGTGTTCTATCGAGATGTACTGGACAGCGCTGGAATAAGCAAGGTGGCCATAAAATGACGTAGTTATCAGAAAAAGTGAGTACTCTGTTGGCATCCGTTTATGATCCGCGCCCTCTGGGTTGGGGCTCTACGGATGAGGACTATCTTTTGTTTGAGACATAAAGGGACTTGTGTGAGTATAGAAGCCAGTGTCTGTCGGACTCTCGTGTGTCCTCAATGAAACAGTTTGTCCCCGCAAACAGAAAGACAAAGCCAACAACAAAAACCCACTATCTAAAACTTTAACGGGTGAATACACGCTGCTTTCATTACCTACCCCGATTTTTGTACTCTTTTTGGGCTGCGCTGGTATGAATCTTGATTTCAAGATGGTAACAGATTGGTAATATTTACTCAAATCTTCATCTATCAGTCCCGAATCAGGTGTGACCAGTGCCTTTTCTTTTTTGTTCATCTGCTTGCGGTTTATGTGTGCAATAATTTACTCCGTTCTCCCAGGTGAAAGTGTGCTCATGTCCGTTAATAGAGCACAACAGAGCTGTCTGCAAACAAACTTGCGTGAAATGGGATATGTGAACCTTTGTGTAATGTTATCTGACTGGGAGGGCTAAAAAACGAGAATCCAAGTGGGGTATTTTCGATGAAAAATTTCCATTCGTGCGTTCACTGTCAACTTCACATAAAGGGCTAAGGAGAAGTGATATATTCTAACTTGGTGGTGATAAATGTTCGCTAATTAGTTTTTTAAAGGCTGAGGAGGCATGCTAAATTCAGCCCTGAAAAACGTATTTGTAGTCAGAGATTTCTGCTTCGCAATACGTGTTCGATTGTAAAATATGAGGAAGCGAAATACAAAGTATAAAGTTTCACGCTAAAATAATAAGTCAAAAATACCCTACATGTAGCTCCTCTTTGAAAATGCTTTCACCGTAGTCCGCGCAGAGACTTCAATCCACTGGGCCTGCTGGGTCACGAGCCCTCTAATTTTATACACCGGGTCATCACAGGTGGTTTCAATATGTCGCATAACTGCCATATGACAAAATTTGTATGGTATCGTTAAGGAGTTAGAGAATTAGACGATTCATCAATTACACAGTTATTGGCATCAATGCAGCAGTCGACGTAAAAAGGGGATCCAGCCCATAGACTACGAATAAATTTCTATTTTGTATTTGTATAACAGACATCTGCAAGTACTATGTTTACATTTCCGTTAAGAGGCTCTGACAAAACGAGAGTAAAATAAACAAAATTTGCAAAAATTACCGTTAACGTTGTGAGAACAAAAATGAGATGGAAAATATCCACCAACTTTGGAGAACAATTCCGTTTCAGTCTTGTTCCACTTGGTCAGTACCCGCGCCACGTAGGACACAAATTTTGTACACGTTGATTTTGGAAGGAATGCGTAGAAATTCAGATCTGGTGAATGAATGAGGACAACAGTGTAAGTCAGGGTGTAATGGATGCACTGGATCCCGCAATATCATGTGGACTAGGTTTGCGCATGATTTAGTATGTCACTTGACAAGTTAGTCACAAGTGCATCATAAGCTAGGGGTGAAATACGGCTGGGCTGGACTTTGAAGATTTGTTTCAAAAAGTCGGGCTAAATTGCAGGTGAACAATAAATTATGACCGGATGAATACCCTAAAGTTTGAATTTGGAAACAACTTCCGGTGTTATTCGAAATTGGCTGAATTTCCTTGGTTGAAAATATAGGTATTGCAGTTTGCTGACCCAATGCTCCATGCAGGATTTCAGTTCTAGATTAGTGTATATGTTAACACACAGATAATTGATGAAGCTCACTCCGGGTAAAGATTTGGGATTCAGGAACGCAGGAACTTTCGGAGAAGGTGAGCGAGAAAGTTTGAAAATACATTCTAGGCATTTAGATGGATCAAGTTTCAGACCCAACCAGGTACAGAAACATTCTTTCCGACAAAGGTTTTCACCAAATTTCTTGAAATCTGGAAAATTACATAAAGCTTGATCAAGGGCAAAGTCATCAGTATATTCAGATATTTTGGATAGAGGCGAAAGCGGAAGTTCTCAAATATAGATAAAACATAGAAAATGGATAGCATAGCACCCTGAATTACATCAAAATTATTAGGAAGTGAATTTGACTGTGTTTGGCTGATCTTAGTTTGCTGAGTTCGAATAAGTAAATAGTTCGATAGCCAGTAAAGAAATTGTGCTGGACAGTAAAAAGCTTCATGCGTCTGACGAAGATGAGTTCAGGGTACAGAATTGTAGGCCGAAGAATATTCGAGTAATGTGTAGCGGATATGTCTTTGCGAGTTTTCTGGACATTTACTAATAGAATGAACCAAGAAGACTATGACATCAAGAGTGGATCTTTTCGGTTTTTTACAAGCAAACTGAAAATTACCAGTTGGAGCATTCAGATGCCTTCGAAGACTGGTAAAAACAATCTTTTTGATGAATGCGAGAAAATAACATGTGAGGACAGCGGGACGAAGTGTTTTAACTCCTTTAGATAAGTTTTGTTCTTTAGGAATTCAAATACTAGTAACTGGACGCCTCTGATCAAGAAAAGAGCATTTTGGTATAGACTCTATCAAAGTAGTGATCGTAGTAGCAAATTGGGGGCAACAATACTTGATAACAGCTGTAGGACGGTTATCAGGACCAGCAACTGACGATGTTTTGGAGTTGGGAAAAATTTCGAAATGTTTGCACTAGAGAAAGTTTCAAGATCCGCAAGAGCACTAGAGAAACATGAGACAGAGAGCTCCTACTGGACGACTGTTTATACTGAGCATGGAGCTGGTTTGCTTTAGCCTTATAATTTGTCTGTTTAGTTTTGTGATCACAAAAATGCTTTATGCCATGCCAAAGAATCTTGGGATTCATGGTCTGCAGAAACATTCTGGCATAGGAAGCATTTTAATGATTTTGGTTAACTCCTGATAGGCCTTTAAAGTGACTTTACCATCATAGTTTTACTGTCGTGTTGGTATTTGTCTCCAGTTTTACTCGGTGAGTATAAATCTCTATGCAATTTGTCAAAGGGAAAGTGATGTGCTCCACTGCTTCATTATTATTATTAACATTATTATTATTAATAATATTATCACCACTATTATTATTATTATTATCATTATTATGAACTTGGTGTACACAAGAGGAAGGCAAGTTCATGACTCATGAACGTAATAACAGTTTAATACCGAGCAGCCAAAATAGTAGATTCAATGTACAGGGTGTACATCAGTTCTACAACCCATCTTCACTGAACATGAAACTCACAATGTCAGAATTTAAAAATGTATTACTTCACAATGAAATGCTCTTAGGTCGTAGATCTCTTCGGAGATTCAAACTCTCGGTACCTGCTTGAGCCAGACATGATAGAGAGCCACTTGGATGATTCTAAATGTTTTTTCACGGGTGATATCAGCAAAATGCAAAAACTGCAGTGTTAAAATGTACTCACTAATTGGTTTTTATTTCCAGTACTCTGTATTCCCCAGGATTTCCTGGGATGAGCATAAAGTCAGAGCTTCTTTGATGTTACGCACGGAATGAAATAGGAAATAGATGATCAATTTTTCAGTTGGCCAATGGTAAGTTTGGGGCTTGGACGGCAATCGAGTCAGCGAAGAAAAATCAGTAGCAAGCAATATCAGTTGGGTGAATATATGAACATACACAAAGCTAGTTTGCCTACACTAATCCTGACAATATGATATGAGTGAGTCAAATGAACAGTCAGTGAAAACGAAACCAGTCGTACTTTATTAATATCAAACACTCAGATTTGGCGAATTTCACAAATCGTGAAATCATCCAAATTTTTGAAGTCGTCTCTCATTACCGGATCCAAATGCAATCACAGAAGCCAACTACCACTGAGCGACGTGAATAAAAAAGAGAGAGTAGGAGTTTTGTGCACCTAGCGAACGTAACAAAGGTTAACTTTTTCACAGGTCCCGGAGTGATGGCAAGTTATATAACACTGTTGCCCATGTTCATGCTAAAGTTCGAAGGATGTTAAACAAGAACAAAGCTAACTACATGCACAGAGAATAGCAGGATATGAAGTCAATCAAGGTACATTGAAACGTTTACCATTTTCTACTCTTTATTCATGTGAACAACCAATTGGTGACTCGCAATGGAAATCTGTGACTTTTCAAATCCACGGAAGCACCATTTACAACGTGATGTTTGATCAAGCTAGAATGAAGTAGTAAAGGAAATGAAAGCAAATAGAACCAGTGGCAAGTAAATTTTATATTTTACACCATAACCGACATTACCATTTGGTAAAACTCAACCGAATAACGTAAGAGATGTCAATTATTTCGACTTTTTTCCTCAGCTCTGTCAATCGATTCACTGAGTAGGTCATCATTCAAAAATGTTCGAATTATTCATGTTTCGTTGAGCCATTTTCTTCTATTTCCTGATGCTTTGAAATTAATTCTGAATATACAGTACCATTAAGTATTCTGTTAGTTTAAAAAAATACGAAGACAGCCGAGATGTAGGTTATTTCTTTGCGATGCCTTTGTGTTGGACAAATCTAGTCCTGCAAGATCACCAAGACTGAACCCAAATGAATTTTAAATGTTATCACACACGGAATATCGCAGAACAGTTACCGCATGCTTTCGTAAACGACATTTACACTTGGAACCCTCCTGGGCTTTTGCTTCGCGACGCTGTCTGCTTATCAATGCAAATGTAATATTGATTTTGTGGTTTACTGTGAAACAAACTTTCTTTGGCTGTACTGCTACAGTCATAATAACGTTTCTACAGTAAACTCTAGGAATTGTGGGGAAAACATATTGTAAACAATTATACTGCCACGCGAGAAGTCCTTTGTTATTTTAACGTATACGTATTTCAATATAAATATACATCTTACCTGAACATCAGTGATGATAAATGGCCAACCGTAATCATGGAAATCACGACGTTTATTTCAACCGGTTATTCTCCTGCGAGAAAGTCCAGTACACAGTGAGCGAGAGGAAATCTGGCTGTACATGGATTTGGTTTTAAAGGGCAAACCTAATCTTAGCGAAATCAGGAACAGTGCCCAAGACTGTAGGATTCCTTAGAATATTCTGATGATTTGATTTGTCAACTGGAACTCAGGATACTACGGGAATTCCTGAAACCATGGCTCTCCCTACTGTTTGAGCCTCAGTTATCCCCCCCCCTCGGTTCTTCTACCGTAACTGATAAGCATTATTTGACGACATCCTAAAGACCTCCTTTCGCTTCTCAGTGATATTTTCTCCGTGGAGGGTGCTTTGCTAAATTGATGCGTTGTAGTGGATATTTCTGGAGACGAAAATTCGGTTTCTAGTAAAAACTGAAGATCAGCGTACACGTGCATGCCCCATGAAGATAGGGCAGAATTCGACCACAGATGCAGGTCACAGGTCTCCTTCAGTATGCTACATTGAACTGATTTCGTTGGTTGGACATTAGCTGCACAGCTATGATAAACAAATGATTTCTGTACATTCTGCTCATAAACTTCATCACCCTTTTCTATAATAATGAGTTTTTCATGGTAAACGATGTGCCCCAATGAGGATGATTTTACGAATGATCGCCTAGTCCATCTCAACGAAGTACATCGCTGAAGTTTTTCTGCACATGCTTACTCAAGTGAAATCATGAATTCTTCGTGCACCCGGATGAGTTGTTGTTCAGCGATAAACTGTTATATTCATGGCCGTTACGCTGAGTAAAAGCGGTTTTTCAAAAATACGCAGTGATGAGAGGTAACTTTGTAACAAAGAAGGATCAAGCTCTTAAGGTCGTTCATTTTCAGTGGCAATGTTTGCAGGGTTTCTTTAGGAACCGTATCTAACAGGCCAATCGTACATAATGGAATAACATGGGCCGGGACTACGCGCAAAGGAAGAACAATAAGACCCGCTAAGAACAGCAAGAATGTGTTCTGTCACAATTAATTGGTGCAAACTCATTCATATACAAAAATAGGCTTAAACGTATTGATAGATAACGTGTTGATCAATGTTAAGGCGACCACGCTGTGTCTACACGATCTAACAGTCACGGTCCGACTTCACCAGTTTGGTTGTGAACAGGAAATGGAGCTGTAGCTCGCTGGACCGTGCGTGGAGACAGTTGAATCACTACGGTTTCATAAATGGCGAAAAAGGTGAAGAACAGCAGAGGGACGGTAGGCAGTCGTACGCGCGTAAATCACAAACCTGCTTACACCTAGGGATTTCACTGATACACACCAGAGTTAAACTTATCTAGAACTGATGTATCAACGTAGCGAATGTATTTCACTTCGAATATTTAAAGCTCATATGTAAATAAGATCGAATGGGAGAGGCAATTAGTAATTTTTGTGATACTAAATCAAAACGGACACTATACATTTTCCAAAAATGCTTAGGAACATATTACTGTTTCTAACACTCACGGTGACTCAATGTTTGTTGGAAAATTGTCAAAAAAACATTTCCAGAGCGGAATTCCGATACTTTGGTGTTGACTGTACTTTCGAAAAATGTAACGCTTGCGTTCTGTTTGTATGAACTACACACTGCGCTTCAATATCCGATGACCCATCATGGTTTCAGATTTGCATTTGGAAATAGAAAGTGAGTGATGAACCGCTTTATTACTAAAATGCTTCAGAAACCTGGGCTCAGTTCTGATTTGCCAACAATTCCCTGCATCCAGTTTGCCACGGGTTAGGCTGCTATCAATCAAAATGAACTTCACTCGAAACGGGAAGATGAACTCCTGGAAAATTATGACTAGTGGTAAAGATATCGTATTTGACGATCGAATATATAGATCCCATAGGTCCCGTCTTGGCATAATATTCTCCCAAACGGTGGATTGACCAATGGCACCCAGCTCTAAGCCATTAACCACAACAGTGAACATAGCATTCCGTACACGTCTATCCAAGAATAACTTGCAAAGCTTATCTTGACACACGTAGACTGGTGGGAGTAAACGTTTTGTCTAGTGGTTTGTTCTGTCTGCCTGATAATACCCACATGACCACTGCATTACTGATCCGGTGTCCATGATTGCCTCGGTGAAAACTTCGAAGATATATGTTAGGGAATACTAGTACATTTTGCGTGATATATTCACAGTCACCCTAATGGGTTAGTATTTCAACTGGAACGTATTCTAACTGGACCTTGACGATAAAACGGATGCGAAAAATTTAGCCGGTTTACATCAGTTCTAAGAAGCAAGTTCGCTTATCCGGGTCAATTGGATGTTTCTTCAAGTGCAAAATAAAATGTCGACAGCAATCACTAAGAAAACATGAGGAAAGGAAGAGGTCAGAAGTCATATTTGGGAGGTGAATTCTTTAGAGAACCCCAGCTTCTCAGAGTGGATTGGTAACTACACCACAATAGAGCCGTACCAACGGTGGTCTTGGCATTTGGTTTTCTATCAATTAGGCGTTGATGAAAATAACGTAAGGGAAACAGCATACAGGAAATTTAAGGTAAGAACAAAATGAGGTTTTCTCCAGGATCAAATCACACCAACGGTTATCCCCATGATCTCTGTCCATATAGGTTGTATTCTGTAGACGATCGGGAGAACGTCATACGGATACAGAGGGCTTGTATCTCCATAAGGGCCGGTACGGATGCTTACACTGATCTCGACGTTCACATGGTCTTAAACGATACATGTTGAACTCTTCAGCACAGTAATAGTAAACTTCACTATGCTGAATGGTATTTTACTGATTATTATCGAGTATACCAGCGGAAAGAATAATTCGTCGGCTCGGTTTTATTTGTACTGGTATAGAAGCCGTGACCTGACATTTCGGTCATTACACACAGAAACAACATGAGAGAATGAAAATCGAAAAAATATGGTTCTCCAGTGGCACGAAGTTCATCATCTGAGAAATTGCAATAAACGTGGTCGAGTCATGCAGTTTTGCTGGTTACTCAAGGTTAATGTCTTTCATATTGATCAGAACATGAGTCTGACTATCCGTGGGGAGAACTATCTACCGTTATTCAAGAGAAAAGTTGGTGGAATGTATAACAAATGGACGAAAGTGGGAAAGAAGAGGATATACCACTTAGTAACGGAACATGTATTTCAAGACAAGTATTAGCCGTCAGGTATTCAGCGAATATATTGGTAAATAAAAGTGGTAAACACTGACCAACGTCCAAATGGGAAATTAAAATTTTGGCGTATGAGTGTTTCCTGAGGCGTAAAACTGTCTGCAAAGTATCACGGTGAAGAAGTAGTTCATGGCAGACTAATATGGCGAAGATTACCGTCTCCAGCAAATTGGATTGCTAAAGCGTAGCACATAAGGTATGGGGTCTAACGAAATTATCTTTGAAAATCTTACCGTAGTTCCTCAGACGACACTTTATCTTTCGTGCTTTAATTTTTTCAGAAGTTAGAGGTAGGTACTAATGTGTTTCCGTTTTGTTAGATTTCCTTGAACTACATTTAACTTCCTGAAAGTTGTTCGCATTATGTTATCGAGTGAATGCAACCGAAATACTATCCACAAAGTACCCAGATTTCCACTGACTTAGAGACTCACACCCAGATTGCATTTACAGGGAAGACACATCTGTACGTAAAGCTGTCTCGTGCGCCTCAAGATTAATTTGTCATCTGTTACATATTCGAGGCTACTCGGCCAGAAAATAAATCTGTATGGTGTGCCTAATACAAACCCACCTCGTTTTCAGATACTGCAGCCATATTTGTCACCTGTGCTTCAGTATTATTAAGCGTCTAGTTCAACTTGGAGTTTTTTTTATTGAACAGCCCCATTTGCCCAACATCGGGCGTTTACTTCCGTATCTGACAAATATTTTATGTGACCTATTTTGTTTCTGCAAGATGCTTCTTTCAATGTATCTTCTGAACAATAACCTCTTGAATCATGTTCACAGCCATGGGGTGAATATACCGAGTGTCTAGGAATACTTCTCAAACAGTGTAATTTCTCAGAACCATAACAAGATAGAGCACCTGCTTATCTTCCGTGTTCTCGCTTCCCTGATACAAGTACTCATTAGAACGCAGAATCAACGGACTTTTGACGCCGAGAGGGGATTTTGCATTTCTACTGTGCACTCCATAGGATTGATAGGTTTAATCTGCTTTGAAACATAAAAGTACATTATGTGAGAAAAAATAAAATGTACTCAAGGTTATTTCCCAGTATCATCGTTTATCTTGTGAGTAAAACGACGAGAAAGAGTATTGTCAAGTTCTCATCGTTTTTTCATTCTTCCTTCTGGTCGTAAATATATATACTCATATTTATTTCAGTGCTTTCGATTATTGCAAATAAATAATCGCTTCCAAATATTCATCATGTACCAGTGAAAAAAGTGAAAACTCCATTCCTGATAGGAATTAACCTGTAATGGCTCACACCAGATGTGATCGTCCTGATTCAGTAATGATTAGGCGTGTCAAAATGCGACTTTCTGATGAACCATCGTTTTTTTCAGCACTTGTTGGTACGTCAACGCAACGATAGCATGCCTTTCTAACATGAGCAATCTTTTCCTACTGTTAGGCAAAAATCCTGGAGAATCATTAGGTCTACAGTAAATGCACATTGTACCCTTTAGTTCTTTTAGCAATGAACAAAACAGAACCTATTAAAGCCTATGCGGTTTTGCATCGAAGTGAGCAAAATCATGTTAATAACATAATGTTAAGCCCTTTCGAAAGCATCAACTACTAGCTCTGTTATACGGTCATCGAGTTTCTGCAGAGCAATAATTACTGATATATACAGATATATATATATATATATATATATATATATATATATATATATATATATACCGGTTTGAAATTAAGCATGGTACCTACGCAACAATAGCAAGTACAGAAACAGGAGAGGGCGAGTAGAAACAGTTAGTGAACAATGGTTAGAAATAGCGAAAGACGGTGAACTTTTTTTGTCATCATACACTTTTTGATGTTGATTTTCATTTTGTTTGTCTGAATGACATTTTTATGATGATGGGGCACGACATTTCGACGGGCAGGCCAAAAAGCATTCACGCCACTGACTTTTATTCTCAGCTGTGTCCCTCAACGTTTCTAACCAAAGACCATCCTCATCACTTGGGCGCCAACCACGGAGGCGAGAAGCATCAGCCGAATCCAATGGTGATTTCGACCTCTTCATATACCTAAGCCATGCCATTGTTTAACCACCACGTTGCTTCTTCCAGCCTTGGCCAGAACTTGTAAACAGAACACGGGAAGGTCTACAATAGGCAGGCATTCGCGAACCATGAAAGATTCACATCGTGTAGAGGGACCACTTCGTTAAATGGGCCGCTGTGCGTGTCCAATACACGACAGCACGTCGCATCACTACTCACTCGAAGCTCCCATCAGAAGTGATCAACTCTTCAGAAATATCGCTTATCAAACACAGAAAAATGCCGAATATCCTGAATGCGAAGTAGCCACGTCTCTCAACCTAAATGTCACACACATATACGTACACATATTCACTCACTGACGTCAGAATTATGAAAAATAAAGGTGTACAAAAACTCGCAGTTTTATATCCGTGAGTAGCAAAGAATGTTTTCTTTGAATCAAAGTACGTATATGAAAAGAGCTGGAGGAACCTATTCTCATCGTGTCAGGGCTGAACAGGATTCGTGGTTTATTGAAAGTCGTTGAGCCGTACAGTATCGTAATAGAGAAAAATGTTATATCAATTCAAAATTAGCTCACCCCTCGGTTCTATGATACCTGGTTGCAGAACTTCCCTGAGAATAGTTACTCGCTGGAACTAAAATGTCGGGTAATTACGTACGCCCATAATTTCTGCGCCTGCGAGCTTATACTTTTTGACATCCGAAGTGTTGCCCGGCCGCCACTCAAAGACCGAGCCTAACTGCAGTCTATCATTCGTATGTCCCGATGGTATTTTATCACCACGCGGCAAGAGTGAAGGTGGATTAAATTTGGGAGCACCGTAACCGCACTGCACATCAAGTTCCCATTGTTAGCCTCAGAGTCAGTGTGACCGCATTGTGATTTCAACCGCCTCGTTCACTTTGCCCACTTTGAATGTGCACAGCTAACTGCGGGGCTTGCCCCTGTCTACTTGTCGTGTCAGTGATTGCCTCTCGATCACCTGGTTCGGTCACATGATAGTTACTGAGCCTCTTAGCTCTGATCACGCCAAGGTCAAGCTCACGGGCGTAATTACGGACTCACATTATGGGGCGATGCCCAGTCCACGAGTGCACTGTGTGGCAACCTACGCGAAATGTGTAAGGGCGATTGACATGCCGGTCTTCAGACCAGTCAGGAGGAAATCTCAAACAGCACTTCCGAAACATTTTGAACTAGTTCCAAACGATTTTGTCCTAATTCCGAAACATTGAGATTTATTAACGAGTAATTTTGACCTAATTCGGAAAAGATGCGGAAAATGGTTTAGAATCTGGACATTCGTGATTTGGTAAATTTTCCCTTTATTTTTGAAAATCACTGCGTCCATTCCAGTCGTCTCATAGTTATCCCTTACTCTCCGCTGTAGTTTCAATTACTACTGCAGTTATACCTGGTTGTCCTCCCGAACAATGAAGTCCTTCTTTTTCTTTTGTTATGTTTTTAGAACTACACATCTGTCCGTTTGCATTTACCTATGGTTATGAATATCTATATGGAAAAAAAGTTCAAGCAAATTTACTATTCACCCAGATTGTTTTTCTTTTGCCTCAGTCTTTGTGCGAAGACTGCAAGGTAAGTATGACGCTCCTCAAAAGAAAAGAGTGAAATACTCGAACGTTCTGAAAGAATTCACGTGAAAGGCTCGGTTTCTCTCCATATTCTCCATTACCATATTTCTAAGGCAACACACTGTTTTCTTTCCTATCGCAGAAACTGGGAGTGAGCACCTTAAACTGATATTTTGATCAACTTTTGCCTGAATTGATTTCGAGTGTCATTTTAAACCACTGAAGTGCTGTAAAGATTTCTCATTCTTTCAGAAGATCACCAAAAACGCGACGTTTCTGGGTAAAGATGGGATTTGATTTCTGAACAAAGAACTGTGAATCCGTAAAGTTTTCAAAAAGCTACCTGGATTTCAACGGCTAAAGCACCTATTGAGCTGTTTACTCAACATGATTCTTCCGAGTGAAGCTCACTGTCAAACATGATCAAATTTATAGACATCAAACACAAAAAAGCCGATGTTCTCCCACAATTTACTAATGAATAGGAATGGGTTTTGACTGGATATATTATAGAAATCGGAACTTTTATCCATCGAAGGACACAAAATACTCCGGGGGTTGTTATAGAGCAGCGTAAAATATGCTAACTTTCTCTACAAGATCAGTAAAGACACCACAGTTTGTGTTCACGATACGCACACCAAAACACTCGCATGTTTGTGTGTTGATGACATCAAATATTCGGCAACATTTATGATCTAAGCAATAGATGATTGGTCCTCATGCACAGTAGTTATGCAATTAGGCAGTAAAGTAACATCAGATGTCTAAGTGCAAGATTTTTGTCATTTTGCCTGAAACATAACGCTTTCCACGCAAATCATCCTATGTTCAACCCGGACTAATATTGGATGCGTGGGACATTGACCAAAGTAGAGACTGTCTTCCTTGATATGCATGTACGCCGGTGGTCAAAAAAGGATAATCTAAGAAAGATACGTTATTTAATACAATCAGAATTTGTCGTGGATGAATGAGCGTATCAGAACTACAATAAGCAATATATTTCAGTCTGTTCGGTGAAGCAAAGACTATTCTACGGTAAAGTATCAGATCCCACATCCGTTCGAAGTGTATCGAAAAAACGACGTGCGTTGTGATATATGTGTGTTTGTTGTAACACAGAGTCATAGGAATAGATGGTAGTCAGTCGACTTTTCGGTTACCGCGGGTAAACGTTTTCATTACCAGTTCCCAAGCAAATGATCATTCGAACAATAAACCATTACCTACAATTCCATTTTAGTTGTCAAAATTTAAGAACCATGTCAACGTGCTTGATGTAGGCATATCAACAACAAAAATAAACCGTAGTTCATAGGTTGTGAGGACATTTATACGTCCAGTTACCATTCAGCGTTCTAATGAAGCATGAGTTTAATATTTCACGAATTCTAGAAATCCGATATGCAAACGTATTCACCACGGCAACCGAAGTTGCTCGACTGCATCTAGAAATGCATGACGATAAAGAGCTACGCAGTATTAATATATTTTACCCCGGTTAACTGCTATATTATACACATTTCTTTGGTATTTTATAGAGGTACAATATTTCACGAAAGGGTCTCAGAGCCAAGTTGGGGTTGCCTTTTGAGGAATGTGACCCACAGTAGCAGAGGGATTCACACTGAGGACAGGAAGTGATAAAGTCCTCAAGGATAACCGTTTGAACACTGACGGTATGCAAAAGTAAAACAAGCTGTGTCAGGCCCAAATTAATGGCAAAAATACGTTCATTCTAACAAATAATTCAGCTATATTCGGCAAACTTTCAACTTTATCTTGGAGGCTTGAACCCGAGTAATCACTTTGTAATCATCATTACATACTGACAAGTTTTTTTCCCGTTTCAACATTCAGATTTACAACTAAGCCCTCTAGGTAAGATTGTTCCCAATGATACGTAGTAGCATGAACCATTTTGTTTTTTATATATATCCATTCACTGTCATTTTACAAAAAGCTTCACTTTTACCTGTCCAGCTAAGGGCTTCGCGAAATGGCCCTTATTGAAGCTCGATCACCGTAGTTAAAAAGTCTACCAATTTTTCAAATGCTTCTGTTTGAGAAGGTTCCCCAATTATACAATTGTAGATGGAAGACTAAGTTAAAGTGTAGTGTGAAGGGGAAGAGTGTGAGATACATTTACATTTACTCATCCAGATTGCGCGTGAGAGTAAATCACGTGCAGGCATTTAGAAAAATGATAATCACACCATCGCGTGGTCAACGTGGAGTCCCATCTACCTGAGCAGTCCAGCTCCTCTCAGGTCAATAACTCGCAGTCAGTGAACTTGTTCTCATTTGATCTAGTATGGATGGGTTGCTCCGAGAGCCTCAAGTGAAGGCTTGATCCTTGGATTTCAGTTTAAGCCATCCTCCTAATGACTTTGTTGTACTCATGAGGATAGGCTGCCCTTCAGAAGGTTGATCTTCCACGGCTGCGTGAAGTTTTTGAGATGACCACCGATTCTTTTTATCAATCGACTTGGCAATCCCCCTTTTGTTGCCACAACAGATCTAACTACCGAAGGATATGTATGGTGCTTGACAGAGAAGTGCCCAGTTCTTGTGGTCATTTTGAAAATCTTTTGAGCTAGGAGGCATTGTTTGCATGATAATGGACTTATCATCTAAATCGTCGAGCTTCAAATGACGTGAACGTTTCTTTGTGTTTCCCTTAGTTCAATTGCTTGGGTACTTTTGACTGCATCCTGAAAGCGGCTGTAAGGTCTATTGGGAATCCACTAACATCCAAGTGCTACAATGCATTGCTACCGCCGTTTTTAGCTGTCTTACAAACTAGATTGTACCACTTCAAGTTGTTATACTCAGGTATTTTCGCCACTGATGCATACCTGTGTCCAGTACGTACATTTTGTTCTCTTATACAATGGCACTAAGGTGGATATAGCTGGACAGCTGTTCAATGATTAAAGGACTCGTAGAGCATCAACCCGAAACCCGAAATCGAATAAGGCGAGTCGGTAATCTACGAGTAATTCAGGGAATAATCATTACAATTACAAACAACATACCTCATTTTTGTGGGGCAATTCAATCACAAGGGTCCGGGAATAGATATCAAATCGTAAAAAGGGTCTGGCGAAGAATGTACGCCGTGGTACGGGACCCAGTCACCAGAAGAGGGTGAAATTCAGCTTTTATTGCAAGAAAATTGGCCAATCAGAGGAAGGATGGGGAGAGTATATGAGAAGGATGGACGGAGATATGACCATGAAATTTGTCCAGACAATGACCAAGAGGATCGTACGCACACTTGACCTAGACTCTCACGCAGATGTGGTGTGATCTTTAGCACGGGGAGTTTCAAAAGGTCACTCCTGCGGTAGGTGGACGAAGGCAAGCTACCGGGGTTCAACAAGTGAAAAGAAAGGGAAGAGGCGCTTGGAAACGGGCCTAGTAACACACTGAATAAAGTCACAAGAGAGAGAAAAAGGGAACTGTGTGGGAATTTCACAAAAGTACTGAATTACCTTTGCAGCGGAACTACATAGTTTTATGTTTGCCATAGAAAACAAGTAGTGGTGAGATTTTAGAACAATGATTCTCGTGGTCTGCTTGCGTGTGGTGAACATTTACGCTCAAAACGCAGAAGAAAACATGTTTTCACCAACGTCACTCGGCCGCGATTATGATGCAATAAGAGCCTCTGAGGGAAAATAGAGAAAGATTATTTTCACAATGAAGTAGGCCAAACACTACCAAGAGCACAATGTTCATACATGGTACCAAGCATTAGGCCTACCTCCATTCATCTGGATTTTTGACTGTCCCGTCGACATAGGGTCCATCATGTGGCAATTGAAGGATTTTCTAAATTATGCTCCTCAATATTTCCCAATTTTGACTTCAGTTAGCAGTGTGTATGCAGCATTTTGAGTAGCAATATCCTAATAATGATTCACCAAAGGAACTAAAATACCCCATATCGTCGATCTCCCAGCTACTTTAGGAGAAGGGACATTGTGTCATTCCTTACGGAGCTTTTGAGCTCATACACTCTAGCAACCACCGACGACTGCATAATTACGCAGAAGCACTTGTTATTTGTATACCAAAACCCCGATCTATCTATGTAGCATGAGGGGTTCATCTCTTTAGCTTTACCTTGGTAGAAAAACTTTTGTTAGTTGTTCGTACGTCTGTTTCATGATGTTCGTTTTTCCTGACAGCATGGATAATTGCAGTGACTGCAATATGCTATTTGTGGAGATGCAGCGAAATGATCCCGGGTGCTTTGTGCACACCAACCAATTTGGCCTCCCTCTCCCAGTTTTCGTCGGGAAGCATGTGTCCTCGTGATATTTTTTCATATCCTAAACTACTGACTAAGATTTCAATATCGGTACTTAGAATCACAGTCTGGTACACCCTACCCATTGGTCGATCACAGACGCTAATATGGTAAAAGAAGTTCACTTTTGCATTTTAAGTTTAAATAAATGCAATCAACGATATCATAAATGTCTTAAGATGGAGATTCATGCGTCTTATCCTTATCACGATAGAATAGCGAGAAGGTGTTATCGTTTGCGCTTCGCTAATTTGATTTCAGAGGAAATGGGTAAGCAAACTTTGGATAGTTAACTTTCAATATATTATTTCATGTGTGCAAAGGTTGCATTATTTATAATACATGTTCTACGTTTTAAAAATTCACCATTCCTCAAGCATTATGTCAAATGTTTGACGCAGTAGTTGTTTTGCAGTAATCAAAACTCATTCCTGAATACTTCCTGTTAGCAGCTTCTTCGGGTGTCTGTCAATTTTTTCTCTTTCTTGGAGTTTGCTTTTTTAATTAGATTACAAGCAACTACCCAGGGCATGTTCTAACAGTGGCCTGAAACAAACAACAGATTGCTTGCGAGGCATTTTCGTCACGAAATCACTTACTGAGAAGGCCGTTGTCAAGGCTGTGCATCGTTGTTTTGGTGAAGCATGGGTGAGTCAGTCCCACATGTCTGGTGGTTACGTGTGTGACTCACAGTTAAACAGAGTGGGGTCAGGCAGACCACGGCCTAAACAAGGTGAATGAGTCCTGTTTGATTGCCTTTGCCGTTCTATGTTATGCAGTTGCGTATTTCGGTTTTATTTTCCATTGAACGGAACGTTTCACCGAGTTATAAATTGTCAGTCCCCGGTTACTTTCATCTCTTTTTGTGTTCACGATACACTTTCATGTACTTAGAAGCAAAACATAAAGCAATGCCAGTTTGCAAACATATATTTACCGTGAAATAAATGGAAGGATTTATTTTTTATTGAATACAAGCCCAGCAAACAATGTGTATTTTCAATGCACGAATCATCTCTAGTTTGATACATTCTTGAACTTTCGTGTATGTATGTTAACCATGATTCTGTGACTCCCGATTGACTTCGGTCAACAATTTGACAAGCAAAATATCGACCGGTGAACTGTAAACGAGCGGATCTTTGTTGATGCTATCCAATAAAGGAGACGGATAAAAGTTTTCAGATCTCAAGTTTTTTGATGCAGCATAACCAAAACAATGGTAACAAGAGATCTTTCTTCCAAGTAACCTAGAAGAACAATTCTGGATTTTAGTAGTTGTTTCACAAGCAACTAGTACCTGAGATCTAATGATTTGAAATTTTTGTGAATCTCATAAATCTATATGAACCAACAAAAACACTCTTCACAGTTCTTAAGCAGTCACCGGAGCGTAAGTTCATTCTTTTGATCACTGTTTTCCAGAATCCATCAGGACAATCTTCCAGACTGCATAATCTTTGCAGAGGCCTATTCCTGTATTCGTTCGATTGTGGGGTATAGGCTAACTTCTACCAGAACTTCAAATAACAGGATTTATACATCATAGTTAGTGTAGGCATCAGTAAAGATAACCTTTCACGAAATCTACACCTCGAAAAAGGTGAACTCCAGCAAGTACTAGGTGTTCTGATCTCTGGATGCGAGGCTTCGTGACGTCGTGCTGAGGCCATGCAAACGCCCTCTGCTATCGACAAAAATGCCAAAACGTCGTGTCTTTCAATAAAGTTCCGATAAGCTGTACCTCAGTGAACTGCTTCTGAACAGCTGTCATCTTGTGAACTAAGTTCATAGTTTGAAGATGGCCGAAATAATCGGTGTCATAACTTGAACCTGACTCGGGGACGTGGAGGACCTGGTAAAATTCGTCCGGCATTCAAATGCCTACATTTTTATTATTTTACCAAATTATTTTCAATTCACAATAACTATAAGAAATTTTGGAAATGGGTTGCAGTCGATTAGGGGATACCAATTGCAGAAAGTAACCGATGGCGTAAGTAGGATTTGAAATCTGGACAGAAGGGTTGGATGCCCATCCTGCTGACTGTATGATCACTGCGGGCCGAAAACTGTGTTGATCGACATTAATGATGTTAAAAATCGTAAACTCAACCTGTTTGGTGCAAGATGATGATAAAGTTGATATCCAGCACACCACCTCGTCGTTGGAAACCGAGATTCTGATAGGAAGTGACTGTATTTAAAATATATTCACAATATATATTGTGACCAGTGAATCCACAGCGTGATTTCTGCTGAACATAACACGAAAAGCTCTTTTCCTATATAATGTCATCAAGTTGTTTACGATATTGTTGCACGGTTCGTGCTTATACCGAAGGAGGGGGTTACAGAATCAAAATGCAAAATCCATATATCAAGAAGTGCATCCCCGAAAGGCAATTTCCTGAATATGTCCGGTGTTCATGCTGAACGAACAACAAGGAAAAATGGTGTTCATGAACAAAAGGAAGGACCACGGTTCTTGATAAGTTCGTGTTAAGTATACCCTTCATGTAATTAATACAAATGAGGGTAAAATAAAACCTAACGTTTTTATGTCAGCTAAATCATACTCAGCCATTCGTACATCGGATCGGTACATTCTGACTGTCCCTTCTTGAGAAGGGATAAGGTATTCGAAGAGAACAAAATAAACTGTGCTCGATCAGTGTTTGGTACCCTAGTGTCATTCAAGACAGACTGGAAGGGCATCCGCAGTCCATATCTGTTTTTGTGGTAGTACCATCATCAACAGTGAGATAGCAATGCCTTTTACCAGTGACCAAAGCTGATAACCTCTGTTTAACCTAATTGAGATTTACTTCGAGGAGTTAGTGACCCAAGCAAAATTAAATTACTCTGCTTTTCTTATCTTCTCATCGAAATATTACAGAGTTGTCTAGTGAGTTGAAACGCTCTTTCTTAGAGTTGCGGGACCTATGAAGGCTCCTTTTTTGCAAGAATAGAATTTTACTATCTACAAGTTCATAGACTGCGCCAACTAGTGGGACTAAGGGTGCAGGACACGAAGGCTAACAGCCGTAAACTAAACCATCGATTGCTACTGAAAAGATGTTCCGTGCCTTTTAGGTTGCCAGTAGAAATTTCGTAGGATCTGAACTTTGGGATTTGTTGACTTCCACGGAAGATAGAAGGTCGTAGAGAAACTCCTAGAGTGACAAAGTCCTGATCCATAGCATTAACGGTTACTATACTTGAAGCAGTGAATTAGTTGAACTGTCTACTGAGGTAATCATTAAACAGTTGTCTATTTTTAATTCACCATTTCACAGGTTTCTGAAAACAATGGTTGCTTAACTTTCCGTCTAAGATCGAAAGTATTTCAAAACCATGAAAACAGTTTTATCTAAGGTGTAATTACCGACAGTGAGTCCCACGTGAATCCTATTCGATATTGCTAATCTTCGAGGGTTTTTCCTCTGAAGCTATGAAATTCTGGCCGGTGGATGTCAAACGTCATAATAAAATATCTCTGCAAAAATATATTAAAATGTATCCACCGTCGGTAGTGGCGGTAGACAGTGATCGAGTGTGATGCTCATAGTCTACACCTGTCTTACTGGAAACATGTAGTTCTGCAATACAAATTGTTTAAGTCAGATTGCCGGTTGTCCTTTCGGCCCGTGGATTTTACATCTTCATATGCACTGATATGAAGGTGCTAAATAAGGTAACAATCGGCCATACAGTTGAACCGTCTTATGAGTAATGCGTAATGTAACTATTTCTTATGATCTTCCTAAACGACAGAGTAACTGAACAAACACTGTTTTGTTGCTAACGACCACCGGACTACGTGCAAGACTTTAGACCTGGAGCTTCAGCTCTCACATGGAGATAATGACCTTCTACCTGCCACAAACGTCATCAACAGTCAACTGGTTTGGAATCGGTTATTCCATATTTCACAATTATACAGTGATACTACGGTAAAACGTTGGCCGAAGTGTTGGTGTCGTGTGAACAGATGACAAACCCTTTGGAATAAACAATCAGAGTTACAAACATCCGGAGTGAACAAACATAATAATCATCGATCGTTCATAACAATCTAATTTGTGGATCAGAACTGTGAGCGGAAGCTCCTGTTAGAAGATTCCACTTAAGAATCACAACTGCTATTCGCTGCTAAATCTCTATAGTTAAGAAGCAGCTTACGTCGAGAACGATGACAATGTGGTCGCGATCGTGCATCTTTGAAATAAATAGTATCTACGGGTAAATGAACACTTCTGATGCACAAATTAGACTGTTTTGAACAAACACCTACGGAGAGTACAGTTATGAAACAAATAGATGGAGAGAGGAGTATCGAATACGCAAACGTGTTTAGCAGCAATAACTGCGAAATCAGTAGCACACTTCAGAAGTGTTTTCCCCACCCATATATAGGTACTATTTATACCCATTATATTTTGTATTTCATCAGCATTTTCAAATCTTACTCAATAATTTGCTCTTCTCCAGGTCTCTGTGGAAAAGTACTTACAAAGACTCCGAATTTCACAATAAAATTGCTAACTGAGCGGAAGAAATGTGTTTGATATATGGGTGTAGTCCGGTATATAACTTCTCTGGTAGGCATTTAACCCAGTCGATATTGATCTCATATAACACATTGTGCATCATGTGTACGCATCTAGTCGTGACGAATATCCTGATGAATTATCCAAGCCAAATGTAGACATTTGCATGTGTGCCTTTTCTATCCTCACGAAAACAGGGAAGCTAAACTACCAAGGTTAGCCGTGAACTATTCACATTGCTCTGTTTCGTGCGTATTTTGCCATATGGTACAGTGAGCCTCTTTGAGGAAGTCACAGTACTAGCATGCAACGACCCTCAAAGTCTACTATTCTATGAATGACATACCAGGATATGACAATGGGATATCAGTGTGACCAAGACAATAGAATCAAGTCAAAACAAGAATTATTCAATAACACTGCTGAATCAGAACTAACCCAGCTAATGGTGTAGACTGATAATAAGTTGCAAATCAGTTTACTTGTCAAGCCGCGTTCGAAACCAAAGCCACTTTGCAATTTTTCCACCTGTTCAATAAATACTCCAACATCTAAATCATAACGATTTTTGTGGTTATCAATGAGTTCGTATTTTTAAAACATTGGCTCCTTTTCATCCGATTCATCGAAATGGGTGGTAGACAAATTTTCAGACATAGACATTTTCTTTAATCTTCTAAATCACGTACGTAAAACACGGGAATTCGTGTCTGAATGGGGCACAATGGAATAGATAGTGTCTGACGAACCTAGGGAACAATCCGGTAAATCTGATTTGCTACCGCCACATCAAACACGTGTGGTGGGTCAAAAGTTTCTGTGCACGCAGCCGAGGCCTAATTCTACATATCAACAGCCTCAAGAAAGGCTAGGAGTTTTGGGTTCCGATTCTGTGCAATCACTCCGAGTGCTTAACCCGGATCAATCTGACGACGGAAGGTCTCAGGGTGTTTCACATACGATGAAGCTGGGTTTCTCGTGGTCTTTTGTTGTCCGGGCACGGGGTGACTCATCCACTGCACTAGCCACTTCCGTAAATGCTCCCTCATTTCTTTGAATGAGACGTCGATCAGTTCTGCTTATGTAGGTGTCACGGCGGCTGCAGGTGAACTGATAAATGATGTGATAGGCATTGGGGGTCATGACACTGTTTGAATGGGCTTTTGAGGTTTAGCCCTTTGGTGGTCTGCAAAATCCACTATTCAGCCCCCAAGTAGATGCTCTTTAGCACATTTCTAAATTTTGACTAATCCGATCAGGTTTACGGGACCATTTCCTAATTTCGTTCGACGATATCTATTCCATTGTGCAGCTCTGTACTCCAGCCGAACACGAATCCCCATGTTTTAAGTATGTGATGTAGAAGATTCAACGAAATGCTTGCACCTCTTAATTCATGTCTCCAATCTGTTTTCAGTTTTCTTTTGGTGATGACTGTGTTGATCTGGTTGTTTTGTTCTCTGAGCTAGTACAGTCGATAATCATAGTATATCGGCTCTGTTGATGTCAATTCTACTGTTGAAAGAAAACACTGCTCAACAAGATGAACAAACAAACAATGCCAGTTTACAGGGACTGAACTCAACCAGAGAATATCACATTGGATGTGGTCATGTTACGAAGTCGTCGACTTAAAAATAGAGTGAATTATTTCCGTAATGGATTCCTGCTGAGTGGTTCTTGATCACCTACTCCATGTTCCAGTACATTTGGGTAGCCACCGGCCATATGAATGTTGCTGTTATTTTTCTATGGGTTGATAATGAGAGGTGCCAGTATCCCTTAAATATGACAGGATGTAGACCTTATTGATTTTGATCAGTAGAAGACAATCATTTCATTCCAATTGGAGATCGGTTTATTTGAAGTCTGACAATTTCAATTGAATAACTTGTTGCTATTATCCACAGTATCGACTAAAGCACCAAATATATCAATGACGAAATCAGGCTTGGAAGAACATTGTTATGTTCCGCGTGAACAGTCTTGTGCTCAGGAAGATATTCACGCATGCACATGCAAACTGCCGTTATTTGATCAAGATTCCACTCACGCACGAACACACCTGCAGTCGCACACACTTTCATGTCTGACGTTAGCTATGTATCGTCCGGGACAGCACGGATATATCCGACGGTATCATATACTGGACGGGCTTGCGTAGCCTTATCCGGTTGTACAGTTGACTTACAAAGCTGATTTATGCACTTGCCCATGTGCTTATTTTTTAAATACACTCTTGTACCTCCGGTTGCCGTACATCAGTACTGAACAAGCATCAATCCATACAAGCTTGCTTTCCTTCCACATACCAAGTACGGACAGGTTACGTCATATTAGATCAGCCATTCAATTAGTATTTTAGTCGTGATTTAGGGAGGACTACTGTTTTTATCCACCATCAAGCAGCTATGCTGTGTTACCAATCCGGATCAAAACTGAGGTCATTTCTCACTTGTATAGTTCGTATCAGGCACAGCAAGTACTGCCTACAGCCGATCAACTCACAAATGCTAACGCTGAGCCTGCAAATAGATCTTGCCCAAATGATACCCTAATTTTCAGCTACAGGTTTCTAATTCACACATTCTCCTTGTGATGTTATATATGCGCAGTGATGGAACTGGGACGCACAAAAATATATTGTAATAAAGCGCAAGACTGTAAGCTGATTGGTATGATAGTTATTGTTATAATAATTACGCTATACATTACGAGATATATGCACATGATTTCACGTAATATTTGTGATAATGCGGAAATAATACATCTAAATAGGTATTGGATTTCAAATATCGTTCTTCCTAATCTTCTGGTAAATTTATTTCAGTCGTAGATTGTGTAGATGTTCTGTAGTTCTGCATGGATTTCTTTACATTGAGCCTCTGGTGTTCGCTTGACTGCAGTTCACCGATGCTCTATATCACTCAAAACTTACAGGTCTGAATAAGGTAGATAAACTAACCAGGACTTCGAACATGGATCCAGTTAAATCTCGGAATGAATATTTTTACAAAAGTTTTAATACAGATGTGCTTGAATAACGGTTCTGATCTATCGCATATGCGGAAGTATTTATTTCCCAGTTTCTACTACTTTCATATCTACTCCAAACAGCCGCTGTCAACGATAAACAATGTAAGAAATGTATTCCCGATTTTTGTCATACGTATTTTATTAACTAACAAAGACTCACTGTTTATAGTTGTTCCTTCACCGAATGTAGAAAATGGCGAATCCCCCAAATTTAATGGGAGAAACACACTATACAGCTACAATTTTAGACTGATTACCAACCTAACCACCAGTATTTGAATTATTTTCCATTCTATTTTGTGGCTGTATTATTAATTATGATGCTAGGACAGAGATGGATGACTTATGGGTGATTGTTTCCCGAGAAATTACCCATAGTGAAAGAAATCAATGAAGTGGTCACAGCAATCTCCGTCCCATTATAAACACTTTACGAAAAAAGATTTACCCTGAAATGTGAAAGCTTAACTCTTCTTTCAGGGTCACGAGGGTGCAGCATAGCTGCCTCATCCACTTTCATCACGCTGATCATTCTCGGCGAATCACCACAGAACCCAAATGGAACTCGAATAAGAGTTTCACGAGTGTCCAAGTATACCATCCTGAAGGACTCCTGAAATTCTGTTTCCGGACCGTGATCGACGGGCTTCTCGTGAAAACGGATAATTACGTGCAAGATCAACTGAGACCTTATAAGTAAATGGGGAATGGGACTCATGGAAAAAGTAAACTGTTATCTTTATAAAAAGAACCTCGGAGAGGGAGAATTTGTTTTCAGTGATCACTAATCTTGCTCCTACACATAATAAAGGTGACAGTTTTGCATTTGGTTGGCCGTTGGCTAGGTTGAAAAGGGTTTTTATAGAAAGTTTGTGGTGTGAAGTGAATGGTGAGGTGTTTATCCTTTAGGGTTACTCCTGACCGATCAAAGGCAATCTGACACCGAACCATGGCCACGACTGAAGCAATCGCCATTCGTCTGCTAAGCCCGGATCTGTGGGCACAAAAAATTCGACACTTTATTTGTTTTGGCCAAAGAAAAAGCATCCAAAACGTGAAATGACCACTGAAAACCCACTATAAGGAGATTATTCGGCATCATCACGCACTAATTGACAAATAACACACCATTTCCCCCACACTGCACACGCTATAAAAATGACCTTCAACCCGGCCAACGACCAGTTAAATGCAAAATTTTCACCTGTATAATGTGTAAGAGCTAGATTTGGAATCATGGAAAACAGTTGTTCGCTCTCCATTGTTACTTTTCTAGGGTGACCCTGGGACTTTTCAAAAGAAACTATTAGCTGGCACAGGATGAAAACTTTTCCGCGATTCATCTTCCCGAGCTGAATGAATCATGAGCAAAATATTTCCAATGAACATAATTAATGAGCATACAATAAGTTGATGCTAGACGTTTTTAGCAATGTTATTCCGTTGTGTGACTGCAAAACGACAATCACTTTACAAGTAACCAATCTGCAGTTGAATTTTTTAATATATTATACAGTAAAGTGGCCGAACATAGTTTTCTTATTGGATGAGGAGACTGTTTTGCTTCCTTTGCAAGTCGGATTGTGTATAGATAAAACATCATAATGAACAAACATGCTGTACCAGTTTAATGAGATCGTTCAGATACAAACGAAATTGATGGGGAAGTGGTTGAGTTGAGACGCACTTTACCTCTAACAAAAAATAACAATGCACACAGAGATACAGTTGCATATTTTCATGAAGAAAACACCTGGAAGAAAATTATTTTCTGCAGTGAAGTCCCTTTGAATGATTTTTGATCACCTATACCGTATTGTGGTACATTTGGTTGGCCACCAGGTTTATGGAAGGTTCTGTAACTTTCTATAATTTGTAAATGAGAGGCGCCAGTATCCCTTTACTACGATATTACATAGACCACATTGATTTTGATCACTGGAAGACAATCATTTCATTGCACTTGGAGATCCGTTTATCTGGAGTTTGACCAATTCAGTTGAATAGCCTATTTCCGTTATCTGCAGTATCGAATAAGGCACCTAATTTATCGCAACATCGATTATTCACTGGCGTTATTAGCACCCGACTGTTCGTACAGCGATAGCTCAGTAGGTATGCCGTCTGCCCGGTAAGCAGAGTGTCACCGGTTCCTTTCCGACTCGAGACGTCTCACTTTCCTGTGTGAAAGATGCGGGTGGATTTTACAATACACAAAGTCAGGAACTGTTGGGCCTTAGGTCTTCTCGGAGGATAAGACACATCATAATCTAGCTTCCGTTAGTCCAAGATTTTTAAAAGGATTTCAGAGGAACTGCTGTTCCCAGTGGCTACTTTCCGGTTACATTCATTCGCAACTGATCCAGAGAGGAATCGACATACATCGTCACTTGGTAATACATAATTCTGTGCAAAAAGGTTTGAGGTCATGTGATGTTTTTACAGATACTTGTTTTGAATTGACACATTCCTTACAGAAATGTTATATATTTACATACATATATTTATATTATATAATATACATAAATAATAGTACAATATTTCAGGAAGGAGGTCGCAGTTAGTTTAAGGCTGTCAGTAGAGGAATGACCATTTTGGTGTAGGTTATATTGTAACAAAGAAAGCAAGACAAAATAAAGACGATTGTGTTTGATGAACCAGACAAGTTCAATCAGTGCACCATATACAACTGTTTATATTAGTCTTTTCAGACCACCACGTAGCAAAATTAAATCTCTGACAGTCTCAGCATTTCTGCTCCCTTTTTGGCCAGGTGTCAGCTGCTGACTGATTCAGTTGACGGATTATTCGGAAGCCACTCGCCTGGGTTATCTTTCCGCTGAAAAATCCGCATGCCTCTTTTTGTTGAGGGACAGTTTCGATATATTTACCATCCATTTATGTTCTGCAGTTGACGATTTGTTGAACCGACTGTTATGATATTCGACCTGTTCTGTTGCCACCGAGATATCCGCTATGGTATGATATCACGTGTGAAATGTGTGATACTATAAATGGAAAACCTTCAGACATTATCCTTCAGGATTCTTCAATTAATTGATGGAATCTCTACATCATACGTGGTTTTCCGTATTTCTGGATAGGCCTCAGTAAATTTACCCTCTGCCATTCGTTACTTTGGAGTCCGCTGAATCACCTAAATTCGTTAAACAAAAACTTTGGTGGTGATTGGTTAATTAGTAGTGGTTCTAAACGCTGGGGGTACTTCTCCCTCGGGTTGATGTTTTTCACAGGTTTGTGATCAAAAGCTTATGTACTTTTCACATAGAATTATTTATCAACCAATTCGGCTTAGTTTTGAACTTGCTCATTACAGATTATCAGCTCAGTTACAAATGTGAGTAGTGCATCACCGAATCGTGACACGTGTGCCTGAACGACTATTCGGTTTGTCATTCATAGTTTAATCTTTTCATATGGTAAGATAATACGAATCCACTCAATGATAACGGGGAAACCTAGAGCGTGGGTAATTGTTTAGGCTGACATGAACTTGAAGTTTAATCAATATTAACCGAAAGGCCGGCCAAGGAATTATTTCTCTAGCATGCGTGGTGACTGCATCAACTGTTTTTTGGGAAAATATGATGAGGAGAATAACTGGCTGAGAGTGACTGACTTTTGGGTGATTTGACCGAGAACTTACCCAAGTAAAGGAATAACCTCGACGAAAGGGTTATACTGGTATGATCAACGGTTTAATAAAATGATTTATCATACCAAAGCAGTTGTTCATAAGGATAATAACCATAAGTGAATTTGTGTCGAAAGAGAAAGGGTAAATGAAAAACCGAAAAGGCGGTCACATCTCGGAATGATACTGGAAATCCTTTTTTAAAGGACTGTCCCTCCGAACTGACAAAATTGGGACTCCATTTCAAGTTTGCATAAAGATGAACCACTAGTGAGGTGGCTAATCGGCAAATGATCCCTGAAAATCTTTTCTTCTGTAATAGATTTTGCAATACTGAGAGGTGAGTCCTGTGTGCATATATATGATTTGTTACTTCTGATGCAATATCATAATGGACAATAATTCAGTAACCAGTTCAAGTTCGTCTTTTTCTTTTATTTGAAGTATTATTGGTATAAATATTGTTACCATTGCTGTTCATTGCTGGGAAATAAACTCAGAAACCATTTGCTCTTAGAATTACCGTTTTGAGTATGAGCCGTAGGAGATTAGAGTTTACAAAATAGGGCTGACCAAGCAATGCGAATGTTCGAACCATTGAAGCCATCGAAGCACACCACACTTGCGATCTTTCCCAACGAGGATGAAATAGCTATGCAGTGCTTCCACCTTTCTCAGTGGTTTGCAGGTTCGCACTGCATGACAGTTTTGGTTTCAACAGCTATTTGAGTCAGTGTTTGACAGAATGGAGTGATATGGATCAGTTTCCAAGTACCGCCTAGTCTGACCTAATTCAAGCAGCTGCTCGCCAATAACACCTCCAGTAAACGGGATCCATTGGTTTAAAACCATTTTGTGCTTCACTCAGCCACATGACATGCACTGACCTGCATCTATATCGGGAACAGCAAAAGCACATGCTACATTGGGTCGAAAATGTAAGTGTGTGTGCTACTGTAACAAGGACGACAAGACGGGCTAAGACACTTGTATTTTAACGGCCAAACAAGTCAGGTCCATGAAACATACAATCGTTTGCATAGTCCTTTTTTCCAGACAGCGAGGCACTAACATTGCTCTTGTAGCTGCTTGAGTGTTTCGGCTGCGTTTTGGCCTATTGCCCTTGGCCGATAACTTGCTTCTCATGGGCACCATTTCCATTCGGCTTGTCCGATTGTCTCGGTTGACAGCTTGATCGGCAGCCCCTCACCTAAGCTATTTTGCTGGTTGCCCGAGATCCCTCTGCTTCCCATCTGCTAGTCCGTATGCCTCTTTTAGTTTGTTTCGGGAAGTCTCATATGTATTCGCCATCGGTTCTTTTGTCCGTGGCTCTCGGTTGGTTGGTCCGTTTGACTTGATGTCCACGTCGTTCTCTTGCCCCAGCATTCCCTGCTGCACTATCGTGCGCCCATAGTTATCGAGCAGGCTCAATGTTCTTTCAACACATTCAACGCGTTGAACCATTATGACCACCTAACATGAGATCAAATGCAAATTGTATCTCCTACAACCACAGCGTTACGGTTGGCGATTGTTTTAGACAAGTGAACCAGGGCAACTGATGCACTGAAACTGTATTTTATGTGAACAGATTTCACCTGCCGTGGTACAGGTTGTAAAAGGACAATGTGATAGATATGAAAATAAACAAGCCATAAATATATTATCTGTGGGAGTCTTTGGTCAGTTGGAGTGAGAGTTAATTTTGCAGCTGATTTAGGCAGAGCAGAGACCGCTTTGCATGTTCTTGCTGGTTATCCTGAGGTTTCAAACCTACAGACAATTATCATCAAAAAGATAGTCGTGCATGTCTAATTCATAAGTGACCAGAGGTTGATATTTTGCAATTCACCTTTCACGTACTAGTTTCACGGAAAGGTTCCTGGTTATTGTCAATTTTATAGACTTATCCACAGTATATATAAACCATCCAGTGCGTCAATAAAATTAAGTAAATATTAGGATAGCTGAATCATGCTATATAGCTTTTGTATGGAGCTACATATTTGTCCATTTACCGGAGAGCATTCAGAACCCCAGGATAATTATAAGCAAGGCAATAAACCGGAAAGAGACTATTTATGTAGAATGCGTATGATAAGCGATTATTTTTCAATTCCAGAAGGATTCTATTTCTGGTGCATAATGACAGCTTTCCTGTTTACTGGAATTCTTGCTCAATATTTGTTTGAGTCTCGAGAGCCTGCCATCAACACTCACCTAAAACGCAATCCTGTCTTCATTCCATTCGGATTCTCGACGTACAGCCACCTGCCTAATTTTTATTTAACAAAGCACTAATAATTTAAACGTCACTATCTTTTTAAAGACTTGGAAAGACTACTCCAGCGTAAGTGGTTTACCATGCATGCTTTTCTTTCCAAAGCTTTTCTGCGAGATTCATCGGCGATGACTTACCTGAGTTTTTCTAAGTGAACCGCATCTGCATCTTAATACTCGGAAAGCGAGGTTTGAGTTACCATTGTATTATGAACTGAATGCAGCTTTGAATACCTGTAGTTTTTAGCAAGCTCACATGTTCGGCTGATGTGGCGTAATCCAATAAGCCGTCGCGCAGTCCGCACCATGCTTGCTCTTGCGTGTATGCTCACTTATCTGATGTCAGACCTGATATTTCAGACATCCACAACTATATGTTCAGGAAAAGAGTTTTGTGGTGCAGCTTTCCAAAGTAAAATTTAAAATACTACGACATAAATACATAGATTTATTATGTGTATAAATGGCTGCCCGAAAACGCAGGTGTCGGCGGAGCATTTAGCTGGTAGTGTTTCCCAAAGTTATCGTCAAGCACACGTTTATTACGCAATAGGATATTCACCTGCTCTGATTAGCATGCTTGAACGATGAGATTGAAATTAAAGATGGCAGTGCAATCCTGAAATAGCTCAAAATTTAGGTCAGGTGCCAAAATGGAAGACAACGAATTTGGAAATTTCCGTATTGACATTTTGTCTCCGTTATGATCCTCGCACATGACTGTTACGTGACAAAGCACAATCTCCTACATACGAGGTTGAAGCAAAATATCATAGCAGTCAGTGAACCGTTATTTATAAATGATTATTCTTTTACCAAAAGCTATTTATCCGTTTTCGCCGCTCGTTTCAAGTTTCCCGAAACGCAACTTCAAGTGAGTTTCATGTACTTTTATAGTGTCCTGTTGTAAATCATACTCATGTGATTTGATTTAAATTAACGTAGACGGAAAGTCATGTACGTAGAAACTAAATGAATAATTTGTCCTCAAATTTAATGAGTTAAAGTCATTAGTAGATATTTTGTGCGGCATCAAGATTTGCCATTTGATATCGTGTTGGATATGAAGGACACTGACAATCGTGGGGAAAAGTGAAATTCAGGACAGCCGCAAATAATATATAACCAGGTTATGTACCACTGGATGAGCAATGCTGAAAATAGGTTCGATTATTGAATACGGCATGGTGAATAATTGGATGTAGGTACGTCCAGATTAGGGATGAAACCCTTCAGTATGACTGGGCTGTACTTGTTGCAGCTTTAGAAAAAGACAAATCGGGAGCAACGCTCTTCATCCTGATTTTTCGCCCGCCTAGAATATCATATTAGCCATCAAACCCGTTATACTCAAGGTAAAAAGATTTAACCCACCACAAAACATCGGCAGAATATAACGAATTTTCACCTTGAAGTAGCCTAACAGCGACTTCCATAAAAGGAGCAATTTTCTTCTGTAACTCCTGCAGGCTACGCTTATGATGATCAAGTAGTAGATGCGAAATGATGAAATGGAGTCCGTCGAACAGAAGCAACGTATTAGGCATTCCATCACGTACAAAAAAGATGATTCATTGCATGTTTCATTTACACCTTAGATCAAGAAAGTTTGGTTCACCAAAACAAATACGGGTACACTGAACATCCTACCAACTGGGAATCAGTGGAGGGTCCACCAAAGTATTTCAACGGAAAAAGACACTCCAAACCAGGGATCTGTCGCCTAATAAAACTGCCGTTTCAACTGTCGTTTATTTTGTAACCACGAAGATGACTAATGTCGTTGCTTCGATCACCTACGTGGTGGTCACGTGATGCGGCCCTTCTGATACAACAAATAATCCCAAGACGTAGAACTACGGAAATGTTATGGGTCCGGTTGATTATTCGTGACGGGCCAGCTGAAACAACTGGTTTTTCAACAACTGTCTCTGTTCGTACTGTGTCATAAGTCCTCAGTAATATCATTTCATTTGCATGTTACTTGAGTTAAATGAAATTATTCTCCTTTTTTTTAAGAACTACTGGTGACCTCAAACCACACACGTTTTTCAGTTTCTGAGGACATCAGCGACGTACTTTTATCAAAGGCGAATCTGAGTTAGAGCAGAGCTTGCAGAGTAGCTCATTTTTTTCTGAAGAATGAGTGAACATTGTGTAAGCAAATAGTTTATTAGAATGTAAATTATGTTTTATCTAGAAATACCAAGTGGGTAAACTGAAATGGGTGTGATCAAGTGGGACCGTCCGAAGAGGGGACAACTCGGAGGGCACGTAAGACTCTCTAGAGAAATCTGGTTCGAACTATTGGACGAAAACATGGGCAACATGGAGTCCGTGTTTGTACATGTATGTTGACAGTAGATACTGGTGTATCTGTTCCGTAGAAAATTAAAGAGTACATTTTGACTGAGCACGATATTTACTGATTCACCTCATTTGACCCATCTGTGACAGATCCGTGCAGACAGTTATTTGGAGAATACACAAACATGTCTGTGCCGTACTCTGTAGTTCCTCATATGATGATCTTATAAACTACTTTGAGGAACCCTACAACGACAAACGCTACGATATTTCTGTCGACAGTTTAAAGACAAATTTATTTATTCGATGGAGATAATAACTATCGGACTGTCAATCTCTGATTGCAATCTTACCCAAACACGGTGCACAGGGCGTTTCAGTAACTGAAATAAATTGTTTTCCTTCGGTTCACGACTTAAACGGTATCTGTAAAGAACAACGCGCTCTAATAGGATACTTTTCGTTCATTTGAAAGTCTTGTTAGATATTGACTCACGTGAGTTGCAATGGAGCTTAAATGTTATGCGGTTCATAACAACCAACAATGACCTAGAATTTAGGGCTTTCGGATTTTGGATATCATGTATTCAGGACACTTGTGGCCATACCTTGATCAGTTTATAGTTTCGTAAAATAACGAATACCGTTGAAGGTGTTGATTGTTTGCATGACGTTTGCACCATTATGAGTTGAGCTGAAGGGGTGAGGCGCAACTTTGCCCACGAATGTATTTCTTTATTTACTTTACTTTTACGCGGCTGGTTCCTGCTAGAGGATGAGCTTGCTTTATGCACGTCCCAAATGGAACCTGCCAGCAAGAGTTGTGTAGAGAAACTCTTCATGAAGAGTCTTGGGAATTATGTACGAAGTGACGTCCCCAGCGTCACTCCGTATTTCTTCGACGTAGCAAATTCAACTCGTGCACACCGAATTGCAGCCTGTTGGACAAAATGGGGTTTATTTTTTGGATGCCGGTGACCGAATGAGTAGCTCAAACACCTTTTAGACTGCGGTCCGCAGCCAGCCAGCCAACTCAGGATAGCTGAGAAAGAGGTAAGTGGTAACTGCCTTATTTATTGGCAGGTCACATTCGTCACCACAAGCTGCTTTCCATGGGTTTTGTGTTTTTCGTGTATTGTTCACGATTGGGCGAAAACCCACGGCCGCGTTTCTTCTTTCTCGCCACTCACCCTCGACCTGTCTGATGTGAATGACCTTTAAGGAGCACTTCGCGCTCCAATCAGGTTAGCCCTCAGGTTCATCGTAGTGAGCAAACCCGATAACCACGGTAAGGAAGCAACATCGACCAGGATGTATTACGTCTAGGTCGTTGCTCAGTTTGAGGTAGCAGCTTAGGTTTCTATTTAGCGACAGAATTACTTTATATATAAATATATATATATATATATTTATATATATTCACTTCGCTGCTGGTGTGTGAAATGAGATTTTACACTCATCCGCCTAAATGAATAACTTGCCCTTTTGGCTTGACCTTTTATCGGTTGCATTTCGTATGCATCCAGAAAGTGAGAAAGAGACTTGGATACTGTCTGAAGGCTATGTCTGCCACTGGCACTTGTTGACGTAATTTTGAAACAATTGACCCCATCTTAGTTCCAAAGCCATGATGGGTTTATCTATTACTTCAATTAATATAAATAATCTACTTCAATAAGCACGTTTATCGGACATTTTAGGAGTACAAGACAATAAAGAAACTCCGCACATCCTCTGTTCCGGTCTGCGCCAAGACCGTTACGTTATAAGAACATCTCCAACCAAATTTTGAACCCCGACGAACAAATGATTACACTCCTGAGTACTGGATAGATGAATTTAGGTAGCTGAGTCTGTACCCTTTGTATTTTGTATTAATTATAGTTTACCTTATTTGCTTAGCAAATAAGTTATCATAGATTGCATGCCATGTTGTACCAACTGTCTTTTGTACGGAAATTTAGCTTCAAATTCAAGGGCCGCTAGGGGTAAGAAAAATGTTGCCAGATGCAAACGTGATTGTTGGAAAAAAAGTTGTATGTTCTATAATTTCAACCGTTTCAAACCATGGTCATGACTGTTGCGTATCCACTCAGAAAGACCTATGGATTATAAAACGTGGGCAATGATACAAACCAGTTACGGCTACGTCAATCAACTGAAATATGTAGGCAAAAACGACACAGTTGGCCTTTCCCAGAGAAGTCCATGACGGACAAAACAAATCCAATAGAGTGAACGGAAGATAGCAGCTCGATTCCAGGGGGAAGAAGTTGATCCAAATTTATTGTTTGGTGAAATCTCCCCGATCGCGTCGAATACGACCAACTTAGTACAAACTGCACATTGGAATGCCAAGCTGATCGCTCTCAAACACATACCTTAAACAAATTCGATTGTGCACATAACGTCGATGGAACGCTGGCATGAAAACGGAGTTTTCAATGTGTTCGTCTTAGTGGTTATGATCACTAGCATATTGAACAAAGCTTTATTTCACGCTGTGCCATTTCCCTGCAGTGCAATTTTTATCAGTGGATCATTTAAACCTCCTTAAATTATGGAATTTAGTCCGCATAAGCACGTTTTACGGGTTCAGCAAACCAATACATCAGCGCTCTACAAATTGTCCCAAGTCTAGCAAACGTTCAGACATGCGCAATTAGTCTAGGAAAATGGTCAAAAAAACAATCAATCCAGCTAGTCAGTGACTCAGAAATGTGGTCAAACAGGCAAGTACACATGACGTATAGGTGTACGTGCGTGGGAAGTAATCAGAGCGTACTTAAAAAATGATATTTTGTGCGCTGAATGATAATTGCACTTCTTTCCCACGCTGTTGGGAAGTGAACCCCAGGAGGCTGGTGTGACAATAACTACGGTCATGATCTAGTGCGAATGGCTTCCGTGAAACAAAGCTAAAAATGAACACGATGCTCGTAGAATTAGTGGACAAACAAACGGCAGAAAATAAAGGTCCTTTTTTTAGGCACGTTTTCTTATCCTGGTAAAACACCTGAAAATAAACATCATGTTACCAGTTGTCTTGCAATGCAGACAACCTATTACCGTAGTTCATACTGGGGAAATGTGGTCTGGAAACTGCTAGTTCTGTGCATTCTTGAACATGTTAGTGATATAGTAACAGGTTCTGATATGAGTTGACTCCCCACAAAAATCATCGGTGTGCTTGTGCATTTTTTTCAGCTAATTGGGCTCGTATGTTTTCAACTTATCATGTATATTTCAAGAGAATTTTAATAGTTTCCAAAGTCGCTTTCAATAAACTCACTCTCTGTTTACTTGAACTCTACCTCACCGACGTGATGTGTATGGGCTATCTTTGACCTCAAGTGTTGGGATAAACATGATCGTGGATGTTTGTGATGCCGCGAGTGTAATAAACAGTCCATTGGTCGCACAGACTAACCTGCGGGAAGCTCAACAGTGCGTTAAAGACCTAGGACGCTGAAGTCAGGAGACGAAGTTCATCAAGTATCAACAAACATCTCACATGAGAAGAATGTGTTCTCTCGTCAGTTGGGCCGTGATTTCAGGAACATGAACTCTCGCGTACTTCGTTTGCAGATTCATATAAAACATGGAGGCTTTCCAGGAGGCAGTTAACAGCCTGCTTTCTTTCGGTTCTAATGCCATTGTGTTTTGAACTTTATACATTGTGCTGACGAGGATTTCGAAGAATCAGAATGAATTCCCCACACCAAATTGTGGTTCAGCATTAGGTCAAATACATTGAAACTACTCGTGATAACACACAGTGGGTTCAAACAAGACATGCCACAGGGCTCAATGTAGTGATTTAAAAACTGGCCAGAGTACGGATTTATTAATTGCTGTTGTCCACAGGTCTTCAGACTGCAAATCCGATGGATTGTAAAAGTTGAACAAGTGCACGGAATGATCAGCTGTCGATCTGTGCGACCTAGTTGTTCTTTGTAACGTGGAGTCTGTAGTGGTCCCACAACTGAGCGCCAACTGTTTACGATATCACTATGGGATGAACACATATTTTGAACCAGAAGCTTTGTTGAGCCAGGCAAGTATACACAATAGCCTTTTGACAACTTGCATAACTGAATAACTGACATTCCTGAAGGAAATGTGAATGTTGCCGTTGATTTGTAATGAAGGTGACGATCATAAATTAACGTTCGGGTGTCTAATATGGTAGATTTACTATACGTGTATGGTAAATAGAAATGATAAGTTAGTTGTATGAAATTTCTCTACTCATAATTAAGAAAGGCTAGCCACAACCAAGAACCGGGCCACCGGTAGCCCACATTCTAGTTCACAAGGCTGTCTATGCCATTCGAACTTTACCTATTGTGGGCTTCTGAGAAGAGCATCAGATATTTAACTGGCACAGGAAAGTCACACACTCATCTCTGATGAAGCAGCATCGTTGTCCTATTAAAACATGCCCAACTGCGTAGTCAGTATTAAAAAACTAATGTTGAGGTAAGACATAGAGATTTGAAAAAAGAAGGTCAATGTTTGGCCTAGTACAAATGGCACACAATAAGTGGTGGTTCATGGTTTATTGCGCAAACTTGTGTCCCGGTTCTCCGAAGCACATCACACTGAGGGGTAGGTTGATATGGACGGTCCCAGATATGGAAAGCCGGATCACAAGGGCTTGACCACATAGATGCTAGCCCGCTATGGAGGGAGACAAAAACTGCTCCTATATGAATTACACCAATTTTTCTGTAATACTGCAAGATAAAAATCAGAAAGCAGTCCGAATGTGCAAAGTTCTTGGTTTTATGCACAGTACTGGTCCAAAATACCATCCTTCGGTAAACTGCTACTAAATTATTTCACATTTTCAGATTACCACGAATTCGTTTCAGAAAGTATGTATGGTTGTTTCTATTTCATTAATGCCCACTTTCGAATATCGGGTAACCGTTAAACTGTATAATATATGATCTTTCGTCAAGTTAAAAACGAACCAAATGCCGTCAACGTATAAATAATACTTTAACACTTATTTTGATGCAATAGGTACTGCATCACATATAATATTGTGAACCTGTCTACTTATAGTTAGACTATTCAACCCAAAAGGTAAGTAGGATTGTTTTTGAAGTGAGAAAATCCCAAGTCAACAAATTTACTTAAAGGGTTCTTTCAGCTGACACAGTTATAGAACCTTGGGGAAGGTGACAGTTGTAGCAATGAAACCGTGCATCAGGTTTAGAACCTTTGCGATATCACTTCCATGGTTTCTTTACTTGCCCGTGCTGATTCTGTCTTGAGGGTGAAGTTGTCTAATATTTGGCAACCATTCCTCCTGTAGAATTTGCCTGTATATGTAGTGATTAGTCATAAGCAAACATTGCTCAACTCCATCCTGAATCGTCGCATAATGTCATGTGATATGGAGATCCTCACATCACCAGCCAAACTGTTGGGCACCGTGGCTTCCTAAAGCAGGCAAAGACGTTGATATTAGAACGAGTTGCTTTGTTAGCCAATAAAAAATATTCAATAAGCACTTTACTCTTCTCATTTACCCGTACTGCCCTGAATGAATGAGTCAGTCATTAGTAACAACTGCTTTGATACCATTAAGGCAGGTGTTGAATTCATAGTAACTTGTAAAATGCATGTTTAAGTTCCCGCTAGGACTGCCTAGGTGAGCACAGCTAACGATTATCTCACTAATGAGGCAAAACTGAGAAAAGCCCATATTGTTTCATTGATAAACTGAGCGCTGATTATAAAACAGAAAGTAGTGGAAGGTCACATAACAAAACTAGAAAAATATTTTCATCGGTTCTTTATTCACTAAAGGGGTGGAAGTTTTAAATTAGAACTGCATACAGCTGATATTGTGACACTCGGTGTTCAGTTTGCGTGCAAGCACACTAGAAAGTTTATACGGTTGACGCACCTCAGTAAAAGCTCGCTTTTCCCAGAGAAATTTGCTGATCGGTTGAAACCATTGTTCTCCTGGAACTCATAATGTACATGGTCAGCTGGTTTACAATGGCACTGGAGAAACGCTTTGGATATCTCATTTACGTGCAGCAGTTCAAGCGAAAATAAACTGCGACATAGTATTAAAAAACTGCTTTAATTTATAAACCTAAGTTGTTCTTGATGCCAACTGAATCTTCGGCCTTGGATTTTACACTTAGATAATCAATAATGTATTCAGTTCGATAATGACAAGATTTTTTACAGGCTAAACTTCATATAGAGAACTTGTTCGCGATGTGCTGCAAAACCCATCGAACGGTTCTGTCCCTCGGTGAATTTAGTTCACGGAATATTAAAGTTCGCAAAAGCTTTACTGTGTTGGTGAAAAACTTGTCTAAGCCAAAGACTTCGAAAGCATCAATTGATTTGAAATTGTTTAAGTTTACCACTCAAAAACTCAAAACTCAACATAGCTTCGTTTTATTCCACATCACTGCACGAGTTTTGTCACATTCAATCAGGGTCGCTGTTAAACATACAAAAAACGCTTTCCTTCTCCGAATGTTGGCAGCAATCAATCGATTTATCATGAATGATTTTCAGCAGACCTTTCAAATAAATGAATAATTTGTTTAACGGTCTACCGAAACAAAACCAAAGCTATGGAGCTACTTGTATATAAGAATGGAATGACAAAATCGTGAGCATAATGTGGTTGTAAGTAAAATGTTTTGTACTATTTTTACCGACGACCTATTTAGCCGTCAACATTTCTTTTGAAATAATACTATAATCTGAGATTACAAGGATTTTATATCCATTTGCAGAATGAAATGGAAGCACTAGACTTAACATAGGATGAATATACATAGAAATAACACCAGGAAATTTCAAACCATGAAAGCTAATTCAGCAGTAGCCCTGGTGAGAAAGGTTGAATTCAACAAGATGGCTGCTAAGAATTCAACAAGCAAGTGTATAAGCAGCTAAGGTTTGCGGGTTTCCAATACTCAGTTTGTATTGACTTTCCAAGATTTATAAACCCGGGTACACCAATTCAATGCATTATGTCGACGACAAATTCACCATCCGTAATGTCACCTCTTTGTTATCTGAAATACTGACGCCAACCAGAAAAAATACCTCTGTGGGTAACCCCGAGGACAGATTTGATTTCAAAGAACGAATAAAGGATGCCAATTCGCAGGGCAAACTAATGCAGTCGCATCAGGAGCAGATAGATCAACTGGTTGAGAAAGCCGGGAATAAAATCAACGGACCCAAATCATACAGCTCGTATTTTTGAATCTGATTTTCCGCACTCAGACGTCTTCCGAATCGAATCACCAACAATTCAAAATTGAAAAATGAAAGAAAGCATCAAGTACACAAGTCCAAGCTCCTCAAAAGGAACGTCAGCCGAATAAGGTCAGAGGTTTAATCGGTAAAGTTCAAACTGGAAAACAAACATCGACCTTTGGACACAGGGGCCTTGAATGCCTTGAGAGCAGTTAATAACGCAAAAAGGAACAGTACGCTATACAACCGAAAGTGAAGTTGATAATCGACCACTATTTTTCGAAGTTACTCTTGCTAGAATGGAAGATGGTCAGAACCAGTGAAATGTGTATTGAAAACAAACATGGAGAGGTCAGTATCCTAATCTCAACAGCTTGGTTAGTAGCCAGGACAAGGGAAACCTAGTGAAATGTTGAACCTTCAGATCTAGGGAAATCTGTTCTGAGGGGATGGTGGAAAACGACTTGGTTCTCACAAGAAACATTCTATGTGATAATAGTTAACCGGATAGGTTTACTGAAAGAAATGTCATTAAAAAAATGCAAAAGTCACCGTAGTACCCGTAAGGAATAAAGACTTTTCCTCAGATTGCCACTTAAAGATTTCCCTTTGAGCACAGTCCGGAACCGACGACTAGGGACGAAATTCAAAATATCTTCAAAGCCGCAACATTTCGTTATGTGCGTTGAGGTACTCCTACAATACCTATTCAGAAGAAGTATAAACTGCCGATGTTGATCTCACTAATGGTTGCATACTCTTTCAGATGTTTGCAGAACATCCTCCTTATGTTAGGCTGCAAGACAGCTATCCACCCAGGTCAGAAAGCATAACCCACGCTGGTTAGGCTAAGGAAAGACTGAGTGGATAAACAGTGCAATCTTAGCCCATCTGGTTGTGACGGGGTATCTGGTGAATACAGACTCGGCTTACTACGTCATGTATCGTGTCCCCCAAACAAGTTCAAGAGTGTGTGCACTTTGACGATAGCCGAGGAAGCTGGCCTCCTACCTGTGTGCTCTGAAGCGTTTGTTTCAGGTAATCCAAATTCATGTTCTGAAGATGATCGAGACCGGATGAATCTGTCGTCCTGTCGTTCAGAGGGAGTAACCTGGATAAACCAGAAACATAATATCGACAATTTGACCGTGACAAAACCCTTTTCATTGCATAACCTTAATTTCACGTCAATCCGCATGATCTATTGCCTAGTAAAAGAACAAATTATTGAAAGAAAAAAAACATTCTTTTCGCCAAAATAGACCTTTGAAACTCGACGACGACCATTTTCCAGAGATAATTATCCGTAAACCTTTGTACTTCAGAATATGAACTCAATGCAGTTCCACCCACGCTCAACAGCAGAACAAGCTAGTTGACACAATCCGTCTTCGTCAATAAGGTGAGCTTACTCATGCTCTACTCATTCAAACATTCATTCGTTAGCACGGACGGAATAATTCATGATGTACGTATTTGTGTACTGCAGTTTTTACCAATGTTTACAATTAGATAATACATTATTTTCACCCACGAATGGGGTTTCAAGTTCAGATTGATCGTTGTGATTTGAGTGCATACCAATGGCCTTTGCCAATAATTATAAACTCATAATAGCTTTACCAAACGATTTCGAGTAGTTTTTGCTAATTTTACCGCCATACAAAAAACGTACCTTGAACCAGTAACACGGAAGGATGAAAATTATATGGCCTCGATGGTCAACCTTTCCAGGATATGTAAAACCACCGAATGAATCTTTTGTGGTATTTCTTTTGAAGGTGTACATCCGGTCGTCTTACAGCTGAACACGATTTTAAAGACAGTAGGGTTCCGTGGCATCTATTGGGGCAGGATCGCTGTTCACAGTAGTGACTTCTTCCAACTAAAAGGGAGATTCGAAAGTAGCTGAAAATCAAGCACCAATGGGACACAACAGACCACTTGAGACCACTAGTCACTTTTGCGTCATCAGCCACGAGACTATGTTGAAATTACCCAGATTTTTGCAACGATTATTCTGAAAGTAAAAAACATACGGGTCTTTCAAAAGTGAAGCCTGCAGAGACTCATCTTGAGCTAGGCCGCATCTGCGATTAGACCTAAATGTGAAATATATGATTAAGAATATCCGTTAAATGCTAAAATGTCTTCTTTCACGAAATATATATGGAGTGGCTGAATCCTCTCCCGGTAATATCGTACCAAACGAGGGTCCGAAGAACCAATTGGTCGTATTTTCATGTAGTCATTGGAGTTCACTTTCTTGGGGATTTTGAAGCCCTATAAAGTGCTAAAAAAGTACTGGTAATCAATGAAAATATTGATTATCAATCCTTTTTGGTATCGTTTTTGGGTAGAAATTCAAACGATTTTAAACTTGAAGATCATCTTCCAGTCCTCTGAAGTCAAATGATACAATCACATATTGGTTTTGTCAATCTATCACCATTTCATTTTTCATTCCACTTGGCTGAACTGGGGTTCACACAGTCATCGTGGTTAACTGTATTCGGCACAACAATTACATTATTATTAGTTTATTTAAACTGAATAAGATTATTCATAGAGTCTCACTTACATGGGTTCATTTGCCTGAATGATGACGTAGTACTTAATATTATTTTGTCTTTTTTTCTATCCGTAAAGGTTACTTCGTTTCTATTCTGTTAGCTGTGAAAACCGTTTGTGCTGATTTTCTTTCATGACGTGAACAATCAAAGACAGAATACTTGCAGTTGTTTTCAATTTGCCCTTTGTTATCATACAATACAAAATAGTTTTATGCAAATTTGTGGATTACTTCTTGGTTTGAGTAAGAAAACAGCTACCAGATTTTCATTGCATGGTTGTTTTTCAACGGTTATTACAGTAAGGTGACGCACATCCCATCATCAACTGAAAGGATGTTATGGTTTTGCGCTTTTCACTGGCTGCTATTCTCCATTGTCTACTTAGTTAATTTTCAGTGTATCAACTAAATATGTCTATGAACACGAACTGTGAATTTACCGAAACTGAAAAGCTTGTAGTTCAGGACGAATCTGTGTGAAAACGTTTTTAGTGATTTACTTCCCAAACGGATGCGGAAATATTTTTCGACAGTAGATTTGCCAGATTCCAAAAAATGGGCACACCAGTCTTGTTTTGAACTGTCCCACCAAATCTAGTGAGAAGTCGTTCCTGCTTGCCAATCAACTAGTTTTATTCGCGTAAAACACAAAGGATATATAGGTTGCTGGTTCATGCATCCACTCGCCGCACACAAAATATTGGTCTGATTGGTGTGGGCGACCATACCTTGAGTTTCAAAGATCCCTGACAAGATTCATCTTCCATTTTGTCGACCCAAGCTAATAATCTGCTATTCTGCCGCTCATGGTTTCAAGAGCTCTGTACTAGGCAAGATCTGGTGCACTGTTTGCCGGTGACACCAACCGGTCCCTCGAAAGATGAGTTACACCATACCCTCACAAGTTTGTTTGCCGTCCCCTCGAGGGAACAATATATGGCATACCTTAATGATGAAAGTGTTGTTATTTAACCTATGACGTCCACGTGATCTTCGGTGGAAAATCTTGGAACGGTAAACCATCTTGCTTTGCTAGCGAAAAGCGCATCGAACGGCCTTGATATTGACCACTTTGCCGTTTGACTGATTTTGTTGTTGTCATAACCAGTGTTATCCATCTATGCATTTCCCAGTTGTTGTCTGTAGTTATAATACAGAATTGCGCTTACTACTGCAAGGAAAATCACTCATTTTCTTTCATGTTATAAAAGCTTGAAACCTGCACCACTTCTTACCCTCTGAATGAACTATAGATGGTACTCTCTGATTTGCTTCGAACGTAGCGTCATTTTTCAAACAGCACAAAGAGCAGCAGTACATGTTTCATCTGAATAATGACCAAAAATGACTTTGCAAGAAGACATCACAACTTTTCTTTGTGATGTTTGGAATATCTTAAGGCTTCGACAAGGCCACACTGGATGCACTGGATTGGAAAAGTTCTGCGCCGTGAACAGTGGGTCTTCCGTCACAACTGCTTAGCTATCGTGCACGGATTTCTTCGTAAGCTTACTCATCTAAGCTAATGAATTACCTCCAACACTGATGAGCCTCATAGAAATGATTCAGCTTTGGCCCAAGTAATCCATTACCCAAATCAAAACACAGCCTAGAAGACCATACGAAATACACTAGTTGGCTGTAGGACTAAATGACAGCTAATTGCGAATATCTATTTCATATCAGCAATGTAATCCACAAAATGGAAATTCCACAAAAACAACTCGCAGGTATTCCAACTACCTAGTTAAATTCGCCTTCCAATCTTGTTCTATTTTGATAACAGAGCAAATGCATCTCACTGTTTCTACCGGTGACACGTGAGTAGCGAAGACAGTTCCCTTGAGGAGTCATCCCTGTAAACTTGGTTTCTTTGTTGCACTCAATCGAAGGACATAGATAGCGGATGCATCGTCGCAGATGTACTTGATGAAATTGATGAAGACAAACGATAGAAAGGTGCACTCATTGCAGATTATAAGTGATTACATGGCTAATAATCAAACAGAAACTGCTATTTAGAATTCTCACAACCGGATGATTAAGTCACCCACAGGGAGTAAGTCGGAGATAATTCATAAAATCGCATGCCGTGGGTAATCAAAAGTTCACTTAAATCTTCGTGGAATGACTGCGCTTCTCATGCATATTTGTGGCTTGGATTTGCCAAACGTCACTTCAGTGTGTTACCGCACGCAAATACACGTCGGCTCTGCTTCAAAAACTGCAATTGTAACTATATCACGAAATAGAATGAAACAGTAGGGTAGAGTTCAGTGATTTTTTACAAGTTAGGATACTTTTCTGATGAACCAATCAATATAACATCGAACAATAGTGCTCAACTGCTGTGCATTTCATGCCGTAAGGGCTCTCCGCTGACAACAGAACACCCAATTCATTTAAGTGTAATTAGGAGGCTAGATTCTGGGTACTTCTGGTTAATAGTCAGACATCCGTAGTAAGACGTGCTATCTAGACGATAGCCGCTCCTCAGGAGTTCATCCAGTTTCGGCTTCAGGTATTCCACTAGCTATAGTTAGTTTAACATCTCAACTTTCAGTAGTCACACAAAGTGGCTCGCAATCAAATGAGATTTTACCTCAAGGTACTTACCCACATCCAGGACACAGAGGTCCATTTCAGAGAATATACGTGATAGATGGGTGACTCTAATCACTCACCCGTCAAGGTGCATAACGGGTCTTTCAGAAGTTCGCGAGTCTCTTTAATAGATTGATTTCAGGTTAGCTTCTGTCTCTTTATTGGCCCGGTTTTTTTTTAAGTTAACCTGGTGTAGTCCTGCACTGGCCCATCACCATTTCCTTCTAAGCAGTTTTGGGGACTCAGTGCACATTGGTTCATCGGCTCCGGTCATTAGCTCGTCTGGTGTCCATCTTCTTTCAATTCAACAGGACATTTATTATAACCACCCAATCCTTGAACGTTTTTCGTTTTGCTCATTTCAAAATGGGAAAGGAATCTTATCTGAAGAAACAGCTCGTGCAACTAAACCAGATATTTAGTCCTGCCAGTGTCGTTTCACAAGCATCGCCAAATAGTTTTGAATACAAGGTGACTGATATGTTTAGACTCCGAATATCTGAACTAGAGTACGAATAATATTAGCTAAGGAGCAAGCGGAAGCGTTCCCTGCAAATCCTAAAGACATACATTCCTACATAAGTTTTGTTGGAACCACTTGAGATCAAGAAGCATTTAGTGAAGTAAAAAGTCACCAGCCAGTTGAGGAACCATTACCAAGAAAGCCATCAGTAATGGATTGCCCAGAGTCGACATTCTGACCTTCGATGGACGTTCGGATCAATATTTTAAATCTGTAAGACTACGAGAACTTCGTCGAATGTATTATTTCGGATCCCCGAAGAAAGTTTCTCCAACTCATGCACTAATATAATGGACGTACCAGAGAAGCAATAGAGGGCTGCGCATTGGTAAAACCCGAAACAGGCTGCGGTGGAGCTCGAAATGTATAAAAGAACCTCTTCGGAAAATCATCCAGAATGTCACGTAAACCAATAGACGGCGTGTACCTTGAAACCGCACCCTCCAAGGGTAATGCTCGTTTGATAGCTAATCTAGTGATAGAACTCAAAATTGCAACATCGCCCAAAAACTTCGAACTACTATCCAGACCAGAATGTTCTGCACACGCTTGGATCGATAGTTTGCCTTTTGCCCGTTGAACTGCAGAGTCTTTCGGCCAAGAAATCAGGGTAAATCAACCGTGATAGGGGTGACGCCACATTTTAAGGTCTCACCGGGTAAATCGACTCCGAATCACGCTGGGCAAACAGAGGATTAGGGCTGATTGTGTACGAAATCCATAGGACTCTCTTTCCCAACAAGAATGCCTCATTAACCGAGTCAAAGGAATATTCCAGAACCGAACTATGGGCCATGAAATTAGGAAACCAATGGATTTTAAGCTTTATGGAGCGATTTACTGTTTGTCAGAACATTCGCATTTTCCCTAATCGAGCTTTACTGGTCACTGCACTGGTGCCAAGAAAAACGGCGCCCGCTTCATATGCTTTAGTGGCTTAGATCGTGCTGTCGACTGCCGCAATGTTACTAAGTGTATCCATCATGACTGAAAGGGCAACCATCACCTTTTATTTCATGCCACCCACGTTTGAGAAACTCAGAATTCTGCACAGTGCAAGAACATGTGCCTACAAGCAATCCAGATAGACCAGTGAGGCGATGTATTATACCAGTAGAAGTCATAATGCACAACGGACTGGTCAAGGCTGTGGCATTTTTAGATGCCCCGTCCGATATGACACTAGTAAAACACGAATATGGTCCAGAGTGTGAACCCACGTCGTGATCAATCAGCACCGTCGCAGGCACATGCACTATCAAGTCAAGGAGTCTAAAACTATAGCTGGTGTATATGGCGGACTCGGAAACAGTTGACGTGCCACACGTTTTTGTCGTAATTACTCTACCGACGAGTCCAGTAAACGCTATTTAAACTCTGACAAGCCGGTGGCTCCGTTTGATGGGGATTTCATTCGAGGAATCGACAAATGCAAGATTTGATGTACTGAGCGCTTGTGACGTGTCTGAGGCTTACTGGGTTTTCGAACAACATTTTTGAAATCACAAATAGGCATATGCAGTTCGGACAATTTTTGGCTGGTCACTGTGTGGAGAGTTTCAAGGGTTGGTCTTTGTCAGTTTCCTAAACAGAACCCGTATCGGTATTGAATCTCAGCCAAAAAGCATGGTTCTTCCTGAGTCTAGAAATTTAACTGATGACCACTTGACTGTTTCCCGAGAAAATGTTATTGAATCGTCGATTGATCAGACAAAAACCCAACACGAGAACGAACAACTTGATGTGACTAAACCTCATAGGCCCCAGTTAGATCAACTACTAGATAGCAAGGGAATGGTTTCGGAAGGGTTGCCCTATCAAAATGGACGCACCGCAAGCTGTCTCCAAGGTGGGGGCACGTTGAGGCTATAGAAAGCAACACTGAATTTAATAGCTAGCAAATTCCCCTTCATGGGTCCTCATGTGTCTCGCAGCATATGAACCTAAATAGTGCGTTAAAGACGACGCTGAGTCAACATTACAACAGCAACCCCTGTGGACACCTAAATCTCGACTGGCGGAACCTTTCCTCCAGCCGAGACAATTCAACCTCCCACTATTTCCATCTTTTCTGTCTCCCTTCCGTTCAACCACCTGAGTGCGCTGCATATCCTTCCCTCCATACACAGATACCCATTACTAGCCAAAGTGCTTGTTTTTTCCATACGTATTCCGGACAAAACAAGGCCTCGTGCCAAAGCTGTGTCCCATAAGAACCGTCCTGATCCACCCTGCAGTAGTGAACTACATAAATACCGGTTGTTTTTATTCCGTCCCACCAGCTCTAATGAGAACTCAGATCCGCCTCAGAATCCTTTTCGTTTATTAGCACAAAACAAATAATCAATGGTTTGTTCTCACATTCACCCACTCGTTGAGCATAATGCATTGGTCCGACTGGTGTGAGCGACCACGCATTGAGACTTGAGCAAAGCTGAAAAGACTTATCTCTCAATCATCGACCCACTCCTGCGATCGGCTGTCTTGTCACCCGAGATTCCGTTGTCTTAATCCTTGGGCTTGGTGCCGCACCTGTGTTAACTACTGACGCAACCTGGCTTTTCACCAATGATAGGTGAACATATTCCGTCACACCGGTCATCTAGTATTTTGTGATGTTCTAGTGCAGTGAATAAATACCACCAAGTATCCCAAGACTGAAGGAATGGCAGAACACTAACACCCAAGGGCAGTGCTCTTCCGACAAAGGTAGCACGTGTGATACTAGACGGAGAACAAAATGGAGGCCTCCAATCTAACCGTTACAGCACAACAGTTTGAAGTACGAATCATAGTGAACTATTTGCGCAATTCAATGTCGCATATGAGTAGTGCTACAAAAGCGTGATGATGAACAGCTGCACTATGGACAACCATCACATAATCTAAGTACAAACCCATGCTCCTCCTCAGGATTACCAACCGCCAATTTAAGCCTGTTTGGGTCTGCCCAAATCCCCCTTTGCAGATTAGACAATGGGGTCAACTGACCGTAAGTACTATGTCCAACAAAGATGTCAGTGAAACTCGAACGTTCATGTGGCTGTTAGTAAACGCACAATCCATTAGAAACAAAATTCAATGCATACGACCAGCCGCATTAAAAAATGATTATTATTTTATTTTAGTTGCCGGATCTTTATTAACAAACTCCTCTTTATTAGATGATATTGCGGAATTCGGCTCAAAATCTCTCATCAAAGTTGGAATATATCAACATGGAAAAGATTTTCTACTGCATGAAATGGAAATTCCTAGAGCGACCCACTTTTCTCATCCTATCGCAGATAGTCTGCTCGATTTTGTGCGGATGAGTATTGAAACCGAAAGTCAGGAACTGCTACTAAGTTGCGCATACAGCAACCCAAGACCTAATGTTGACATTTTTCTGCAAATCATTTGTGCAATGAACTTAGGTGTGATCGACCAACGGGCCCAAAAAGAATGGCGGGTGGCTTTATTGCACCAGAAGTATACTGGATATCACTCACAGCACCATTCCACCTACCATTGTTTTGGGATGAAATTCGCCTAGAAGCATGGCTACTGCACGTTACGTCCCCAACTAGACGCGACAAATATTTTGACTTGATCTTTTGGCTAGGAATAAACCAAGTTATAACAACAGTTCAGAATAACCTAACGAGAAGTGGTCACACAAACGTACACTGCTGCTTTACAGCTAGCATCTCCACGTAGATGATTACACAAGGCGAGCTGAAACATACTACCTTATCTGATTCGCAGCCAAAACGGGGACACCTTTTTATGTGCGAGCCCCCAACTGGCGGTTCTGTGCCACCAGTTGGGTTGATCAGAATGATGCAGTGTTCGAAGATGCATCATTTTAATTACGCCGACACAAAGCTAAAAATGCGACAAACGGACTGGTTTCAAATCGAAGTTAGGTAGACTCCAACGCGCTTAACTCGAAACGAGGGGCTTCTCAGTGTCCAAGCAGTTGAATAGCACGAATGAAACGATAAAACAGTGCTCAGATGGTCATGTAATATGACGGAGACAGAGGACCTAACGTCATTCCCAGAAAAACTGATGAACTCAAGAAATCCTTAACATACCTCATCTATTTCTTTTCTCTCCTTTAATAGCACGTACCTCAATACACCACTAGACATAGTAACTGCTCTCTGCACGGTTTCTTTCTTCTTCCGTAGCCAGTGGCGCAACACCTTACATTCCCGTCTACGAGTGCCCTCAATCTAGCCACTGCTTTCTGTAACATTCTTTCCACCGAAATCAAGCCTTCGATGTCGAATATCAAAATTTCTTACCGTCTGTGACTGGATTTATTCCCCTCAGCCATCTTTGAATTGGGAGGACTGAATATCTTGATTATTTTTTCAGACTTATTTAATATTTCAAGGAGCTTCATTTGGTACCATATTCAGTGGAAAATCTCGGTTTATTATTTCAGTTCACAAGAATGCAAAACGGGAAGTTATAACCAAACACCTACCAGTGAACCTGTTCAATCTGTTTAGGCGTCTAACCAGATTAATTGTGAGTTGCCCATGTTGTCCATGGTGCCCGTGGACCACGTATTTAAGTGCATAGGTGACCCTCTTTGTCGTTGTTTTGGCACCGTATCTTAGATTCAGGACTTTTGGGTCTAGTTCATGCTTATTTTCCTCACTGGTCGGACCTCGATGCCGTTGAAATTCGCACTGTTGACGCATCACACGCTGCCTTTAGCCTGATCCGGTGTAACAGGCAGGGGCAATGCTCTTCCGACGAGGGTAGCACGTGTGATCTGCAAAAGCACAAAAGGGAAAAACTCCATGAGCCGAGGCCCAGTAAGTGTATCAATGGCACCAACACTTACATTAAACGAACAACAAGATGGCGGCCTCCAATCTGGCCGTTACATCGGAACGCCGTTCTCACTCGTTTGGCTTATCGCACACGCGTTGACACACATGCACACACACACCACTTGGTGGACAGACTATGGATTTTTTGTTCTCTGCCCCAGATCACTCGTGCACCCGAACCTTTCCGTCTGACTTGGTTTGTTTTTGAGTCGCTCGCTACACGCAAGTGCCTTTACGTGCACACAGCATGGCTGTCTGTTCAGAAACAACTTCTTTCGTTATTCTTGCATCGAAAGACGTACCTCATTTCAGAAGGTGCATAGAAAGACTGTCATATCCGAGACACCTCACGAATTGAGGTTTGCATTATTCATTAATTTTAATGATCGATTATTGAATAACAGAACAGTACACCCAAACAGTCTCGGTGTTCATTACGTTCAATCCGGGGATTTACGCACATCTCAATTGTTCGGTTGCCCACACAAAGGGAGTACCATTCTAATTCCGTGCGCCGAATTAACAGTTCTCAGTTCTGGTACTGTCGTATTTAACAGTTCGTGAATCAGAAGGCTTGGTTCATTTTCCATTGTATATATGGATTATAATGTGGCCTCAGGAGAAGAACCGAACGACAAATACACGTTGGAAGAAATTGAGCTGGGTCTCTGGGAGCTGAAGCTGAGGAGACGCTTGATACAAGTCAGGAGACAGAGGGCACTGCGCATGATTTCCGTCCAAGCCAACCCCACTCTACGAGTTGCAGGTGTGGAAAATACTTATGATATCCTGGTCTGTGAACCGGCTGAGACGGTTGCTAACCCCTTGACTCCATCGAATGAGATAGTAAATAACGAAGATTCTCAGAACGGAATGTCGGATGCCACGATACTTGAATCTCGTGCTACTGTGACATATATGGCCGGACATATGTTGAATTTCTCCGACGCCGACATGGTCCACCCAATTGCACGCTTGGACTCTGATGGGACGGACGACAATATAGTAAAGCATTACAAATCCACGGCTGTGAAACTAAATTGTACTCTGCAAAAGGTGGGCGTAGTAATTGTCAATCGAATCCCGGTAACAAAGCCAGTCGTGAACGACGCGACCCACCGAATTCGCCAATTACTAGGCTGCGGTGAAGCCCATGAAAACCTGGTCCATCTGGACATGCCCGTGAACGACACCAATAATCTGCTAGAGTCGGTTACTGTCCTTGTGACGAACAACACATTAATAGTTTGATGAACCAGGGACATGACTACGCTGCAGATTATCGAAAAGACATATCCCACAGTCAGGTTTTGGACCTACAAATGTTTCGTATCGGTACTGCCACGTTCAGGTGTTTCTCGAGGCCTAAAGATTTCTCAGACAATGACTTGATGCCTTCGACGCTTTGAGAGTCAGATTGAGAGTCAAGTTAAGGATGATGGTGATTTTTTTAATTATTTTGGCTGTATTAAGAAGGAGAAGCGAAGGACGCTATTCTAGGTTGTTTACTTTATCCTGCTATCGAAGGTCATTAGTAGGCGAAGTATCGTAAGAAGTATATTAAAAGAATCACATGGTCAAAGGCATCACACTGTATGGTGCATGCTGGGCGAAATAATCACACAAAGATTGATTGCTTAAGATTGGGGCACATTGTCTTCTTATGCTGACAGGTTGATCGGTTATGTAGATACGCTGGAGCAACTAAAATATTCAAGTGACCTCGATTCGGTTCTCACAAAGAAGTGGTTTCTAGTGAGTTGCCTCGGTACACGGTAGTTGATAAGGTAAAATGGGCCGACGAAATCACTCAGACAGACAACGAACCGGGGTTTTGCAGTTTTGTCAGTTCGTTATTGCTAAGGCATGTTTGCAAAGCAGCAGATATAATTATCTACTCCGTGAACGGAGGAATGGGCTACATGATGATAAGGAAGGTTCGAGTCATAAAACCTCTGCGGTATCTAGAAACGATGCCACTTGGAATTGATGTCACGTCAGACACAACTTACAGGTCTGTCAGAAAGTCCCAGCGTTGAAGATTAAAGGCCGTTTAAAGTTTGCATGTCTATCCGAGGCTTGTTTTTTTTGCTCACGTTCAGGTCATCTTGTTGATGGATATTATTTGAGAAAGTTGTATGAAGAAGAGAGTTTCAATCGCCGATATCATCATTTGTTGTGGGAAAAGGACAGGGTTCTGGCCCCCAGTGCACCTTGTCAACGGTTTTTCACGAATCTCTGTATTAGCTTATGGATTGTGCTGGCCATTACTAAATGTCTAAATGGGTCTTTGCGCATCAGCGCGCTGCTGGACACAAGTGTAGATACCTGTGTTTGTGCGTCCTTTTTAAGTTGAACCTTAAGATCTAGTGTGAGAGGCGGCTAAGGTTAGCTTGAACACTCCCACTGCGAATACTGCGTAGCGCTATGAAACGGTTGTCTTTGAAACGAACTCTTTGGATAGTAAAGGAGTGATCAGGGTGAAGGGAGTCCATACGGTTCCATCAGTTCTGTACATGCAGGCCAAGACAACTAGCTAGGAAATATTTTGCAAGCGCAACCATTTGAAAGTAATAGAATTTGCAAACAGTTTGCACTCAAAAATCGGAGAGTCAATCGGTCTAGACGATCCTTTGGCACACTGGGTTTCGAAACAGCTAAGAGGTTCTAATGGAGATACCTAAGCAAACCACACCACCTTAAGCTGGGTCATACGAGCTCAGTTGGATAATAGTCGATTGGGTAAATTTATAACATGCGTAGGATATTAAAGCCACCTCCGGAAGTTCTGTAATATAGATCTGGATGACAGTGGTCCGTTGAGAACCTCCCTGTCGATGGAGGACGAAAGAGTCAGCAAAATTCATGAGAAGTTGTTACGGGTTGAAAACGAACACTTTAGTATTGTTTTGCCGTAGAAGGAAAATAGTCTAATAAAATTCTACAATCGATCAGTAGCTCTTCGTTGTTGGGAAGTAGGTTTATCTAGGATTCAGAGACTAACAATAAGAATACGGCTGTATTTGAGCACTAAGTTGAATGACGATGTACGGTACAGTTGGTAGAGGAGCTCATGATAGACAGGCATGTGAGGCGGTATCTGCCTTACCACGTGGTGTTGAACCACGAAATGTCCGTAAAGGTACGGATTGTATTCGACTGTGCTGCACTATTTTAAAGGGAATCACTAAATGTACACTTACTACAGGGTCCTAATTTTGGTCCTATTTTGGTAGGTGTGCTTCTACGGGTTCTTCAGAAGCCTGTGGCCTGTGTGCCGATATTCAAGATGTTTAGCATTCTCCTAAGTTTCGTTAGGACCTACCCTAGTAGTGTCTGTACCTCTTGGTCCTCGGTGGATGACTCGATAACGATGGTACTCAGTAGCGCGCAAAGGAGAATTCGAAATACTCGAGTGGGATGATGTGTACACTGGAGGAACACAACAGCATGCAGGCAGTGTATGCAGGCGAAGCAATTGGCGCCACTTAATTCGGTCATCTTTCGGATAAATTTTCTCGTGTGTGTGTGTGTGTGTGAGCATAGGTCAATCACATCAGCAGCACTACAGGAGTCTTCCCTTAGAAGGCCGACGGAGTTGGGCTTCTGTTCGTGATTGGTAAATTGACTTTGTTGGCGAGAGACGTTTTCCATGCTTCCGCCATGGTCGAGCGCAACAACGAATTCAGCACAAGTCGTCTTCCGTGACTCACACTGGTCGCTCCGCTTCGATCGTAAAATTGCGTCCTCTCCAACAGTGAACCTAACGTAGAAAGATCCTGTGAGGGAATGGTCCGACACTGTTTGGTGGACGGTTTAGTCTTACTGGCAGACTGTACGTCAGCAACTGCCCCTACCAAGCCCACGAAAGCACGAACGACAAGACAACCGATCGATGGCACGAATCAATAGACGAGACGAACGATGCCAGTGACATTCAAGCCGTAAGGCGTGGTCGCCCATACCAGTCGGACCAATGCATTGTATGCAACACGTGGGCACATGTGACAGCAACCTACTTTTCCTATGATTTGTGCTAGTAAACGGAAACGATTCTGAGGCAGATCTGAGTTCACACTAGGGTTAGTGGGACGGAACAAAACAAATCCAGGCTGTGATTTTCTGTGACAGCAATGATTGTGCAGCTGGTTTATTTGTTTTTCAGCATACTGCAAAGTTCCGTTTGGACGTAGTGATTGTTGCCTTGGTAAACGAGCCATCTTGGGACACCAACTGAGTCCAACCTTGATCCAAGCCACACGATCCTGGTAGTCCATGTGGCTTTGTCCGAGTGAATGAGTTGGAAGGCAAGAAGATGAAGAAAGGTGCGCCTTGAGGCGCGGAGGGATGTTCGACGGAGGGAAACATAGAGAAACATAGCGTGCGATGCACGTTGCCGTTGCTCATGTCGCGATAAGCTACGTGGTCTTGCAGTCATGTATTACTTATCTGTGTAGAGCTGGGATAGGAAAATTAAACCTGAAATTATTCAATGTTTGAAAATTCTCCAAACTCATTTGCCTGCTTGCAGCTGGAGAGGGCGTCCATTTCTCCTGTTGACGCACGCAGTTGTATTTCACGCACAGTTTGGTGTTGCTCCCGTCAACGAAGAGTGGTGGGGTGACGGGCTCTTACTCGGGACGGCTCACTGAAAGCTGTGAACAGGTGGGAGCATTGGGTGGGGTGTACACAAAGCTTTACCTCGACGAAGGTTGTCTTTATGTGGTCTGAACTAATGATCTCTGTCCTACCTTCGAGGTCTACTACTTATTTCCTTTCTCTTTGCTGGACAAGGCGAAACGGGCCGGAATGAGCCGGTCGTAGCTATGATTGCAGGCATTTACACAAATGAACACAGCCGACGGTCGCTAGAGTGGTAGGTACGTAGATGTTGAGGGTTTGCTTCCGTGGCGGGGTGGGCTTTAGCAACCGCACTTGGGGGGAAAGGCGTTTGGCGTAATCCTTATAATTTTATTCACATGTGGTAATAGAGAAACCAACTCACTTTGAAGTCTGCATGCGCAGCCATAAACCGTTTCAGCTGGTATAACATGCATGTCCGCCTTAACGGTGCTGGGCAGTCCTAAAAGAACCATCGATGAAACTTCTCTCCATAAAGGTTTATCACTAGAATGAAGTGCCGCTCTAGCTGGTAATTGAATCGCTTCAATTTACCATTAGACTGGAGACGATAGAGGGTAGTCCGGCTGCATCTGTAGCCGAATGTGTTCAGTTGATCGTGGAGCGCTCCGTCAAAAGGGAACAGTGGTCAATCGTCACAATAGCAGGACAACCAAGATGGCCTATCCAACCAGCCAGAAGATATTTTTCAGGGATCTCTGAGATAGGACGAGGAATAGTTACGGCCTGTGGCCAGTGAGTGGAACGATGTACACATGTGAGGATATAGACGTAACCACTTTATGGTAGAAGAAGCCTTACGGGATTCGCGAGCACGTGGTTAAAATCTGTCTGACTCAATGACTGTGCCTAATGTAGATCGCTCTGAAGAACTTGCAACCAAATTATCGTTTGAGTACATGTAGACAGTTTTCAAACCGCGTGTTACATTGCGCATAAATCTTCGAAAGGTTTGGGCGGCTTTTTCTTTACCCAAATGGCATACGCGAAACCCTAAATAGTCCGAATGGAGTTACGGCAGCGGAATTATAGATGTCATCCCCGATTACCGGGATTTATTGATAAGCTCCTACTAGGACGGTGCTGCTGAAAACAGAACAATTAGATAGGGAATAAATTAAATCTTGAACATGCGGAACGGGTACCCCTTTGGAATCGTAGCTTGATTAAGGGTTTTTTAGTAGCCACAGTGATGCTAGTCACCTTTGGATGCGAAGAGGCAAGGCCCAAGGACTACTGAATGGACGCATTATGCCTACTTCCAGCCTATGTTCGGATGCAGCGGAGATTGTCTGGAGCCAGTCGACGGGGTCGACTGAAAGATGAGGGCCTTCAGTGACGATATGGTGGTGACGCTAGTGGTCATCGTGGGAAGAGGGCCGAAATGCCTGAGCATTACCTGGTAAGCTATAACAACTTCTGTGTAGCCGTGTTGAACCTGAAGTCCGACGTATAGAAAGGGTGGGTGGGTGATCTGATTCGCAGACAAATACGAACCTGTTACAAAATGAGGAATCTGCACATCGACAAATTTCCGGGATTGTGAATCAGCCTGTAGGTCGACGTGATCAAGGAAATCGCTACCTAGCATTGGATAGATGGCTTCTGCTACTATGGACACCAGCAGCAAGAGCAACGTAAGCATAAGTCGAGCATAAGGGAATCGTGGCCCTAATTATCAATAGCAGTGCTTTTGGTGGCACGTACGAGACTGCACCATGGCGTGGTGTGACGTCTCGCTTACCTCCATGACCCGAAGAGCCATGCAGGATGACCTCGCCAAGTCGGAGATTCTGTCATGCGTAATAGGTTAAAGGGTAGAAGCCAAACGAAGTCCAGTCTCTAAACCAGTTGATATGTACCATCTGATTCTGACCCCTATGACCGTAGAGAGAACACCTCAGCAAGTGTACGCGGAGACAATCTGTTTACCGGTCTAGAAACCTGCATTAGTTAGACGTAGGAGTGGAGTACCCGGGGTTTCTGTCCTGCTATTATTTCCCCAACAGTCCCTCGGGAAACATTTTCTACCTCTTTACTTTTAATCCCACACGCCTTAATTCTCAATAGATATGAGAGGCCACACTGAGTTGTGATCTTGAACTTCTAACTCCATTTCTTGGGGTGATGCAGAGGTTGCATTTCGTGCCTTTGAGAGTAATACTAACTGCTGCACCGGTGTCAGTTAGGAACAGGTTATCGAGAAATAAATATACTGATATTTTTTCACTGCATTTTCACAAGTGCATACTGCAGTTAGGGTGGTGGTTTAAGTGTGCGAAATTGAGCGTACCAGCTGAATCGATTGCAACATACAGGCTAGATTTGAATTGATTTTCGGGCAGCTGTCTGACTTACTTTCAACGAGAGAGGACGCTATGGGATGGATCAAAGCAAAACTGGCACACTTGGGACACACTTTCTGAACAAAAACCACAAAAGAGAATTCTTTTTGACAAAGGACCCTTAAGCCGCTGCCAACCAACTGTGAAGAAACCCAGGCTAGGCGTTTCTTTTTGACCGGACAAAAGATGATAGTTAGTTGTTTTGAACCTATCAGCCTACAGAAATAAATGGAGTCCATATTAGAAGACGAAACTGAATTCCAGCCGAACTCAAAGACTAACAACACCATCGAACTAGAAGAAAAAATAAATACAGTTGGACAACCTTATAAATGCCAACATGATCCCAGAATCCACGGCCAAGTGTCTAAGATGCAGAAGTCATATACCACAAACGTACGACTTACTAAAAGTAAACAAAGATGTCATACCATTACAATCAGAATTATTTATGACCAACTCCCCGCAACACAAAATCCCAAAATGGCTCACGGAGCTACTAAAACCGGTGAGAAAAACTACCGCGAAGAACAATGTGGTTTGTTGAGCAAATCGAACATCCACAATAAGTACTTATTCGCATTGGATGTTAAGTCACTCTTTGAAAACGTCCCATTTCGCGAGAAAGGTAGTATCATTTGTCAAATTATCGATGATAACAACTTAGCTATTGGATTACCAAATAACGATCAGTCACGGTTATTACCATTGTGCACCTAGAACGTAAAATTCCATTTCCTTGGAAGAGGATATCGACAGATTGATGGAGTTGCCATGAGCAGTCCTCTGAAACCTGTTCCGGCTGACATATTTGTTTCACACTTCGACCAAAAAATGAAACCAATCATAGCTCAAGCTACTCCCTACCGACTTTATATGGACGATATCTCCATTGTCGTGAATACCAAGGGCGAGTGTGAAAAAATGTTCCATCACTTCAACACCATACACCCACAAGCTCAACTAACCAAGGAAGAGGAAGACAACAACAACACCGTATTCCTAGATATTGAAATAACCCGCCGGAAACAAGGATCAATCTGAAGGTCAGTCCATCGCAAAACTACTTGATCAGGATAATATCTGCACCTCACCAGCTTTGCTGTCATGAAGTAAGAAATCGGCCTTATCCGTACCATATTCCACAGAGCATGGAAAATATGTACAATGGACTCGTTGGAAGAATAATGCCCTACATTGTTCAAAACGTTTGAGGCCAACGGATTTCCGAAATAATTCATAAGCCAACACTCACAGCCACCTCCGGACAAGACGAAGGTCATCGCGCGCATCCTACAGTTACCTTCCAAAGTTGATGACATTACTAGCCTACTCAGGAGACACCTCCGCCATGCCTTTACTCGTGCTTAATACGCCGCAAAGATCGATACTCTCTATACAGCCTCCGGGATGAAAATACCATCGATAGAAGAACCACCGCCTCTTCTCTCCAAATCCAATTGCAATAGCGGATTTAAGCGTATGCTTTCAACCAGCTACTTTGGCAGAACGGAGAGACAACTGCGTAATGGAATGGTTGAACATATTCCGGTTTGATTGCAAAGAAAATGAGCCGACTGACGTAATCGATGATGTCACCGAGAGCATGCAAAGCACTCAAATCATCCATTGCTCAACGATTGTGGGGGAATTATCCTACTTCTCAATTGCAAATGATCACTGCGTTAATCTGAACAAAGCTTTCACTGTCACTTACGTCAGAATCAATCATCAACCAATGAGATACTCGGAGGCCCTAGCTATTAACCATCGCCATCCCCAACTGTGCAAACAGCGAGAATAGATAATTACAAAAGTTTTGCCTTGGTAACGTGTTTTTATTTGCTATCGTTAGTTTTGTATGTGCCTTTGCCCTTAGTCTCATGAGAACGCTCAATTTCCCATTTATAAATGATAACCTTGACTGCAGTATGCACCAGTGAAGATGCGATGAAAAGGTTCGGAATCATCGTGCAATCTAATGCATTTGACTTCTGTGTTCACCTTTGTGTTGGGAACTTTATGTTTTCAGTGGCTGTTACGGCTGCCAGCCGTGTAAGTCGTCGGAGGGCGTCGAGATATTAGTTTCCCTGTTTGGTTCCTGCTGGGGTGGGGGTGGGGGGTTGCAACCGGCTTCAAAGCACCTAGGCTTCTCCCCGAACAGTTAGTGACCTCGTTCAGTACCCTGATTGAGATGGACTAAAGAATTGATCAGGGAAAGGCTTCTGAGCTGTTTAGATCTGTCAGAATTCTGATAATATTACTGTATTCTGCTTAGAGAACCGTTGGTGGTGGGAAAACGTCTGAAAGCCCTCTTGAAAGCACCTATAATGTTGTGTGCTCTTACAGTGTGGAATTATGGCAACGGGTGACTCGAGTTTGTTATGACAGTAACTTGCGGATGGTGCTGACCCATAATATCGTCCTTCAATTTTGCTTGCTTCTGTGGGCTTAAGATAAATGGAATATTCCAGTGGTGCATAAATGTTAGTTGCTTGTCACTGTACCCATAACTCGCTGGTGACTTTTTCCCCTCACATTCGTCCCGCCAGCTGTTGCATTCCTCTCAGTGAGTTTGAGGGGTTTTCACTACAATAAATCTGTCCCTTGAATAAGCCGTTCTCCTGTGATCCAGTGTTTCAAACTCGGCTTCCGGCGTAGGAAACCAGAGCTGATGCCCGCGAAATAACAGTCCAGAGACAGGTAGTGAAACTGCCAAAACGGACGGTTCCGGGTCAGGTTTATGATTGCAGCTATGATGCTTTTATTGTGAAACGATAAATAAAGGTGAATCGATTAACGGTAAAAACGGTAAAATGACTCTTTTGATAAAAGTCCTCAGTTCATGTCAATACAGTAGCTGGGCAAATAAAGCAACAATGCTTATGTGGATAGTGTCTGGTTCAGCAACCAGCGAATGTGTTACCCAAGTAATCGAGAACGCGTTATTAAGTTGACATTCGATGTGTTAGTTTGCTGCTGCGTTCAATGCCGTTCGCACCAAAATGAATACCAATAGTATTCAAATGCACAAAATCCATGAGTCCTTCGACGGTATGGATATCTCGGCACGCTGGTTTATACATTTGAATGAATTTCGGGAAGCAGATTTGTGGTATACAGTGAAGTCATTGGTCATTCGGTCATGAGTGCGCTCCATTGGATTTTCCCACGAATCAATGGTGGTGTCCTGATTTTTGGCCACTGACAATTAGTTCAGTTGGAAAATCGGGAATTCGACCGGTCTTGACTGTCATCAAACCTATCATGCAGGCTGTACCTGCTTCAGCATTCGAATTCTGGTGTCCGAAATTTTCCACCTAATGAATGGAAATTATGGCCTTCTTCTGATTTTGCTGCCATCGTCTTCCCATAAATGAAACAGAACCGTACGTTAACAAAATCCAGTGTCCTTTTTGAAACTGTGCCTAATAGTTTCGAAGGCTTGAGATCCTTATTAAAAGAGGATAATAAAATTAACCAGAACTGGGGCCTTCAAGTGAAAACGTTATGCTGCGCCTACAGCTCTGAGCAGACTAAATCAGATGGTACCGTCGAACAAGTTATTTTGAGATCTCAGCTTACGTTGCGTGCAATCATCCGGAACTTGCAGTAAAGATAAATACGATTACAGGAATTCGGGCTCCATTTTGGCAGTTGAACGGCCGGTCATGCACACCATTATTGCAGTAAACCTACCAACTCTCTAATAGAGTTTGTGGTACTCGAATACCCCTAAAGTCATTTATTGATTGACCTGCAGCCGCAATGAAATCTACGTGAGCCCAAATCCCTTGGCGTTTTATAAATTTGTCTTCTAAGGCAGACCTTAACCTCCGCTCTGGTCGCAGAACTTGTTTACCATCATTCCATGAGTGCCTTGGCTTTGGCTAATCAGAATTGTCACACAGCTTCCTAATTTTCTGACGCTGTCCTTTCTCGTTATGCGGTTCTGTGAGCCTTTGAAGCGAATTTTCTCAAATCCCCTCATGTGAATGTGAAGCATAAAATGAAAGCTTGCATTTCACTGTTTACTTTTTTTCCCGCTTTGAATAACAATGAGAAATCGGAAGTAGTTTCTGAATTCTCTGCAGTCGAGAAGAGAAAAAAAGAAAGAAGGATGTATTACGGCTTCAAAAATACTCAAACTGTTATGTTTACCAAGGAAGCAGCCCATTAGAAACTAGTTCAATGGCAACCCATACTTCTCGAACCTATAATTTACTCAGTGTGCATTCAAGGAAAGAAGAAATACAAATTTATCATCCTATTATCGGGTGGTCTCTTTACCAGCGGATTAGGGACGGAGCGAGCAGTATTCAGTTTAGAGGAATCACACTTTGTGGAATTTATTTGAAACTGACTGATGTTCATGCGTCTACATATTATGGAGCAATAAATCGTATTTCACAGTGTGCACCTTCTGGCAGCTCATAAGTAAATAACAAAGACCTGGATTTGGACTAGAAAAATCTGTTCACTGCACTGCACTAATTCGGTCACAGTAATGTGGTTCCACTCCTGGCGGTTTGTTTCTCCTCCCGACTTCGACTATCACCGATACCGATGCTTGCCGTGTAGTGCTTCAAAAAGTTGTTTTTAATATGATTTTATCGGACAAAGCTAACTATATTATCCAACAGCCTTGTTAGCGTTCTCTTTCTATGTGAGTTAGGGTACTGTGATTGAATTGATTACGTATGTTTTGTCGGCCGTAGCAAAAGTTTCCCCCATTTGTGACTGTGCGGGTATTTGGCGACTTATTGTCAAGATTCGGCCACTTCTCGTTAGCAATCAAGATGTCAGCGCCTGCTCAAAATCGAAGTCAGTGCTTCAGCCAGCAGTTTCTCGAGCGACAAGTTTGTTATAAAAGCGAACGGATTCCAGTCAAGTGGTAGCTGGTCGTGTCACCAATCAACCCATCAGAAGACAGTCTATTTGATGCAAGTTCGACCGGTTAGTCTGTGTTTCAATGAGTGGCGACAGCGAACGTTTCCTTTTATATTAACAACGCGCTAATAAACTAAGATTATTCGAGGACTGAAGAGTCTTCTGATTAGAGTTACGGGGACAGAATAAAACACTTACCATTCTGCATAATTACTATTTATTTCTGTCCGGAATGAAAAAATATGGACGAAATGGGGGAGTAAAATCGATCATTGTGTGAACTTGGATCGTCCGATAGGTATATCTCATTCATCGAATATCACAAAATCTAAAAGGGTCTAAAGAAAGAAAACTGTAAATTACACACTACTGAGATAAAACATGGTTGGGAAGATCTGTAGTGGAATCGGTTGAGAAAACCATAATCCAAATGCAAAATCATTGCGTAAAAACAACAACGTAACACGTGTAGAATGCGAAATGACTGAAATCTTGCCGTTTACTTTTTGTACTCTCCAAATGACTATGTGGTGACCAGTTTGGTTTGAGTGACCAAGTTTACTGGAAACTAAGACTACTTCTATCGCTAACAATGTTACGTCACACAGAAAAATGCCAAAAAGTGAGTAGCTTTATCTGGCAACTAATTCCTTGTGAATATTGTCAGAGTTGTCAGAAGTAAGTACCTCACAAACATTTTCATTTCCACTGATTCTTTGACAAGGGATACTGTACGGGATTTTCGTCCCGTAACAGAGTGAGTCGCAGATAAACGAACCTCAAGCCCCAGGACAGAGAGCATCGGCTCGCTCTACTACATGTACTGTAGGACAGATGATCAAACAACGAGAGTAACATAATTCAAATTGTGAACAAACCGACCACAGAATCAATACTGTCAAAGAAGCTTCAAGATGTCCAACCAGCAATAGACGGGAAACGCTCGAGACGGCAATGCAGGAGCGAGTCAAATGGTTTACAAAACCGGTCCTTATTTATGGGGGCCATTTCGGTCAATCAACGGACAGAAGACAATAATGATTCGAGGAAACGTACACAATCGTGAGTGAAGGGCAAGCAGAATAACATGGTCATGAGAAAGTGCAAGATCACTGAGAAACGGCTAAGTCCAGTAATTCAAACTGATAAGGCAGATGGAGAGAGAAAGATGTATACGTGCAAACGTTTGTGCCTCGTCGTGTAATCCAGGCAATTATGATATGGATCATTCCAAAACCCAGGAGGAATTTACGTGAATAATAAATAAGAACGGATAAGAACAAGAGTTAGACTCGCAAGAATTGGGGTCCATCGTCACTTGTCATAGAGACAAGGCTGAAAAGAACTGCTTGACGCAATATGACTGGACAACAATTCTTACACGGGCGAGGAAGTTAAAGGGTTCGGTCGGCGGGGTATATGTGCTGATAATGCATGGAAGGCAAGCAAATAGTTTGGTTTACACAAGATCAAATTGGGATGGAGAGCACGGAATCTAGACTAAACCAGTTTAACGAAGTTTCTCGATATGGCGAGCTTAATTTTTTCTGTCCAAGTTCGAGGGATCTTTACACACAACATAGCTTCCGTGAAGTGAAAATGGACGGTACGTCGTATCGGTGAATTTTCCTCCTAGGAAGTTATCGGTACTTCCGGACAAGAATAGCTTTCTGAGCTCGAATAAAACGTAGTATCCTTTATAACTGAGGTGCACGCTAAGCCACTTGGTTCACTGAGATAATAATGTGGGAACGTTGTTGAGTACGAAATATTTAGAGCTCGATATTTTCCCAGGACCTTTGATCCTTGAGGGTCGGAGATGAACCCATGCCAAAAAAACGTGTGGAGCGTTGATACTGAAGCGGCTTTACAAGCTTTTAGAACAGGCTGGATATCAGTTTTGGGAACTGTACCCTGAGTAATGTGAGAAACTGGACTAACTCTCAGTCTACAGCAAGACGGTGGTGCCAATGGAGAAGTGACCCTGCCTACTGGGAATTTTGGATTACGAAAAAGCATTATCCATTTAGCCGCTGAATTTGACTTCACAACCAGCATCTCCAAGGAAGCAATTTAACCCTCCTGGAGAGTTGGGCTAGTCTTTGTAATGGCATTTGAATACATGGATATGCTGCACAAGAAAGATTAGGTGGAACCCCTTACACTTCAGAGCCGGATCAAACGGTTGGGCTATTTTCAATATATAAAGTAATTTGCGGCAGAATAGATACTGTTAGTAGGGAGGTAGAGGAACAATGACGTGAGAATTGGCTCATTCATGATGCTTATGAAGAAATAATGAGAGTATGCAGGCGGGGAAAGTTAAACATGGTTCGGCACTTTGCATAAAGTAATTTGGAAAATAGAGGAGCGATCTATTGAGGAGCCAGTCAGAATGGGAACAGATGGCCTCGTTGATTTTTGACCTCCAATATACGTTCTTCTCTGGTTTACCGATTGACGCATGCACTTTTCACTGTCATTCGAATGTACTCAAGTCTCCGGTGTGGTTATGTTCTGTGCCTCTCACCTGAGCTAGATTGGTGACGGTGACGAACCCACGAGTTCACATCAAAACAGAATCATGTCCAGCCAAATGGATAATTTCCTACAAATAATTCAAGCACAATATAAATTCATTGAATTGTTGGCAAAATGATGGACCGAAGTTCATCGCATCAGACAACAAAGGCAGGCCTAACAAGTGATAACCTCGCCAATTTCAGCACAGAATTCAGATTTGACCCAGAAGCTGAGACCACATTCGAATTCTGGTAGGCAATATTTGAGGACATATTCAACGTGGACTGTGCCTGATGGGAAGACGCCGACAAAGTCAGGTTACTCATCCGCAAAACTTGGCCCAAAGAAGACCGGCTGTACGCCAACTTTATATTGCCTCAAAAACCAGTCGACATGACACTTTCGGACACAGTTAATTGTCTCATGCAAATATTCCCCACATGGTCGTCTCCTTTTCACACCTTCGAGTTCGAAGATATAAAGAGAAGATTTTGTGGTATATGCAGGAAAAATCAACCTCGAAGCCGAAAGGTTCAAGCTGAAGGACCTATCAATAGATCAATTCAAATGTGTATTGTTTGTCAGTGGTTTACAATCGCAATCCGATGCTCAGATACGACATCGTGTACTCTCTCGGCTGAAGAGCTCCCCGAACTTCACACTTCAGACCATAAATGAGGAATGTCAGAGATTCACAAACATAAAAGTGGATTCAGAACTGATTGTGAAGGGACCCGCACACACAGACTTTGATCGACTGTAAGTCGTAACACATCAAAGAAAAGCTTCTTTTTCGTCACAAAACTATCAATCAGAACTTTCTACCGAATGCCAGAAATTGCGGCTACTGATATTTTGTGGAAATTCGTCCGTATGCTAACCGAATCTGCAATTTTTGTGGTAAAAAGGGCACAAACAAATGTGCTGTCACAAATACAAACCAACACACCCCGGACACAATCAAAGGTACCCCAAAATTCCGGTAAGTCATACGAGCCATTTGATAGCTCTAGTGTTTTTCTGTTCTCTACAGCCAAACTCTCAGCTAGACGCAAATTTTCGCATCTTACTGTGCTACACTAGTCTTTCAGTTTGATTCGCGTTCTGAAAACTGTTCTGACGCCATCTTCATGGTCACCCGACTCTCCAACAAAAACGTAATGTAGTAAGCAACGCTCCAGGTGGCTAAATGGTTATCGCGGGAGTAGTGAATTGTGAATGTAATTTCCAAGGGAAAAGATTCTCCTCACCGGCTTAAGTCGCCAATGATTGTTCCCGTATTCTGATTTGTATAAACTGGATTGAAGCAATGGATCTGTTGGACACATCCATCAACAAGTTTTGCCATTCAAAAGAGAACGATGTGAGTAAAACTTCATCATCCAGAGAGCAGAAAATTCATCCTCTAGAACAAAATGAGAATGTGACTCAGTCCGTTGAAGGTTAAAAACAGAACATAACAAAATGTTCTCTGATACTCTGGGATTGCGCACCAAGGCAAAAAAACAAAGTTGTACCTGGAAAAAGAGGCTTAAGCTGTATTTCGACCAAACAGACCAGCTCTATATGCTGCCGGTGACCAGATTAGCAAAGAATTAACTCACTTGCAGGTGGCCGGTAGTATTAGCCAGTGAACCATTCAGAGTCGGCAGCACGGATTGCAGTTGTGAAGAAACCAGTTGGCACATTCAGCTTAGGTGCAGACTTTCCAACAGGTTTGGATGATTCATTGGAGACATATCAGTGTCCTCTACCAGTTCCCGGGGACCCATTCACCAAATTAAACGACGGAAGCATATTTTCTTAGTTCGATTTTTCTCAGATGCTTATCTGCAAGTATAAGTTGACGAGGAATCAGACCATCATTGGTCATAAATACACACAAGGGGCTGTACACATAAAGCAGATTACCCTTCGTCGTTAAATGGGTACCCCCATGTTTCAGCAAACTGTGAATACCATGCTTGCCGGGTTGCCTTTCGCAGCATTTTATATGTATAACATTATCATTGTTAGCACAAGCATTTATGAGTGTTCTCACCATCTGCACAAGTTATTACACGGAATAAAACAATTTGGTTTTCAAACTCGCCTAGAAAAATGTTCTTTTTTCACTAAATGTTTCAAGTACTTGGGTATTTATTGGTGATGCAGCTGTTAGATATCCGGACCTAGAAAAAGCGAAACGCGTTTGTGATAAGACAGCTCTCACCGACAAACATACACTCAATCATTTTTAGGCATCGTTGATTATTTTAATAAGTTTGTACCATATGTGCACATATTTCGAGCTCCGCTAAACAAACTAAATTCCCCTTCCAGTCAGTAGAAATGGTCACATGACTGCCAACATGCTTTTGAATCAATAAGAAAGATTTTATCATCTCCTTTACTGGTAACAGATTATGATTCATCACTTGACATTATTTTATCAGCAGATGCTTCTGATTATGGTATAGGAGCAGTAATTTTGCATCGGTTAGCAGATGGTTCTCAGAGAGCTATCACACACGCTCCCAGGTCGTTATCCTCTGCTGAACGTCATTATAGCCAAATCAAGGAGGAGGCTTCGTTCATTATCTTCGCGAAGCGCAAATTTCACAAAATGATCCAGGGACGGAGGTTCACCCTCTAAACGAACCACAACTCACTTCTACCCATTTTCATCAAAAAGAAAGGTACACCGGTTCATACACCCAATCGCCTACAAAGGTGGATTACAATTTTTTGAGGTATAACTTCAAAATTTAACACAGGACCTCTTCAGACAAGCAGCAAACCGATGCGTTATCTCGGTCAAGATATCGGCACGGAAGGAACGGATAGCGGAATGGTTATCGTTTCCATCGATATTGAGAAACAGGTGCAGCAGGCGCTCGTAAAAGCTACCTCATACCTAGCAACAACGGCAGAAGCGCTCAAGAATGCGACTAGGAATGACGACAACATCAGTGAAATCAAAAGCTTTCTGAAGCTCGACCGGCCAAAGAAAATCACTGAAATATCAACTCGCGAGTTCTTCTTACAACGCGATTTGCTATCGATCACAGACGACTGCCTTCTTTTCGAAGAACAAATAGTTATCCCGAAATCACTGCGGTCTGATATCTTGAGACAGTTTCATGAGGCACATCCGGGGCCAAACAAAATGAAATCTTTGATGTGCAGCTACTTTTATTGGCCTTTCATGGACCAAGGCATCCGAAAAGTGGTCAGAGAGTGCAGCCAATGCGGAGCAGTTTGGAAACCACCACCACAAGCTGGGCCACAGTCAAGGCCATTGACACCAATACCAAGGAACCGAGTTCATATTGATTTTGCTCTACAGATTCGCGACGTCTGCCTCCTACTTCTGATGGATTGTATATCAAAGTAGTTAGAAGTCGGCATGTTACAACTACCCACTAACCAGTGAACGATTCATTTCCTCAGAAATATATTCTGTAGACTAATTTTCCCTGAGAAGCTCGTTTCAGACAACGGTGCTCAATTTACATCCATGGAATTTCCCTATTTTTGTTTCCTGAATGGCATTGTTCACATATGAACTCCACCGTACTACGCGCAATCAAACTGTCAGGTGGAACGATTTGTTGATACCTTAGAAAAGAAAACAAATGGAGAAACCCGAAGTCTAATTTCAAGGGCCTAAAATTGGATTCAGTGCTGGTGATAATGTTTATGTAAAAGATTCCAGACGTTGTTATCCTACATGGACTTCGGGAAAGGTAACAAGATGGAGAGGACAAGTTTTTACGAGCTGTTAGTTGAAACACAGCAGTGGATCAGGCAAGCTAATCATCTTCGAAAGAAATACAATTAGAATGGATTTGTTGAACGCAACACCGATGATCACTCACTCAAGTGGGTAGACGATACACTAACATAGACAACACAAACACAAACCACACAACCTCACACGTCGGATCAAGTCATTCCAAACAATAATCATTCTCCTGTAAGCAGATATCCACATGGCAACCGAGAGTTCACACAACCAATGCAAATCAATCCGCAACTGAGCAGACTCGAGCTTTAAACAATTACGAAAATAGTTATCAAGCAGATGGTCTCGTTGATCGTTGACCTATAATATGCATTCTCTCGTCTCTATTTTACCGATTTACGCATGCACTTTTCATTATCACTCTAATATACTCAAATCTCCGGAGTGGTTGTGTTCTGTGCCTCTTACCTGAGCTAGATTGAAAACTTATCACGATCTCTCTGGACAGAAACCTGGTAACCATGACTGGTTGCCTGTGCACAAGAAACGTGAGTTAAAGTTAGATGAAGGAAACCTTCCTAGGTAATCTACGAAAGACGGGGGCTAGCACGTTGACTCATTTTAAAATCTTATTTCTATTTTTATTAGTATTTCTACAAGGAGTTGAATTGCGATTATAACATGACTTTATGTTGACTTTTTATTAGTGTCATTGGGCGCGCACCAATGTATGTCTATAAATGACACACTACGGGCCAGTTAAACCTCTATATTATCATTCTCCCGTCAAGAAGCATATTATTAATTAACTAAAATAACGGCTCACAACTACGAGTCTTTATAAACATACCTGGATCTCTTCTCATTATTATATAGTGAAACTGGGGAAACTCATTCTTGTACAATAGTATGTTGGAGTTTGAACTTAATGTGGTAAGCTCATCAGAGCTTTATAAGTGCACAGTTTGTTTCTGTTTATAAAGCCAATATATTGAAGGATTCGTTTCAGTTGCGCTTTCGAGTGGATTCTGTCGTGTCCTCTGAAGATGCCTCCAAAGCTTGGCCTTCAACCGTCATTGGAACAGTATCAGCTCAGATAACCTATTTGTGAGTTGATCGACACAAACCCATTCACTCTGGGTTTGAGTGCCGTTTGGGGCTAGGCGCATGATGATACCTGACAACCAGGAAGAAACAGTTTCACAGTAGTTCGTTGGCTTTTCACGGTGAATTTGGTGGTGATTATTTGTTGCAAAGCATCTCATGTGTTTGTTTCTTTGTTTCTAGGTAATTTTGATCAACTAACTTTGTGTTTCGTACTCACATCAAATAGTGAATCCATATTTGTGTAATCTATTTTTCAACCGGCATTGCCTAATTTCGTGTTTTTCCAAGCAGCTCCTATCAAATGAGTAGTACGCAAAACCCTTTATTCGAAGTTGAATTCACTGAATTTGTAGTTTCCCATCAAAGCATACTGCGATGCAAAGTTTTCATGATTTACGGAACACTTGTCAGAGTAAGTTGTTAATTTGGTTTTATGATCACTGTTTCATAAAAAAATAAACGACCAAATTCGGCTTATGTGGAACTCAAAAAATGTATTAATAATATTGGGATTGAAGAAGTTTAGGTATGCATCTTCTTGGAAATTGCAGTGTGTTGAAATAATAAATCGCCATTTTATGACTTTCAAAAATATAACCGGAAATCATTTTCAGTTCAAAAAAGAAATCAGTGGTTCTACAGAAATCGCAGAAAAGGCATGAGATGTCGATATACTAAACCGTGTTTGGAAATAATATGGTGACCAGTATTTAGTAATTCAAGATACTGGGTGATTCAAACTACAGAAAATGTATCATTAGTTATATTCATTTGCTAAGCCTGCTTTATACATGGGAGAGGATGGAAGAAAACCAGCAACCAATTCAGATTTATCTCCATAATAACCATCCTGTAGAAGTGTTCTTCTGTGGGGTATTCGATGCTGAACGTGAGCTGATCTTATTTCTTGTGTTGAAGGCATTTCTAAAATTCTAACCCACACCTGTACACAAGCCACACTTCAGTACCTCGTCCATTTTACCAGTCGACTTACGAGACGATAATTTAAATTTTTCATCTATCGTAAATGTGATTGTAATTGACAAGTGGATTGCACATGGCTATGACTTTCTGCATCAACATACCAGTTGCTCCAATATCTCTCTGAATTCCAACAATCTGCATTACTGTTTTTCCTTTTTGGCTCCACTGACAGAAGCTGACAGTGATTTTTGCAGTTTTCCTTTGAATATTCACTAAGCAATGGAAGTAGAGAGTTTGAACTTAGTCAGTCGATGTATGCATTATTTCTCAAGGTTCTAATCAGCTGAGCTTCCACCCAAGGCATATAAGTTTTATCACCAGTCGAGATTCACAAGGTAACTTCTTGTGTAACACAGAACTCCGAAGATGCGGAGGTGAAAACTCTGCAAAGTGGTCGCATGAACTACCAGCTCTTGGCATTCAATCCGTTAAAGAAGCGGTAGCTGAATTTTGAACTCCCCATGCAGCAAGCACGTAAAGTAGCTTCATTTGTTCGACATACTTGTAAGCTTTACTGTGGTAAAAAAAAACCTGACGGCTTTGACCTCACTGTATAGTGGGCACGTGTTACCATGTGCCAAATATATAATTGTATCCTCCGCAGTGTGCGAACTGCCGTGGGCAAACTGGCCAGGATAAAGTAGGTTGATTTTTTTTGTCATTCTTTTCAATACTTTTAGAACCACGGATGTGAAAACTATTTAACAGAAGTTGTAGTTGTCTTTCTTTTTTATTGATGTAGTGGAAGCCGCTGTCCAAAATGCTGGGATGTCGTTCTTGTGCAGGCAACGATTGAATATCAATGATCAAACTGGGCAGAAAGCCGCTCATTCCCTGAATACCACCCAAGACCTTATCTGGCCCAAACTCTTCCCTAGATTTTGGTTTAGTTAACTCTTTGTGATCCTCCATACAGTTCAAACTATATGAGTCCCACCTGAGGGAATGTCTTTCGTGCCCGCCTTGAGGATTTGACAGGTCCCTGGCTGAACTCCCCTACATCGACATTTTGCATGCCATTCGTAAATAAAGTTCCACTTAAGTGCCTCATTTAATTTTGGGATTTCCAGTAGCTTTGTTTTGTAGTATTGGCTGAGAATTTACCGGGTTTGTTATATTTAATTCTGGCTTAATTTGAATTGTAAGGGCTTTCACTCTCACAGAATCACTGAACTTTCATGCACGTTGCTTCCCTCGGCGTAAACATTTGATTGCTTGGGAAGAAAATTGGCAGGTTCTGAAATATATATGCTTCCGTGGACAAAATGAGTTGGAGCCTTATTCCAAATACCCATTCAGATGATCATAGTATACTGAAGAAAAATGCGGCAGAGTCTTTCATTCTGACGGTGTAGTCATTTCTGTCTCGTAACAGAATTGGGGTCATACTTTCTTCTGTTATGTTTGCCACACCGGCTTTGTGTAAACAGTTTTTGATTGGTTTTGCTATAGATCGTTGAAATTTCTTTAGGTATTGCATGATCGGGAGTCCCAATAGGCAGGAAAATGCATCGTGAACAAAAGTGCCTAAGAATGCCATTGAACCTTTTGAGACATCCGGTCATTTTGAATGACTAGACATCGTAATCAAACGAGGTTTCGGAGAATACCTCAGGAAAGTGTTCTATCTCATCGACTGTACATGAATGTAATACGTAGATGTTTGCAAGAAAGAAACACTTTTATTTTACCAGATATGTGAGTTTACATTAAAGCATATGAGCATTTACATAGATCGTTCAGTTCAGTTCATTCAACCATGAATGTCACACTTCTGCGTTCTGCTTTCGGTTGCTACCTCCCAGGGTCTTCTTGTCAAGGGTGAAAAGGATACCAGTATAAAGTGAGAAAGAGCCGAAAGAAGTGATGCCGGGAAATCATGAGAATGAATAAAGAAACCGAATGCAACTAACCCCCTGGCCAACCATTAGGTATGCGCATTTCGTCGACCTAAAGCCAGAAGTCTGACCTTTCCAGTTTGGCTAAGTCCACTGACGAAGGTCTTTATACCTTTGAGCTATGTTAAAGACGAAACACCTCAAACCATCTTCCGAACATTATTTGCGCCTGAGAGAAGCGTACGCCGAAGAAATCTGTCAGTTGGCATGCTTGATACATGTCCTAGACATCTTAACCTCTTGAGATTCAGTTCTTGTTCTATTGCCCTTAGAAAGGTTACCAGCACCCTAAGTTTACGCTCAGCATTGCTGATACGGTGCTCCCACCATATTGAGACTATCATAAGAAAACATCGGCTCTAAAACATCAACCGTCCTTGGATTTAAGTAGTACCTAGTGATAGGTGGACGACGATTCCCGGAAACACACTGCCGGTTTCGTGGTTAATGCCTTTCATCAGGCCTGCACATCCGGCATTTTCCTGTCCTTCCGTTAGTTTTGTTACGTGTAAACTCTGCAGGTTTTTGTTCACAGTAATGTAACTTGTATCAGGAGTGTGGATGGGAGCTCATGTTTGGAGAGTCGACTGAGAAAAACAACGGTGGTTCGCTGATAGGTCTATGAGGGTTAGACGCAGCTAACCTCAAGAATAGAGAGTCGGTGAACCGCCGTCGTGATTTCTCAGTGGACTGTCCGAACAGGAGCTTCCAATCACATTCCTGATAATCAAATTAGATTGTTGTGAACCGACAGTCTTCGCCTATCTTGACGCCCATGCTATAGGCATCATAGATAGTATAAACATTTTTTGGACTGGCTTGCGCCAATGATCACTAATATATTTCCATATACAACTGCCGCTCTTGATGAAAAGGAAAAGGAACTGCTTTCACTTGAAAATATTGTAGTCAGTCTCATAGATGAGTCAGGATTTTAGCGGAAAAAACGCTTGGGTGTGGGCAGTTACATCGGTATACAAATGCATTCAACTGTAGCATATCTACAATTAGAGAACCAAGGTTTCTGCCGATTCTCTTTGGTAAGCATATGCGTGACAAGTATTATTTCACCAAAGCCACTCTCCCCCTACTTGATTCCTGTAAACCCTCTTTGATTTGTTGCGCACGGATATTTTCAAGGAGTTCCAATCGGCTGTTCCTTGGCGAACTTGCAAGATATCAGGGCTTTGACAGATGAGGTATCACACTGACATTACTGACTTCCATACACACACAGGCATCACTAGTGTAAACAAATTAGTTTATTTTTGGCTATCAAGGTAAAACTTAACTTAGATATTCCAAAGAGTGGTTTGAGAGCCCCGCAGTGGAGCTGTATGTTTGTTATGATGATACTATTTCGCGGATTTGCGAGGAAAGTGCAACATATACCTTCAACGACGCAAGTAAAAAGCCAGCACCAGCAAGCTTGGCGTGGTCTACTAGTCGATAATCCATTGGCCGTCTGACGACCAGAACCCTAACCCCTTGGCTGTTGTGTGCCCTCTGGCAGAAACTGAGCCAAGTATCAATTGTTTCGACTACTCGGCGTACAAGAAGTCCCTCAAGGCTTTCACCTGACTGCAAGCGTAAGTTCCAGGAAGTTTCATTTCCGCTTTAAGTAGAGTTTTGCGAATCTGTGTACATATTCCACCGTGTTGGCTCGTTGTGTTGCCGTCACTTGATTTGTCCTTGAAGGCTGGAGAGACAAGAGTCACGAGCAGAGGCGTACTGCATCGGACATACTGGGAAATTCCGGACTTACGTAGGCAAGAGTCAATATATATATATATATATATATATATTGATTATATTAAATATTCAGCCACGTGTGACCGCGATATGTTCAGACAGTCAGCACTTAACCAGTAAGAGACAAAAGAATTAAGTTTAACATCAGATAACAATCATGTTGTTTCTCAACCACTACTATAAACCAGTGGCTGTTTTTTATTTATTGCATATTCAACTTGGATCTACACCTGCCCGTCTTTCGATTCTCATCACCCGAATCAAAAAAGAATGGCATGGCTCAACGACGAGTCAGATTTTTTATGGTACTATGGTATGGTTAGATAGGTTGAACATTTCGTTCAACCAACAGATCGTCCAAGCTAACAGTAACTCAGTCTAATGGGACCTACTAATGAAGAGGAATTTGGAAATGTACAGATGAATAATATTGGTGACGATAACAAAAAGCGATCAGGTGCCAGGTCTTTTAGTACACAGGTACAGTACAAGGTGTCTCGTTAACAATAAAAACTGGTGTACTGCTTCGAGTTTGTCTGTCGAAGGCCAGGCCGACTACATGAGTCACAAAGTGACGCTTACCACGAAGGTATGTCCTGTTTTGTCCGCTCAAAATTTCGACGTTCAACAAACTGGTTGATAGGCTGATTGTATAAGTTCCTGTCTACATTTTGGGGAAAAACATGATTGTATAGCTGAAGATGGAAACGACTGAACGCGTTTGATCGTACCGTTTCGCCTCAAATAAAAGGTCTTGTCCTGTTGTCAGATTCAAAATGTATGTGCATACACATTCAAATGATACGCTCCTTGAAGATCCGTGAATCAACAGATGGAGCAAATCAATCATTGAAAAGTGCCCAATGATGGCAGCATTCCCATCGGTGCTCAAATGTTTACCCTCCAATATTTATTACTACTGAAATACGTCCACACTGTAAAAAGCTGGCAGACGTTTGGAAGAAGAAATGGAAAAGCAACTCGAAATTCGGAATGCAATCAAATTTGTATTGTTTATTGACAAAAACAAAACTGTGACGCATAGCCTGTCTTTAATCGCTCACTTTATTACTGATAACAAAGAAAATAACCTGCGCGGCAATCGGAAAACGAATTGAGCAAACCCCTAAATGATAAAGGAAAGTAAAATGGAGCTTTGAGTTGTGATTCAAAAAACGGAAAATTTAGCGATTGAAATCTTCCAACCATATAAAAAAATTGTAATTGTTTTGCTTTTTGAAATGCGCTGTTAGCAATACCAACGGCTTGAGTGATATGTTAGTCTCTTTAAGCCAATAAAGCTATAGACATGATTGATGATAACCGATGGAATTTATTTTGTTCGTATTTCTTGAGTAAAAAAGTGATTAGATTTTATAACCAATATCTTATTGAAGGCCTTAGTTTATTATGTAATCTCAGTAACTACTTTTTGTTTTTCGGGTCTCAAAATCACTGATATGCACAACAAAGACAATCGGAAAACAATTTTTAGCAACCGATACAACTCCTGCTTGACATGTCTTAACCTGAAAAAAATTTAGTCACCGCATATTTCGTGGAAAATTAGACTATTCAATGTTTCAGGAATAATGTCTTTACCCTTATTTTACGTCATATGCTGATGGTAAAGACGGCCTATCACAAGCTAACTCTGTGTAAGTTTTATTTTTGGCAGACTCCAAGCTATTCTAGTTGTAGGTGAGCTCATATTAATTGATTTCAGTGTTGATCAGCGAGTGGTGGTACCGAAGTAATAAAATGGAGTTGCACTCTTACTCAGTGGTACCTTGTGCATTGCAGTTTCTTGTTTTTTTTTTCTTAATTTCAGCTCTCTTTCGTAAAGTAAACATGTTACTCTGATAGACAACAAAACAGGTGGAACATTTTTATGATAGCCGTTCATTCAGCTGGGTCCTTCATTCTGTAATTCGAGTGCTAAGAAAATCTATGGAACCCTGATGTTCTGCACATTATATTTTGTTGTGAAGTAGGTGGATGGGTATCTTTAGATAACTTTTAAAAAGCTGTTGCGTGCCTTGCATATTCTAGACAAAGCTGACTAGTGGTAAATTATCCCCAACAGTACCGTGATATTTGACATTGATTTGTGTGGTGAAGTTCCAAAGAACGTTTCCGAGATGGTGGTAAATTTGGCGCAGATTGTTTGGAGAATTCTTGCGTAACTTCTAACCGCCTAGTGCACTGAGCAAAATCCATTGATAAACACATAATTCATACAGATCAATGTGGGCTTTAAACCGAATCTGTGGGTTTTATCAATGGAGCATTTCATTGGAAAACTCATCCCACAAACGCTGCGTTACACAGGCATACAATCACAAACTATATCATTCAGGCTAATAAATTACCCTTGAATGAGTACAGCGAGAGAGAACTCACCTTTATCGAGACGAAATGAGACTAACTAGTGTCTACTACTACCAGGCCTGTATCGAAGTCCTGACAAGTCATGTTCTGCAGAAAAACGGATTTTCGGGTACCTTTCATTATTATTATTGTTATTATTGCACGAAAACGATTGATTACCAAAGGTAGCGTGTGAAAATGCTTCGAGTAATCTTATTATTCTTTCAAAAGTCATTTCGTACACCGAATATTATCATTCCTTTAACAAACATAATTTACCGTAGATTCTGGTATTATTCCCGTTAGCAATTATAAAATTCATCCCCTATTTTTTATAACCCTATTATAGGGTTATCATCTTAATATTTAACTGTGATACTTAAAGTAGAAAGTACAATGTCGAAGACGGTAATGGTTTTGGGTCTATCTGTGATTGGCAAATAAAAGTGTCTATAAATTGGTTTGAGTTAAGATTATTGCTTTTTTACCGCCTAACTATATAGTGATAATAATAAAGGGTTTCCAGGATTACTGCTATCCAAATGACACGAATTTAACGGTTTCCGGAAAACAAAAGTTTGTACAGTTCAGTGAACTTGTCAGTAAACTAGTCCAGAACAAGTGGTTTTACTGTGATTATTGAACGGTAGAAATACGATAGCGAATTCGTAGGCGTCTCTTGAATGACGAGTGTTAGGCTGTCAGTTCACTACACTACTTGAAGTTCCATTCCTCAACCAATACCGAACCTGAGATACAGTTCAATGTGTGGATTAGGAGATGGAATCTGAGATTTTGTCTGTTTCTTCAACAATGAAGGTCAGAATCCCAATATGGGTCGATAGATTGAATAAAACACATGTTTTGTTGTCATAATGAAAGAAAAGGATCAAGTAGAGGCTAGATAAATCTTGGTAATATGTATAACCTAAACTGAGAGAGGGAAAAGTGGATCACGAAGGAAATTCATCGGTCAAGTGTGAGAACATCCTTAAAAAACCCATCGGAAGTGTTTTTCAGTAATGCATACTCAATGCCATTTCTACAAATAATAGATGTACAGGCCCTATCTAGTTTGTCTCATCACTGAGATACCAACCCATCCAGTCCTACAGGGGAATCAAATCGTTAGCCATCAGCAAAATTGGTTCATCATTACTCTTCTTGGTAATCCACTTTAGACGTGACATACTCCTCATCCACAATGAAATTGTCTCGATTTATTGACTCATTTGCCCGTAATTCGGATGATAATCAGAAAACAGTGCTGGTTTAATCATTTTCAGTGATATGCTATACAATAAATTGTGTATTTTCACGTCATACATGTTTATAGAGTCCACAACGTCTTATTTCGCAACATGTGAAGAGTGCAGATTTTAATCTCGGGAGGGGTTTTCTTACTATTCAAGATTCACTTGGGAATCGGCCACATTGAAAGCAACGAGATATCCCCACATAAATTGTTATGGTCCCCCTTTGCTCAACAAGCCGGATGATCCCTTCCAAACAACTTCAATCCCAGTAACAATTAAGAACGATTAAGCCATACAACCCTTCACATTAGACTATCCCGACTAGACACCCGGTGCACAGGGTTATCACACAGCCTCCAGTAAGCGTCCTCCACAAGGATCTGCATCGGAGTTGGTTTTTCTGACGCACAAATTCGTGGACATGAGAATATCTTACTCCAAAGTACAATTACTTACGTTTTGGGTTGAATCTTCTGACTATCAACAAAAAGTGGACAGTATTTTAGGCATTATAGTATTTAATAATTCGCAGTCAAAGTATTTTATAACTGCTACCGTAATAAAAGACCAGTTTATGGCGGCGGAAAGTTACTAAATACGCAGCAACAAGCTACCAAATATTAAGTAGCTTGCATTGTTGAAATACATATAATTAGGCGTACTTTCGGAAACGATTGATTGGTAATCTAAAAAATGAGAAATAATTTGAGTACAGTCAACAGACCAAAAATGTTTCAGTTTACTACAGTTCATGAAAGTAAGAATGTTGCACTTAAGGATATGGTTTTTCGTAGCTACCTCTCACTATGACACCACATTAATATTACACCACGGAAGGATCTTAATACTCTTTCCATCGAAGAATTATAACTATATGTTATAGCTCACTGACTGAGGTTTTCGTATGTGGACTTATATCCATGGAATAATCTCATCCATCGATGCCTCAGAGCGTGACCTGCCTCTCAGAACTGGAAAAATACCAGGATGATACGCATGCCAATCGCTGTATGTTGTCTAAACATTTGTTTAACAATGATCACCAAGCTGTCAAACAGTTTTGCAAAAAAGCGGATGCTGCAGCAACAGTGGTGGGCTGGTAAATGGCGTATGCGACGGTTATCCGTATAAACTGTATTGGAGCGTTTCAGTATTGTCCAACGTTTGGATCGCCTAAAGTTTCTCAAGAATCAAAACACCGGTCAAGTTATCACCTTGGTTGTTTTTATAAGTCCATTTTTATTAATCATATGTGTAAATTGCTTTTTTGTAATTTGTATTCCGACAACATTCTGGTTTGTCCTACTCATGAGCGCGTGCTCATTCATCAGGAACCTCGAACATTTATGATCTATTTCTCGGTTTACAATGCACTGACAGTTCAGATTTACGTTTTCTGATGTATAAAGCATAAACATTCTACGTTTTACTCCTGACTCTGTGTTCTATGACCGTACATTTCCATTGTAAGGAAAATTTGCTGAGCATTTCACTCATGCACGAAAGACGTCCCCCGCGGGCTTGATCTCCCGACCATACCCTCGCCGGAGTGTCCCAAGCCGTTAAACCACCGAACACATGAGTAGCAAGAAGAATTCTATTGCCACATACATCTGTTCACGTTGACACATATCACTTCTGTCACTTTCAACCGCTAATGTTTGTACTTTCAGGTAGGTGACGCCCTAGAATATACAAATTTGTATATTCTAATTATAGATCATTTTCTTCTGTGACTGAGGTTGTTATTTTACGTTAGCCCGAAAGCTTCTTGATTCACCATCCGTATCGTAACCGTGTTGCTCTACCTTTTCGCTTGACTCCTTGCTGAGTCGTTGCCTCTGGGCACAAACTGGATGCGTGCTGGGCAGAGGTATTCCCAGAGTGCTACTAACCATCCTAGGAAGTTCTCTTTTTTCTTATTATTATCCGTCCCTTTCTCCCCTCGCGAATAACTATCTTAAAATGCATCTTATCACTCTAGCATTTGCTAACAGTGCCTATCTCTATCAGAGCCTTCATATCATCTTTCTCATTATCATTCCACATTAACTCCGTCACGTTATTCGAGGACTCGGGGTATGTCTCACATTGGGGAAGCAGTGAGTTGTGGTGCCAAACCTAATCTTGTTTTGAGGTTGCTGTTACCGAGGGCGAGCCTGTTTCTTTTCCTTCCCCTCAGCTGCTAAAAATACCGAATTACATAGGTTACCTGGAAGTCGAAGCACGGCGGGAACTACATGGGTTCGCAGTGCCAGAAATTGGACGTTTGCTGGCTCAAGCCGCATGTCCTATGACCTGAGCGGTTGAACTGACCTGACAGTTTATGACCGCACTGTCCCCATTTACCGGATACCCTTCTGTGCTGTTGTTCTTGGTTGACCACCTGGCTGTAAGTCATTTGCATTTATGTATTTCTATGTATTCAGGAACACGAATTTACGATAAACACGGTTATACGATTGGAATGTGTTCTGCTGCCCGTTGCCGTGTACACCCCATATCGCGCGTAAAGCCAGTGAGACTAAGTTTTGCTATACTGACAGTCCAATTAGTCGGGATAGTTGCTGCAATAAGTATGACACAATTATACTTGCATATTTTTCACTGGAATTTCGCGCACACTCGCATTCTAGCTGCAAGTTTGTTTTGTGCCTGGCTCTCTCACCGCATTCCCACGAAGTCACTTTCAATTCCCTCGGTAAACCACGGATTCAATCATACGTATACTCCATTCGACTACCCTCGACTATCTGTTCACTAATTATTATTACCCATCTGAACTTACATGTTTGGCCACATCGTGTGCCCCCGGTGGTTTATTTGAACACTCTTTTGCCATATACATAAAGTTTAATTTCACTTATATACCGGTACTCGGAAGTATGACACATTGCCAAAAGACTGTAGATTTTGGAGCAAGATATTTATCCAATGCTCAATGACATCAGGCAGTCACCTGTCATTCATTGGACCAAAAATCAGGACAAGTGCAAACCAACAGCAGTATTTTCGTTCTTCAGCTTATATTTTGCAGTCGATCGAATTCTCAAATTCAATACCTGGGGGTATGCACAGTTACCAAGTGATCCTTATTTTCATTCGGAAGGGACATTTCCTAATAAACTTCGAAAGATACTCCGTTAAACACTTTGATGTTGAGGTTAGAACCCACTGAGTATTATAGTCGAAATTTCCTCTTCTTTTGATTTAATTCCAAGAAACGACATCATTAAGAGGATGTTGACAATTTGCATCCTTGCATTCATTTAGAAAACCTCGGTAACACAATACGTTGAGTGTGAGGACCAATGACATTTAACCAGTTAGAAAGTCCTTTTTTGAACTGCACCCTTAATTCTCTCTTATATTTATGCATGTGTAAAGGAACACCGTGGAAAATTGTTTCAGAAATCACAATTTGTTATGGAAAACAAAATTGTTCACAAATAAAATCACCGTTTTAACTGGGTGAAAATTTCACAGCTCCGACTTGTCAGGTCTTTAACCTGCTGCAGTTTTAGATAATGTCAACCTACACCTGTTTACTCGACAAAAGGTTCCGAAATATGTTACGGATACCGTTCATATAACTTTGGTATGCAGAGTAGAGGGCTTCAAACGGTTTTGAATTGTGTTCACAATGGGTGGTGTTACCTGATGCAGTGTTTTTTGAGAAGAATCCAGCCTTCCTCTGTTGTGGGGTGGCGTTGCCCTCTTGTGTTTTACAACCGTTTAAATGAACGCTAATCCAGACCCCGTTCTCCGTCAGTTCGGGTTGTACTCCGCGCACCTATATTCTCTTGGAGTTATGCTTTTAGTTTTTATCAAAACTGAACAAGTTCGCTCAACTAATAGATTATCCAAAAGACTGGCAGCTTCTAGTCACCGTAGGTCATGTTCATCCAAATACATATGACGAAATATAACCACTTTACCGATCACAGTTTGTGTGAAGCTTGATTCACAAGAGAAAGAATTTACTAAAAACGACCTAGTTTTTATTGAAGTCCTATGAAAAAAATGATTAAATGAAGACTTACGGGCCCATTTTTCTGAAAGAAATTCCATAAGCATATCGATGAGTTGTGTGTGCAGAAATCTTAAACTGGAGCATTGTACCGTATCATTGGCATGTTCATGAAAGCATAGAACTAGCAGTTTGATATTGAAAATCGCTGAGATGAATTGCGGCTATATGTTGTTTGAATGACAAGAAAATTATCAAAATTATGGTAGTTTCAAGACTTTTATTAGAAATATATCTCTATAAATGTACATTCATTTTGAGAACCTTGTTTGTTCGTTAGTTCTATAAACCGCGGATTATGTTTATTATGTTCTACGGACGGTATGCTTGTGATCATCGCTTTGTATTTCCCCTTTGTACCAGCTTGCCAGTGCACTCGGTAATCTCATGCGATAAATTAGTGTAAGCGGGGCACAATACACCATATTTTTAAAGTACACACTGAAAGCGTCACACGTAATTGCATCCATTCGTTTGTAGTTCTCGCCCGCTCAATCACATCTCCCAGTCACTCAAGAACCGGATGGACAGTATTTCGACCAATTTCCCAGAGGGCGTGCGAGTGCCCAAAAGTACACTGAAATTGGCACCACAGTTGGAACACCGGTGTACCGGAATTTTAACCTGCAGAAACGTGCTCTCGTGGACTAAACTCCTTGTTTATGGAACCATTTGGTTGTCCACTAAAAAAAAAGACTGCTTAACCTGTTAGTACACTGCACCAAAATGACAGGTCTCAGATCATGAATCTACTGTATACCCCTAAATGTTTCACATGCCTAGACAAAATTACAATGACAAAAAAATATTTTTCACTCCTTCATTTTGCAAGTTCAGATTTCATAGCTGTGCACGTAATCCATATTTATTTCAACACGCGTCAGACGGTGATATGGTCGGCCCTTCACACTTCATGCGCATCACATTTGTCATATTCAACCTGAAGGATGTCGTTTCACAATGTACTCATTTCAAGAGACCTTCTTGTTATCTGGGATAAAGTCACTATCGTCTTTTTCTCCTAACGTCTTTGTCTTACCAGTTACAGATTGCACTAAAGATGATCATGGGCTCTTTGGTGCTAGTTGATCTGAGTTAGTTGGCAAAGTACAATCCACAGACGACTCTCATCGTCCTTGATCTGGCATTTTCTCTGAACGTTTCTTTATAAATTCACAGTTTGTATCGCCAACCTGCAGGAAAGTTACAGCCCGTTTAAATGAAGTACTGCAAAGAACCAAGTTTATTTTAGTAATTCACACTGACTGATAATGAAATGCTTTGTTTTTCATGATTCCATTTTATGTAGAAAAACGGTATTCATACCATTATTGAGTCTTGGATTGCGAACTGCAACTCAATACAAACATAATTGGTACGAGTGACAATATGTAATCTGTGGCGACATGATTACGAAGAGATTTATTCGTACAATTAGGAATATAAAAATGAAGGTTACAAGCGAATGGACAATAATACATTTGTTCACCAATCATCTGTTCGCTCACGTTTGTGTCGAGGGTTATAAATGGTTGAATGTGCTTCGAAAATACGGCGATCTTCGTTCAGGCCGGACAAAACAAAATGCCGGTACTTTTAACCTCCCGATAGTCTTCGAAATGGTCGATAACCTTGCTTATTGAGAAAGTCTTTTATTCCCCGAAGCGATAGGAAAATACGACCAGGGCTTACCAACTGAGGTGGGGTCAGTTGGATTCACAGCACATAACAAACCTATGGTGTCTACCGGGCAGGTTAATCATGAGTGCGCCTTATCACTCGAGTCACGGGTACGAAAGCACCATCACCAGGCGTGACTGAAGGTCATATTTTGAAACAACCAACCATACCCCCGATTCGGACGCTTAGTGACTGCATCGAATCCGTACTTCACCGTTGGCTTTGTAATTCGGACTTCTGCATTTGCTTACGCGTTTACATTCGGTGTGTTACATCCAATACAAGAGTCATTCTACTTCTCACTTACTTGCTTCTGAACACAACAATACTGTGGACTCCAAACACAGCCCTCAGATAGGGACCAATTCTCGATATCACTTGTCTGACGCAATAGTGAGACAGGCGATAAGTTATCGAGTTGTTACCATTAGCGTTCGGTCTGGGCAAATGGAAGCATGATTGTTCTCGACGCATCAGTCATAGGGTGAAAACGTCACCCTGTTGGTGATGAAATTTCAGTAACACGCTGAACGGACTAAAGTACAAATACTTAGGTTCCAAAACCGGTTTGATGAGCTAATAAGCATTCACTTGGCACAAGGACGAATCTTGTATTCTTTGTCCACAAACCCCTTTGAAAGAAGTTGTTGGACTGTATCATCGACAAAACAAAAATATCCACATGAGATAGTAAACTCGTGTTTCTCCAGTGTCATATTATTCTGCAAAAATATATGACCTCAATTTTCTCATCCAAGTATGCTTGAATCAAGAGTGGAATACTGGCATCCTCACTGCGACATTAGATCGTAAGAGAAAAACATCTGATACGTATTTAATAGTCTGTATTATGAAACTCATTTGATGAACACTGAAAGGGATTTTGCCGAATGGAACACAAAATGTGTAGTTGAATTCTACTGAATTCATCTAATTTATTAAAACACCCAATTAACACAGTCAATCTTTGACTGATTCATTAACCATGCGTGTGAGATGACAGTCACGAGATCAAGGGTCTACACACAAGAAGAATACAAAAGCTCTTGAATCAAGATGGGGAATGACAAACGCGTGATAAGAAAAAGTCTCTCCATATTCCCTTCCATTCTAGTCATAAAGGTGCTAGAAGGCTGAAACAGCAAAACATTTCCAAGAACTAACTTAGTCGTATCTACACTTTTCTTTTATTGGGCGCTATTTAGATTCGAAAAAACCCTGAATTCTAGGTTAATAATACAAAGTATACACAGCAATACATTTTAAATCGTATGTTACTCACGTGCAGCAATTTCTCTTAAGGCTTTCAAAAACGGGAATGCAAAGTATCATTATAAAGGGCGTCATTCTGAACGGGCAGTCCTGCAGTGGCCTTTATCCTATACTAAGTATTTTGGGCCATCAAACGCAATAGAAATACTGTGGCGTTATCGTGTTGTTCTCCCGACAGTATACCGGACCACAATAAGAAGATTCTTATAAAAAAACGTGTTCTTTCACTAAGCTTGACAAGCTTACGGAAATAACTATTTGCGAGAATCTGTCACGGCTACAGCAAAGAAAATGATTAAGTGCGAATAGCGCCCAACCAAAATTCACGCTAGCGTTTTCTGCGTAGCAGATTAATATTGTTTGTCGAGTTTAAAAGAAAAGTGCTGATTTTCGCCTTCGGTGCACCTACTCTAATCAGGTTTCACTAGTGAATGGTACATACCGTTGGTTTTTGGCCTGCTGGTTGGTCCTTCATGAATTGGCCCATTGTCACTCACCCCTTTCAGTTGTTAGATTACAATTCGCTTATCCTTGTTCCAATAGATGTTGAGTCTAAAATGATATCATTTTCTTTACAGATAGTCTGTGAGTTATTCTCGGTTCCAGCCTAGTAGTGTCTTTGATAAAAGAGCCTTTCAATGGATCTCGAAAGACTGATAAAATGTACGCTTTAGTAAAGTACTCTCGGTGCCGAGAAGATCGTTCGTACTACTTGACAAAAAAACACATAAGCCTCGGTATTTAAAGTTATTCATCCCGATTAAAATAGGTGAATACATTTCTACCTATTCACATTGCAGTATGAACGCTGAAATGACTATGAAATACGCTTTCTTCATCGGGTTTGGTGACAACCATCAACACTGCATATTGATTAAATCAAAGCATTTTTGTTATGGGCTTATTTGTTACGTAGGCAGTGCCACACAAATATGCCAACATAAAAAAGATGAAACAAACTTTGCTGGTCATTCTTGCACATCCAATGCGAACAACATTTAAAATCTGGGTTCAAATCATGAATACTTCCTTGTTTTGGGGTTTTTCTTTCGCAGCTGATCGTTTGTTTATGCTCCGTTGGACTACTGTTATGAGTACAGCTTTAGTTCTGATTTGTTCAGCATTTTAAAGACAAAACATTCCAAACAATCCATCGCGAAATCATCGTGTTAGGATGCAGATGAATAACATATACACTGGACCTTTGCGAATCGCCTCAAGTAATCGTACATGCTCAATCCAATCTATTGAAGTATGGTCTCTGGCACATGAGGAACAATGGCCTTGTTAAGGGGAGCAACGTCGTCCCATATTGCTATTTCTTCTTCGTGGTTGCGGGTGTTTCATTTTATTTGAACCAAATATGCTTCTCTGATGAAAGAGTACAGTACGTGGACGAAAGGACAGAATGAAGAATCAACCTCTCATTTTGTTTATTTGTAAATCACAAGCTGGTTAATTATGTCTAATCTGATGGCGTACAACCCAAAATACTACTTTCTCTCCCCGAATTCTTCCCGCAAAAGTTCGTCCATAACATGTTCGTAAACTGGGCCCATCTTCAGGTCAACAATAATTCAGTGGCATAGGCTCGGGTCAAATTTCATGTGCGCTTTCCTTGATTGCATTGGTAATCAGATCTTTCGCAGTCGTACACCAAAACCACTTTGGTAAATAATATCGTGGACAAGGACACGACCAAATGTTACTTTAAAAGTAGCCACTTGTATTTTACGACCGAGGTTTCCTTGAATTTACACAAAAAATACTTCAGTAACTTTAACTGGTTTCATCTGAAAAAGGAACATTGGGTATCTACGTATTTCGTTTGAAATAAGATCAAAATTTAACTTACTTTAGCTTATTGCGCATGAGAACAACATCAAGAAATATGAAACTCACTTGATGCTGCCTCTTTCGAAACTTGGAACGAGCGAAGAAACGGGTAAATTACTTTTCTTTCTACGATGGATTCTATACGAATACCATATTACTGACTTAAAAAGGCTGCGGCTTCAAACACATAAATGAGAATTTTTTGATGTAAACATATAATGGCAACGTCAGCTACGATTTATGTTCAAAGCAACATAAAATCGTTGGGGTTATCAACTATCGTTAACTGTTTATTCCGTTTTTGAGGGCTTAGGGTATGCTTTATCCGGTGCATGAAGATGGTGACATGAAGGAAAAAAGTTTCTATTCCAATTCGACTTAGGCTCACACGCTATGAATAAAACATTCTCTGGAAGTAACCGAGTTTCCTGATTGTTGTGGCGGACCGATAGTCTACATAAAACGACGGTAGAGGAAGTGTGGATGAATTTATTCATTTAGGCTGCTAATTCGACAAATCAATTACAACATTTTTATATAGATAATTATTTATGTTTTGAAAGAAACTTTGTTTTCCATACCGGTAGAGATTTTAAACAGCGAATAGTTGTCAGACTTACATTTTACCAGTGTTTTATCTCACCTCTGAACTATGCCAAGTGTGTAAAGACATTACGCTGACTGATCTTATAGTCTATGCGTCCAACTGACAGTGACAAAATTTATCCACCTCTGATATTTTAACTTAACCCTTGAGGCAGGATTTTCCTTTTTGAAATGAATAGCACACCTTGTGGTGCTCTCTTAAGTTATCTCGCAAAGCACATGCCGTTCGACTTCCAAGGATCTTAACAATTTTTCATAACTAGGTCAAGCAAATATCCTCCGAGTCCGTCCAGTCAAGTTTCCATAACATATTGTGACTATTTTATGGAACACCTGCATTATTGTTTTCCATCCGGTTATCTAAAGAACTCTTGTCTCTGCTGTATCCACTTCACACATTTTTCCATTCCCCAAATTATCAAGTGTTACAAAGAAGATGATATCAGAAACCCTATTTATCCCTCTCGTATTTTCCATCGTTATAATTCCCAGTTATGCCTTACGTTAGGCCATCAACTCCTCACGGTGAATAATATACCGTTTCACTCAGTTTATTGAATTATAATTTATTGGTAGTGATTGTTCTAAAAACAACAGCCGGCATTTAAAAAAAAGTGTAAACCACCATAGTCACCTAAATTTCCTTCGATCCACTCTTTTTATCCCAAACTTTCATGCGTGCTTCACCTTGAATATTCGCAAGTACCTGTACCAAGCTATCGTGGATTACGTTCCTGATATTTAAGTCATTGGGTCTGATTCACTCACTAAGCTTGAATCACTTTGGTGAAGCACTTTTCGGCAGATATTCAAAAGAACAGAATTACATGAAGTCAGATAAATTATAATTATGTGATTTTCTCCTCTAGATATATCATTCAGGACACCATCAGTTCTATCCTTTCAAAACAACGGAAACCGAATATGGATTCTGTGAGAAAAGTTTCCATCTTCGCACATACAAAATTTCGATGTTATTTACGTTTTCTAAGAAGAAGGATTCTCAACGAAGATAAACTGTTTTTTGTCATTCGACTATACTATTTGACTTTATTTGATCCCAGGATGAATAAATGCTACCGCCGGTAAACTGAGCCACGAAAGATAGCAAGCTTTGTCCAACTTTCCCCAAGCACACTCAGAGAATAGCTTGAAACCGTGTACTATCGTATTCTCAGAATCTGCTTTAAAAGTGATAGATTGCAAAAGGCGTGGGTGATTTCAAATATTAGTGATGGATTTACTTTGACTATTAGTGATTTTCAAGTCTCCCAATTATGGTGTTCCTACTGACTGTTTAGTCTGACCCCATCTTTACATTCATAACGTTACATTGACTGGTAAGGAAAACTTTTAGACCTAAGCCTCAAGGGTAACGATTCTAGGACCTGTGAATGAGTGAGGCTTACAACTACGATCCATAGTCATGGCTGGATTCATTTCGGTGCTACAAAAGTGCTGGTCCCACTGATCCGCAGATCTATATTGAATAATTACAATTGCATACACGCTCCCGATAAAGCTCACGCACATATATATGGCGAAATGAATTGTCCATGTAGCCTCGTTAGCCGGACTGGCAAGGCTGTAACAGATATCATGGAGATAAGCAAATCGGCTTTCGGTTCGTAATTCCAAAGTGATATGTTTTTTTCAATTTATGAATAGTATGATGATGAAATCTGCTTACTAAATGTGACTGAATCCACTCGAAGAGTGTAGTGGAGAAGAATGACAGTAATAAACCAGTTTATGTTGAAACACTTACGCCCAAGTAATTTTTCGAAACCTAGAAAAAAAACGCAACAGATATATGACAATGGCATTATAATTAGCAATGCTATGTTTAGAGAAAAGTAAGAAAGATTTCCTTGCAGTGAACAACTGTGCAAGGAGGAAGGGGTTTCATATTTGATCATTTGTAATACTCCAACTTGGCAACGAGGAATGAGAAAATGTACAGCAAGATTAGGAAAAGTGGGTGCCTCATATCTTCGTGGTTGGGGTCCAAAAGATCCTTCAATCAGTTGGCTGAAGGCACTGAAGGATATGACAGCAAACCATAAACAGTGGTGATAGTGTTGTCACTTTCTGTCAAATCAGAATGATTGATCGATGCGCGTTTGTACAGTTAGACTGTATATTCCATGTGCTGGTTACTAGGGCGCTCTTTTCTTTTCCCACCTCTGTAGGTCCACTGGCTGTCCAGCTTGTTTATTCATACTTTCTAATTCAACGTGCAACATGATGAGAATGGCAGTGATCCGTGCGGTTTGCCCTACTGTTCAACTCTGTATGATGATGATGACGATAACGGCTGCAGTGTGCACATGTGTTGGTCAGCTGGCTGGGCCAAACTATATACACAACATTGTAACGAGAATGTTGTAGCTCCAGAACGAAGCGAGTATCAAACCGATTGGGTCAACCAGGCGGGAGCAGCAGACCAAATAACAAAAAGTAACTATGTCGGGAGCATCCAGTAACGAACGAAATAACCTGCTGACTTGTAACTGGAACTTAGCGGGTTCTCAAACAGTCTGCAAGATAGCCCCTCTGGGGAACTACTAATCAAGCCGTGGGCCGGAGGAATTGGAGCAGAAAAAGTATGTAAAAGATTCAACCCAGTGAATTCAAGCACCTAGGCAGAACGGAACTGAAATCCTCAGGCATCCGGAGGATCGCGGGTGCTTCAGAGAGATATGAAAAATGGATAATATCAGTGGTTGTGCATGTTTCAACAGTTTCACTTGTCTCACTGCCCAAATGTAGGTGTGTCTCACTCGTCTCTCTTCCTCGGCTGCAATATTACCAAAGGCTACCATAGGTCACTCCAGCCTGGTAAGTGAATTACCGGTGAAGTTGAGCTGTTTAGTGATGATTGTCCCAGCGGATCAAACATAAACAGTGGAGCCCCTTCAAGTTAACCAGAGAGGTAAACGTAGTCGGTCGCACCTTGGGCTCACTGATATCCCTAATCAGAGATACAGTCAGTCAGAAATACAACGTAAACTGAAGCTAATGAAAGCGTGAACACTGCTGACAAATCTGTCTGCTTTTTCTCTAGTGCATGTGCGCTTAGCAAATCCGGTGATGCAACTTGGTGGCTCGTAAGTCTTCATTCAACGGGTTAATCTCGCCCTAATAGATCTTGAAATTTATCTGCACACAGTTTAAATACCAATATCCTGGAAACAGCACACTTCTATGGAACTGGACTTAATTCCCATATTTTGCTGCCGCACCGATCTTGGTCCATGGTTCCATAAAAGAGGGGGATATTACAAAACACGTTCTTCGCGGTCAATATATAAATATACCTATCACACGCCGGAAGTCCTTTGTTTGAACCTCTTTGCACAAATATTAGTGTAACGAACGGTAATATTTCTTCTAATGCGCCATAAAACCAAAATAATATAACATTATACGGAAAACAAATCAGTTTAGGAATTTTTATCCACTTTTCGTGTCTCTAGGTGTAAAACACTACGCGAGTGCATGGAAGACTCACTGTTGACTAAGGTATGATCTAAAACAGATGTAGGAGTTTTCACACGAAGTCTATGAAAAGGGGCACTAAGACCGAGGCTTATGGGAGATTTCAATACCAGGAGTATTTTGAATAAATTGACAATGCTCATCCGATTTTTCGTTCATTATACGGAGACTGTGGTTTCTTGCCGGGTATGTTTACGATGGTTTATAGTAGATTGCTGACTATCAATTCAGAACACATTCACGGAATGCGTGCTCTGCAAATGGCCATGGATCTTGCCAAAAGGTCATCTAAATGCATTTTTTGTCACATGAATGGAAAAGCAAAAATGCCTGACCAATTCATGGAATCAGGAAACTATTTTTATTCCTATTAGCACCTAAGATCTAAGGAAAAGCATTCACTGATTGACTACCGGAAAGGTGATTCGTTATTTCACAAGCAAGCACCTCTCGTTGATTATATTCAGCAAAATGAATGCTCTCACGACATTATTTGGCTTATGATGAAGGAGTTTTCATTCCTTTTCACCTTGTTAAGTTCACATTTCTGACTATTCCACTATGCTTGAGACTGATCAACGTTCCCGTAAGACGTGAAGCAGACACGCGCGGAAAAAAACGCTCAGCAAAAAGGGAGATAGCCTACTCGTGTCGGCTGTGACTCAAAACTATGCTTCTCGGCTTCCAGTTCCATTTGATTCCGGTGGATATTCAAAGTGGACGATGCTGACGAAGCAACTGTATGAAATGCTGTGTTTTGCCACGGTGCTGTTCTATTGAGAGTTGGACGTTGACTTTCTGTGATGAATATATTTCAGGAAGCTTTATGATAGAACAGCTAGTGTTTTGATTTTTTAGTTCGATAATTTGGATAAATTATCGAAAAGATCATCAAAAAATCTGCCTTTGAGACTTATACGCAATTGACAATAAAATGGTTGTAGTATGATACACAGTATACACCAGCCACAAGGAGGCATTCAAACGTGGGATTTGTACCATCAATTTGACGGGCATGTGTAGAACCAATCCGCTCGATGAGTGTCCCAGAAGTGATGCGACTGATCAGATCGTGAGATGATCTTTCGTCGCATATGACGATGGTGCGTGTGTAACCACGACAATTCCAAAGAGGCGATCCTGTGCGTTGACTGCGTACTAATGAATAATAGAACGGGACATAACAGCTATCAAACCGCCTTCAGAGTAAAACCCCCGGAGAATGGTTCCCCTAACTAAGACAGGTGGTCTGTTTGTTATTTATCGAACTCCAAATAAACCTGAAAATTGAACAGTGCATTCGTTTCATTCCTATCAAGGAGGGTATTAGGATCAGTCTACAGTATTTGATGGAGTAATTTTGAATGACCAGTCAGGAATAGTCTGTAGGTTATACATAATATAATTCGACAACATAACACTTACATTGATGACTGAATGCACTGTCTATAATAAGTAAATTGGTGAACAGTTCATATCAGCTGACACACACTGTCAAGTTATTCGTAGACCAAACCTGTATTTATTTTAAAAGTACCAGACAATCTGAAGGTTTAGGTGATCATCAATCTATCCATTCGTAAGGCCAAATGAGGTTTTGACAGGAAAACACATTTTTGAGTTTGTTCTGAAGTAACGAAGAGCAAAGGGGTTTTTACCATCATAGAGAGAAGGCTGAAAAAGCTCTGCGGCTAACAGAATTCTAGAGTTTTGGTCACAATGGCTTCTTTTTCCCACATCTCTAATTGTTCTCCGTAGAACAGTGCGGTTCGTATAACTCAGAATATTCATTGTAATGTCTATAAATAAGTCTGAGTTGCAGTTACCCAAAAAGTTCAGCAGGAAATGTTAATAAATTTTAAAGTCTTAAAACTGACCTTTTGGATACCTGAGCTGATCTATTGTTACGGTGAGGAAAAACACCAAAGGAATATTTAACTCGAAACAGCACCCAGGGTAATCAATAACACTGTGTTTATGCGAATAATTATTAAATCGTTATTGGATAGCTATATCGGCTGTAAGCTGAGCTCTACCAGTACAAGCTACTTACCGGAATATACCCGTGTTATTAACAAACTTAGTTGGTTAGAAATGCTTACGTGAAATCTAGGACACTTATGATTGCTCTTGTTAGCAGAGAGCCACCAAAAAACCCTATATTCAGAGGTTTGAAAATGAAAATGTAACACAACATACAGTTGTTACAATTATCCAATCCAAATGTGCTTGACGCTTAAAGTGCATATGTTCAGTCTTATTCATGTTCATACGAGAGTGGCATATCTGCAAGCAGGTTTTACCATGTCAGGATATTTTTGTTGTAAGTAATATGATATTGTATCTAGATTATAGGGCTAATTTTCCCCGGAAACTCATGACCGGCTGAGTGGTAGGTACCGCTCATCAGGTATGCGTTTCAGGTACTCTCCTGCTCAACCTTCCATATCATTGAGCACTGTATATTAGATTCATCACCTTAATCTCTTTGAATCACGGTGGGCGGCGGCTTACAAGAATGAAAAGTCCATTTTTAGAACCACAAAGAGATTTTTCGAAAGTATATCTTTCTTACTGCGAGGTCCGAGGAAGCAGGTAGAAATGTCCCACGCGTGGTGACAGACATTTTTTGTAGGTAGTAGTTCTTTGTCGCCAGGTATGAGCTTGGGTCACGTGGCACCAGACCGCTAGACGAGAGGTCGGTCAAATTCCTTATATCGATTGGACCATACCAATCTCCAGACGTAATAAGACACAAATTACATCATTCTCTATTAGTTGTTATCCTAAATTCACGATCTGCAAATAAAAAACTAGTTAATGGATCATTCATCTGGCAGTTCAGCTCACCTGCTGCTTTTGTGAATCAGTCAGTAAGCCAGAGGACTCGCACGAAGAGATCGCTTTTAAAAGGTTTATTTCGCATGGGTTTCAGTCACTTCTGTTGTTCAAGTACACCGGTTTACGGGCGTTCACAGACATGCTTTTAGATGTGGTCACACCGGTTATATTTAGAATCATGTGTGGTATTCATCGTTGGCTCATCCCTTTCGGAGTCATAGTAAAGAATCGATGATTGTAAACTGATGAGCCGTTTCAAAATAGATAATGAATCAGCGGTAGTTTCCACGCTCATTCAAGGGTTATCACTGCATGACAGAACAACACACAGACGAGTAACTGTCTCGTCTTTGCGTCTGGAACACATTCACAATGAGATGCATTGTTGCTTTTGTTGGCAGCGATCTGAAATGTGTTCGTTTGATTAGTATTTATTGAATTGTCTAGGTTTTCTGCTGATGAGCGTATGTGGGGTCAGTTTGACAAATCACTCTCTGTTAGGGACAAGATAGCATGTTTCATCTCCAACTACAGTGAGTGTTGAATCCATAGTTCAGTATTTAGAAGGAAGGCAGGCTTGTACGAATGAACGTGTATCCTGTAGCAACGCACGCTAAGCACACGCACAGGCCAGCAAGTGAAAAAGCAAACACGTGTGCAAGGGTTTGAGTCATCGATGTATGCAATCGAAAGGGTAAGACAAATGTACAACCGGATTAGGTCTTGCAAGGTTGTGTAACACGTGATACGACCAGTTCGGTCAGTGCTGTCCGCGATGAAGCGCGACAAACGTTAACCCTGCGTACGAACACAGGCGTGCGTCCAAGATTGCATGGGTCTCAGATCAAGCGGGCATATGCATCAGCACATGGCTGCTCAAGACAAACACAACAGTGAGGTCATCACCGTGCAATTGGCGATGCGTTTTTATTAGTAATCAAAGGTTCGTTACGTATCCACCCGATTGATTAGGCTCAGGAAATTCATGTAACACATACATGAAAATCTCTAGTAAACAGAAGGGAGGACTAAATATATTTTGCATTAATTGTTGAAGCGAGTATCATTGACGAAATAAATGTGGTGATCCGAGTTGAAAAACACTGAATATCATAATGACAGTAAATCAATAATTATTATCTCACTGAGATTTTAAATGACGAATTACAATACCCAAAAAGGAATGACTTTGCTTTGTCGGCTGTGCAGTTTAATCAAGAATGCATTTGAACTCACTGGACAATACTACAATATTCAGGTTTGGAGATGAATATCAAAATAAATTTGATTCCTTTCTGATGATCCCTTTTCGAATTGGAAACTCAAAAATTATTAAAAATGACGTTTTCCCAGTAAACTTCATTTCAAATCTACAACGCACTTACACACCCGATGGTTTTACCATAATGAATGTGAACCAGAGGTAAAACAAACAACCACTTTCCGGTTAAATAACCGTTCCATGTCTTTGAGTAACAAATCGCATTAGTAAAGGCACACTGTAGCTCATAAACAAGGCTCAGAAGCGATTTTCTAACAGTATGATTATCTTGTGTAATGCTATTGTTTTTTACTTCCACGCCTATGTTTCTCCATGAATTAGCATGGCCATGAAGTCTAAGTTTCGAGGGAGATTATCGATTTATTGAAGTTAAAGATCACTGTCTTGTTTTGACGGTGATCCTCCACATGTGGTTCGTGAAAAATCTACGGAAAAGGACGGGTCTGTGATTTTCGTGTTTTTTTTTAACATTTTTACGCTACACTCACATCTACGTAGATCTGAGTTCTGAATGGAAATCGTAAATTTGACATAACCTGAATATTTTTTTATGCTGAATAACTGACTGTTTCCTATAGCCATTGCTGGTAAGTTTGATTTGAAAGTTGGTTACTGGATTAGTAGAGCAGACGCGTATTTTAAAACCAGACTTATTCCGTTTTGGCTGAAGCTGTGAGTTACCAAGCTTTGGTTGAGCAGAACTGAAAGAGTTTTATTTGAATATCCAATAAAATTGCTGATTGCTCTTTAGCGACCGCGTTCCGTTGCGCCTAATTTTCTTTGCATATTTGTGAACCATGAAAATTGTGTTCTACATGGGGAGTTATGAAGGAGAGTGTTCCTTGTTTTCACGGTCCTTTCAATGTGAGCCGTGGACAAAATTACGACTTCACTTTCAAAATAGGTTTGCAGCAAACTTTTGGTATTTTTAACCTCCTTGCTCCTTCTCCTCTAGTGCAAGTATGAAATGGGCAAAAGTAATGCGAAATGATGGATAATTATTTGTAGGAGGGAAGGATTTAAACATTTTTTCGAACAATTATTTAACTGAGTAGGTGACGCCCGAACGAGGTTCGGAGTGCATCGAAAAAGCGGTAACCGAAAATTCGGCTTATAAATTTCCACCGACAGCGCAGAGTTACTAACATCATATCTTCTAGTTCGTTCATTTAATTGTTTCACTGAACGCATAGGGGAATGCAAGTAAATTTTCGTTTAAATACTTTAGTACAAACATGCTGCTTTCCAGGGACTAGTTATTGGGTTGTGGCAAAATTTTAAACGTTTTGCCCTGGAAAACCATGAGTTAACGATTTCAAGTATCGTAGCCGTTGGTTAACAGGCTATCTGACTCTTGTCTTATGCCACGGAAGGTCAGCTACTTCATACTTCTTGGACAAGTCCTAAGGTAACTGTTGCGTGGATTCTTCTAGCCAACTTGGAACATGATTCTAGTCTGCAAGCTGGTGATTGTTCGGATGCATCGTATCATAATGAACCTCAGCGTGATCAGTTCTCGTGTTCGAAGAGAGGAATATCGAATTTTTTAGGGACCCAGCAACTGAGGTAACTGAAGATGGGACAAATGTTTACCTGGACATCACAAATGATTGGGTACGGACATGAGATTTTCTGGTAATTTTTAAACTTAACAGATTTACGTTTTTTATTCATGTGAACAATCACTACCTATCAAAATAGAGAACTTACGCTCTGGTGACTGTTGAATAACTGTGTGAAACATTTTTGTTCACGAAAGTGAATTTAAACAGGGATAGAAAACACTTTAAAATTCTTAGTTCTTCGGCTCTCTGTAATACAACAAATTCGATAACCATAACTGTTCCACCTTCTATGAGTTACAGGGTTCACAACTCTTCATAAAACCAATAAGCACTGTAAGCAAAACCCTTTCGACCGTCAACTTTGACCGTTTCGATTGAATTCCACTCAGGTTCGTACGACCTAGCTTCTTTAAGCCTTTCTAGGGTGCTCCTGCTCGGTGTGGCTTAATTCGCGTCTCGAACAAATTTCAAAAGAATTCAACTGATTGACGTATTAATCCGAAACACGGTTCTATAATCAGTACAACGTTATTGAACAATGAATAGACAAAACATACGGCCAAATTTTGAACCGAGCGAGACACAGATCGTGGATAGTCAAATTTGCTGTTAAACCAGGCGGGAGCGTCCTATGTTCATTCAAACAAATTCAGGTCAATGTCAGAAAGTGGGAAACGGATAAAACTGTTCAAATCACACGAAAGAGTCAGATCAAATCCATGTGGATAAAATAAAACCATATTGTCACGCTACGTCAGATTGGATTAGGGACCAATCACGAATCGGGACTGAGTTCAGTAAAATGACCAACTTTGTGCCAACAACACGGGAGAATGACTTGGAAGAGATTCACATGTAGAATGTGACTACTAACAAGCTGTTAGTAGCCAGTAAGAAAAACGTTTAGTTTGTACGAAACGTACAGGCACTATTTAAACGTTTTGGCCGGGAAACATACATTTGTCGATTTACTATTAGTGCGGTGTTATTTGCGCGATCTGTCATCATTTGACCAGTGCTTCAACTTAGCACATACGGAAGGGGGTGAACATAAAATTGAGCCCAAATCATTATGACGCTTCGTAAATATATAACATTTATAATCCGCACAGAGTTTGCCATAATATATATCCTGTGTCACTTTCCCTCCTTCCCCAAGTCTACTTTTGCGTAGTGGTCGCTGCGTTATATTACAAAATACTCTTGCTTTTTTCCACTTAAACTTAATTCGAGATAGTTCTCCGTGGGCTATAGATGACAACTGCATACATGTGTTATACTATACACCTAACGAATTTAGGGCTGACTGCTCATTATCCACCGCGGAAATTCACTGTTGGATAGACGAAAAACCACTGTTTAAAGCGGGTTCAAAACCAACTACTCTATTTAATGATTCATTAGGCAAAAGTAGAGCTCAATGATGTAATACAAATCATAGAAACACCACTTTGCGCTTGTCTCATCTGACTGGCTAAAAACAATTTATATGCACAGTATTCCAACTAGTGATCTAATGTATTTGTAGTGCTCGACTTATCTGAGTAAAAATCTAGGAAAGTTGCGAGTTCTCTCAGATAGCCTGAACGGCAGCATAGCAATTTTTCGGATAATCCTTGCACTTTCAAAGTGTAACATGCTTCTTCAGGACTGGATTGGCTCACCACAAAATCTAGTCTTAGCAGGGGAAACTCTAGCCGAAGTTGACAAGTTTTATTACCTGGGCAGTTACATTTCATCAGGTGGACAGATGTTAGATGATGTGTCATCGCGTATTCACAAGGATTTTGCCAACCTCCGTCATCTGTGGCTTCTGAATGACATCCGATTGTCTATTAAGGGTCGAGTGTACAATGAGACGGTTGGATCCTTTCTTTTAAACTGCTCAGAAACATGGCCATTAAGAGTAGAAGATAGGCGAATGATGTCGGTGTTCGAGCACTAGTGGCTCCGTAGCAGTGCCCGAGTATGGTGGGAACACTATCAGCAATGCTGAGGTTAGACGTAAGGTGTTGGGAACCCGAGGTCAGTCTGTGGATCAAGTGCTGAATCTAAACAGGTTTGGACGTGTGTTACTCACACCCACCGATGGACCTCCTCAGCGTACGCTGTTCTCTGAGGTAAGTAGTGATAGGAAGGTAGGTCGAAGTGGACCGTGCATGACATGGCAAAATGGTACGAAAACCTTGACGAATGGACTTGACCATGTAGGATGTGTTAGACTTCTAGGTTGGAGTCCACGCGACCCACCTACCAAATGGTTGAAGATATTAAGTGCTATGGCTAGGTGTCGCAGCCGAAGACGTAGTAGCACTCGGACTTGTTCGTTATCCTCTTTCTTTACGCTTAAAACTTTGTTTTTCTTCAAATCTTTTTCCCTTTATACTTCTGTTTTTCTCTTGACGATGCTGCTAGGTAGCAACCTAGACCCGAGAACAGAGTTGCTAGGTTATTGGTTCTATAAACTGAAGAGAACTGTTGGACGATAGGTCGCACGCACGTTACTGGGTTATTCTCAGTGGTTTTATTCACGTTGGCGCTTGCCATAGGGGGACAGCTATATAGGAGCTCTTTGAAACAAACACGTAGCAAGAAAACTTCAGTGTTTGGTTTATCGATCTTGCTAGAAGATACCTTAAATTTTTGCTTGCAGTCTCTTATAGAAAACTAATTGCTATGACAAAATAAATCCAACCGACATTTGAACACGTCACTAATAAAATACACCCAAAGAATAAGTATTAGTTGAATTTGACTCTCCATCACACCACATCTTCAACATGAAATTGGAAAACCATGAATCATTACAGAGCAAACGAGGCTTCAGAAAAATAGTAATCCTTGCAATTAGCGGATAAATGATAGAAAGTTATCATTTCACAAATGATTTACCTTTATCCTCTGAAAAAATGTGCACTATAGATGAGGACATGATCCTTTGATCCTTTCTGATTAGGAATTAAGTAATTCTTTCTTCGTGGTTTGAAGTTTATGAAATTATTCTATTAATTTAGTCAAACTTACACTCAGATAGTGGTGAAATTTTGTGCCAGGTAAAACCTAATGATTGACCGACGGCCACCAGTTGTTAGAAGATGGTACTTGGTACTGATATCAAAATCAGAACTCATGGACTACAATTTACAGGGTATCTTTGCTTCTTGTGTGAAAGGACGTGAAATCCAACCAGGAAAGCATAGCTACCGAAGGTAATGGCCTACTTGTTTTCAAACACCGTTTTACATGACTTGCCTGCGTAATTATCCAGGTTATCTATTTTCCCTGGATAAGGTGGTTCTTTGATTTACCAGCTGAATATCATTGCAAAACAGCGACCATAGACAGAAAAAGTAAGTGCAAGGTAATTTTATGAGCGGACTAGCTTATAATCCCTGGGCGGTGGCTGCCCTTTGTATGGTATCCACAACTGAGTAAGCAAAGGAGAAACACGGACCCACGGGAGAAATCTGTATTCAGAACATGAATAATTCAAACGAACGAATACTGTCAATCTATATCAGCCTGCTCGTGACTGATGGAGTAGGGTATTTCAGAGTACAGTACACGCGGCTATCACATGCGCGTTTAAAGCGGACGGAAAAAGAATGTCCACGGATGTCCATGGCACACGGATAAGCTTCACAACATCATGTGATGGAAATATCGATACAACAACTCGAACTGTAGCTTTCGTGTTTGCAATAAATTGGCAGGGTAGATGGAACAGAAGGTTCTATTCCTTTTGATAAATGATTTGAATACGCTAAAAGTCTGACCATTGGTGTATTTTTACTGGACTGATTCGATAAGAGCGGATCTGTCATTTCAATCACATAGAGGTCGATAGGGAAAAGTTCACTCCAAGAATTTGCTTGTTAACCACTGTTTTCTTCATTCGCTTTTCGGGAATAATTAGGCCGCTAAGCAGAAAAGCCAAAAACTAGTTTCATCCAATCAGGAATTGGATCTTTCTTCTCGAAAGGAGATGAAATACCTGATTGATCCCTGTCTATCAGTAAGTGATGAAAGCCAGCCGTTGAACTTTCAACCAAGTCAATCGAATCTCGGCGGTGTCCAAAATAAATCATGGTTCTCCAGTGATTCAGCCATCTGTTTGCACATAATTCGGATGTTATATATTTTTCCGGCCGCCCATTTGGCACGATCAACTTTCTTACGTAAAAATGACAAGAAGTAAGACAGGATAAGCTTTCATCCGTCAAGTGAGGAGTGCACAGAGTGTAAGATAATGTTCGATTGGTCGTCTACCCGAACAATACAGTCTTGTTAGTCCCACAATCTGGCACATCTGTAGCAATAGCATGCAGCACATGATCGATAGTGGGTGCGTAATTCTACACACATCTGCATGAAGGATATGGGAAAGTCATTAGGTATGTTGACAAACGATACGAATTTAAACGGAAAAGCACTTAATATGCAAACAGCTCAACCTCACTCAGTAGCGTGGGTCACATTGGTTGTAAGAGACGGAAGCTGTCCCTAATACCCATTTCACGGATCTTTCTGCACTTTAGATTATTATGACAATGGGAGAAGGTGATTATTTGGGCTGTCTCTCCAAGTGTAGTTCAAAGAGGAATCGACGGTAATTTCAGAAGCTCCTTCCGAAAGACAAATATGAGTCTTCTGACAATCAGCCTATCCTCAGCAGGAAAACAGAAAAGCGAGAAGATAACCCAGGATTAGAGCAGCTTATCAAACTGTCATCTATATTCATTGGAAGCACACAATGAGAATGGTGTTCTTGAGGATAAGTTAAATGACCTTAGGCACCTTGGGCACCCAAATGCTCAGGTACCCGGGATTAGATCTTAGTAAAGTGCAAGCAAGCAGATGAATGATATGAAAGGCCGTGCATTCTTCATTATCTACAAGTCTGGAAAAGAGAATGCAAATAGGTTACACCTGTTCATCTTCGCATTGCACTCAACCCTGACGGCATTTTATACACAATCTTTGCTTCAAATTTTTCACAAGTTTATGACGTGAATGGGATGCTTTTATCCGACAGTTTTCTTTTCACATGAGCGGATAAGCTGCGTTCGAAATTTACACTAAATGACGGGCAAACATGTTTTTATATTTGAAGGAACCCTCATGTTCATATACTTGAACTGAGGTGTCGGTAAACCATATCATTTTCACTCACCTTATTCCTCAATATTATATACCGTAGCGTAAAATTGCGTTACCGGGTGAATAACTAGATCGAATCAATATTTAAACACTTGTGATTAAGTCCCTCATTGCTCTGAAGTGAAGTTAACAACCTCTTCGTTGGATATAATTCGGGAAAGTAAAATAAAGGTGACGTGTTAGGCAACAATTCTTTTTTGCGAGAACTTGCTTGAGCATATATTTCAACAACAGTTCAGCCAACAATGCTCCATGATTTGGAAAGCCCGCTCCAGTAAAAAGGTACTTACACTGAAGGGGTTCGAACATATATATTTCTTCATTTTTTATACCAAATATCTTTCGTGTTATCATACACTTGATAAATTGATAAAATTGGTAATTCTGCCAGACAAAATGCTTGGGCTGCACTTGAAGCCATCCCACTAACTCATTAGCGGTATCGGCAACAGGAATGAGTGTTTCTAAGACGCTGTGTCAGAACACAACACGGTGTGTTTCAATACGTATCACTGGATATAATCTTACCTTTATACTTCAGTTTCAACTCTGAACCAGGAGTCATAAGAAATGTAATAATACACAGTGTTGGTCATAACGTGGTCAATCAAAATTCAAGTAGAAATTTACTACTGAACCTTTGCAAACTTCAGCAACATAGCGGCATTGGTTCAAAATGCGTGGTCCGTGGCGAATCGGAACCTAGGTTTGCTCGAAACCACGTGCCCATAAAATAATATCTTGCATTATATCAAAGCAGTAGTGAAATAACATAGTTGACATCGCTCCTTATTATTCTTGTAAAGCACTTAAAGAAAGAACAACAGAGTCTGCTGTTCTCGACGTTTATGTGCCTAGCATTTCATTGGATAAAAATGGACTGAGCTGCATGCGAATTGTCTAAATGCAAGCAATTTGGTAACATTTCTTGTTTTTTATTTGGGTTTGTGTCGGCCGGCTGTATGGTTGTGTGCCTGTGATGTTTTGACACCAGCTTTCTATTGCATCGGTAATAAGGTGAACAGAGTGTTTATTTCGAACACGAACAAGCTCTTGTTGTATTTCACTTATAGCGCCTCAAAAAGAAAAAAATGTTACTTCGTGTGCATGAGTAAATTTTAGTCATTCACTTGATAAAACAGTCACTGGTGTTTTGTTCATTACATCTTGGCCTTATGTGGTTCATCGGTAACTCTAGGAATTATATAAGGCCTTTGCATCCACACAACCTATGTCGGTTATCAAAGAAGCTTGTGGGCTTTGAACTACTGAACCCTATTAGGGAAACAGTTCAAGTGGTGCTTAAGCTAATTCACTATTCTTCACTGTGCAATCCTAGTGTGGACTGGGCATATTCGGACTGATGATTCCCACGGGATAGTTGCGTTTTAAAGGTTCTTCCAGTGCCCCCATTGAAGAATTGAGCGATTACACTGCGTGATAAGTCTGTTGGGAAACACATCACGAGAACAAACAGATTGAGGTACTTACGTCCAGCTTCTGTGATAAAACAGGGAACGATTCAATTGGCATAACAAAAAGATACTGTAAATTGTTCACAGAATCCAGTTCATTCAGTTTTCTCTTATATTACACCATTTTCGTCCATAAAATGTCAGGCTTACGTTGAAGTTTTTGAACTGATGCTAACGAACAAGAAAAAAAAAACATTTCGATGACAAAATTTTGATGTCTTTATTTGTAGAACAGCTGTTTTTGGTGATTCGAAAAGTTGTGATAAATAATGATAACGATTTATTTACACTAACGAAAAACCAGTTTTACCTAGTCAAGGACGTTGAGCATCCCGTTTTAGCATAATCCTGAGGAAACCTGATACTTGGTTTATTGGTTCATCAACTGCTTTTAATAAACATGACGATGATATTGATATCCAAACGGGTTTGTTGTGGTTGCCTGCAGTGGTCGGAGGACAACTTTCGTAGAATTCAGTCTGAACAATAAGAACTTGGAATTCTTTCCCACTGCCAGTCAATTTTCTCTTCGGCAACTTTGAAATGGCCATGACCCCCTCCAAGAAATACTGTGCAATGTTAACAGTTAGTCAGGAGTGTGTAAAATTTAGCGTGTTTTGTGTGGTTCACTATCAGTTGTACATCATCTTTCACTTACAAAACTCAGGATATCCGGCCAACCTTGTACTCTGAAGCTTTAGACTCGAGTTTAGCTCTTATAAGGACAATATACGTTTAACTCTAAATGAATGCCTCCCACATAGCCAGGTTTTTTACTCTGGACCGACCATCATACCCACACTAAAACCTGCTTTGCTTTTGATATTTGTATATATCCGTGTACATCTCAGATACTTTCGCGTAGTTTTGGAGATTGATGATAAGTTTCGCTTGGCTGACTGTTCGTCGAACTCCACCCTCCATAACCAACCTTGCACTCGTAAGAAATGTACCACCAATCGTCAGAGCCAGTAGCGAGGAATTGTGAAATATATACAAATATCAAAAGTGCAAGGCTAGTTGCGTCCCAGTTTTTCTCCGAATTCCTGAGTTGGCAGAGGCATTCGCCTGAAGTTACCGGTACAATGATTTGTCTCCCCTAGGAAGTTGTCAGGCAATGCTGGCCGTTATCAAGAACGACATCCAAACAAACTTAACTCGGTGATTCGGATCAGCCGAGGAGGGAGCGGGGTGGGGTAGTAGTAGCACGAAAGCCATTCAAATGAGAAAGCCCAGGTTCAAACCTCCGGCTTGAAGACAAGTAGGCATCATTGGTGAGCCGTACCAACAGCAGACCTCGACCCAGGTTCCAAAGCAAGGTTGGTTGGATGATCCGAAGTTTGAGCATGCAAGACTGAGTCTGAAGAACTGTCAGCCAGGCGAAACATGTCTTCAGCCCCCCAAATTACCCCACCGGGTTCAACGAATTTTAACATGCCGACCACGTCAAGAATTTGTCAGATCTACCAAGCGTCCCTACATACTTATTATCTATTTTGAGATATATGCAGAAAACTGTTTGTTCATTTAGTGATAGGCTGTTGCAGTTCCAGTCCTCTCAGTTCCTAAAAGAGGTGGTCTTGTCGGATGCGTCATCAAGAAGTGACAAAGTATTGAATTTTTATGTGCAGAAAACGACATTTTTATTTTCTTACTTCTATATAAGGGAATACCCCATGACACACTAAGCTCAATTTTGGGTATAAAAGCTCACTTTGTATTAATGTTTTTATTCTTGAGGCATTTCGATTCCTATTTCAGAATATACCTTTTGAAGGGATCAATTATTTTCCCATTGTATTATTTTTCCCGTACTTTTCCCTGTTTGAGATATGTAACCAGTGCGTTGTACAAAGCGTTGAGGAAGTCCTCGATAACTCTACAGTGGGGTTTTGGTAACTGAAGGAGTTTGCCTATCACTAACGATTTGTTATTGAGAACGTATCATTCAGAATGCTATTTTCCGATCTTGGCGATGCATTACGTAATAACAACCTTCAACGAATCTTTTACGGAAAAATACGAAAACAGGTGGTATAATAAAGGCTGAAAATGAAGAGATGATTTGAATTCATGAGCCTTATTGGTATTTGTACAACGGACATACGAATTATTGGGTAATCGCAAAATATATGGCTGCATGAAATGCTGCTGTAATGCAAGAACTAGTGCGGAATCTTTGCCTAGAGTTGAAAAATTGTCAGGCACTTTGGCTCTCATATTTGTTCAAAATTTACCCGAAATATTGTAATATTATGAAACTTATCGGTGCATGAAGGCTGCCCAGTGCTCTGGAGTGATTTTCATACTCTGAATATTCTCTCGCCCATGACGAACGGCACTGGTAAACCCACTTTAATTCAACAACGGCAAAGAATGGACATTCCGTAGTTCTGCAAACCTCAGTGCTGAGAAATAATCTTACCAGCTCAGCCAATTTCAAACAGGGCAATTCGTGACGTGCAGTGACTTGATTAGGCTAGCAGGGAGTTTGACTTTCTCAACATACTTTGGTAGGAGCTTGAAATCGTACGCACTGAACGTCAGATTCCTACAATACCCACATTTACCAGTGCTGACAGAAATGTAGTCTGGATGATTTCACGAAAATATTCACCGTGCTACCTGCACAGCACCGAAGCGTAGTATAGCTTGGTGATCATCGTATCCAGGGGCTGCAGTCACCAGTAGCACACAGTGATCATCGGTACACTTGGACTCTAAACTTGTTTTATGGTAAGCTGGATACCGGCCACAAACCACGTGTTGACTAAACAGGAGTGACAACTGATGTTGACCATTTCATCCCATGACATGACAAGTCCTGAAATATGTTCCTCTTCTCGTCATTTTTATGTCCTTAAGGATGCACTGAGAAATAACATTGCCAGACACGTCCTCTGCATGACTTCACTCGAGAACGAGAAACAATTATGAAAGTACAAAATAATATATGATCACGTTCACATACCAATGAGGTCTAGAAAACAAATTATGGGTTGATAAAAAGTCCAAATGCCATATGATGCCCTAATACGACATTACCACGAAGAAGCAAAGGCTTGAGTCACCACGGATTATTCTCCCCAGAGAAAGGAAATTTCAATTGTCACATTTATATTTGAATTTTCCTCTGAGGCAGCCTACAGTTAGACGGGTTAAAAAGGTTGTGTTTCAAATAATACGTGATGTGTTTGAAAAGAGTGATAATTTGACGACATTTTGACTCGTAAAGTTTTTGTTTCAAATTCGCATAATGATGACAGATATTATCTTTAGTGCATTATATAACTAATGAATATTCGGATATGAAATATGAAATATAAAGCCTAAACCAGGTTGACTACTGGGCAGTATTATCGGATTAGTAAACGATTCTCAGTGACAGAAGTACATTTTCCCTTTTTTCAGGATAAGTTAAATCGAGAGAATCAAAAGCTGCAAATAACTGAGTTTTCTGTCGCTCGAAGGAAATAATCCGTCTAAAAATAACTCAGAGATATCTGATGAGAATGACCACGTGGAGTTAAATATTATGTGGGAAGTTGTTTTTCAGAAAAGACGTTCGGCAAATTATTTCAGATGGACTAAATTGGCTGTAATAAAGGTGAACGAAAGAAATAGAATACATGGGGAGAGGCAGTACGGCTTCAGCTGAAAATAATACATAAACTAAAGTACGTGCCATACTCAAGTGTGGCTGATGCGTTTCAAACTGAGGCATATTTTGGAACGGAAGTATATGCTTATTAAGGATTTGTTGGCGAAACCTCCAGAACGGGACATATATGAGATGTTTGTCTCTGAGCGGTCGAGGCAAGATAAGGTGGAAAGACTCTAACAGTAGAACCATTACATAAGATGCTACGATATCGGGAAGTGGGACCGAGGATAGTTGACCGAGGCAGGTGGGAAAACGTCAAACGGTATCAGGCTAATAAACGACTGAGAGCATCAGATACACATTTGCTTCATCAAGGAATCCGGTGTTCAGTCCGGTCGTTTTGTATTTTCTTCCAACATTTCTACTTTCAGATCTGAGTTGGTCCATAAGTATTGCTAAGGTGAACCGCTGCTATGAACGGTAAACTACTTCCGATCAGACGCAAAGGAGTTCAAATGTTGCAATTATCATGGAATATATCAAGTGAAAATAAGTCAACGCTATTCAGTGTGCAAAAGCAAGCCCGGATTCGAGTCCACATATGGGGTTTAAAATACTGAATTGTCCCTGGTCAATTTAAGACAGTATAAACCTAACCTTGTCAACTGAAATTTCACATTCGGCAGCCCCATAAGTCCAAGAGAAATCCCTATATCTCGCTTTCAAATTAGATTGGAGTTTCATCCAGATACACGGGAATGCACCCGATCAAGTGGACAACTAGGTTAGCCTGAATTTCTAGCATTTCATTTTAAAAAGAACGGAGAATAAAAAGCGATGTGTTGATAAAATGTGTCAGAAGAGGATGAAGTATTGCAAAGACAGATGCTTCTTATTAGTGTGCGTATTGAGTAATCTGTTTTAAGTTGCTTGTGTTTGAAAATGTATTCTGAGTGTGAACTCGTAAGAAATAGTGCGCTTGGAGCTGAATATTTCTTGAGTTGTATTTAAGAGAGTAAGTTTTAAATTATAACGACGCAGGAGAGTATGTGAGCATTGGATGTGCTTCATTTGAAGTTATTTAGAGAATAATAACTTTGGGCTTACGTGGTATATCTGAAAGCGTTTAAAGTGAGAAAAAAAGAGTTTTATCTCAGGGACACATGACTTTAAATACCTTTTCGACGTGCATGGTACTGAATTAGAATGGGTCATACTGGAGTAAGCACAGTTGATTTCATCCTCGAGAAATATTCTGATTTATCCACAGATTCCATCCGTAATTTTCTTTTTCAACACAATACGTATCAGCCAGTCCCACAAAGGTGAAGCACTCCCACGCCAAACATCTATCTGTCGACTAGGATTCTGGTGGGCACCCCTCGGTTCTCAATGAAGTTGCATCCCTTCCAAAAATAAGCGCTTAATAATGCCCACGGCGCTGTTTGATCACATTTTGGAAGGAAAACTCGGGCGAGAACTCGACCCGGTCATTTAGAGGCCACACCTGGTCCTCGCTGAAAAATAAAAAAACGAAGGAAAGAATAGTAATCCCTTCCGTTTTGGACAATTTAGTGACTATTTCCGAAGGTCAGGCTGGTACTGAGATCACATCAAATATTAGTGCTTGTATTACAGTGAGAGACTGGTGATCAATCTGTACGGGGAAGTTATTTCATCGATTATTCGAGGGGAACCTTCAGAATGAGGATGCGGTACAAGTTTTCGGTTTTTGCTGTAATTAGTATGTTATTGTCTGTGCACGCTCCTCACGAAGCTGATAAGATTGGGGTAATGAACCTAATGTGGAGTGCTCAAGACTAGGCATGACTGGGCAGAAGAGTACCGGATACGACTACCTGATGAACGGTAACGACCGTTCAACCGGTCCAACGAATCTGGAGAAAGCTTGTCCTGTCACCCAGGTATAATAACATATCACTTATATCCGTTGGTATTCAATCGAGTTTATTGTTTCTTGACGATTTTTTACCTCCCTACAGGGATAAATGAGTGGAAAACGGAGATCGTCAGTGTCTAACTTCCATGGCTGCTGCCCCCCTGGTTGGGGCCTAAGGGACGAGGATTATCGTTGGTTAAAGACGTTGAGGGACGTGGCTCAGAACGGAAGTTATTGAGGCAAACTCCTTGTGGTGTGCCTGCCGAGCACTCATTCCCGGTTGCAACAGAAATGTCATCCCGAAAGACAAGGTGACAAAAACCATCAAAAGGTTTATGGTGAAGAACAAAATAACCGGCAGTTTTAACTGATTTTATTTTTGTGTTCTACTCTCCTGCTATTTTCGTAATTGTCGTTACTGCCTTGGCTCCATGCTCGATCTCATGTCGATATATATATATATATATATATATATATATATATAATATCATCATCATCATCATCATCATCATCATCATCATCATCATCATCATCATCATCATCATCATCATCATCATCATCATCATCATCATCATCATCATCATCATCATCATCATCATCATCATCATCATCATCATCATCATCATCATCATCATCATCATCATCATCATCATCATCATCATCATCATCATCAGCATCATCAATATCATCATCATCAGTGTGTTGACGGGGACAAACTGAGGCATATATGTTGGATTGTCTTTTCTCCGTTTATGCCATCTGATGGTCATTCACAAAAATCAAAGCTACTGGGATGCAACTCATCTGTTTTCCAGAGTGTGCAGTAAATACGCTTTTCGATGGAGTTCACCAACCGAACAGGACTCGTGAAGAAAACAAAAAAAGAGTCTGTTTATAATTATTATTATGCCCTGATTTTTACAGCTTTGATTCAATATTGACCTCATACGTATTCGGTAAAGTTCGAGAGACTAGATCCCACACTAATGATTATTTTATCCTACCTAAGCCCTCTAATAATCTACTTCCCTTTGTAGCTATCGGACTGTATCCCACCCCACCGATGTTTGCCTAGTGTACGTGTGGGAACCCGTAAAGACCACTACAGATATTACGGGGTATGAAGATTCTGCGTTTTTGTTACTTAGTATTCAGTACATGTAAACCTTGGAGGAGGAGCGCTGCCCCAAGTACTACACACTGATTTAGTCAGATTTTCTTTTGAGAGACGAACCGACATGGAGGCCAGCCCACTCTGAAACTGTTAGGGTTTTTGGATGACAATCAATCGACAAAGGCTGAGATTCTTTGTGAAGTATTTGACCTCCGGGGAAGGTGGTTGGACCCAGTGGATAGCCTATGCCTGTCTTTCAGATGAGTGTCCAAATTTTGTTAAAGATGACAAAGCTCGTCGCTTTGACGCGGATAAATGAGCAACCTAAAAGGAACTAAAGAGTGCATCAAGGATCGTGTTGATCAGTGAGTAGAGTGACGAATGTTCCCTAGAAGATAGTTAGATATTAAATTCGGTGTGTATCACAAAGGGAGTGCTTGCAGGTAATAATCTCTGGCATTCGTTTTACGGCTGCAAACTGTACTTGCTATAGATCCCGTAGGTTGTTCGATGGCCACATCTCCGCTCACTAAAATTGTTGTAAAATGTAAGCGCACCTTCGGTAGGCACTCGGGGCAAACTATGCTTGCGCAAAAACTGGTGCAAGATTCCTAGAGACGTGAAGATTTCCATCAATTCCTGTTTTTGGAGTTACTGACAAATGAATGCATTTGTATCCTGATTCAACTTGACAGTTACGATTATCTTCCAACGTAAGTCACCCGGAGAACTGCAGTGGATGCAAATTATTCTTCCTCGCATTTCAGCTTTTATTTGATATTGATATGTACCCGGTGATCAGTATTTGGCCTAGTAAGAACAGTGTTATTAGATCTTTCTCAAGTCATTTAGAGCCGGGATTTTTACGTTTGAATTATTACCGAAGATTAAGCGACACTTACGGATAGCCAAAAATGCATAAGGGTGGAGTCCTCTTAAGACCTTTTTTCGACACGTGCTATTCACTATACCTTGCGGTGACCAAATGGTTGACTAGGTTGCTTGAACCGTTAAGTCAGGCAATGTCAAAGAGCAGCCCCATAGGCACATTTGATTTTATAAACTACGTGAGAGATCTAGATGTAAATGAATGTCGGACGTTTTCACCAAACGTCAATTCACATTTTACCAGCGTCCCAACAGGTGAAACCATCGATTATCTTCGTGACTGTATTAAAAAGAACACAACTGAGATAGGCTTATCACTGGGAGCTCTGGGACAATCGCTGTTTTTCTGCACGTACTACATTCAATTCAAATTTAACAATCAGAGTTATCGCATAAAGGATGGGGTAGCAGTGGGTCACACACTCGAACCACTACCTGCCGATGTCTTTATGACAAAATTTGGAAATGGCCCGCTTGAATCTACTATCCGAAACTGTGTTGTATACGGACTCTACGTGGAGAAAATTTTCTGGTATCAATTCATCAGACCACATAAGCCAACAGCGATACGGCTTTAACTCAGCTCATACAAAATTACATTTCAAAATAGAAACAGAGCCGGGAAATACAATTGCCTTCTTTGACGTTCGGATAAGTCGCCGTGAAAACAGGTCAGCCAGCCGGGCAGTACACAGAAAGGCAATGTGGAAAGCGCAATACATTCACTTCCACAGTTTTGTGCCTCAAGATTAAAAAGAACCTAATCGGGTGCCTTACTAACAGAGCAAAAAGAATACGCTCGGAGGACACCTTTGAAGAAGAACTGCAAACGGCGGGAGAACCTTTATCTATAAAGGCTACCCTGATCGGTTAGTTGAGATGATGCCAGTGAAAGCGGAAACCTCAAGAAAATTTGTGATGGGAAAAAAAACCGTTCCACATCTTTCTGTCATTCAAGGGTGATACGCCGGCAGAGAATGTGCATAGAAGATTGTTAAGGGTAATCAGCAAAACGTTCTACGCCGCTGAGCTTCGGGTTTTATTCGAATCCTGATCAGTAAAGCTTTGGCGATTGCAAGACAAAAAGCCTGATTCTGAAGCCTTATTCTGTGTTTGTTTGTCCGACTTTTCGATGTGAAAATGCAAGCGGATTTTTCATAATACCATTCATCATTCACTTGCTCCTGAAGAAGAACGTATAACGGCCGCACAACCAGGCATCCGCGAACACCAATCTGCATTGGTTTACAACTGAGCAGTTGAGTCACTCGCTGAAGCTGTTATTTCACACCTAGGTTGAACTTATCACATAGTAAACGTGACTGACTCCTTCCGTGAGCTGTATAATGTCCGGGGTCGGCAATCAAGACCGGCAAAATGTCATCACAGAGGGAGCTGTAGCCATCGGCCTCAACAACCTCTTTCTGTGTGCTGAAAAACAATTTGTTTGTGCCCTTAATTTGACCTGGCCCTCCCTTTACCCATCAAAAGGTCATGAACCAGAAAAAAATGACATAACATGAGAAAGATGATACACATCCGGTTTCGACCTGATCCTGCATTACGATTGTCTTCTCTCCCATTTTTGATCACCAGTAACCTCTATCACTTTCTACTTGCCTAATTGGTCCAATCCTTTAAATTGTCACAATATATTTGGTTGTAATTACATGAGTATAAATCAGTGAAAACGAGCATGTTTCCCAAACTTTGTTCTTCACATCGACTGTATTTCTGTAATAAATTATTTTGCTTCTATTTAAGGTGAAGTATGGACCTCGAAATGTTGACCAGCTGTCTAGAACATTTTCGAGGTAGTAAACGTCATCTTAACACTCGGACTGTTGTCAACACAAATAATCCGATGCTTCACATCTGAAATCTCAAAGAGAGAGTTCCGTTGGTTGTTTGACTGAAAACATAATTGCTCACTCCAAGAAGATATTATTCACTAATCATCTGAGAACAGATCAATCGATCTGATTTCGTATTCTGTTCCCAGCATGCATTCACAGTAGGTTCTTCAAACTCTTTATTTTTAATTATCAGATCTATCACTCACTTATTTCCTCAAAATGCAAGTCTGAAACAATCACGAATCAGTGAATGAGCAGGTTTTCCATTCGGGATTAATCGATCGGTTATAATTCGTTTCGAATGTTGATTTATACAAAAAAATGGGTTACTGAACATCCTAATAATAGCACATATGGTTTCATAACATGATTTTATCAACTGGTGTTTGGTTGAGGATTATAAAAATTTTAGAACGATAATATCCAAGGAAATCTAAGCAGTGTTCGCTCTCATTTAGTTCCAAATAATGAAATAACCATTTCCTCCTCTTACATTAGAGCTGTCCTAATGCCTTCAGCATTCATAGTAGGGAACAAGTAAGATCTTGATGCATGAAGAACTAGTTCGAAACCAGTTTTACCAATATCCTAAGCAAAATCATTGTAAAGTTGGCGAGAAGAATATTATAGTTTTTCTTTCTATAACAACTACCGGCGATCGCTCATTAGGTGACACAATAAAATGGTATAGCGTAATATAACAACCGTAGTACCTTTGCTCTTTGGTACCTAATATGAAGTGCATTTACAGTAGCTAGTGTCCGCTAGGTGACCAGGAAGTCCCTGGTTTTAGAAGTATGGATGACCAATGAGATAAACATGGATAGTTCGAAATCGCAAACACAGGCATATATATATATATATATATATATATATATATATATACACGTGTCTCAACTGTGACATCAACGGATCATGGTTCTGTGATCAATGGTTGATCAGCGTTGTGCTCGGTTCCTTTGAGTGATTTCAAAATCAATGAAGTTTTTCACAAGAAGACCACGCATCTGTCCTGCTTCATCTACTTCATCATCCACTTTTAAATTTGCATAGTCCATGGTTTTGACAATCACCGCATTATTCTAACTACTACAAAACAGGATGATAAATAGCATGACAAAATGAAGTAAGCTTTATTTCCTTCCAGTGTCATTCCTTGTGTAGACGGTTCAAAGTTTGACTATGCAGAGGTGCATGAAGAATCCAGGTATGGTTCGTAATGTGCCTTGTTCAGTAAAGGGGTTTGTTGCAACCGCGGTTAAGTGAAATAACAGATGAGACTCCCCATAAGCCTTGCTGAGTACGAAAATCTTTGAATTCCAGTTCAAATTTGATTCCAGTTCATTATAGTTATCAACTTAGTTTTGAATTGCAGTCGCATTCCTACACCCGAGCAAACAGTTGGTTCGGTTGCAATTATGACATATAAAAGCTAATTGTATCTCAACTGGAATGATTTACTGAACTGATCATACTAGACCTATCCCGCTCCACTTGGAGTACTGAGTACGATAACCAGTCTTCGTAACTTTCTACTAAAATAGAATACGTAGTCGTACTGGAAAAGTATAACGGCATTCACGAAAGGGCTCGAACAGCAAGCATCGTACTCGACTCCATATAATTCCTTGAAACACTTATCCAATGACGACTTACTCCGTGGATTGATTGACAAAGCTGAAGAATGACTCGGGGAAGGATACAAGGTTTCTATTATCAGGGAAGTTCTGTTCAAGGGATTACTCCATTATAACACATAGTTTACTACGCTGACATTATTTGTTATATTCCTCCATACATTGCCTAATGAAAACATGACTTGTATTCAGCGAAAACAGTTTCTAAATTTCTCTTTGGTGAATCCGGAAAAAAATACAGGAATCAGTCGATATAGTTGACCGTTAGAGACTGAAACAATTTTCACGGTAACTAGCTTTCTCCTGGTTGTACGCAGCCTGTTTTGTTAGTAATCCAGCATCTTATGTATGTCCTTCAAGCTGCAGTGTGAAACGGATGCTACTCAAGACGAATTGGGACATATCGCAGTATTTTTTTATTCTCTCATTGTCCATTAAACTTGCTAACTCTATGACTCTCAGTATTTTTACTCACGGCTCAGATTTTTTCGTAGAAGCCACACACATTCGGGCCTTTGTCTTGGTACACACAATCAACTCATTTCTTGGAAGACAGGTGTGAACACTAGAATTATTTCATAATTTGTGAAATTTATTAAATCCATCTTTGAAGGGGATGTGGCACACTCCGCTTTCTTTTAATGGATTTTTTTCACTTGGCCCATCCATTTCATACCGTTCGTTTAGACTCACTTGTTTTGGGCATGTTCTCTTATGAGCCCATACGGTACTACATGCTACCGATTGTTTTACACTGACGCAACTGCAGTCAAATACCCGAACCTCTCCCAAGTGTAATAAACAGTTTTCTGTGTAATTTCTATTCTATTTGAAACATGGCGTCAATGAAACCATCAGTTCACGGTAATGTCAGGGTATCCGGTGAAATATAGGGCGGTAAATTGCAATTCAACTATTGGATGCTCTTTTTGACGGCAGTTTGGGTGCTTCGGTAATCTAATCTGTGGGGCAACACCCGAAGCCCACTACCGTACCCCGTATGGCACTCGGTACGGAACAAGCCGTACTGTGGAGATTTTCCGTAGAATATCACGTTCTAAATGCTTATCAAAGTGAGATGCACGCTACGTGAAACGGGTCACTGCAACGAATGGAAATTATGAGGTACGATAAAACAATCATCTGTACATCGATTTTCATAGTCCGGAAAAACCGGTAAACATATCTTGTTTAACTGAGAACCTACAGACTTGTTTTTATTTGGTACAAACCGCTTTTTCACGATACTAACTATATAATGCCCCTGGAAGTTAACTTCCTTCTGACATTGTGTTTAGGGGTATAAACTCACCGGCTAATTCTGGAAAGAAATTATAACTGGTAAGTTACCAATGGTAAATAATCACATTTGTAGGATAAATCCCTACAAAATTCAACAGTTTACTCCAAGTTGATCTCTGTACGGCTGAAATATTCTCAATAATTCCAGCTACGGACCGACCCAGTTCACATTATTTATCAGGAAAACGAGGCACCCTGGTGGAAATCGTCTAAGATAGTTTGTTTTACTATTTCTGAGGACTCACAGTTCGGTACGACCAGCAGATTACAATTCCATTGATTGAAATAATCACGGAACCGGAAAAGTGGACAAATATTGTTTAAAATATGCCCAAGATACTCCTTTGGACCTCAGCTGGTTTCACTCTCCTGCCAACTTCGAAAGTGTTCATGTATCCAATTTCACGTGAACAGAGGTCAGATCATTCCTGTTGCATACTTTTCGACGGAGTAGAGAGTACTTTCAAATAGGGAACCGGACTCCATATACAAACAAATAAAATGTTAACAAAAAGCCAGTACTGAGCACGATTCTTGTGAGGTACGGACCTACACTTAGTCGAAAGTCAACGTATTATTGTTAGCAGAGAGAATACCAAAGTTTGTCCGAAATCCAGGTCAGTGATCAGATCAACAGAATCACGAATGACAGGACGACAGATCGATGGCACGAATCCCTAAGACAACAAAATATTCCCGTCCAATGGTGATTTTCTAGCTGACTAACCAATCAGAACTGATGTTGCCCGATGCCAGCTGGGACCAGCAAGTTTGTGGTTCAATGATTAGTAACGGCGACTCTTCATCTATTCGCAGGCTCTTCTAGTTGAAATGGCACTAGCCAAACTTCTCATTCATGGTAGACTGGCAAGGGTGTTAGGATGCGTTACCGATTTCAATTATTTTCGGATAATATGTAAAATTTATTACAAACCTAATCAACGACGAACTGCCTATGACAGATTGAACAGCTAAAATATTCCGTTTTTTTTCTTCACTTTTTTGTAGTTTCAAATGAAACAATTTTTAATGCAACGATCCATTAAAAAAATAAAGAATGCAAATTTGACCAGAAATTGATTGAGAACGTGCTCGAGAGAAATGACACCTCTGTTCGGTCTGGTTGTCATCCTGGCTAGTAATAAACCGTGTAACCTAAAAGCCAAGTAACTTCATCAGACAGGGGCCCATGAAATGGAGCTCATAAGTATTCTCGAAAAACCCCCAACGAACAAATTTGGAGGAAAGAAACTGGCGAAGGGGCTTGCTTTTAGTGATTCCTACCCATGTCATTTCAGCAAATATTTTACGACAAATTAAGGGAAATGGCCCATAGATCGCGTTCGCCTACATCCCTCTGCGTGTGCTAATCATTCATAGAGCAGAGGTTTCACATTTTGCTCAAACTAATCACACGGTAAACGTAACTGAGGATTTCTGTACCCTCAATAAGGTTCGGGGTCAATAGACAAGACAGTCAAAATGTCGCACATTAGCTACAGCAAAGACTGTCGAAATAAGCTGCCAGAGTTCATGGGAGATTCTCATCTCCACTGGCCTATCCTTTACACCAAAACAGGCTTCATATCAGAAAACTAACAAGACGCTGGAAATAACCACCTTCCAGTCTCGAGTTTAGCCTGACCCATGTTTTCTTGTGACCAATAGTCCTTACCACTTGCACCTGTTTGTCTCATCGGTCCACTTCCCTGGTATTTCCTAATGCATTTTCAAACAGAATGCGAGGCAGGAAGCTAGAATCGTCCAACTAGGTAAACCAAAAAAAATATTTTTTTCTATCAAACTTACCATTTTGAGGCATTCTGGATACTTTTTAATTACAAGCACAAAAGGAATAGTTTTTGTGGTGAGAGAAAAAATGAAGACGAATTGTATTTTGTTAATCATTTTTTGATTACTCTTTATTAAATATTGAATACCAACTGAATGGGTTCCTCTAGGACTGTGAATCTCTGAGCGCAAACAAGTTCCGATCACGTGATCCCCCCCCCCGCCCCTCACCTCCCGTCCCGTCACAATTTCCATTATATGGTTGAGCTAAACAATTCGTGCATGTGAGACATTTAAAGTCTACAATCTACAATCCACTAATGACACGGTTTAGTTCTGACTTCCACCTGAGGGATAGCAAGTTCCGGTATGATTTTACCGTGGTCCGGGCAAGACAGATTTTACGTTATGTTTATGTACATTATTGAAAAATATGAACAATGGCAGAAAAGCACTCCAAGTTTATTGCAGTTTATTCTGAGAACAACGTCGAAAGTTCATTACTGTTTACTCAGGCAACTGTCTTTCTCTCGCTCATGATTGTAATTCTGATGATGTGCCTTACTATCGACGAGAAGATTATCATGCGCTTTTGATAAGTATTTATGTTATATGCTGTAAACGGCCGCCTGCTAGCAGCCACATTTGTGTTTTATTATTGTAATTGCAGGATTCTGTTGATGCTCTTACTGATCCCTTCGCTTATGGAGTTTTCCTTCCCTAGTGCTTCAAAATCAAACTCAAGCCACTCCCACGGAAGTACTCTGATCTTTTGAATTCCACTATATATATATATATATATATATATATATATATATATAAGCAATGTAGAAGAAAAACACTGCCGGTGGAATTCCTTGTGTACACTCGTATCGGCCGCGTACGTGAAACAACCAGGAAGGAAAAGTACGACATGAAACAGAATAAATAATTAGAGCAGTTTTATGGGACTTGAAGCTCTCTGTGCGTTTGTGTGTGCATAGCTGTATGCGATTGGCTGAAGCCACCGCAGGTTAGGGGTGACGATCGTATGCTCTTGGACACGGGATGGTTTCAGAATGAGCGATTGATAATGCCCCTTGTATCCTTAGTCAGTATTACCCGGTGACAGTTTGCAAACATGCATATGAACACACACACACAAGTGCTTTCAAGTTCCATAAAACCGCTTGATACGTGTCATATTCTATTTGTTTTTCTCCTAAGATAACGTGGGTACCGAAAAGGGGAGAATACACGAGAAGAACTCCTAAAGCAGAATTTGTCTACTGAGAGCCTTATTCAAGTACACCTCGGGATTTAAACTTTTCACACATGCATATATATATATATATATATATATATATATATATATTTGTGCAGATTTTTCATAATGGTAGTAAATACAAATTCTTACCGATGTCTCCTGTGAATTATTTCGATTGTTTCAAATCGAAATGAGAAAAACAGTTGAAATTTGTTGCATTTATTAGTACAAATTTGTTAATCAATTTGTTTTTTCCATATGTAGAATCATAATTTGTTATATAAAACCACTGTTTACTCGTTCTCAGAAACACCAGATCCAAAGAAATTAAACCACTGATTCTACGGAGGAAAACATTTCCCCCCTCAGGTATGCACTGGTACGGGCATTCTACTCTTTTAATTTGCTTATTTTAGTGCACTGCCGCACATTAACAGCTGGCCGTTTTACGTAGCTGTTCTACTATTTGTTGATGTGTTTCTAGTTTTCAAATTCAAAATGTGCAAGGTGAAGAAAAACAATATATAATATCTCGCATTCTATGCCATTCTAATGTATGCAGTGCTTGCAATATGCACCAAATTCCATGTTTCTATGCATCTATTTGTTCTGACATCATACTTTGACACCGTTTGATTTTGTCTTGTATGCGACAGGGCTTGTTGTGATTTGCGATTAAGAACAATGAGCTGGAAAGGAACTAGACACTCCAAACCGGGATTATGCTGTTTTCTCAGAGTCTATCAGCATAGTAAGAACCACTCAATTATCCACTGTATCTCAGTTTTATTTGATAACTGAGACTCTAGTTACTGATTAATTGGTTTGTTTTGTTGTTAAGGTGCAGTTGGACGTTGTGCTTCATCGTTAGGTATAATTTTTGCGTGAGTTTCCCGTTGGTTGTATCCACCGATAGCAACACAGAAGCTCAACGGCATGCGGTGATTATCGGAAGCAATTGCAAAAGATTCCTTTGTGTTGTAGTCTAGCATTTGTCGTATTTGCATCAAACTTCCACACATTCGAACTCCATTGAGACTCGGCTAATGCTTTGTTTGGCTTATGTGTTTCGTAATTTCGTTTATCGAGCCCTTATCTGCGCTCTATGGTGAGGGGTACCTGGTTACACTACTTAGTATTACCATGCGTTCTCGATTTTACATGTGCGCTTCATGGCAGACATCTACAAAAAAAGGTTATAACCAAGTTATGACTAAACTAAAGTGACAGTTGCAAATAATATTTACTCTTTACAACTTATTTTTCATATATTTTTCTTTCTTCCACCTTTTCAATTAATTACTTTGTTATTTATTGATGACATATTATTTCAGAGCGGAGGTCGTGAACAACTACGGACTTCCAACTGGGGACGTTGACGGACGGTAGGGCAGGATTCGAAAACGACGACGGATTTAGCTGAAAGCCCCGTGATGACTGTTTGATCACCGCTGGTCAGTTGATCAATGAAATATTCTTCAACTACTTGTTATGTGCACTTAATGCTAAATATCCACTTTCGGGAATAAAACGATAATTAGGAGGATTTGATTTGAACTTCTTATTTTGTAAATTAGACAATCATATCGACTAAATCACATTTCAACTGAAACCATAACGTAAGTAAAGTGGATTTTCAGTCACTACCGGTGCAGCGTGACAATGTGAATCAGGTTATATGGTGCACGAAACAAAGGCAATGTGGCAACATCGAACTAGAACTTCCAATTAGAAAATTCAAAGGAAAATTGTTTTATTTTTCGCACAACTGAAGTAATGAACACAATGTCAAAAAGGCTTTGATAACAGGATGTAAACTGTGGTGCACTCCTACCAGCCGAAAAAACAGTAGTTCCGTTATACGTATTCAAACACTTCTGACATTATGCTAGCATGAAATAAAAGAGTAAGCAGAATTTGACTCACGGATCGCGGCTATTGGGTTTTCATATTGAACAAAAGTTAGAACAAAAATTCACAGTTTATCAGTTAGGTACATAAATAACAATTTTCACAATTTGTGTTCGTTACTCCCACTTGCAAAACAAAGTCAGCATTTATTACAGGATAAAACTTTTAATGTGTAACAGTGACAGATGCAATTTCTTTTCACGTTACTCTTTGATGGATACGTTTCACATTGCCAATCCCGTCTTATCTAAATTTTTCCGGTAAAATCTCCTTAGGTCAATTTAGCAACCGACTTACAGAAAACTCTAATTAAATGCAAACAGATAACCGGAAGTTGTTTTGCTACGGACATTATTTGTGAATCACACAAGGGCGAGAGATAATACCGGAAATGGGGATTGGAGGAAGCATACAGCAGGCCAAAGCACCAAGATAGATCTGGGAAAGGCTTTTCAGACACCTACTTTGAAATGTGAAACATATGATTTGCAATTGCTAAAACAATTACACCGCGTTGTAGTTATGCGAAGGAAACAAGTAAACGATTCGAGCCTGTGACTTCCCTCAACAGAAACCACTTTCAAATTACCAGCCCTGAAACACATGCAGATTTCCGTTGATGTGGACCTGAAGTCCACAATTGTGTATGTTCATTAGGATCTTATTTGAATAGTCTGGAGTGTGAATGGATTCTTTTCGTTGAAGAGCCCACAAATGAATCACAATTGTGATTTCTCATAGTTATTTGAGTCTTGGTCACTGCTAACCCAACGATCAACGAGGCTTCATGTGCAAGCACTCATATTGATAGTACATACTACTTATTATCAATATATATATATATATATATATATATATATATATATATATATATATATATATATGAACGGTAAACGTCGACTTTCTCAAGAGAGTTTATGGATTTACTGAACCAGGTTAAAAATCATGCTATTTAAGTTTTATGTATAAAAATATAGAAAACAGCACCGCACTTACTTTTCGCCGCTTTGGTAGAAAGTTGCAACAAAAGGCACTTTGAAATACATTTCAGTACTGACAAATACAAAGTTCTATCGTCCCCTTAAAGTGTTTGCAATAATATCATGGCATTTTCCGAGTACTCAATCAAGGTGACAGTTTTTTTAGAATAATTTATTATACGACGCTCAACGCAAGAGACGGAGAAGTTCGTAATGACATACGTGAGTGCGCGAACAACAGTCCCAACTAAAGACGAAAGTCTGATGCGATTTCATCTGACACAAAAACCCGATGAAGTAATGGGCCCAGGGATTAGCAGAATATAATTGCGGGGTCGAACGTTTTGGCATAATAAAAGAGGGCCCGTAGATTCGTAAGTCACGTCTTAATAGGTGCTTTTTACATAACTTGGTTATTTTGTGTTTCACACGCATTTCTTTCCACAGGCAGATGGAGCGAAATAGAACACATCATTTTGGTTACCATGTAAAGTAAAATGATGGCCACTTTCAAATGAGTATTGACAATTTGTATGTGTGGAAACTTTGAATTCCCAATGATAACAGAAGTACAATAAAAGAAATAGTTTCGGTGTAGGTGGCTTTCAGATAATTTTGTCCCCTGGGAAACAGTTTCCATCTGGATAAGCGAGCTCAAAACAGGTTACTCTGATTCATACCTATTCACGTTACGAAATAGGAGCAGTCGTGAAAGGTTTGTCATTGGACGGACTTGAGGATCTTCTAGTCTTTTTAGGAATCGTCTAAAGAATAAATCGTCAGCAACTTTGAATGTCTTTTCTGCCCAGTTCAAAGGTATTTCCAACGGCACTGTTTCTCGAAATCTATATGATCTGCTCAATTTGTAACAGAATATACCTCTTGAATTTTCGTTGGCAGGCATGTGTTTTGTGGCATATTATTATAATTAAATTTTGCAGTGATTCCGTAATGACGTAAAATAAAATAATACTGTATGTATAATAAAACAATGCGTTTCATGTAATTGTTGCGTAATATTTCCATTGTACAAGCTTTTTTCCTTCGAATGGAATTTCGCATGGAGTAGTAGTTACCACGGCACGAAATTAGGAGTGAACGTACCAGGATAGTCACCGACCACTATAATATGGAGGGGGGTAACACTCCTGTGCAGTAAAATGTATAACTACCCTTTCCCAAATTTAAAGCGCAACAAACATTCTTCAAAGTACCTGTGAGTTAATCTTTATAAAATTCTGAAATCCGTTCGCCCTAATCAACGTTCGTTTGCGATACCTTATTTGGTTATTATTCCGAGCATTGCTAAGTGATGTGCTTTTGTTGTAACAGTGTACAATCACTGTTTCGGTACTTTTCCATACAAGTGAAGCCAAGCACTTTGCGCCAGCACTGGTTCCTTTCTTTCGGTCTGCAATCCGCAAGGCTCAAAAATATTTCTCTTCACACGGGTTCTACCAGCTTTATATTATGTTGCTGATTACCTCTGATATATCATTTGGAGTACAAATACAAGCATTCTGGGATGCAGATGTAAGTTAACTTTTGTGCTTTCAGTATAATATATCGAAAAAATGTTTTTATCAACCCAAAACCCCAACTGCCTCATGTCACCAAAACCACTGCTTTGTGGACACCAATCTGTTTAATGAAATTTGCAAAACTTCCGTCAGTGATAACTGCTATAACCATACACCATAGTGCTTCTTATTTCAAAACGTGCTTCTTCAGCACCCTTCTGTAGGAAATTGTTTCTCTTAGGGATTGATTTTGTGGCAAGTAAAAGTTTTCTCGGTTTACATTTCGTGCCCGCCAGTCTGTGGGGTTCCCGCGGATACAGCATTCAAAGTCCGCAATGAGAAGTCCAACTCCGGGTTTGGTAGATCTAAGCGGATCTATATCTGTCATGATCAACCCTTGAGAATCCAACAGTTCTAATTTTGTGTTGCACCTAAGAGTCTGATATTCCGTCCGTGGGTACGCTTGTTTGGTCTGTGGTTAGGCCCATCTTGTGATCCGTATTGCCAACACCAGTACAGAAATTTCAAGTGCACGATTGGATGAAGCAACTGAACCTTTAAGTCTGACGAGACGGGGTCAGTAGAGCATTCGCTGCATAGCCCACCGAATAAATAAATGTTTAGTAATATGGGTTAGATGTAAATATTCTTGTTTTTGTAAAAAGCGATTTCAAACTAATATGCAACACGATCAAAGCCAAAATATACCTATGTTCATGAAAGGACAAAGCATTCGAGAAAGCACAAATAACCGTTGTTCTACCTTCCAGTGAATCATTGACAAATACGGTATCGGTTGGTAATCCAACTTCTGGTATTTATATAGGTTTGTACTGGCCAGTACCAACAACTTGGAAGATAATACTTACTTAATAATGATTGATAATCAGCTGTTTATGGTAAATGACATAGAAAAATGCTCAATCCCTCTTCGTTGTCATGGTCATATGTTACTGTGCCAGCCCAGAACAAGATACTTCGTGGAAATAAATTGATTTTTCATTATGGAAGACTGATAAATGCGGCACGAAGTTCGGAACTTTGAGATGAATGCTTCAGCAGCAAAATCAGAAGCAGGTTATTTTACCGAAACGAAAATCATATTTCAATTTTAGACAAAGTAAACACAAAGAACAGTGGGTGACAATGACTAACTGGAAATTGCAAACGAGTGGCGCGATAGGTTCCTTCATTAGAAAGTGAGCCAGAGCACAACCTCAGAAAGCTGGTGAGTATACTAAATTAAGAAACCTGCCCGCAATCAGATTCCATTGGGTTACGTCCATGGATCTTCTGCGAAGATCACTCGCATCATTTAGGTATGCAAAAGTTTCCTCAGCCCAACAATACTGTTTCCTATTGAAAGAGAATTCAAGTTAATTCAGCCAAAATCATTCAATATCATCCTTCGTTCTTGCAGTTGTTCGATTAAAGTATGATTTGAACACCGTAAAAACCATCACCCACTGTGTGTCGAACATGGGACAGACATATTTTCACTAAAAACATCTGACGTTGGTCTTCGTAAGAATAGCGGAAATAACACAGATTCCGGTTTAGCTCTAGCTGTTAGCGGTGGAGAGTTGTTTGCCTTTTACATTTGATCATAGTTTCATCAAAAGCAGCTGGTTTATCAGATCCTCTGATATGAACCCACAGAAGGCTTGTACAGATGACCTCATCTCACTAGGTACAGAAAAAACATTCATTGTCAAATGAAGTGCTATGATTCATTGTCGATTACCTAGAGGAATCCGGGCTAACATCTCACCACGTAACTCGTGAACTAACAACGATACAGAACTCCGCCGGAGAAAAAGCTCCACACGTATTTTCAGTGAAAGCTTGACTAAAAAAGGCATGCGATAGACTTTTTCTTTGAAAGTTATCCGTTGTTACCTCATAATGAAATCGGAGACATTGATGCAGACAGGTTATCCCGGAATTTCTAAGCCATGCCACAAAATACTCGGTCCTGTAGGATAACTTCCAGTAATATTTCGTCGTTTTTACCCGTTTATAATATTTATCAACTATCTCGCTTCAAATCTGCTGGTTTGAACTACCTAAACTGACCTCGGGCAAGTACCGCTTCCAATGACATATTTGTCGACATGCCACTTTACTAAAAGTTGTCTTTATTTCACGGTTTTCTCCATTTGAGTTAAAAATTATCAGTTCACTTCAGTAGACGTTAAGTTGAAGTATCTAATAAGTGAGAACTATCACACAGTCTTGACAAACAAAGCCAAAAGGCAGAATAACGGTACTGCGAGCCCAATAAACAAGGTGGCAATATTAAATGTAGTCGTTCTTCGTTAGTAGGTAACTATTCACTTGGACGGATTAATAGTAAGTTGATTCATATCGTTGGTGGTGCAATTGGTAATGTTCCTCACGAATAGGCTACATGAAGGAAATCCAAACCTAGACACAAGAGGAAAATAATGGCTCTTGTTCCAGTCCTTACCAGCCTTAGTTAGTCACCCAAAGCCTAAAGGTCTCCCTTACCAACTAGCTATGCTAGCGCAATGGGACCACTGAGGTTAACGGCTTACTACGTTCACTGCGCAGGAACCAAATACAAAACACATTTGATGTCACAACAAGACCTGAGTACATTTATGTGAAATGCCTATTTTTCAGCCCAAGTGCCTGGGGGGTTGACTGCATTTCGTGCTAAAACCTGCCTATCCTTGATGAGGAATTGAGGAAAACTACTTCTCAAAAACAGAGAGTGGATACAAATTACAAAGTTAGACTTTATTTACAGGCTTGAGCTTGTTTAGGGATTAAGTTAAGGTCTATTTTCGAATAAAACATTGATGAAAATCTGTGACCTTGCTTGCATTGATAAATGAATTCGGTTTAAATGTATAAACTCACAGAATCCTTTTATCTTGGTAACTAAAATCATGCATTACTTACTAATGATTGGCGGTAATTGAATAAAAATAAATTAAATCAGGCAGACCTCAGTCCTATTGCAGTCAACGGAAAGGACAAGATAAAGTGTTAGTCCATATAAGCAACATGATTTCAAAACATATTTTCACAGTGTTGATTGTGTTCCGGGGTATCGTGTTTTCACTTCTCAATGCGTGGTTCGGCACACGACAATAATCTCAATCACGCAACCTCTCCGGCAGAAATGCAGACACTACTCCTTTGACCTAGTTCAGGCTCGCATGCATGTCCAGCGGTTTGATCTACTATTCTCGAAGATTGTGTAGCTACACATACGCACGCACCGTGTGCCCAGAACACGACTTCAACCGCATGAGATCACATGCGACCTATTTCACCCTCCATATTGCCTAGTCTTGCGTAGTCTATGCTCTACATGCTGACTCATCGTTTTGTCATCCATCAATCATCCCATCCGACCAAAATACACACACGTACTCATTTGTCATTGTCCCACTGGTGTTCATGCAGCTTTCTCAATTGATTGGCTCCGCCCTTTTCAACTTCGTTTCACTACCTGCTGGACGCATCTCCGTCCGATTTTGTTTATTCTGTTCATTTTCAGGTTTGAGGCAGCTGAAAGCTGCCATTATAAAGAGCCGCGGTTGACGGTGTATTTTAACACAGCAGCGAACTGCGAATTTTTCATCGACTCACTCATATATTTGAAAGCACACCGACGACTGGCCTCACTCAATGACCTCATGAATCAAGGTATGAACATTTTCTATCCTAATAAAAAAATACTCTCTTTATTATACGATAATTCTGAAGAAGAACTGCGGCAAATGTAATGCCGCCAAATAGACGCATGTCAATAGTACCGAATCCATGGGTAGCCTTTGTTTCATTGCTTTGGACCTGGGATTTTTTGCATCACCTAACAGTCAGACTCTACATTAGCGGGCTATCTCAACTAATTCCACGTGCGGAATTACCGAAATAAAGTATTTTTTATGATGTGAGTCCCTTGCCACAACAAAGCTCAGCCGGGCTAGCAGACCAGTCTCGTTAACGGGAGCCACACAACACGAGGGGATCGTTTGTAGTGACCTTCAGTTTGGAAGCAGGGAAACGGCTCTTTGCTGAATCACCCGATTATGAAGCAGTCACTCAGCTGATACTGAGCAAATCAATGGGAATCGGTCGAACAAATGTCACTTAAACAACGAACCAGTCAAGCTGCTTCGGATCACCCGATCAGGGATCAAGTAATTAGCTCGCCTTGCTTGCAACCAGTCCAACGTTGCATTTAAATCAAACCCGATAATCCAGTCAAAAGAAGAGGTTGTTTTAAAGTGGTTAGTTATCTACTTGTAATTTCTAACTACGGCCATCAGGTATCCTATATACATATGTATATGTTATAAATATAGTGCCTTACAGTAATAATTGAGATGGTACGGAGGCAGATGAGCCACCTTCTTAGACCCATCTGGCCAGCACAAAATAATGTTTATTGAGAATGGTACAATTTTCACGGTCTGAAGTTATAGTGATTGCGTGGAGCTTGAGTATCATTGATGTTCATGGGTGTTGAACTGCCGCGTTATTAAACGACTTCGACAAAATGAGTTAGATCCTTCATTGCCAAAACCAAATACAAATAAAGTACGGCGGAATAGGACAGGCGGTGTTGTTTGGGTAATTCATGTTGCAGTGTTACTGCTACACTCATCGGTCAATCCCGAAAGACTCGGCGTACAGAGGCTTTTCATTCTCTAGGCAACTTCAACAGTACAAGTACAATTGATGGGGAGGCTAGTAGTCAACATATTTTGGAAGGTGGGCGCTACGTGATAAGGTGCTAATATGTCTCTGACTTGGTGGAGAGGTACTGCTGATAATTACTATCAAGGGAAAACAGCTATCTTATTTTGCTTGAGTTAAACGTGGAGAAAGCACAATGAATCGTTTGATGACAGACTTGAACCTTCTATCACTTTAACTGCCCAAATGCTTGCTTTTTTACGTTGAATACATCTATCTTTGACAGAATTTCCTACGGAGGGAACGTGAATCATGGAGTTTATTTTTATGTGAGCGAACATCTGGTTACTTCCAAAACCAGTGGCAAAAGGCTCCAATTTATTGTGTGCTCTTCCCGAGTAGGGACCTGCGACGACCCGGTTGACCGGTTAGCTTAACAGTGCGAACGCTGAAACTTGTACACATGCCAGAATGAAATCCCAATTGGTACTGTCGGTTTTGTCTAACGAGAACAGTGTATTTCACCAGTAATCGTTGGCATGGTAAACAAAATCTGGTGACTTGGTTTTTATGGTCGTGCCGCCAGTGTATCTCTGCAGTGATAACTCTCTACAGTACAATAGTCCTACCCGTATACACTACTGTCTTATTCCTTCCCCGGCTCTCAAATTAGTTCCAGTTTCCCAAATGTAGGAAAACAATTTTGACCAAGAACTTGACAAACGAAGCTTTACCGAAAGATGGCCAACCTGGGTTGATCATAGGTCCCCGATGGATGGGAAATGGGACTGCATGTAGGAAACACATACTGCTGTGATGTGACTTCTTTTGAGGGTGTCAATAGACATTTGTTCTGAGTTGATATTGTTTTCTTCATACATTGCGACCAGAAAACCACAGCTGATTCACTATCACAGACACGATTATCTTATTGTTTGTGTTAGTGTAGAACAGTGGCTTTCTTATGAACATGTTTTTGATGTAATATAACTCCGTACGAAGTCCTTGCGTACAAACGTTGGACCATTGATCCAATATTTGTTTTTCCTCATGACTGCTGGCTCTGGTAGAGTATCACAGAAATATCCTGATGAGAAATACATTCTTGCTGTGAACAGTGATTGACGTTTTAATTAGTTTCCTTAACTTTCTTCGTACAAAAATGATAGCCATCATGGACGGGCAGGCAATATAATGATGTAAATTCTCGTAGTATGGTATATTCTCCATACAACACGATTCAATATGCATTGTGTATGCTCAGTTAGTGACTGAAAACAATCGGAGTTGTGAACAGATTATATATTACACAGTATGCCTAATATAGATGATTATAATAATATTACCATCCATGCAAGGACCAATTTGTCTCAGTGCTCCATGCGGTATGGTGCTAGTATCACTTAAGATTCTACGACAAAGTTGTCTTACAAAGACGTTTTTCTCCTGAGAAAAATAGCCTGTTACCATGGTAACACCAAAGAATTTAGTGTGCTGAATCGCATAGTGTGGATGACCGAAACTTTCTGGAGACAGAACTGTGAGTGCCTGCTTGTTGAAAATTCAAGCCAAACTCCGTCACTTTGAGTTTCGAAACCAGTTGTCGGTTCGTTTAACGTGCACCGCTGGCTATTCCAAGTAATCTGAGTGAAACAGATTTCTAGTGCTTCCATGGATTTCACTGCTGCCGTGAGTGATCATACTACACGATAAATCACATTAAACATAGCGCATGTATCTAAAAGTAGCTTCATCTCGCAAATCGCACTTACTAATGTTTTCCACTGAGTTAATCGCTGAAAGGAATGAGGTATACAATGCAATTTTTCCAAAAAACCTAATACATAGGTAAATGTTCGATAAATTTGGCAGTTGTATAATCGATCAGGGTCAAACTGATTTCTTCGCACATTACCGACGCCTTTATAAATAGTTGATGCAACGGTGGGTCACCGCCCATTTGTTTTAATCCTGTTAACAGCCTTTAGTACAGTCCGTTAGTTAGTAACTGCTATGTGTTTCCTATATCAATTAGAGTGATCAAAGTTGTATCCAATCCAGTATTATTATCACTGTGCATTTGTTGGACCTCTCAATACTGCTCAACAATAGGCCAAACTGTAGGTGTAAAACCTGACGTACAGGAAGTGACAGGTCAGATTACCATTTAAGGCTGAAAGTCGGTGATACTTCCAGAGGTGCCCGTTCAGTCCTTGGTTTTCATTGTCCACGGCATTCTCACATGACTACAAGGAGCGGAGTTTCCCTACTTGAGTGCCAAGTGGCCGGATAATTTTAGGTAGACCAGATGTGAATAACGACTAGATCCAGAGGCATGAAGTCGTTTGTCTCCTCAAATACTGGAATAGTTTAACTTCCAATTGAAGTATGTGGCATCTCAGTTTGCAGTCGGCAGTACAAAGACTAAAGAAGCACTGTTACGAAATCTCGGAGTGAACCCCCGCTTGGTACTGAGAGAAATAATTGTGATGCAGCACCGAATATCATTTTTACAAAAATCGTGCAATCCAATAAACATAGCTTTTGGAATAAACAATATTTTTTGGTCGTTGAAGAAAAGAGGTTAAAAATGATTTAAAATTATCAGAACAAAATAATTGTCTTCGACGGCGTATAAAAGCCCCGATGAATGGCGGTTTGTTACACTCACCACCATCGATTACGGCGAGTTTATCTTCCAAGTTCGGATCTGCATACCGAGAAGATAGGAATATGACATTCACATATGCATTAAAAAATGACTGACTATTTATTTTTCGTTAAAAAACGTGCTAGATCAGAGGTGAACTTGTTCGCACAGCCAGTTTTTACCCCAGTTTGAAGGAAAAGTGTATATATTAGTTGCCCACATGAACCCGAACGAAATCAGATGATTGATGCGGCAAGTAGTACAAATTACCTCAGAAGTTAAGATTGCATTCTCTTTGCCGTCATCTAACCCTGAGCTATCACGTCAGTGCTAGCAGACACTTGCAGAGTAAGCGAAAATTCAGTCCATGTATATTTTCTAACATTGCACAACCTCGGACCAATGAAAGATGATATCATGGCGGACAAATAATAGATGGCATGTTCAGTAAAAGCAGAAAAATTAAACTTCCGCTGCTTTTATTATCAACGAGAGCAAGGCCATTGAAACCAGAATCTCATTTCGCATTGTTAATCACTCTCTTATATTGAACAAGCTTGAAGTTTAAATTTTCAATGAAGCTTTTCACTGGGATAAATGAGATGTAACTCTAGTGAATATTAGTTTGTCCAAAGTTCATTAGAGATACAAAGTAGTTTATAAGTAGTCCGGTACATTGCAAAATAATACCTCTCAAAATCCAAAGAGCAGTCTACCAGAAATTAGCCGTGACATCCCACAAGGGTTGCTGTCTTCCAATGAGGTTGAGAAAAGACTGTTTTCCTTGTAAATGAAATTTCGCAAACAATAGTGACGGTGGCCAAAAAACAGTTTACTTAAACCATGATAACAAAAACACGACAATCAACAAACAGGAAAAGGTTTTCAATCTTTAAAAACAGGGCAAGTCATTTACATATGAGTTGTTGTGGAATTTTAAGGGGAAAGCTATCCAGAAGTCAGCCTATAAGAATTGTGAATCCTCAGCGGATACACCGTTGTGCGACTAGTGATACTCCTGTAATCGAAGGAAGAAATTACCACTTCTTCTATGGACAAAGAGCTAGGATTTTCTTGACTATGTTTTCATAATGTCAACGCCAAAAAGCCATAAATTCCCTATTTGGTTTTCTTCAAAGAACGCTAGCATATCTCCACGTCGGTAATCTCGTACTTTCTAAGAAACCCTGCGAGTTCCAGGTTTCTATGTTCTGGTATTCCATCATACTCAACTACTGATCAAAGTACAGTGTGCTCAAACACCCGGGGACACTTGAGCAAACAGTTTCTTCAGAAGTGGATTTTGTGGTCGAGATTCGCAACTTGCTACTTGAGTTCTTCGCAGTAAGCAACATATAAAAAAGAAAGAACTGAGGACAAAAACGGGCACACGTCCACACACTGCAATGCAAGTCGAGAGCCACTGAAGCGAATTAACCGTCTAACTGATATGGCACCAAGACTGAAGGTTCTACCCTTAGCACTGATGTTAAACGAAGAAAAGACAAGGACATGGCTGTATGTGATTTATGCAATTAGAGATAATCAAAGAAAATGATAAAATCTAGTGTTCATAACACTTCGCAATCCATGCGAAAATTATGATCGGCCGGGGTCTCGATCATCATGGATATACATTCTCGAGGCATATTTTCAATCAGATCACTGCCCAGAGTTACTTGAGCGAAAAACTGCTTTCATGAAAGCTTAACACGATGACCTAAAAGTTGGCTGATCACAGTTTTTCCTCCGATCGTGCGGTGCTTTTGACATTAGAATCTATCATTCAAAACATCCCATTTTACTTCACGCTCCGAACCACGTTCAGTCCGGATAAACTAGCTGATCACGGTTGAATGGGATAGAGCCAGTGGTCCAAAGAGTTGCCAAGAATGTCAACTGCATTTGCTCTCGTTCCATCCTTCACACTGAGCAGTTGATTCAGTTCATTTTTTGTTCCTAAGATATCAAGGATAATGGAGCATTATCGTATCCAATACACTCTAACTCATTGGAGGGCCCTTGAAATTTACTACTTCTTTGGTGCGCAACAATGGCCTCGAGTTTATCGGGGCAAATCATGAGGTCTTTCAAAATGAAGTTTAAAACCTAGATTGGAAAACCAGCAGGCAGCAACAAGATAGTTGCGTAGCTTCAAGTTTTCAAAATATGAGAAGAAATCAGTAATATAGGCCAAAATGTATAAATGGGTATCATTCAGCACTCCATACTTCGTGATGTTCTTTGGGATAGATAAACATAGATTTGAAATCTCATTATCCCAAAAGGCATCGTCTTTTTGACCACAACCACATAAATATGGCCAGTTTGTTGTCTATTGAGCAAAGAGTTCTATACACATGACTGAAATTCTACTACTTGAACAGGAAATCACCGTTCAAAAAAAACGTACTTCTTTCAGCGTTCTTGAAGGCTTATTTGATCAGCACAAAGAAGGAAAGCAAAATGCCCCTCAGACTTCGAGGTCAATTGGATAGGTCGTTTATATTTTATTTGGTAAATAATATCAATTCCAAGACAAATAAGAATGTATTGGCATACAAATGGCAAAGCTCCTCGCAGGACGCGGTTTCGATAAGTAATGTTTCAAATATAATACTAGTTAATAGGTCCTGAAATAAGCTAGACCTCGCGAACATAGGTTGGTGAAAACAAGAGAGTCATATAAATTGAATTCTAAGTGCGACGTAATATCTTGATGACAAGCTTTATGGCGACGAAAAACAACTGAAAATTGTCAATCGAAACTCTATTTTAATGGTCTTTTACCAGAAGAATAGTTGGTTAAAACCGACTAAACGAGTCTCTCTTCTAATATAAGCATGCAAAAAACACGCGAACTTCTGCGAGCAATCCTGAAGCGTGTTTTGTATTTCGCTTTTCAGTGAGTGATTCCGTCTTGATAAATGATTTTCTTTCCTTTCTAATGTATCACTCAGAATGCTTTTCACAGCAAGGCTCACAGGAAGAGTACAAACGTACACCTAGCAGCTTGAATACGTTTCCAACAGAGTAAACTGGGATGAAATGAAAGCCGAACCTCAAGGTCGGTATTCTGGTGCAACTTTACAAGTGATGAATAATGCAAAGTGATAAATCTCCTCAATGAAATAAAACTACCGAATTCATAATGGATTGTGATTAGTAGGCGAGTAAATTTATTTTAGTAACTTGGTTCTCTACATTTTTTTAATTTTCACTTGGAAAGTTAGTCTTATCCTTGATAGAACAGGTGTATTTGATGTAAAGCCAGTACTCACCATTTTGTACCACTTAAATGAAGGTGCATTTGAAATAAAAATATGAACATGGGACAATAAGAATATAATTTACGAGTTTTCGCTTTAAAAACCACGTGACCAGTTGAGTAGGTGCTTTGCATCTCACAAACTGATCTACTAAATTGAAATATTTTGAGTCTCATACTCGAGTTACAATTGGTTTTTTTCTCATTTTGCATGTTTCAGTGTGATACGACTAGCCATCAATTTTGCTAACGAAGGTATTCGTGCTGCCTAAAAAAGAAAAAATCAATGGTACGAGAGCAGAATTTATACTCTTCTGAAATCCTTTAGTATACGAAGAAGGTTCCCGTATTGTCGTTTTTACTTTGGCCCACGTCCCCCAAAGAGTTAATCCAGGACGTAAAACAACTTCGGGTTCGACATTAACATCAAAATTCCACAACTGTATTCGGAGAAACAATCTAAAAAGTAATGTTTCAAAAATGCAGTAAAATGACGATTATTACCGATTACCTATAAAAATTATCATCATCCAGCTCATGGCTCAAATGGTACTTCTATGGACTTCTTTGAAGATGTTACTTCATCACTACAATGATTCGGTTCCAGTTATCCAGCCAAGCCGGTAGCAATTTGAGGCAACAAATGAGACTGCCCGAAATATCACCATCTTTATTTTTTTAGACGGATGCTATTCGATTATCCACGATTTTACAGTCTAAATGAATGCAACAGTGGAGAGCAAAGACTTCCGTACTCTATTGACATTCCTAAACCAAGGTCATTTTCGAGAGCATTATTCACCATGCAGTAGAAAAGCTCACCTAATCAGCGAATTATCAGCAGTACACATTTATCCGGATCACACTGGGATGTGAATCAGAGGCGACGATTGTGAGTCGAACCACCGAGGTACGCGGGCTGGCACTCAGTAGTTTGCTGAACACACTAGACGACAGATCACCCTTCCGACAATGACTTTCAATGGTAAAAGCTCCTTTACCGAACAACGAGCGGTAATGCTGAGCGATGAATCAAAGTCCTCCAATCTATTCTCCGGATACCTTTGACTTTTATCAACGTATATTATTTGGCTAGAAACTCAGTCAACAAAGAAAGATTATTCTCTAATTAGTCAAAATAGCAAAAGTATTCATTTTTTGTTGGTACTGGAAGAAATGCATGGACAACGCCAAATCTACAACGATGCGCGGGAGTATTATCAGCCTCGGCGTGGTCTCGCAGATCAGCCAATAGAGTGCACTTGGATAAGCAGATATACCACATGGGATTAATTTTAAATCTCTCTTTATTAGGCCACCAAAAGCAATTCATAATCGAAACTGGTTTTCCTCTTAGCCTCATACTGGAGAAGGTCGTTCGACTATACAAGTTAGTTGGAAACAAGCAGTGAGTATTTCATTTGTCTCACGTGCAATCAAACGTAAATTATATCTATATCTGAAATTATATAATATCCAGGCTTTCATGTTCAAGTTTTCGAAGTCAAGGTCCATAGTGATATGTGAAATTTTCGTTTCCGTTTTCAATTCTCCGAAGGATTTACCGTGTAACAATTTTAAAAAAACCAGTGATTTAACTTACGCCCGACGATGTCTAAAACCGCAAAAAAGCATAATAAACGGGTCATTTCAAACTTCTTAGAGTGTTTTCTGTAAGCTACCCCGCAATCCTTTATTCGTAGACGTCGTTGATGAGATTTAAGGAATGAGTAAATTGTATGGATCAAAGTTTGAAGTTCCCTTCGCGGTTGTTCATCATATAGTTTGTGTTCTCCCAGATATTGGGAAACAAAGGAGAAGCTTATCATAAACAACATCTACTGAACGTATATCACCGAGGTTTTACGGAAGCAGCAGCGAGCATTGAAATATGCTTCCAATGGCCTACTGATTACTCCAGAAAAGTAATATTTTTATGGAAAACGAGCGGTAATTGAGGTCTACATTTACCAGACCATAACATGTCCCCTCAAACACATCGCAAACATTGGATAAAGGCAAAGAAACGAGAGCCCCTTTTTTCCGAAAGGAGGTCACTGCCTAACCGTATGTGAAATATGATTAGTTTGCAAGTTTCATGGCGAATTAAATAGTCATCTTATCTTTCAGAAGTATGGTAGCTAAGTTCCCAGGCACCTGGCAGTTTTATGGAATTTGATCCATAAATACGATTGCTGATAAGGAGAACTATTACTTACTGATACCAGTAAACTGAATTCCAAAGGATTGTCATCAAAAACCTAATGCAGATATGTGCTGGAAAATGTAAACGTTGAGGGGAATGCTGCTGTCAGTCCCTTCCACTTTTTCAAACAGTTCTTATTAGATAAACATATGTGTAGACAATAATAGAAAACCATCAGACAGCGGCTATTGCGGACGATGTTCCGGTAGATTGTTTCCTCAGGTTCTTAAACAAAATTAAGGTGAGATGTGGCTGATAATTCCTCTTTCCTAGATGTTTGGATTCCCCACCTGGGACTGGATATCCGATGACGTGTTTTGTGTAAATAAAGGGCTATTTAGGCTTTTACAGAACTCAGGCATCTGTGGCGTGGAAACAACATCCGTTTATAGATCATCGGTCAAATGTACGCTACGGCAGTCAAGCCAGTTCTTCGCGATTCACAAAAAGCTGGTAGAAGACGTGCGGAGTTTTTCCTTATTTCAACACCGATATTCTTGCAGCATTGGTCGGACCAGGTGGGAATACCGTATCAGCAATCAGAAGGTTTGGTTCAGCATAATTAGTAAATCAGCCAAATGGTCAGCTTAAACACTGAAAGTTACAGGTCACGGCCGTTCAGAAATCTGTGGAGCAGGTCCACCGAAAGAATTCTTTGGCGAGCAGGCAGTGTTCAAAAATGAGTGCGTATGGTCATTCCACGAAATGTTCAGTGAATTGGCCATGAAGTGCGCTTTAGGCTCCCTGGGTAAGGTTCACTAGATCCCCCACCCAGTAGTTGGTACTATTCAGTGTCCCAACCAGTGGTGTTGTTTCATTCTTCACCGAGTTGGTAGTTATTTTAGTTCTATTCCTATGCTTGTTTTTTTTCATTATCTTCGGTTAAATTTGCCTCTAAAAGATGGGAGCCGAACCCACCGCACGCAATGCAAGCTTGACTGTTGAGAAAACTTAGTCTAATTAATTATACATTCATGGATGGCCAAATATCCATATTTTTATTTCGTACATGAACAAATGTATCACTCTGACTCAAAACGGAAGTGTACATTTGGATTGCTTGCATTGGTAAGAACTGTCCAAAAATTTTGATTGAAAAACCCTGGCGTGAATGGCAGTACCCCACAGCTTAATTGTCTGGCTGTCATGGCAGGATTCCGAATGCTAGCTTCAGTTAAACACTGTACGATTTTGTCTGATCAGCCCCTGCAGTTTACCGGTAACAACCTGTGATCCATGTAAAGACGGACTCTTACTTGTGTTCTCACAAGGGACCAAAATGAAGCCATCACAACAAGTTATGGTAAGTCTGGTTACTTGAAACATTTTCATTCCAGATTTGATATTCATTACAATGACCGCAATTCTACACTTGAGCTTTGGGCACTTGCTATGCTTCGGTGGACGTGCCGCACTAATACTTCCTTGTTGCGCTGGATCAACTATTGAAGACAGCATAAGCTCTCAATACAGTTTTGAAAAATTCCACAAAACGTGGACCATCCGCTAAAAAATACATCATTTGGGAAAGTCGCATTCGCTATCTTCTCACCTAGTTTCCGGATCTAGCTTATTTATCAGGGCCCATGTGCTCAAAAATAGGTCAGACAGTAAATCATACTCCTGGATTACATCATCTCCCAACAGCGTCCGCACACCAGTAACAATAAATAAAACTTGTATGGAATCGATCCACTCAGCGAAAAAAAGGAAAACCTCTCCTCTGACTGATTACCTGACCGTTCTAATATTTCCTCACTAGGAGGACCGGCGTCCAAATTTGACCATCCTGGCAATTCTAAACTTGGCAAACTATCCAGCAGGGAAGTTTTGAAGCCTTCCATTTACACCAGAATACCAATTTTTCCACCACAGGTTCCATTTTCATCAACACTCAAGTACGGGGCTGAACCTTTTTGTTTATTCGTGAATTCTCTCATTACCTTTCTTTTGAATTATTCTTCATTTTTGACCGCTAGCTTTCAGCCACAACCAAGTCAGAACTTGGAGAGTTATGTACCCGAACAAGAATTAGCAAATTCAACTGTATAACACGTTTTGAAATGAGCAGGATAACCATGAAACTTAATTACCGTGCTGTGTTTTAAAGCCTTCAAAACACTGCCAGAAGTCACATTGATGATTACGGATTAACGTACAAACCCAAGGTTTCAACCACTGACGCAGTAGCTCTCGTACTCCAGATCAACAGAAAATCCCACGATGACTCATGTAAATCAGTTGGGTGTGACTTTCCAGATTACACAGTCACGTTTGGTTGAGTCTCACGATCCGCACTTATCAGAAGACTAAACTAAACTAGATTTGTAATAGACATTCCCAGTAATTTCTTTAGTTGTGATGGGGTTCTTCAAGGTGTTGTTTTTCGTCTAAATGTCTTATGCACTCACACTAACGACTTATTCATAATTTATACAGATCGTTTGTTCAAGTATGCTGGTGATGTAGTTCTGATGAAGTCTGTATTCCAGTTATGAAACGTTTACTGAAGATCTGGCAGATCAAAGACATTTCTGAGCAAATGGATCTGTTGACAAAGTCAACTGTCAAAAGAATGTTGTGTCTTTGCGACGGAGATTTATGGAAACCACTACCATCGTTAGTCCTACCTATCTGGCACATGTAAATATGGAACTTGCCGGTGTAACATTGCAAGAAAACGTGCTCTGTTCCTTGCAAGTTGAAATTACTTCAGGAAGAAATGCGCCTCTCGCACGTTAAATTGAGTGGAACTCCGTCAGTCCATTCCTCCGCAGTTCATTATTTCTTCATTTCTGTCTCTGTATACACTTTCCTTTTTTCTGTTATCCTCGTTTACTTGCAGAGGACTGCCATACCTTCCTTAGAGGCTTTCGCATCGCAGGTCTAGTTTATGGAATAGTTTTGCGAGGCCACATACATGACTTATGTGATAACAATGATAAAGCATCCGTTGTACATGCAGAAAATATCCTCGCTGACTGTTAAACCTATTGCTCAGCAAGCATTCTTTGATGTCGGTCCCACCGACTGTCATACGCCATGTATCAAATATTTCTTCCAAGATTATTGCGGAAAAGAAATTCGGTAGTACTATTTCCTACTCATGTTTTAAAACGTACGGATGATGTTTTGTCTGAGTTACCAGCACATTTTATCGTGTGGAAAGTTGTCTTCACTCTTTCCTCTTCTGATGAGAAGCACCGAAAAAATGTGTTCAACTCATTGTTGTAATAAACAAGCGCCTGTGCTGCATCCCGGCTTATACGATATATATTACACATTTACCGATTACAATTATGAAATATTCTTTCCCCCAAAACCAGCATTCTTTTAACTGGCATAAAAAAACCTCATAAATAAAGTATTCGCTGACATAGAAAAGAATTATTGCAATAAAACCACAAACAAAAACACTCACTTCCATAGTATTCAACTTGACAAAAAAGGGTAAATTCAGTTAGTAATTGATGCCCATGACGCATTTATATGGGAATTCAAGTTGTAGTTGCCTGTGTAGATCTAGCAATTTTACTATCATAATAAGACTGATATCTTGGTTAATCGTGAATTTGTGAAAATAGGCTAAAAGCAATCCACAAAGTCTGCAATTCGCAGACTTCAGAAATTGAAATATGTCAATGTTAGTGGTATGAAACTTGATCTGTACGTTATCTGAATATTTCTCCAGTCATAAAACTGAACCTACAGCCAAGCGCTGCACTGCCAGCCCCTCGGCATTCCTAATTAGTAACATAATTTATGTGTGATCAGCACGAATACGGTACACTGTGGACATTTTTCTGTATTTGGAAGAGCAATGCTACTTTCACAAATCAATCGCCATACCCACTCTTGAATCAAGACTTTCTGCCTGCTTATTTCGTAGTGTTCACTGGTACCTCGGGTCTTGGAGGTCTAATTTATTTCTATGCTAACTAGTACCCATTTGCCCTCTCAAAATTTTATATAGATAGTTAGTTTTTTGAAAGTATGTGTTCGTGTAACACTGGTCCTTTCTCACTCCAATCAAATCATCATAGTTCATAAGTCAAGATCGATTTCTCTTTTTCAGTGAGCCACTTTCAGTGGCACAAGCTTCAGATTAGCACCCATAAGAAGACACACGCAGACACGTATACGGACTCAAGCTTCCATGCAGATCAGTCAACATTAAGTCTTTTAAACTAAACAGCTGATTCCAAATGTAATCGTATATTAGGATCGACTATTTCTCTCACCACGAGTATCATCACACGGGTGAGGCAGTCATGCTCTACGAGATTTACCAACTTTCCTCAACCACTATACAACAAAATGCTTGCACTGAATAAGGGAGTTGGGTTGCCTATTCAAAACATCTTTCGATACATTCAAACACAGTGTATCGCAGTGCTCATTTTTTTCGGTAGTCAGCAGACGAACAACAGTGTTTTCTCTACCTGATTTTTACAAAACCAACCAAATACGGAGCTTTGGAGTGCATAAATGAACATTCTTTTGAAGCTCAGGATTAGGAAATCTGAGTGATCAATTTTTATCACATTTATAAGTTAAGGAAATGGAAAATTTATGAGTCTTAAATGGAAACACAAAATAATTTGCACCCATGGGCGAAGAATTTTACTCAAAGCATGAATAATTTCGATTGGTCAAACTTCACAGGAGGAGCTTAAAATCTCTGCGGTTAACACCAAACAACCAAGTTGCGTATAAAAACGCCAGATAAGATTCCAGTAAGACGTGATGAAAGGGCCCAGTTATCCGGGGGAACGTGTCCTTTGACCTGCTGCGTTACATTTCTGCTGTAATCCCACCTCCTCGAATTAAAGGAATCCATTCGCTACGGCCAGTGCGTCACGCTATACGCGGTCGGAAAAGCTTCTACTCAAACAGACTGTTGGGTCTTCCACACGGTCACATTTGACCGGTAATTTGTTTCTTTTTTGACCCGACAATTGCGTCCGAGATGACTGTTGGGTCAGTGTTAATTGCACCCCTCCAACAAAGATGTCCATCCAGTCTTTGTTCTGTACCAACATACTTTCTCTGTTCGCGAATATGTCCTTCTTCCTCGCATTCTTGTTCGCACCTGTGTGATATGTATAAAGGAATCGTGGATAAACCCACCTGTTGCACACTCATTCGTGTCAATAAATGACTTCAAACTGTCCCGGCAGTACAGGCTTTCCACCAACTAGACCGAGGGCGGAGTAGTCACGTATATAAACTTCACCTGGTTTTGCAAGTCTGAAGTCGTTTATTCACACTCATTGAAATGTACTGACTGCTTTTCTATGTCAGGCAATCTGAAATTGTCTCGTGATCACAACAAACTTGTATGCGGCCCAGTTTTCCACAAAGAACACTATTTCATCTTTGTGAAGCTCTATTTTTCCTCGCTTGTTTCTTTGTTAGATGAAAATTTGCACATCATAGTAGGCGATTTTATTCACACTTCCTCTCAACCTCACACTGGGTTCAAGTTAACTGGTCTTTGTTCCTCCAACCAGAGGCAACTCTGTTTTAGATTGGATTATCATTAATCATCGTGAAGTATTTTCCCTACAACTGTGTGCATTTGTCCCAACCAGTGACAATTGTCTGTTTCTGTTGAGACCTTATGCATGCTCCGGGTCCTCTTTCTACTCATTCGGGCAAACAAACCGAATCGAAATCCATCTCCGAAACTTTTCGAGTAATAACATTCTTCTCCTACCGAAATCCCTTTCTCTTCTTAGTTTTCTTTCTAATCGTAGTTCAGTACCAATATCAAACTCTTCATAGAGAACGTCATTTTAATTTTCCACATGCGGTGCCCCTCATAATTTGTTTCTCTCCTGTAACGGCCCTGCCAATTCTCTGAAGACTGAAGGACTATTTGTACAAAGCTCGGGATAACTCCAAAGTACCTTACATTTTTCGTTTGATAGGGAAAGAAATTGAATGCACTGACTCGCTGTACCCTAGTCAACCACTGTGTGGCCAAACAGTACTCCATAATAGCAAGGCATTCGGCTGCTGTGTGCAAAGAAAAACGAGAAAAGGGAAATTTGCTGCTGACATTGTCAGCATGGACAATGCATCCATTCAACCATGAAATGACTCTCCAAACAAATTCATTCCAAAAGACGATATGCACATTAATCCGTTCTCTACAGAAGTATTTCAGTTTCACTGTACTTCCAAATTACCTCGAGTATTGGTCCTGATGGTCTGTCATCATCACTTTCGAAACACTATGCTGGTGCCCCGACCGATATACTTACTTCTCTCTCAAATACATTCGTTTCTATTTCCAACAGCTAGAGACCGGTCACTATTGTTCCCATATTCAAACCTAGTAACTCTGGTGTCACAGCTAAAAGTTTTTGTCCCATTGCAGTATCTTCATTTGGTCTTAAACTCACACAACGCATCATTATTCAAAGTTTGAATTCTCTATAAACTCTCCCGACGACCCTAACAGTTTGAGCATAAACCGAGCAGGTCCAGCGTGAAGGCATTTCTTCGTTGGTCCACCACGTAAAACAATTCTTGGATGGATCAGCAAGATCCGTAAGACGCGCTTTTCTAAACTAATCATTCACTTTTTCTGCTTCGTAAACTGGAAGCTTTCGGCTGAGACATACCAGTATTAGCATGGGTGCCCGATTATTTTACCAACAGAACTCAGTGCACACGACTAGGCCTTAAAACATCCAAACCTTTGCTGCTTCAGTTACCTGCCACTCCTCTTTAGTTATTTTCCACTCATATTAGTGATCTTTCACGCAGTTCTCTTGCATATTTACTTAAATATGCTGATGATGGGGCTCTTTGGCTAACTGTTTCTATAACCCAAGACTTTAGTAACTTTCCCTGTAATCTGTCCCACATTTCCAATTTTTCTGCTCAATCAGGTTTAACCTCACTCGTTGTCGATCAGCTTATGCTTTTGATATATCTGTTATTTCAACAGACCACTCACCACGAGGGGTTCTGCCAAATACTTAGGAACCACCATTAGTGCAAATCTGAAATGGTCATCTTACATTTCAAAACTGTGTGAATAAACTACAACGGCTATCTTGTCAATTCCGAAAGCTTAGGCATTTCAGTGTTAAAAGTATTGATATTTTTCTTTTAGTTTATTATTATTTTTCCTACTGAAAAAGGATTTTCAAATTATTCTTCAAGGTTTATCTATTACTAATCTTCCACACCCTTAACTGAACTATCTGCTTAGTTGTGCGAATTACACCGGACCGCTCGCGAAAAAGTTCATTCACAAAATCTTTGCTGGCACTACTCCCCTCTTATACAATAATCTATCCAAGTGTAATTGTCTGTCGCTTCTACTCGTTCCCCTTTTCGATCAACACCATCTGACATTATCATCTACAGAAGCTTTACTTTTCCTTATCTGGCCCGAATGCTCACAAACCGGGTAGGATTATTGGCCGAATTTCTTGATTCGATGAGCTGCCGAGTGTTAATCTTTTCTGACTGAACTTCGGACGTCTATCCACGCAAACATCTGATGGAATGCAATAAAATATAACCAAACAGCTTTTTAATCCCAGCATTTGCACCTGCGACAGATTGATGACGCATTCAAATCTGACTGAGAGACGTTGCAAATCGAGCTTTCCTCCTCGAGATTATATCTTAAAATGTAGCCAAAGCGAATAAAGTTTTGTGATATTACTCAGTAACTAAATGAAGCAAGACATTGAGAGCACAAATCAGAACCAGCTCAGTTTCCATTTCAACTGCTTTGAATCAGTCACCAAATATTGTAAGTCAAGGGCTTTTATTGCAATTTCGAGGTCTAAATCCGCCTCGGTATTTATGTTGTAGTGAAAAACTCTACTTGAGTATCACTTCATCTCAACTGAATTTTCTCGTCCAACTCTAAACCGGCAAACGGGACTACGGACAAGATTCATCCTCGCTGATAATATCCGCATCTTTTATTCTTTCTGCTTTTCCCAAAATGTGCAAATTGTTTACGCTGAAAAATGAAGCCTCTGCAAATTGGCAAGTTCAAACTTGAGTGAGATCCACTTTTTTCCTATCATTCATGAGCTTTTCATCATGTAATCGTCCACACACCATATCATACCTTTCATTAAAAACTATCTGATTTTGCGGAAGTTCAAAAGTCCTGACTCCTAAACTTCGTATAACCTTGAAGGAGGTCGATCGCAAAAGGTGCACTTCTGCTAACATGAGACTCCTAGCTGACTCCCCAGAATTATAACCGGTGACCGGTTACTCCCAATATGGTGGTAGCAATCCAAATAAAAGTGACACGTTTCCACTACGCTCAAATTAACCACCAGTTTTTTTTTGTTTTTCTAGAAGGTTCTGTGCCGATTTTGACCCCTATCTGACCCTAAGCAGTAATGCACCTTATGGGACCCCACATCACTAGCTGAATTTTACTCACTAACTTGTATTTATAAAAAAAGTGGACTCTTTCGTATTCCCGATTCCTAGTTGTTTTTAGCTGGTTCTCAACAGGATGAGGCCATTCGCTTACGTTCATGGATTTCCTATTCCGCGTGCGTTTTGTTCTTTGCTCCCTTCATGAAAAAGCCTTCAATTAAAATGGCACTATCCGAAATCTTTATGTTTTTTTTCCATCTAAGTATCCCATTTTTTTCTTCATGACCATTACTGATCCCTCTGCCAGTGGTTATCGGATTTTATGATTCACAAAACGATGACTAGTTAGTCTACACAACACTGAAGTGAAATTCTGTTATTATTATGAGATCAACAAGTGCCATTTCATCTTTGTTTCCTTTAATGGATACAGCTTCTAAAAACACGGCCTAGTATTAGGTAATTCGGTTTGAAGTTTGTTTTATAGAACAAACGAAACGACGAATTCGTCTCAAATACTCACTTGAGTGAATTTTATTTTTACATTCTAGTTTAAACTGTCCTGCACCATAATTTATATCCCAAACAGTTACATTATTGTTTCATGTCTATGTACAAGAAACCTTATCAAGCAGACGATTATGGAAAATAGCTCAACTCCAAAAACATTGAAAAAACTCATGTACGGAATGCAGATCAGCCGTCGTTCATACAACACACGCACGTGTAAAAAAAATATAAAATGTTTCCGGTAAACACTACAAGAACTAGCTGCATCAGGATTGTATCACTACTTAGCCCTGAAATTAGCAATAGGAGTGATTTTTTTCGTTGGCAAACCATGTGAATCATTGAGTTTGAAACAAGACCGTCTCTAGTTGACTGTTTTTCATTCTTAAAGTAGTACACCACTATCATATCAAAGGATTTTTGGTGACATTTACTTGTGTGCATGGTACTGTACAGCACCACCTACATTTTATCAACCACTGAACAAAGCTAAACTGAACTGCAGATATTATGAAATCTAAGTTCCAATAATATAATTCAAATTTATTCTTTTCGCTCAGTACAACAACATGGGTAACAGATATAGTCTTAGTAAACTCACGCGCTTTCCTTATATCTTCGTGGTATATGGTAACAGAAGAAAAAAATAACATTACTGATAGCTCCCCTTATCAAAAAGGTGGTTCCAAGTTGTACACAAGAAAGAACAGCTCTAGAATATCTCACCTGATACTCATTGCCTATATAATGGCATGTCCTAGAGACTTATATGGAACCAAAAGGTGCATAAGCAATCACTTGAAAAAAACATTTTCGCAATGATAATTTTTCTCAACGATAAGGTAGCAGCATTGCACATCAGTTATCGTAAAATAGCTAACGAAATTCAATCCATGATATCATGATTGAGTAACCACGAAAACAGCCCTTCGGTTAATAGTCGTATCTTCCACGGCCACATTTCACGTATAATTGAAGTGAATGAATACCCGGCCTATTATCAAACGTGGTTAAAGAAATGCATTTGATTTTGGGAAACCAAAGTATCATAGTACCGGCGAAACGAAGAAAGATTATCTCTTGACAGCATTTTATCCTTTGCTAGTTTTAAGATCCTTGTTCTGCGAGTATATCACAGGTTTTACATATTTTGGTGCTATTTGTATAACCATCTTTCCATGAATTTTGATAATCTAGATATATTCTCATCCCACGACCAAAGTGGGACCAATTCACTTGAGAGAATCCGATGTTGACTACATGATCTGTTGTGGAAGAAATTACGCGAACAACTTTCATTCTACTAAAATTATCAGTATACAAATTCAAGACAGTTCCTTGAGATGTCAGAGTTAAGTGTTTTCCACAGCCGTGTGCTAAAACGACCAGTTTGGCAAAAGGTGTCACAGAAAATTGAAGTAATCATGCCGTGCAAAATAACTACAACTATTCTCATGGTAGGCTGATAGACTTCAGCAATCTTAACAAGACTAAAGGAGACGGACCGTTATCTTCTCGCGATTTTCCACCGAGTGGTAACATCTTCCACTTTCCATCACATGAAAAAGGTTTTGACGAAAATAATTGGTCAGGTTTTTTCAATGCCTATACAGAATTCTGCTCTCGGGTCAAAATGACTCTGGTGAGTTAAACAGAACTGATTTATTTAGAGACTCAGGAATAATCTCATGTCTTTTTTGATAGACGTTGGTGTTTTTCATAGGTAAAAAAGACATTGCCGGTGCAAACAAGCCTTGTTGTACCACAAGGTAAATAAACCTGGTGAACTGACCAAATTCGCGTTTTTTTGTTCGTTTTTGTATGAAGCATAATAGTAGGGAGAAAACTATTGAGCTGATTGTAATCAGCTGAATCGAATTTAGCTGGTCTATTTTCCAGTGGGTAATTAGTATAATATCATTCATTCTAGCTGTCGATCATGGACCTATGTGAATATTTCTGAATATAAACTTGTCATCATTGCTATCGAAAGAAAATGCTTTTCTACTCAGGCATACCAGCTGGATGTATACCTCATGCATGTTCACAAGTTGGGGGGACTAGTCCACGTTTTGGTGATTTATAAACAACCATTATGAAGGGGAATTTTGTACCACTAACCGAAATGTTTTTCCTCTCTAAGTCCGCTTATTTTGGAAATATTTTTCTATACTGATAAGTTTTTCTCGTTAGAAATTTATTTATACTGACATTCTTGTCAAAATTTATAGGATTACTTACCTGTACTTTCGACAGCCAAAAGACATGCTGAAGCAAACAAAAACACTCTCAACATCTTCCTGTTCTGTGCCTTGAATGAACTGAAGAACTGTACTGTAGATGTCGGTTATATATTGCACTTCTGAGCCAATGGAAGCGCCGCAGATCACAGAAGGCAAACTATTGGTCGGGCTGCTCCATACAGTTTGTCTGTCGTTCACTTATCTTGAAAGGGAAGGGAACAAGCTGTTTTGTGAAATATTGTAAATTGAATTTAGTACAAGAAAAAATGCTCATCGTTGGAAAATGTCTAATTTTGGGGCTTTCAGGTAGAGCGTAATTGTTACACACTCTATCGGAAATTCTTCTGTTACAGGCAGAACTTTTCAGTCGGATCAAGTTTCAGAAAGACGTTTATTTAACAATTTTATAGTTCTGAGGAATTGGAATGGTATACCAAATGAAGCAAGATTCTTGTGAAAAAAGAAATCTTATGGGTTATTGAATCACTCAGTCAGAGACCAGTAAAAACTAACGATGAGAAAACTGCCACGGTAAGCTCGGAAATAAGGCATCCATCAACAGGAAATGTTTATGGAGTCTAGATTAGAAACACTAAGCTACGCCACACCCCAAGTGTGACTGAATAACTTTCTTGTGGAAAGAAAATGGTACTATAACGTCGAGCATGATTTGGGAGGTTTCTGGTGCAAGGTGGAAAGCTAACCTTGAGCAGTGCTCAAGATAAGATCACATACACTACATGCATGAAAATGTACCATGTCAGAATAATTAAAAAACTGCACCGAATAGCTGTTTTGAGAACGTGTTTGGAAGCTGTAAAATTTCTAAGTTGAGATTGATCCTTAAATGTTACTTCAAAGTGCATTTTCATATAAATGCTTTCCTCTCTGAGTTTATTCGAACACAGCATACAAAGCTTGTACTTGACAGCCATCCATCCCTCTGGATAGACGAGAGAATATTTCCAGGAGAACGTTGTATTTTCAAAGAACAAATTTTAAATGCAGCTAAATCACAATTCTGATGGAATTGTGAGAATATACTTGTCTTTTAGGTGGTGTGGCGTAACGAGACTGAAGGGCACCTTGTATATTAAGTGCAATCTTAATGCAGGGGAGACCGTAATGTGTTAATACCAATCTCATCGAGTGAAGACGTTTCAGTTTATATGTCTATGGTAATCGATATATAATTGGGATAACCAACTTTGAGCTTAGTGAATGCGTAGTTAACTTCAGTATAAGTGACATCATACATCACGCAGTGTTACCATTCAGAACACTGAAAACCACGGTAGCATTGTACAGCTATTTCGTGAACACTTTAGCCACCAGACTATCCAAGTTGGGTTTCATGGGTTCATGAAACCTCAACACAACTTGACACGTTTTTGTAGTCCAATAACTTTCACCACCCAACGCACTCGACACCTATTCGGATTCTTTCCATGATACAAAAGACACTCCATGACAGGTAAGCAGTAACACCTAAAGCAGCTCTCCTATCGAAAAAAGGGATGTTGTTGATGCCTTCTGAATTACTGTTAGATCCACACAAAAAGTCATCTGCTTGACCAACTTTATCAAAACCACAAAAAACATAGAAAAGTTCCCCTTTTGGGACAAAGTAGAAGCACACTCCGATCAGAGTCGGGATAATCATTTACGAGGTTATGTTAGATGATCATTTTCATTGGAACACTGACGCTTTGCTGGCACCTAAATGATGAATTACCCGAACCTTTTTATGTGGCATTCAAAACTGTTAGCCCACACCATGATCTTCGAAAATTCATGCGTAGCTCCCTTCCCATTTTCACAAAAACTCGCGGGAAATCAAGATAGGGAGCACTGTATCCAAACGCCTTGCTTTCGATTTTGGGGTTCTCTAGAATGTTTTGTTGTCCCTTTTTGTTATTCCCTACTTAAACCAGTGACCTTTAAGTTTCTTTCCTGTATGAGATATTTGTATACTCTTAAGGTGTTGTTCGCCACAAGGTTATTTGTTACTTTCTTAATTTTATCTCGTGAATTTCATCTGAAATGTTTTTCAGCAAGCTTCTTTCCTTGATCATCTGATTTTGGCTTTGTTGATTCCATATCCACAGAAACAGTGAGCTCCGCAAATTCATTAGACCTACATTTCATAATAATCCTTGATGAATGACACATCCTTGGCTCAGCTGGAAAACTGTCACATCTGTTACTTCAAATAAGGAAATTCAGACAGTTTCGAACATCGCATTCAGGTCTCTTTCCAAGTTCATGTTTTAGTGTGTGTTCTTCCTATTCGGCCTTACATTCTCCCTGTAATTTTTCAAGCCTTCTGAAATAGAACCTTAAAGCTCTGTGACGTGGTTTGATATTTATCCAAAATGGCTCTTTTAAATTGGAATGGTGGGTCTCTAGGTTGAGTCCCGTTGAATCCTAGCCCACATAATATTACAGGATTCTACTGACCCGAGGCACACAGATTTGTCTTTGTGCTGTGCTAATCCGTCAGCTTTTTTGTATTCTTTTATCTTTCGTTTAGAATCAGTCTGTGTAAAATAACTCCGTACCCTAAATGGGTTGATGTCCAAACAATGGGAGTATATAAAAGCTAACTTACTGACCGATTTTTAGAATAAGCTTAGTCTTTTTACACTCTAATTTATTGGAATAAATTGGTGTTTAAAATGATCCCCCCACATTTTAGAACATAGTTCGCCATTTTTGAAAACGAGTCCTAATATTCTGTTTCGCGTTTGTTTGTAGCGATCGGAATATTGACATATTGATTGCGCTAGCTTTTCATAGGAAAACTTGATTCACCAGTTTCATATTATTCTCCTGCTATTTAGTTAAAGTTAAAATTCCAGTTTTTTTACGTATGTCATTGTGTTCATTTTTAATATAACCATGTATTAGGACAGCCAGTGGGGCATTTGCAGTCAGACATCAAACTAAAATGTTGATGAACTATATTCTTCATTGCGAACAGAAGCATAATAGCAAGCTGCGTAGCTGACTAATCCATTTTATCCGGTAGAAACTAGCACCCTGTACCTAACTGGCAAAATTACAAAAGCCTTCTTATTTTTGGACGACGTCGAAATTAGAACTGGCATTTCATGGTAAGCCCAGAAAGATAGATAGGTAACACCGTACAATTATCCTCCATAAGGATCAAATGTGCAATTTTATCGCAGGATAAAAGGTGAGGCGTGCTCTTTAAAATTATTTCTAAATGGGATTATTAAAAAACTTAATCCGTCATTGAACCTTGATAACTCTTTGAGGTACCAAGGAATACAACTAGGGTACACGGGAGTGAGACAAGATAGATACTCAACAGATACGGACGGATAAAATAGATGGCGAATTCAGGGATATCCAGTGTCATGGAGTTCCGTAAGCCCCCTGAAGTAAAGTTACTCATATGTCCGAGTATGCAAGGTCGGTCGATTATTCAGTGGTCATTATCGTTTCCCACCAAATGAGAATCAACATTTTCATCTGATTGGACATCTGTCAGCAGTCCGAAATAATTGGGATCAACGAGCAGTGAATCACGCTGACCGGCGTCCTGGCAACCTAATCGAACCGACAAAGCAGAAATCTGACTAAAAGTCGGAGTTCCGTTTTGGTTTGTAATATCATAATGTGCAAATTATGCAAAGTAAACATTCGATTGTTCTATTGTCCTTTTCGATTCACTTTGCCAGGTTGGTGCGATGAAAGCTAAGTACGGAAATCAAGTGCGCAGGCCATCTGTTGGTACCAAAGAGTAAAACTTAGAACACTGAATAGTGTAAATCTGAGATCTTGAACAAATGAGAGATCCTTCGCAAACAAAAGTAAAGTGCCCCATGACCACTGGATTGATTTTTCTGTTGCAGATCTCCGTGCATTCAAGTAGGTGCAACCGTGCGCTAAAATACTCGTTATCGATCAAATTAGGCTTTTTTTGCAGAGCACTGATTTGTGTTTCGAACGCAAGGCAGCAATTGTTGGCGTTTTATGTCCCAAGAACTCACTGGTATCACACGCATTCAGTAAAGCATGAATACTGCAAGAAAACTTATCAGTGAAATTTGAGCTTTGACTACAACAGGAGGATTGACCTGCAGATTAGAATCTGATTAGGGAAATTACAATTTGACTGGAAGCTGAAAATCGAATGAATAATCCCAAAAGATATGGTAATCCCCACTTTGAATGTGTTGCGCTGGATATGATCGAAGTCCAATACCATAGAATAGTAATTAGAAAGCAAATGTTCCCACTCTACTATATTTGACAAAGTCTCAAGTGCGGAATCCGTATGAAACTCAACAACAATGGTTTAAGGAAAAAGCTTAAGTTCAGCATATCCCAAACCGGTATACGAATTGCTCTAGCAATAAAGATATTTGTTTGTCCGATGTCTGAACATTGATAGATGTGCTTCACGACACATCTGTTGGCACGTAGTGATTGATAATTACATTTCAACACTCTTTCAGTCCACGAAACATATAGACGCCTAAAAAAGAAACTAAACTTGGAAGGAGGAATTCACAAAAACAAGTCCGTTTGTCGGATTTGTAAATGTCTCATTACTGATTTCCAATGAGAACACGGGAAGTCCCTATCACGGTGAGAGGTATAAGTGTGCCATTATTCGTTTTTTTCACCGAAGGCAACTCGGATAGACTGGAAATTTATTGAAATTCGCAAATTGCAACGAAGCATAGCTCAGAAAATTTCAGCGGGCATTACAGGAAACAAACTTCCCACTAAAGTAAATTCATGGGTTGAACTATATTACCAGTTTTGCAAGGCGTGCTTTCTGATAAAATTCTCCTTGTGATATTGTGGATATAATAAGAATATCTGTTCTCCGTACACCACTTATCTCCGGTTTCCCGACCACAAACGCCAGCACTCCTAATCAACCAAAACAAGTTTATGCCTCCACATTCATAGGGTTTCACTGATTCCAGCATACCACAAAAAAGGTTTGCAACTGCGAAACTCCGTAATGGTTTGATGAATCATCGGTTGCTTTCTTAACATCGAAATCTTTCACCTGTTGAGCTAACTAAGCCCAAGCAACTCCTCAGTTTCTGGACATTTCACCCAAGCTTTGCTTACGCTTTTGCTTCAGATCTCGATTGACAAATTGCCGTTCTTGATGAATCAACTTTCCATTAGATGGATTGACTTTGACAATATACAAACTCATCTAACTGCTGACGTGGGACCGCGGTCTCCACTCTGATAAAAACTGAACTCTCGTAATTGAATTCCCAATACGCCTTCAAGATCGGAATGCCCATCGGGCCCCCACTCTCGTTTATCGTCTCTCTACCGTTATCCACCTTTCCTCTGATACTACCTCCCTTTCATCCTGACTGGATGAATCGAGGTGCATACATTGGAGTTACCGACTGACCGACCGAAATGGATTCCACGACCCTCCTGAGTTCCACTCTGCTGATGCACTTCTAACGATGCTAGTACGGTTTCAAAATGTGTCCATATGTTTACCAAACATTTGCTTAGTATACCACACTTTCTTCAATCAAAAAAACTATCATCACCTCAGTGGTTCAAGCTGTCGTGGAATAACACTATGGAACTCAGTGTCCAAAATGCACAGCCTCGTTGTTCCTTAGTTCGGACTACAAACGATGTTTGGCCTTTGATTCAAAAAATCGAAGGATTAGGCTACGCTTGTAATGGGAGAAAAACCTCTGCTCCCCATAAAATAGACTTCCCTAAATCTTCGTATGTTGAACTTCTCCCATATACTACTCATCAAGCTCTCTCATACACGTTCACAATAAGAGAATCGAGGTCCACCAACACGTGTCTGCTTATTATAAACGATCTCTAGTCGAACAATTCTCACCGCACTTTTGTTTTTGCCGAATGTGTCACTCCACAAATACCTGTATTATTCCACCTCACGCCAAACTACCACAATAATGATGGTGAACTGATTGTTGTGATTCTGTGAATAATTCAACAATGAAATTTTAACCTCAAAAGAAGTTCATTCAGTCAGACATATGGTCGACAACACAAAGTTAATTTTCACACAACCAACATCACGTGAACACAGTTCATTCCACTCCATACTGTGAATAGATAATATGCCCATCGGTTGTGAAAGTTCACGCATTCGATCGAACTCTGTCGCCCTACAATATTCCAATAACTTATGATGACTATCCATGCGCTTGCGATCCGAATGCTGCTTGTCTATGCGTATCACTATATTTGCGTTGCTTAAAAAAGCCTTTATTTGGGTGCTTATCAAACAATACACTCGTGTGCCAGTTGGTGTGACTTCTAATTACATTACGGGCAATTCGGTTATCAAACATAAGCTCTCTCGCCCTCCATTAAAAACCAAACACGCTTTCCTCATGCATATTTTGGTGCCATTCACCATCTTTCCGCAAACTCATCTTTTCTATTACGACTCTCGATAAGCCGTTTTCCGACTCGGTACTAATACACATGTGCTTTCAATTCCAAACCAACCGTTTCTCAACACCTTTACTATTTTTTTTTGCTCTACCAATAACAAATTGGCTCAACACTTGAAAGGTAGAGGCTTGTATCAAGTGGATACTCGTTTTCATCTCCATTTATTCTGAACCAAGTTAAACATGAAGCTTTCCCCGTGATCGTTGGCCTAGTCTTCACTTATGACATCCAGTTAATTGCCCATCGGCAAGTGACTGCTTCTAGACCAAATTATACCGATCTTATATACCCACTTGACAGTGATTCACGTCACGTGCAAAAAGCAAAAAGTGACTGAAACTGGGAGCTGACAACTCAATCAAGACGATTGGATATTGAACTTGAGGTGACACCAGTTCAAATGATTGGTCAATACGACTCCCGGAAACTGAGTTGTGAGCTTTTGTTTCCAAAGCATCTCTTCTATGACTATTACTGATCATGCCCGTGGTCTCTCGTCCAATTTCCGGATACACTTACTACAGGAATTACCACAGTCACATGATAGTGCTACATCTCTGTGAAAGATTTGTACACTTCTCACGTTTCACTGGTCTGCTATTTTATCTATTCAATAACTGCTTGATCACTTGTAGATTCCAAGACATGGTACCTATATATTCCGACGGTGGACGGAAACACACCATTAGTTGAATACGGTTACGCACATTCCCTGGCAAAACCATTGTTGTCGCAAAAACATAAAATGCAGACAAACAAACTTGTATTGATGATTGTATTGGAAAGTAATGCAGTCTCACGGAGCTTACGTGTTGCCCTCTTGATATAAACGGACAGATTTTGCATGTCCAGTCGACTTATACAAATATCTGCTGATACCGATGAAGAGCACAAAATCATTTTTGTCCCACTATATTCCGTGGGTCAAAGACGAAAAATTGTTTTGTGATCGCGATGGTGTCCTGGAATGACACACACCTTTGTCACAGTCTGGTCACGTGTGCTAGCATTTCTCAGCTCAGATTGATTCGTGCATCTCATCAACCCTCTACCTTTGTAGATTCTGCGATAAAAGTTCATCTTCTTCTTCTTCAACTTGTTTCATCCATGCTCATACACTAGCAGGAAGACTAAGGCATCTCCCGAGAATCTACAATATCAAACTAAATTAAAAGTTCCATATTAGAGCATGACCACCGGGGAAATAGAAAAATAGCCGTAAATATTCTTGCGGATCGAAGTCATTTATATTGGACACAACTAAAAATCGCGTGCAACACGCGAACGAATAACATTGCAGTCCCTGTATTCGTGTATGGTAGAAACAGTGACGCGTGCCTCACAACCCATAAGTAAACATGTCTCACATGCACCGACATAGACCTGTTGATAATTTTATCCTGCTCCAACCATAGCAGCTTTGGCCGATCGATCATGCAAAATGTCTGTCCAAGATATTTAGTCCCCCACTCTCCACTCACGCATTTGCTTGATGAATTGCACAATTACTGTCTTGCTTGCTTGCAGCTTGCTCGTGAGATAACACCGAGTTTCGTGTTTGTGTTAATGAAATAAATAGAGTTCTACCATGAGGTGTTCCAATTCTTAAAGCAAAAAGAATCGTTGTGACCGTGTGAATCGCGTTGCTTGTGTCGTACACACCAAACGGAGAACTGGTGTCAGCTCCGAGAACGATTATCACCAGCAGATTTACTTTTGTAATGGACCGTGTTATTATTTTGGCTTTTCAAAGCAGTAGAAATGAGTCTATCTGCGACTCCTTGAGCGTGCAGGTACTTCTCAAATCATCGATTCCATTTCATTCCACTTCTTGTTCCTATCAATTCAATCGTCTGAATTTTCATCGAAAAGGCCATACTATACACTTACAACCTTGAACTCTGAAACCCTTCAGAAAGAATTGGAACCTGTGCACACAAATTATAGATTCCGTTGGATTGACCGAAGAATGGTTGTGCTACCTCTCATGGGTGAACAACAAACGAGGCTGACTAAAATTATTGTTTTTTGTCTAGATATACCGTTTTCTGAATGACTTCTCTCTTCATGCACCAAACTTTTGCTTGTTCAAGGGCCAAATGTTAAAAGAGCTGGTCATTGAAGAAAAACGGAATACATATACTTGAATAAGCTGAATCTAACTCTCCGGTTTTGTGCTCATACAGTTTGTTTGAAGACTTCGATACTTATTTTCTAATAAACCATGTTTTATTAACTTGTAAAACGTCCTGATATAATCAAAAAATAACTATCAGGTCTGTGTTTCCTTGTCATTGAGTTTTGTCTTCGTACGATGCAAAGTCGAATGTTCACAGTGGTATAAGGGCGTGAGATTGTACACTCAGTTCACGAAAAATTTTCGGGATGTATCACCTTACACTTGGAGCCGTTGTATACCGTCAACCACATACAGCACAATCCCCACTGAATTGAACTACCAAACTACGGTCAATTTTACCGCACGCTTCTTTCTCGTGCCCCGTATATGTTGATTGTAACACATTTGCTAGCACATTCCTAGCTTCATTATAACTGCCTCGCTTTTCCATGTTTATCGTTTATCAGGCATCAGGGGAATGAATCTTTATTTGCACCATAAACTAAACTGGATGGGACAAATATCACTTTGGAACACGTGATTGCTGAGCGAAACGAAGCCCACGTTTCAACATGCCGGCGAGCATTGAACATTGTCTTGTGTACTATTCCGACTGTATTATTCCCATTGACCTTGGTGATATATTGTTAATTGCTTATAATCTGATATATCATTCCGCTCGAATGATTTCACCCCTATAATATTGTTTATTGCCAGGAACCGCTTTATTTATCATGGGCAAGCTTAGAAATTGGTCGCGTTTCCTTCTCCTACGTATGTATTCGCTGGTTCACTAACTTCAGTTTCTAAGTGATTGTTCATGCTGCTACTACGAACTCCACCCGAAGAAATCAGCGGCAATCTCCAGTTACCATAGAAAGAAAAGCTCGCAGAATGATCAAGCTGAGCATGATACGGTAAAGATCAGTTCATGTTGATATCTAACAGCAGAGATCTGGTCGAGAAAAATATTGCATATTTCTATTCCGCATGTGCATGTCAGTTATTTAAAATTAGAAGCTTTGGAACTTAACTTTCGGTTTTCAAAGAATTTGAACCAACTGTCGGGGATCGTAATACTTTTTCAAGATAAGTTGAATTATTCTGTTCTTCAAAGGAAGCAGAACAATTCGTCATCAAAGATAGAATGCCTTTTTTGACGCTGATCCCAATAGCTTGGATGGGATAAGAAGCTCCGCCTAACTTCTTTTACCGACAGAAATGTATAATGCTGGTGGTGAAACTAACCTGAACTGATGTTCATCAAGCACGAGACAAAGCCGGACTGACAGCGATTTGAGCTTTGAAACACGGAATCCCATCGAGCCAGTTTGTCTGAGAAGAAAGAATATATAGGTCGTGAGATGCGAGCATTCATCTTACTCCTGTCATTCGCCCACTCAAATCATTAAAATTCGTGTTCATATGGAACATGGAGCAACAGAATCAGAATAGGTAATGTCAAACAAATTAGGAAGCGGTTCGGTAAATCGGACTAGGTAATATCAAGGCAAAACACAGTTGGTCAGCAGCTGCTGCTGGCATAGTAGAAGACTAAGTCTACTCAGGGAAACAGTCTCGCAAGGCACAAGAAATAAACCTGCCGAAATGCATACTCTAAACATGCATCACTGTCTAATAACAAACAGAATCGTTGAAGCCGACCTAGTTTTCATGGTGTTGTGTATAACCTTCTATACTCAAACTGTAATATTTCAGGAGTAAATATGGAACTATGGTGAGCCTTGATTGAAAATAATCGAGAGAATGGATATACCGCATTCACCAATAACCTCATTCTCAACATATGGCGAATCATTTAAATATATTATTGCACTCGAAATAACTGACCAATAATATAGTTTCAAAATGAAAATTGGTTGGTTGTGTTTTTTAGGAAACGTTATGGGATAAGATTATTTTAATTTCACAATAGAGCTGAACCAGCCCAAACTGAAACACTCGATTCGGAACATCGAAGATTAAGGAAGCAGATTGATATATTTCTCAAGAAAATGCATTCACTGGACGGCACATGGAATATGGACGACCCGTCATTTCTTATACATTATCACCAAAACAAGACCTTACACGTGAAGCTAGTTCCAGAAAGAAGCAAACTAGGATTGGTATACCGTTCACACTGACCACAAATGCATCGGAAACCGTAAGATTTCCTGCATCATTCATTGAGAAGACCTTCAAACGGCAACATTTACTTGAGGGAGACGGCACAAGAACATGGTTCCAAACATTCTCACTACAAATCTGCTTGAATGACCAGCGAAATCCCCAAGATATGGCTAAAGAAGTGAGATCGATTAATTCCTCAAAAAAAAAACCGTACAGATTTGCTCTCTCTGAACAATATTTCTGGTCTTTTAGTAGAGAACATGTACAACGTGGGAATTTGCTTTGTGCATCAAATTTGACCTCATTCGTCGAACCATATGATGTGGAATTAGTTGAACCCTTGAGGCAATTGATCGACGAAAGACGATTTTACGGACCCTTGAAAAATTGTTCAAATTGACTGTTGACAAAAACATTTTAGAAATGTATCAACTTTAGGCAGAGCATTCGGTGAAGATATCCTCAAGAAAGGTGACTCCAAAAACAATTGCAACCTATTGGGGTCATACTGGCGGTATTCGTGGGATTAGTATGAATGACACGTATGATAATGGCATTGCTTCAGAAGGTATTGAAATAGTGGACGAAATTGATGAATTAGAGGCTGAATGAATCAGATTATTATCAAGGCAATAGAAATCGGACGGCCACTGGACCTGATAACGGCTGAAGAGTTTATTGGTCGTGATACTGATACACTAGATTTTGCAGCCGTCTACAGTAACATTGTAGCATCCGTTGCCAACATGGACGAACAATTTGACAAATAAGGAGATAACGATGACTTCGAAGATCCTGTACCACATAGAACTTGCTGGAAACCCATTCAAGACTGGAAGCGACGCCTCATAGGTTCTGCTGATGATATGCCCCAGATGTAGGATGTTTCCTCAACCAGAGGAATATTCAACTTCAAGAACGTATGTCTAAACCTCATGAGCAAATGGCAGTTCATGGTTGTTTTCAACATATCCTTCAAACTAGTTTCATACTATCACATTTCAATCATTCCTTTATACACGCATACATGTCCAGATGTAGAGGATCTGTGCCAGACGAGGGGTATGCAAATAGACGGGTTTGTCTGCGATAAATGCGAGTTTCCATTTCGTGCAATCACTTGGATCGCACAACTTAAAATAATCTGATGAGTGTGTTTTACGCCTTTGTACCGGCTGAATCTCATGTTTTGCACACCTGCAACAGATTAGACCTCCAAACCAATTTGAATGCTTCGCACATCATTCATTAGTTCACCCGAAGCTGCAATGGCATCAGATCGATGTCTCAGTCATTGTATATGGGGGCATGTACCGAAATGGCTAGTGCAATGGATGAGTCACACCTGGATCGAGTAGCAAATAACGACTGACCTGATCGGTCAAGATTTGCCGCGTGACTTTTGGTCATCCGATCAATCTGCGTGGAATGATCCAAGTGACTTCACGAAAAGGAAAGAAAATCTCCCACCCGTTTTAGAGGTTCTTTCGCTGAGTGAAGGTAAATCCCCAATATGCGAGCAGAAATTGCTGACTCACAGTATGTTTGCCCTAATATGGGCCACATTTTTGTAGAGGATTTAGATAGTTAAAATAAATGATGGCGTGTCACGTTATTTGTATTCCGTCCCATTTAATAAGCCATCAGAGAAAAGTGTCTTTTCTGAAATTTGATGCAATCGGGTAAAGCGAATTAGGAAACCGACAAAATGAATGAGAAAATCTATTTCTGAAAACTGTCCAGACTGCACATTTGCCTTATCTGCAGCGAATCAGAGACTATGTCAATAGTAACTAGCATTCTTCGATAGCATGGTTGACCGAAATTTATTTGTTATCAAACATGAATACATACGTTTCACAATATTTTTACGTGATCTCATTTTCAGAGAATTCTAAACTAAGCGAGTAATCGTCTTTTCAGTGGGAACTCATTCTGTGGACTTACTTTGAAGCTGATGGATAACGATGTACCTCAACTCCTCGTGCATTAGTCGTATTTTCCAAAGTGTATCCACTCTCGGCAAATTATTCATTTGTAAAACACGTCATTGTAAACCTTCAGTGCTGTTTGGTATTAGAGCTATAACCATGGCATATGATTACACAACAGGAATTCGAATCCCATCATCGGCTTCGATCAACAAAGATGCCGTTATTTCCTAATTACAGCCTCAAAAGTGTAATATTTCACTAAGAAATGGCTTCACGTAATTTTGAAATTCCTTAGACACCCAGGTTCATCGGAGTGCTCAGTCTCCAGCAGGCAAGGTAACACTCTGTTAAGATACGGAACTTGCGATAAATTCTTCCTAAAAACATGGAATACGTTTCTAATTTTATGCAAATTGTGACTTTAAGGAAGAAATTTTAAATGATAAATCGTTCATTTTTCTTGGTTGATTATGCTTGTGTAAAATTTTATGACAAATGCGTGAACATGTCCATCTCTATAGCAGGCATAACCTTGAATGACACTTGAACTGATGTAGAGTTTCACAGAAAAACAGTTTTCTCAGAAAAACTTTAACTCTGATGTACCGGGAACTTAACTTCCTCACGGCTTATCAGATAATGTAGAAAATGCAGCCTAATATCTCTCGGGAGAATTCAGAAGTCCAAAAAGAACTAGTGTTACGTTTTCAACAGTGATATAGAAAGTCGAAGCTGCAGATGTGTGTGTTCTCCCGAAGAACACACAGTACATTTCGCCACGTAAGCACTTCTTTATTTTCTCAGTTGTATACTTGAAATATGGCAACTTGTGTTCATATAGAACATAGACAATACCATTGGAACAGACTTTCTCAAACAAATTAGGCAAATAGTCGGTAAATCTGGATTGCTAACCACCCTGTTTGTATTAAACTAGCGTCTGAGCTGACGTATTGTTAATTTACTGGCCAACTAGTTTCGGCTGGAATTCTCATTCATATTGCTACTGAGTCTTATCATATTGCACCAATCCCCGTTATGTCCGTTTAGGTTGGAAAGGAAGAAGATCGCGCATTAAAATCGACAACTAGGAAAATGAGTCCGTAAAGCAATGAGTTTATTAGTTTGACAACCAAGTAGTTAAAGCAGGGCAACATTATCACAAAATAATTGGTTAATTTAAACTGAAATAAGTTATCATCAGAAGACATTGATTCGGGAAAAGACTGGCCATTTTTACGGTTAGTATCGAATACCGTCCTTCTAGCTCTTAAGGAATGAGGAATGACTAAAACTATGGGAATTGCCCTTTCATGTTTTGCGAATGACTTTGTGAGAAGATCTGTCTGTGAGTTCCAAGGTTGAGTCTCTGTCGGTCTTTGATATGTGTGACGAAGTACGCAGAAAGTGTAGAGGTAAACAAAAGCGTGTCCCAAAGAGATCTGCTGTATCTTAATCTTTGTCACGACAGCTAGAATAGTCAAATGCTAACATGTGAAAAAAATACGCAGTTTTACTGTGGCTTTTGAAAAACACAGCACGGCTCCTTTGAGGCTGAAATTTCTTTTCCGTGGAAGAATCATACATCTTATCGGTGAACTACTTCACCACCAAGGACTTAGTGCTCCTCAGAGAAAAATATCTTCCAGAGCTCATATAATTGTAGTATTTTTTCTATTTAAATTGACTGCATGGACACATACTTCATTGGCAGATAGTCACGTGTAAGGTTCTAAGCTTGGGCATTTGAGGCCGATACATTTGCCATGGGGTTGAGAAGCACTGGTAGATAGTGTCAGTATGTACTTTCAGAACAAGCTGATTACCTACTTTGGACGTAGTACCCCTAACGAGGGTGAAATTGAAACTGACTACCCGAGAGTTCCATGACTGTGCATAAAATGGATAAACCAGTGTGTGAACTCAGAATCGTTAGGTACAAAATTAGCAGCCACTACTAAGGGGCAAATGTTAACTTTGATTTGACTTCAAATACCTCCGAAAACGTCACGTAAGTTACCCTACAAGGCTAAGAGAAAAAGTTACTTTTCATGTATTTTCTTTGTGTTCTGTAACAGTGACACATTACCTCAGGAGAGGGGTCTTTGTCATGAGGTTTAGGGCCATATGTCTGCTGAATTGGTGTGATGAACCTGAGCTGCATTGTTTGGTAAAACTGATGGTCTTGATGGGGACTGGTGATAGTACGACGCATATTTCATGACATACGCGATCCTATACGCTGTCAAAAGCAACCTGGGTTTGACATAAATTCAAAATCCAATCCACTCATTAATTCTCCAGACACAGTTGTACACAAATTTTGGAATGAGGGTTTGACTGTATAAAGACTAATCAGTAGAAAAATGACCCACGGTAGCAAAAAATGAAAGCGGGACCATAGTCTACGGTCTATATTGCCGATAACGGGACTCATTCCTGATCCAATCTGACTCGAAATGTGTAGCTGCCATTTACGACAGTTATGCACGCGTAGTTGCGTCGAGGTCTGCAAGCCAACCATGCATCGCGTGAGTAAATGTGACATAGTCATGTACGCCACTCGCATCTTTCGTAACCTAGTTAGTGCTTGCATATGTCTTCCTTTATCTTCTTCAATAAAAACCCGCCTTATTTTGAACGGTAAAATATAACCCAGTCTATATCCACTTAAGTTACCATCTAACTTCATTCCGCTTACTTCAGGCTTTAAAGAAAGTTGGGTCGGTACACTTTTCATTTGATCGAAGGTAGCTATTACGCGATGCACACGTCACCAATCAAATAAAACCACCCAAGAGGTTGAAGACTATTGTTTTTATACCGATATCCCGTCAGACTCGGTGAAATAGATTAGATAAATTAGCTCTATCAGCTTCGAGTCATTCCGCTTTTTTGGGATTGCAATTTTATTTTCCGGAAGCTGTGATGCTACAACATATGTACGAGTCCTCCTTCATCACTTTTCCCGATGCTTCTGTGCCCACATTGGTGATAAATCCTTAACTTACGGATTCGGCAAATAAGGAATATTCAACCCCTTTGAATATTAATCAACCTGTCATTTATTTTTATCCATTTAAGTAAACGAGCTCTGATTGTTCCAGGACTTCATTTTAACTAAGTTGATGGTCATCAAAGGTCACACCTTCCGGGCAACAGTACCATAAGAACGTTACTAACAATGAAAACCTGACGGTTACTTGTAAGGAACATATACAGTTATGTAGCTTATTTCGCAAGAATTGTGACGGAAACAGGGTTTTGTTTCTATCGCCGAGAACCTTACCAACCCTGGCAAAAGCAACTCACACAGACATGTAAATCAGACATACTGAAGTGATTGGAATCTAAGCCATTATTTAACCGCAATGAGGGAAATATAAAGTGTAAACGGTTGACGACTGGGGCACATCTGCTGAACAAAAGTGATGCGGAAAATCGTGACCGATCAGGTCAGTCGTTATTTGCTACTCGATCCAGGTGTGACTCATCCATTGCACTAGCCATTTCGGTACATGCCCCCATATACAATGACTGAGACATCGATCTGATGCCATTGCAGCTTCGGGTGAACTAATGAATGATGTGCGAAGCATTCAAATTGGTTTGGAGGTCTAATCTGTTTCAGGTGTGCAAAACATGAGATTCAGCCGGTACAAGGGCGTAAAACACACTCATCAGATTATTTTAAGTTGTGCGATCCAAGTGATTACACGAAATGGAAACTCGCATTTATCGCAGACAAACCCGTCTATTTGCATACCCCTCGTCTGGCACAGATCCTCTACATCTGGACATGTATGCGTGTATAAAGGAATGATTGAAATGTGATAGTATGAAACTAGTTTGAAGGATATGTTGAAAACAACCATGAACTGCCATTTGCTCATGAGGTTTAGACATACGTTCTTGAAGTTGAATATTCCTCTGGTTGAGGAAACATCCTACATCTGGGGCATATCATCAGCAGAACCTATGAGGCGTCGCTTCCAGTCTTGAATGGGTTTCCAGCAAGTTCTATGTGGTACAGGATCTTCGAAGTCATCGTTATCTCCTTATTTGTCAAATTGTTCGTCCATGTTGGCAACGGATGCTACAATGTTACTGTAGACGGCTGCAAAATCTAGTGTATCAATATCACGACCAATAAACTCTTCAGCCGTTATCAGGTCCAGTGGCCGTCCGATTTCTATTGCCTTGATAATAATCTGATTCATTCAGCCTCTAATTCATCAATTTCGTCCACTATTTCAATACCTTCTGAAGCAATGCCATTATCATACGTGTCATTCATACTAATCCCACAAATACCGCCAGTATGACCCCAATAGGTTGCAATTGTTTTTGGAGTCACCTTTCTTGAGGATATCTTCACCGAATGCTCTGCCTAAAGTTGATGCATTTCTAAAATGTTTTTGTCAACAGTCAATTTGAACAATTTTTCAAGGGTCCGTAAAATCGTCTTTCGTCGATCAATTGCCTCAAGGGTTCAACTAATTCCACATCATACGGTTCGACGAATGAGGTCAAATTTGATGCACAAAGCAAATTCCCACGTTGTACATGCTCTCTACTAAAAGACCAGAAATATCGTTCAGAGAGAGCAAAACTGTACGGTTTTTTTTTGAGGAATTATTCGATCTCACTTCTTTAGCAATATCTTGGGGATTTCGCTGGTCATTCAAGCAGATTTGTAGTGAGAATGTTTGGAACCATGTTCTTGTGCCGTCTCCCTCAAGTAAATGTTGCCGTTTGAAGGTCTTCTCAATGAATGATGCAGGAAATCTTACGGTTTCCGATGCATTTGTGGTCAGTGAAAACGGTATACCAAACCTAGATTGCTTCTTTCTGGAACGAACTTCACGTGCAAGGTCTTGTTTTGGTGATAATGTATAAGAAATGACGGGTCGTCCATATTCCATGTGCCGTCCAGTGAATGCATTTTCTTGAGAAATATATCAATCTGCTTCCTTAATCTTCGATGTTCCGAATCGAGTGTTTCAGTTTGGGCTGGTTCAGCTCTATTGTGAAATTAAAATAATCTTATCCCATAACGTTTCCTAAAAAACACAACCAACCAATTTTCATTTTGAAACTATATTATTGGTCAGTTATTTCGAGTGCAATAATATATTTAAATGATATGCCATATGTTGAGAATGAGGTTATTGGTGAATGCGGTATATCCATTCTCGCGTGGTATCTTCGAATGTAGGGCTTTCAGTTCTCAACTCTAAATGGTAGTGATGTTTGTGTCAACAGAACGTTTGGCGCTGAGCTCCGTCTCTTGTTTGAGAATTTGACTGGGAGCTGGTCAGTTAGGCTTCGAAAACGCTGTCTCAAAATGATTTGCAGGTGAGACTTGCCTACCTAAATCGTGAGGATATTAGTTCATCACACCAACATTCCCACCAATGAACAGTCCATTTTGTTCTGGAACATCGTTGGCATCATTCAAAGCATGTCCCGTCAAACGATTCCGCTTCCAAGCAGTTTATCCAGCCGCTAGTTTGTTCAAATAAAGATAATTTTCAATCAAGGCTCACCATAGTTCCATATTCACTCCTGAAATATTACAGTTTGAGTATAGAAGGTTATACACAACACCATGAAAACTAGGTCGGCTTCAACGATTCTGTTTGTTATTAGACAGTGATGCATGTTTAGAGTATGCATTTCGGCAGGTTTATTTCTTGTGCCTTGCGAGATTGTTTCCCTGAGTAGACTTAATCTTCTACTATGCCAGCAGCAGCTGCTGACCAACTGTGTTTTGCCTTGATATTACCTAGTCCGATTTACCGAACCGCTTCCTAATTTGTTTGACATTACCTATTCTGACTCTGTTGCTCCATGTTCCATATGAACACGAATTTTAATGATTTGAGTAGGCGAATGACAGGAGTAAGATGAATGCTCGCATCTCACGACCTATATATTCTTTCTTCTCAGACAAACTGGCTCGATGGGATTCCGTGTTTCAAAGCTCAAATCGCTGTCAGTCCGGCTTTGTCTCGTGCTTGATGAACATCAGTTCAGGTTAGTTTCACCACCAGCATTATACATTTCTGTCGGTAAAAGGAGTTAAGCGGAGCTTCCTATCCCATCCAAGCTATTGGGATCAGCGTCAAAAAAGGCATTCTATCTTTGATGACGAATTGTTCTGCTTCCTTTGAAGAACAGAATAATTCAACTTATCTTGAAAAAGTATTACGATCCCCGACAGTTGGTTCAAATTCTTTGAAAACCGAAAGTTAAGTTCCAAAGCTTCTAATTTTAAATAACTGACATGCACATGCGGAATAAAAATATGCAATATTTTTCTCGACCAGATCTCTGCTGTTAGATATCAACATGAACTGATCTTTACCGTATCATGCTCAGCTTGATCATTCTGCGAGCTTTTCTTTCTATGGTAACTGGAGATTGCCGCTGATTTCCTCGGGTGGAGTTCGTAGTAGCAGCATGAACAATCACTTAGAAACTGAAGTTAGTGAACCAGCGAATACATACGTAGGAGAAGGAAACGCGACCAATTTCTAATCTTGCCCATGATAAATAAAGCGGTTCCTGGCAATAAATAATATTATAGGGGTGAAATCACTCGAGCGGAATGATATATCAGATTATAAGCAATCAACAATATATCACCAAGGTCAATGGGAATAATACAGTCGGAATAGTACACAAGACAATGTTCAATGCTCGCCGGCATGTTGAAACGTGGGCTTCGTTTCGTTCAGCAATCACGTGTTCCAAAGTGATATTTGTCCCATCCAGTTTAGTTTATGGTGCAAATAAAGATTCATTCCCCTGATGCCTGATAAACGATAAACATGGAAAAGCGAGGCAATTATAATGAAGCTAGAAATGTGCTAGCAAATGTGTTACAATCAACATATACGGGGCACGAGGAAGAAGCGTGCGGTAAACATGACCGTAGTTTGGTAGTTCAATTCAGTGGGGATTGTGCTGTATGTGGTTGACGGTATACAACGGCTCCAAGTGTAAGGTGATACATCCCGAAAATTTTTCGTGAACTGAGTGTACAATCTCACGCCCTTATACCACTGTGAACATTCGACTTTGCATCGTACGAAGACAAAACTCAATGACAAGGAAACACAGACCTGATAGTTATTTTTTGATTATATCAGGACGTTTTACAAGTTAATAAAACATGGTTTATTAGAAAATAAGTATCGAAGTCTTCAAACAAACTGTATGAGCACAAAACCGGAGAGTTAGATTCAGCTTATTCAAGTATATGTATTCCGTTTTTCTTCAATGACCAGCTCTTTTAACATTTGGCCCTTGAACAAGCAAAAGTTTGGTGCATGAAGAGAGAAGTCATTCAGAAAACGGTATATCTAGACAAAAAACAATAATTTTAGTCAGCCTCGTTTGTTGTTCACCCATGAGAGGTAGCACAACCATTCTTCGGTCAATCCAACGGAATCTATAATTTGTGTGCACAGGTTCCAATTCTTTCTGAAGGGTTTCAGAGTTCAAGGTTGTAAGTGTATAGTATGGCCTTTTCGATGAAAATTCAGACGATTGAATTGATAGGAACAAGAAGTGGAATGAAATGGAATCGATGATTTGAGAAGTACCTGCACGCTCAAGGAGTCGCAGATAGACTCATTTCTACTGCTTTGAAAAGCCAAAATAATAACACGGTCCATTACAAAAGTAAATCTGCTGGTGATAATCGTTCTCGGAGCTGACACCAGTTCTCCGTTTGGTGTGTACGACACAAGCAACGCGATTCACACGGTCACAACGATTCTTTTTGCTTTAAGAATTGGAACACCTCATGGTAGAACTCTATTTATTTCATTAACACAAACACGAAACTCGGTGTTATCTCACGAGCAAGCTGCAAGCAAGCAAGACAGTAATTGTGCAATTCATCAAGCAAATGCGTGAGTGGAGAGTGGGGGACTAAATATCTTGGACAGACATTTTGCATGATCGATCGGCCAAAGCTGCTATGGTTGGAGCAGGATAAAATTATCAACAGGTCTATGTCGGTGCATGTGAGACATGTTTACTTATGGGTTGTGAGGCACGCGTCACTGTTTCTACCATACACGAATACAGGGACTGCAATGTTATTCGTTCGCGTGTTGCACGCGATTTTTAGTTGTGTCCAATATAAATGACTTCGATCCGCAAGAATATTTACGGCTATTTTTCTATTTCCCCGGTGGTCATGCTCTAATATGGAACTTTTAATTTAGTTTGATATTGTAGATTCTCGGGAGATGCCTTAGTCTTCCTGCTAGTGTATGAGCATGGATGAAACAAGTTGAAGAAGAAGAAGATGAACTTTTATCGCAGAATCTACAAAGGTAGAGGGTTGATGAGATGCACGAATCAATCTGAGCTGAGAAATACTAGCACACGTGACCAGACTGTGACGAAGGTGTGTGTCATTCCAGGACACCATCGCGATCACAAAACATTTTTTTCGTCTTTGACCCACAGAATATAGTGGGACAAAAATGATTTTGTGCTCTTCATCGGTATCAGCAGATATTTGTATAAGTCGACTGGACATGCAAAATCTGTCCGTTTATATCAAGAGGGCAACACGTAAGCTCCGTGCGACTGCATTACTTTCCAATAAAATCATCAATACAAGTTTGTTTGTCTGCGTTTTACGTTTTTTGCGACAACAATGGTTTTGCCAGGGAATGTGCGTAACCGTATTCAACTAATGGTGTGTTTCCGTCCACCGTCGGAATATATAGGTACCATGTCTTGGAATCTACAAGTGATCAAGCAGTTATTGAATAGATGAAATAGCAGACCAGTGAAACGTGAGAAGTGTACAAATCTTTCACAGGGATGTAGCACTATCATGTGACTGTGGTAATTCCTGTAGTAAGTGTATCCGGAAATTGGACGAGAGACCACGGGCATGATCAGTAATAGTCATAGAAGAGATGCTTTGGAAACAAAAGCTCACAACTCAGTTTCCGGGAGTCGTATTGACCAATCATTTGAACTGGTGTCACCTCAAGTTCAATATCCAATCGTCTTGATTGAGTTGTCAGCTCCCAGTTTCAGTCACTTTTTGCTTTTTGCACGTGACGTGAATCACTGTCAAGTGGGTATATAAGATCGGTATAATTTGGTCTAGAAGCAGTCACTTGCCGATGGGCAATTAACTGGATGTCATAAGTGAAGACTAGGCCAACGATCACGGGGAAAGCTTCATGTTTAACTTGGTTCAGAATAAATGGAGATGAAAATGAGTATCCACTTGATACAAGCCTCTACCTTTCAAGTGTTGAGCCAATTTGGTATTGGTAGAGCAAAATAAATAGTAAAGGTGTTGAGAAACGGTTGGTGTGGAATTGAAAGCACATGTGTATTAGTACCGAGTCGGAAAACGGCTTATCGAGAGTAGTAATAGAAAAGATGAGTTTGCGGAGAGATGGTGAATGGCACCAAAATATGCATGAGGAAAGCGTGTTTGGTTTTTAATGGAGGGCGAGAGAGCTTATGTTTGATAACCGAATTGCCCGTAATGTAATTAGAAGTCACACCAACTGGCACAAGAGTGTATTGTTCGATAAGCACCCAAATTAAGGCTTTTTTAAGCAACGCAAATATAGTGATACGCATAGACAAGTAGCATTCGGATCGCAAGCGCATGGTTAGTCATCATAAGTTATTGGAATATTGTAGGGCGACAGAGTTCGATCGAATGCGTGGACTTTCACAACCGATGGGCGTATTATGTATTCACAGTATGGAGTGGAATGAACTGTGTTCACATGATGTTGGTTGTGTGAAAATTAACTTTGCGTTGTCGACCATATGTCTGACTGAATGAACTTCTTTCGAGGTTAAAATTTCATTGTTGAATTATTCACAGAATCACAACAATCAGTTCACTATCATTATTGTGGTAGTTTGGCGTGAGGTGGAATAATACAGGTATTTGTGGAGTGACACATTCGGCAAAAACAAAAGTGCGGTGAGAATTGTTCGACTAGAGATCGCTTATAATAAGCAGACACGTGTTGGTGGACCTCGATTCTTATATTGTGAACGTGTGTTAGAGAGCTTGATGAGTAGTATATGGGAGAAGTTCAACATACGAAGATTTAGGGAAGTCTATTTTATGGGGATCAGAGGTTTTTCTCCCATTACAAGCGTAGCCTAATCCTTCGATTTTCTGAATCAAAGGTCAAACATCGTTTGTAGTCCGAACTAAGGAACAACGAGGCTGTGCATTTTGGACACTGAGTTCCATAGTGTTATTCCACGACAGCTTGAACCACTGAGGTGATGATAGTTTGTTTGATTGAAGAAAGTGTGGTATACTAAGCATATGTTTGGTAAACATATGGACACATTTTGAAACCGTACTAGCATCGTTAGAAGTGCATCAGCAGAGTGGAACTCAAGAGGGTCGTGGAATCCATTTCGGTCGGTCAGTCGGTAACTCCAATGTGTGCACCTCGGTTCATCCAGTCAGGATGAAAGGGAGGTAGTATCAGAGGAAAGGTGGATAACGGTAGAGAGACGATAAACGAGAGTGGGGGCCCGATGGGCATTCCGATCTTGAAGGCGTATTGAGAATTCAATTACGAGAGTTCAGTTTTTATCAGAGTGGAGACCGCGGTCCCACGTCAGCAGTTAGATGAGTTTGTATATTGTCAAAGTCAATCCATCTAATGGAAAGTTGATTCATCAAGAACGGCAATTTGTCAATCGAGATCTGAAGCAAAAGCGTAAGCAAAGCTTGAGTGAAAAGTCCAGAAACTGAGGAGTTGCTTGGGCTTAGTTAGCTCAACAGGTGAAATATTTCCATGTTAAGAAAGCAACAAGGAAATCGTCTTGGGGCTTCACAGCTGTATGGTATGCCGGAAGTAGAGACAGCTTTTTATATATAGAAACATGCGCCTTTGTTTTGGGTGGATAGAAGGAATGAAGTTTGTGGTCGGGAAACCGGAGATAGATAGTGTAGGCAGAAGAAATACTTGCAAAATAATGGGCGAATAACATGAAACTGACTGACTGAGATTCGCATTCATGAGGAACGCGAAACTGGTCCTGTTTTTCCGAGAAATATTCCAATCTATCCTACACCATCAAATATTCAGTGCTATTGGGCAAAACTGAGCTCATCTTGATACTCGATGGTGCAACAAAAACCTCCGTTCCACTCTTCTTGTTTGCAAGCTGAGAGTAGTTCCAGCTGCATTTTTTCATCCTGAAAAAACAGAATGGCTGGGCCTACAAATTCGACCATGTTCGTCGACTTTTGCCGCATAATCACATTTCTTGTGTCTTTTGGTTTTGAACCGTGTGCTGTCACCATTACAATCCCAAGGTGGATAATATCATCATGCCCTATATTATCAAATATTCTATGGGTATCCCGATAAAATAATCCGTATGCAAGCGCCTTACGAAAAACACTAAAAAGCATCTACCGGAGAACCAACTAAAATGCGAAAGAACCCTTTGCGGGACGGAGAGTTGTGTTGGGGAGATAGCTTCTGACACGCATGTGTTTGCCAACTGTTATCAGAAACAAGGCTCATTCCCTGGTTGGAAATTTATCGGAGCTGAATGAACTTGTGCACATGCAAGCTTTTGTTGTTTGGTAATACAGCCTTGTCAGAAATAGTTGTAGCCAGTTGACTCTTCGGCAACCTTGGATTACCTATCTAAAGCCCAGTTTACAATCCCAAACGACTGCCGTGGATCTCTCGGATGAATATAATATAATATAATATATATATATATATATACATATATATATATATTCATGGCAGATACTCTACCAGCTGAGCTATCGCGGTTCAGACAGTCCGGTGTGAATAACGCCAGTGAATAATCGAAAAGGCGCGAACCATTATTCCAGTGATACACAGTATCTGTTCTGGTTTTAATCATTGGGCCAGCCCCGTCGGTCACTTTCCAATGAGAAGAATAGCACACGGATGAACATGATACATCGGACGTTGAAATATATTCAGAGTATTTTATTGTTGGCACGAGAGGTCTGAGTAGTATGTAATGGAAAATCCACGCGCCTTATCGACTATTCACTGGCGCTATTCACACCGGGCTGTCCGGACCGCGATAGCTCATCTGGTAGAACATCTGCCCGGTATGCGGAGGGTCGTCGGTTCGACTCCGGCTCACGGCGTCCGACTCTTCGATGTGAATGCAAGTGGATTTTCCATTACATACAATTCAGGCTCTTCGTGCCAACAATAAAATTCTCTGAATATATATATATATATATATATATATATATATATATTCTCTGAACCTGTGAACACTGAAAATTCGGAACTTGAATAATACTATTGAATAATTTAATGCATAACCAAGCCAGGTTACGTATGTATACGGAAATTGCATAGACTTTGTAGTCTCTGTATGCGCAAGTGAACCCATCTCTGGTACAGTAAGCTTTACAGTCAGATCCGAAAACCCACTGGAAATCTATTCGAGCAGTCAATTGTTTCTGATTAATTCGCTCAACCTATAAAGCTTTTCCAAACAACATCGGAAACAAGCTCGCTATGGCAACATCTCTCAAGCTAAACCATTACCTCGAAAAAGAATGATATTTATAAACACAAAGATTCCAGTTCCGAGAACAGAATTGGCAATCACAGTCAAATAGCATATTCGGTCATCAGGAGGTTAGTACTCGATGATCGGAATACCATTTTCAACAATTTAAATTCCTTCTAATTCTCTTCCGGAACTTTGTGACACGTACAAGAAAAGCGCGATGATACTGTTTGAACTGAATGGCTAAATAAAGTCGCGTGGTATACTTATTTGATCTCAATGAGCCGTGTCAGTCCAGTCTGTACTGAAATGTAAGTGATATAAGGGTAGATAAGGAGGGAGAACCACAGCTTTCGTCTCATGAACAAGAAAGATTGCTCAGGTCAGTAATGGCCTCTTTTCTCTGGTGATTAGATTCCGCTAAATAAGAGGAAAGATTAAAAGCTTTTAGAAGTCAGATTATCAAGGTTTTTAAATCATGAAAGCACGCAGATCAGCCTGGAACAGTCGCGGCTTACCTTAATTTGATATTGGCAATCTATTTTAGCGTAAGATAGTAAACTAATGCGACACATAGAAGATAGGTAGATCATTCGCAAAAAAATAATTTTACAACTCATTTTGGAAGATTTACTTAAGTACTAAAGCCAGAAGGTAAATAATTCCTGATTTTGACCTTTCTATGAGAGCCAGATTATACATCGCAAGATGTTTGTATAATTAAACAACATTATTCATCTGAGTGGTCAGGTGTGAAAGATTTGACGGAAACCCATCAAAATTATTGATGACCACAAATAAACAAACGATATTTCGCTCTGATTTCTTGGCTAGCACATTTGATGTGAGCGGAAACCGTTATAGCTACAAAGGTTCCGGAGTTCTGGGTAATTTTAGTAAATCAACTCAGGAATGAGAAGATTGCTCGAGCTGATTGCACGCAGATCAGCCTGGAACAGTCGCGGCTTACCTTAATTTGATATTGGCAATCTATTTTAGCGTAAGATAGTAAACTAATGCGACACATAGAAGATAGGTAGATCATTCGCAAAAAAATAATTTTACAACTCATTTTGGAAGATTTACTTAAGTACTAAAGCCAGAAGGTAAATAATTCCTGATTTTGACCTTTCTATGAGAGCCAGATTATACATCGCAAGATGTTTGTATAATTAAACAACATTATTCATCTGAGTGGTCAGGTGTGAAAGATTTGACGGAAACCCATCAAAATTATTGATGACCACAAATAAACAAACGATATTTCGCTCTGATTTCTTGGCTAGCACATTTGATGTGAGCGGAAACCGTTATAGCTACAAAGGTTCCGGAGTTCTGGGTAATTTTAGTAAATCAACTCAGGAATGAGAAGATTGCTCGAGCTGATTGCACGATAATATTATGATTATTCAGACGGAATTAGTCTTGAAAAACCAAACGATAAAATATTTTGCACACGATTGAAAAATAAAAGAAATGTGGAGAAAACCAAATAGCTAATACAAGTACACAAATACATTTGGAGGAGGACGTTATAAAAACGTGTTCTATAGCCAACCGTAACTGGGGCTAGTTCTTTGAACCACATTTGAAATGTGGGCAATGCGTACCCAGAATTAGGATGTTACCTTCCATTGTGAACATCTTTTGTGAATATTGCTCAATTTCGAATCTTCTTCCCACCAACATCGTGCTACTTGTCAAATATGACGGCTGAATTGGAAAGAATCTGTAACAACTGAAATTAGTGACAGACAAGGATCCCACGCTGTAGAAAATTGCACACCGAAGACCCAGTGACCTAGTGGCTCTGCTCCTGACTTTTATGAAGTACCATAATGCGGGCAGCGGTCATACGTTTGTTACAACCAAGGCAATAACATAAGTTATGATGACCAACAGATTCACGTTGTCCGACGGTTGCAAATAAAAATAGTGAACTAGTTAAAATGTTTGCACGATTGTGCTATTTCTATTGAGAACTTGAGTGACGGAGCTGAAGTGAGCACTGGTTTTAAAAAATGGACAAAGCAACCTTCAGTAATTAGAGTGGGACTGTGTATTTCGTTTAGCTCTGCAACCAGAAAGAGTTCAATTTTGTCTCAATATATTTCTCCTTGTATATTATGCTTGTGAATGGCCTTTTCTGGTGGGTTTATTTGACCCCTTCAGCGGTGTTTTACTGAGATGGTTTTCGTTATTTTCTTTAGAATCAGGTCCTTTGTGACCAGTTCATGATATTTATTCCCGACTTACTCGTGAGTAGTGTGCGAGACAGACTAAACTTTCTGGTTGACCGTCCCCCGGACTACACCTTTCACGCACAAACCTCATGTCATTCGACCAATCCCGCACGTAGAAGCACCGGACTCAAGTTTTGCTCTTGTTAGAGCTTATCAGTAGTTCATATCTTTCGTCACACCCAGGTTACGAACCGGGGCTTTTCACCCCGAAGGCGTGTGTTTCGCTACTGCACCACCGTGCTGCCATCCGAGATAATCCGAACCACTGAGCTCGGTTTGCTCGGATGTGATCCTCTGCGACAGCCGCATGAGTCGTTTTTTGATGCCCGTTGACATTTGCGCTATTATTTTTCACGCACTTGAACTGAACTAGTACCGCTCGATGCACACCCACAAACCCACACAAGAGATCTTTGTTTGACTCAGTTTACTCCATGTTCGTCCTGATTTCCACCATCGATTGGTTTCCCGCTAGCCAGTGAACTTTTCCTTGGTCAGATTGCGTGGGTGTGTGTTTGGGCCTCTAAACCTAATCAGGTCTTGCGGGTCGGCATTCCTTTGACTGCTGCCCACTTAGATAACGAATGGTTGAGCCGTTGACCGCGGATACAGCCGCAGTTGTCTTCCTATCCCCTGGTATGCTGTGACTTTCATTTTTGTTTTCCTTTCTGAGGGAAGCTGTATACATCAGATTCTTCCGATAACACTGACTACTGGACATCTCAAACTTCAAGGTATCTACAGTTATGCAACTATTCAGCTGCAGCAGTAATAGTACAGTATCTCGAAACTGTTTAGGTTTTTATTGAGTTGGATTCTGAACTTCACGAGTAACGCCACTGTTTGGCGAAGATCGGAATCCACGGTTGGTAAACAGTCTAATTCGGTATGCAGATTTATCTGCTGTAAAAACCGTAAAATGAACGACATAACTTGCTCGTATAAATCAACGACCCACCTGTATGTTGAATAAATCTCAAAGCTCCACGCTGTCACATTGGAGAACGTACAGTAAGAACCCCAATAGATGAAACCTCTTCCCCTGATTTTGTTCATGAAAATAAATGGAGTGTGTGGTATTGTTTGTTTGAAGTAAACATCACAAACAAAGACGACTTCGTTTGGGTTTCTCTGCATAGTCAAGCCTTGATAAAAGAGAAATTTAACGGGCAAATTGATATGCCAACTTAACGGGTAATATAACTGTGCTCTGAACGACAAACATCTATTTGCCAAATCTAGTCAGATTCGCATTGTTCAGTACATTTTAGCATATTATTTCATGTATCCATGTGTACATCCAGATCAATATCGTTCGTGCGAATGAGTGATCAAACGTTCTCCAGATACGGGACTTGTAAACCAAAGAGATCGATGGTCCTCTAAAAGTAAATGAAACGTTGGAACTATTACTGACGTGGAATTATATAAATCTGACCTGTTTCACAGATTTACCATAAGTCTGGTGTGAACATTTTGAATAAGGAGTTGCGTTCTGGGAGTTCTCATCTAAGAACAGTTGGGTTGTAAACTAAATTTGTTGTTTTTCTCTGAGGATTTACTTTGCAGATCAGACAAATGACAAGGACGAATTTTCGTTTCTGTATGATGACCGACACTCCAGTTATCCGTTTCATAGCAATTAGCGGGCACTTGCGCTGAGCGGTTAAATAGGCATACGGTCAGTCGCTGGTTGAAAATGGATCTCAAGACATTTCCTGTTCTTCTATTCAACGAATAAACGTTGTACTTTTCATAGGCTTTAGTGCAATATACAACTAGCCTGACTTACTGTTTAACCGGCAAATTGACTCTGCGGTATAGAAGGAAGCTTTTTTCTACTTACTGTTATTTAAATCTTCTACCAAATGTATTCCGGTTAAATAGGCTGAGGGTTTTGACTTGTGGATTAAGGAACCTCCCAGTCTTTACTGCGCACCGTATTATGATTGATTTACAAATTTTCTTTTGCGAAGCATTCACTTAAGTCATCAATGTGAATAAAAATTAACGAACAGGGAAATATTGGTTCTGCAAATTAAATGGCAATCCCAACTATCAACAGTATTTCTTAGTTGATGAGAAACCCAGCAATATTTTTACGGAACACCCTGAGCATCAAACGATTTGTATCAGCTCGCACAGATCAAAATCAAACATAATCTCTGCTTGGTGAGTGACCAACTGAAGTGCACGATTTGTTTGCAATGAACTATCCTCCCTTAAACTAGGAAACTGAGAAAGTAGGGAATCGAAAAAGAAGTTGCAAGGTGATGTTCTAATGGTCATGAACAAGCAGACTGGCAGAGAGCATATAAGAGTACCAGATGTTCCTGTTTAGTGTTGTGGTGTAAAAGCTTCTCCCGTGTTTTTAGATTTACTGCTTGATTGTCTAGGTATGAAGGTTGAGGCCACTGAACAAGTATAATCTTTCATTACAAGAAAGTACTAATCTGCAAAAGGCTTGGCCTATTCGGACGAAGTTATCAACTAGGATGAGTTCAACCACGTGACGGAGTCATTTAAGCGTCATTTTAGGTAGACTGTGTTGTGCCCCATAATGCAGGACCTTCTTCAATATTCTTCCACCAGATTATACTAATAAATCAGCCATATTTAGTGCCATCCCCTTTAATTGTTCTCTCCACTGTAACCTGTCACCGGGATTTGACAATTATTGAAACCATTTGATTGTGCATCTTTTAGTCAGATATCATTGCTGTATTGTGATCACATACGGTTGAGTAGATGCTTCAACAAATCATCGGCCGGCGAAGTTAAGTCAGTACTCGAAATTCCGATACAAGCAACCTGTCTTCCACGGTGTTCGAAAAAGAACCTGTGCAGTAGATGTTCACCGTTAGGAACTATTTCATCACGCTGCATCATCCAATGAACCATGACTACATATTCAGGAGAGAGCGAAATTTTCATCGATAACACTAAAATTCATTATTGATTCAGAATACACTAAGAACCAAGGTGCAAAAATTTATTGAATTCGGGCAAAGAAATCCAGTTCACCATATCTAGAAACCCCGTTAAACTAGCTTAGTCCAGATCCCACGCATTCTATCGTAATTTTGTTTTGTATTCACTGAACAATTTGCTTGCTTTTCAAGCATTTTCACTAGAAAATTCCCCACCAACCGAACCCCTTTGTTTCCTCACCCGCGTAACTTTTTGTTGTTCAGTCCTATTGCGTCACAAAATCTTTGGTCTTATTTATATGACGAGTGTCGATTGACTCCAGTTGCCACGAGTCTATTTGTTTTTCTTATCTGTTCACGTTTATCGCTTATCTGACCTTCCTTCACGTCCGTGACTTAGGCGGAAAAAAATGCACACATCTAATCACATTTAGTTTTCTTTTATTTGAACATTGCGTGGTGATAGATCGTTCATTTCGAGTGGTACGATACAGTCAAGAAAGACGTGGAATATCGCCTCCCGGGATCACCAGTAATCCGTTGCATATAATTAGGAGTAATGAACATCGGGTTGCAGGTTTTAATATCGCGTATTCCGGTCACACTTGAACAACAAAGGTAGACTAAATAACTCTGTTATTTAGTTGTGTCTGTGATGGGATTCTTCAGCTTTACATTGGCATCTGCGGGAAAGAAGTCGCTAGTGCAAATGTCAATTTTGCCCGTTCATACTATCAGTGCTGAATAAGCACAGTCTTGCACGAGTGAGTAACACAGTATTCAGTATTTGTATTTGTGTTCTTTGAAGTATTACTTTACTTTTTCCTTTCCCTTTTGCCAACCACTTGATTAAATAACAAGTGAGCGATCCACCTAAAGAAATGCTATCATTCACTCAAGCAAAAGAGTCTGCAGGAATCATTCAAACCGAGCAGCCTACATATTTCTGGGTAAGGAGGTAAGTCTTGGGTAGACCAGACCCGAAATTGGCTTCATTGTATCGCAGTAATTCAGTTTTGTTCGTTTATTCTTATAATCACGTGTCATAAACCTGTAAAATTGTCACATATATGCCGTGAGTTGATTGTTTTCTTGTGTCACCACAATGACCAACAACGGAAATCGAATAGTATGCATTCATCCAGGCACAGCTATGTTACTTAATTTAGTCGACTCACCACAAGCAATCCCGGATCCTAATCAAGTGGGTTGATACTGCAATTTGCTTTCTGAGAGATAACTTGTATTGCCCATACAAAAAATAAGTGAGCAAAGCCTTTTTGTGAGACAGGAGTCCGTATCACTCAATGTTCTTTTTCTAATAATAGTCTTGTATACTCGTGATTTTGCATTGGCACAGTCAGATAAATTGGACACTCAGACTAACGGTCCGGCTTACCTCAGCATACTTGGATTACTTTTGGGGTGTACACCATGGTAAAACGTGTGGAACAGTTGAATTTCTGTACGAGTTGTTCATGCAGATTTGTGACAGAAGGCTTAATAACTTTGCTTTTCCGTATTCATCTTAACCCAGAGAATACAGTCACACGCATCGTTTCGGTCATATAAGAAAATTCCATCATTGCCGGTCAATCGCACTACCTACCTGTTTTACTTCAGTCAATACCCTCAACTCGCATTTCGCAAATTGCTTGCCACAGGCATTTTCAGGGTGCCTTTCAGGCTGCGCTACCTTTCCGCGTTCCAACTTATGTAAAGTCACCGTTACGTCACTCATTTCACGCATAGTTTCAAACCATATGCTCTGCCATTATCTGCTCCTTCTGGTCTTCCACTTCCTCACTTCTCTCTTAAGGTATTCGCTAAAACAACTGCTGAATCTTTGCACCACCATTCGTCCAACATCCAAGTTACCCTTCTCCACTGATATTTTGCACTGCCCCAAGCGTTCTGCATTTCCATTCGCTCCACGTTCTCCAGCCATTTTCACGGCCATCTTCCCGCTGCGCAATGTAAGTCCATTTATTACCGCTTCACCCGTTTTTGGCCGTCACCATATGTCACACCTGCATTATTCAGATTGTTAGATTCACTCTTACCTACTTTCGTCGGTCCTTTCCTCCGTATTCCCTCGTCTATCTACTCCTGCTAAAAACCATCACTTCTGTGCTTCCAAAGTCATTTCTGTTCCCCTGTTGATCCCCCGTGTTCACTCGTTATAAAAAACACCATCAACATTTAGCCAAGTTAAATCTGTCCCACTTGAACTAACACTTCCTTTCTCTTCCAAGCTCTGTTATTTCCATGTTCTACCCCTTCACTGCTCTTTGCTCTCGCTCTTCTCACATGTATATGTACTTATATATATATATATATATATATATATATATATATATATATATATGCATATCCACATATTTTCTCCACATCCTCCAGTTCTTTACCGGCCTGTTGTCTTGCCACCATCTTGCTGCCCCTCATGATGGGCGTCCATTTTGCCTATATCTGTGCTTCATATTTACCCCTTCTCGATCAGTTCAAACCACTGTTGCCGTCTGACCCACTCTTTACGTCTTGCATTGCCCGCTCCTTGTTTTCCAATGGACACTGTCCATTTATTGCAAAGTAGCATACTTCATGGCTCCCTAGTCCTCAGCCATAAAACCCACTTTTGTTCTTACTTTTTCCCCTCTTTGTTTCTTTTGTTGCTCAAAGTCTCTCATTACCATAGCTTCTCATGCCGATTTTCAATCTTCCCTATGCAAAACCAACAGGCCACGCCTCCCTCCGCTTGGCTCAGCCAGCTCCTCTATTTGATCTCGACTTCCAAATTCACCGAGCAAGTATTTGAATTCATTCTTGGGTTCCCTTGAACCCTTTCTATTATTGCTCGCTGTGAATACATTTATCTCCCTCCTATCTCCTTTCTAGTTCTACCTACCTTTCGTTTGTTACGCATAGTTCGAAATTTTCCCAAAAACATTTTCTGTCTATTTTGTCTCCTGTAAAAATTTGATCATGCTCAAGGCATGCCTCGAAAGTCTCCGAAATAAACCGTTATTAACAATAAGGAAGTTCATCAGGCTGCGAGAAGACAATAACGGTGAAAAAGGCTGACAAAAGCAGGGCGAAAAATAATACAGCGTAGTGTTAGTAGAGTGGAGTACCAATGGGGAAAGGTAGCTTGGAGGTTAGACGAACGGTGGTGCAAAGATGCAGCAGTTGTAATAGCGAATACCTTAAGAGAGAAGCGAGGGAGTGGAAGACCAGAAGGAGCAGATAATGGCAGAGCATATGGTTTGAAGCTATGCGTGAAAAGAGTGACGTAACGGTGACTTTACATAAGTTGGAACGCGGAAAGGTAGCGCAGCCTGAAAGGCACCCTGAAAATGCCTGTGGCAAGCAATTTGCGAAATGCGAGTTGAGGGTATTGACCAAAGAGAAACAGGTAGGAGAGGATCAATCAGGTCGTTTTACCACAGATAAAACAAAAATAAAGCCGAGAAAAGATGGAAAGAAGTACCCGGACAGGTAAGTCAGTGATGGACCAAAAGCCACGAGAAATAAGTGCACGGGTCAGTTAGGAGAATGGAACCGGTCCGCAAACGTTTTGCATAATACAAGATTGTTAGAGAAACACGGCATTTGATTCACTGAGTGAATCGTGGTACAGGAACATTTCTGGGTTCTAAGACGCGGTCAGAACACGGTTGGGTGAGGAGGAAAAGGTAGGCTCATTCTCCGTGGACTTCATTAGGACCTGTGATTCAGCTGACGACCGCGTACCGCTGAATACACTTTAGACCTTCGGGACACACGGACATCTACATATTTGGATAGTGTGTTTCCATTCTAACGGGACATACTAATTTAGATTAGAAAAAGCAAAATCCGAACAGGTGTGCGTGATACATGGTATACCTCAGGGATCACCTCTGGGATTACCTCTTCTCCTTTTTTATATAAAAGACTTTGCTAAGACCTTGAAGCTACCGCGATTCATATTAGCTGTCAGTACCATTTTTGTCTGACCTGGTCAGTGGGAATTTCTGGCCAGAGATATCCGGGGGGAGGGCAATAAATTTAGCAAAACACAGGGTATATGCCTATAAGTGTGGGCAAAGGTTAGTACTAACCAGAGCTTCAGTGACAACAGACGTAAAGGGTAAAATGAACCTTTCACGATTGAGAAATGAGGAGGAGATTCAGGGACCGAAATAGAATATACATATATAAAGGAATGAACGAATCAGAAACGAAAGAGAGAACAATAAGAGGAAGCGATAGTGAAAGCTGAAAAGAAAAATGCCACGGAAAGTGTAATAAGACATCTGGTAGTGAAAACAGATGGGCAAGTGGATGAGGAATTTGTAAAATCCAGGAAGTTCCCTCAGATAATCAAGCGGCTTCACTGGAGACGATTCCCCTCCAGCGAATGGAAGTGAGAAAAAAGACTGCTGACAGATCTTGTATCTGTATAGCTGTCCTGCTGCGTTGACAGGTGACGAGAGGCCAGGAAAGCTGACAACCGGGACTGATTAGTCAAAGATTGCCCGGTTTTCAGAACCACCTGGAAGGAAATGGCAACGAGCCACTGTATCAGGGCAACAGGTTGACCTGAACAGGCACGCTTCAAACAACCAGTCCTCTGGACAAATCGGTGATAACCTGAAGTCTTGATCTACAAAGGGGCTGTCCTACGTTTGGTTTTCCAGTTGCTTATCTTGTAGTGTGACTGGTGAGAATTATGCAGTCTGATAGGACTTCTTAAACGGGCCTATCTATGCGAGTTGTGCTAAAAACTTTGAAGAACGACTGCCCGTAACCATGTCCAAGGTGCTTGGCTAAAACTATTGATTCCAGTTAGGATGCAAAATTGCCTATACTGGGAATGGATGAGCCCCTGAAATGTGCTTATGTTCCGGGAGTATACCTGATTACCAAGGCAACTATAGACACGGTACACCAGAGCCCTGGAAGGGTATTCGCCTTTTAGTTAAGCTTGGAGTCTTTGGACATCAACCGCAAGAGCCAACCTCGAACTTGAACGATAGAAAACAGAAGACGAATGAGGCTGACGTGTCTGCTGTATCTCGAACCAGGTCTGATAAGCATCATGGGTCCTCAGATGTACGGATCCTGCCTTTCCAGCCTCAATGAATGTCCACCCTTGCAAATCCAAACAAATGGTAACAACACATGGCCGTCTAATATGGCAGTGGTTCTCATCCTGACGGTCCAAAGCCGGTTGGGTAGTGGAAGGCTAGTTATTAGACCTGGTGAATGTGGGGAGCTTCATTGTATTTCCTCTTCGCATGGCGTCCACATTGGCGAAGCACAAATAGAGGGCCGTGTTCCGTTACGAGGCCCACGTTATTGTTTGCCTAACATCGTTGGCAAAGCTCAGGTCGAAAGTCCAATGGCCTCGTGAAGGAAAGTAGCAAAACCTTTTAATCAGCTACTCACAGCCACTCTCATCAAGCCAAGAAGGAACAACGAACAGGTGGCTAAGGTTGTTTCAGTTGAACGAAACGAAACGGAACGATAAAAGGCTGAAAGTCGCATTGAACGACCACGGAGAAACCAGCCGAATGAGGACGAGGACAAAGGGCCGGTCAAAAGACTAGGCTATGGAGAGGGTTCTGGACCTATGCGCTTTATGCCCCGAATTTGACTGCGGCCCTCCGCAACCCTATATCAGCTGCTCAGCTTACACAGTAGGGTGAAGTATTATTCTCGTAAGAGCCATCGAGAAGGATCGGCACAAAGGAGATTGCATGCAAAGTGTGTCTGAGTTCTTTGCATGAAATGAAAAGCTTCCAGGGTGAGCTGCGAGGCGAGTGCCGTCAAAAAAGTACTAACAGACCGGAGAAAAGACGGTAGTCAATACACAAGCACCTGGGGGCAATTCCCACTACTTAGAGGAGGTAAAACCGGATAGGGTCCTAGTCCGAACCAACGAGGGTGGTTCGCTTTATGCCAGCCAGCGGAGTCCTTGCTGGTGTCTACTCTGTTTCTTCTGCAGATTTATACAAAAGGAACAGAAAATACAGAGGTCTCAGCCTAACCTGGATACCAGGCGTTACCTAAGTTTAAACCGAAAATCAAAAATATATTTCTCAACCTCCTCAGGCTCCGATCCAAAGCTGGGGGTTGAACCGGACGACACAATCAGGGCCTCTCAAAATCCACGAGTACCAGGCTTGTCGGAGCTCGTAGATCTCCGTGAAATTTTCGGAGGGAACACTGTACAACCATAGAAGGCAAGCTCAGCACCAGAGGCGGGGCCAGTTCTGCGGCAAATCGGTTGCTTGGCAGACCCGGCTTACTGGAGTGGTGGTAAATTTGAAAGATATAACGCTTCACAAGAAGATACTAGACACTGAATGGAAGAAGATACTACCGGAGGTAGGCGTTTAAGACCGGATGGTACCATTGGAATTCAGGAGGTGTCACGAGTCCTGCAGACTGGCATAAAGGCTGGGCGCGAAATTCCGTATGTTGTTCATGACAAAGAGCTCAACTACCGATGGTCTTGTGCCTGAAGTTGGGGAGGAGCTGTCTTCCCTTGTTGTTTAAGTATGACGGGATCTGTGGAGAATTCCACCGAACCAAAGGGATGGGAAAACCTTATCGCATTACCAGTGACTAATGTCGACTCCAGCACATAAAGGAAATCTAGATTCCCGCTTGGCCTGAGCGGCTGCCCGTCCTATGAAAATCGTTTTCTCCTTGCTTGGTGAAGGCTATCACCTTATTTCACCCAAACCGAAGTATAGCTGTGGGTAATAGGACGCTATGATTTTGGAAAATTAGCTTATTTAAAAACTGGTTGTACTTTCCCGTGTCATTTTGTGGTGCTTTTTCAATGCATCAATAAAACTGACACGAGAGGGATCTTTTGTGGCACTTTTTCCAGTGGGTGGGTTTTTAGGAATCATTTTTGCCAGCCTGGTAAGAAAACCCTGTTCCTCGGCTTCTACAATCAAGCTGGTTGAGAAATTCAACGAGGAAGGACCATGAAGTACCAACTGCAAGTAACCTCACTGGGCCTGAATACAGAGGACGCATGCTTACTTGTGCCGAAGGAGTGTGTGCGAAGTAGCGCTGGCCATTGCCGAGTGCGCGAAAAGTGCCGCCGATTAAGCCATAGATGAGGTGCGATGGGCTGGTCGGTGTATTCCAACTGCTTGTGATATGGTTGTTTTTGCGTCAACCTCATTATCATTACCAGAATGCTTAAACTGGAACTTGGTCCCTACAACCAAGCCGTTGGCTGTAGGGCGGATGGATGCACTGGTCTCGTGGAAGGAAAAAGAATCCAGTGCGATACATTTTTCCTTGGGTATCAGCAAGAGTGCTTTCATCTCCCTCAGAAGCATTTTGATCCACAAAATGGGGATACATACACAAAAAGTGTATGCGCTCAAAGTCTCGCCTTCTCATGCGAGTACTCATGAGTACTCCGATAGGACCTGAGAAGAAAGGGCAGTATTGTGAAACCATAGTCAGAACTAGGTGGTTCGACTCTGATAACCAGTTTCATCAAACAAGGAGGCTGTGTGGTAAGGCCGAAATATTTTACATGCAGACCACTTAAGTTCAGGGGTGAATAAAAGAGGGCACCGGTGGTTTAATTCATGTCGAAGGAGCCTCCTAGCACAGGTGGAATCTCTTCACGAGCAGGTCAAAAGTTTGGCTGACAAAGAAAAACGTGGTAAGCGTGACTCGAATATCATGGCAGGCAAGAGTAAATAAATGCTGCTGTTCAGACTTAGAAGGGCCGAAAATCGTCGGCAAGCGACTGAGGATCTAAGGATTGCAACCTTGCCTTCTTCGAGGCTGACAGTCACTTTTCAAAGAAAACGATTATGGCAGGAAATGAAATCAGCCTTACAACCACTCTCATGATTTCCTTCATAACGTTTACTTGATAAATGTCACCTTTAGCGGCTTTGGCGGAGTGGGAAAATACTTGGTTTATGAAGTATGTCACACGCGAGAGCCACTTATTTTTGAAGCCTGCTTATGCCAGAGTTTCACAGAAAGTCGGTGATTTTCCCTAACGTCACTCACTCATTTGCACTATTGACTTGTTTTATGCACTGTATTTTTTTGTGGACCAAAGTTTGTTTGTTCGCTTCTAGCGAGCTAATTCGTCATATTCTTGTCCTGAACCTGCGCGACGCACGTGCCCCTCTCTGGCAAGCCGCAATTTGGTCCTTGTTTTTTGAGTGTGTTTTGATTGCATAATTGAGGTTCGTTTCTGTTTCGCGTCACTGTTTATCTGATAATCCAGTATCTTTATTTGAATTTCACGGATAATCGCCTTTTGATTTTGGGATCCGTTGCGAATTTGGTTACCCATTGCTCAAAGGTGTCTAACAGTATGCCCTACATACAGCATACTTGTTGGCCGACTCTCAAAGTTTAGGGGAGAAAATAATTCTTCAAGGTAGTGGGAAGCACCATAAAACAAAATTCAAGGGCACTGTAGCTCTCAGGGAAGATGGCCACGGAATAATTACGGCCCCGATTCCAGTTGAAGCCCCATTATTACAATCTGATGGATCTCCAGTATCAAGTCAGACCCCTGATAAAAGCCATCTCGAGGCAAACCGCATGGGAAATGGGATTAAAGTTTTGAGCAGCAAAATCGAGCTTGACCGAGAATGTCTCAAACCAGATTCAGGTAACCGAGGCGCCGGCCCAATCGATGGTGATGCCCACCATTCACGTAGAAGCCTAAGTTGGTCTCCCCAGTAGCAGGCTAATTAAAGCGAAAACAATTTGCGGCTGGTGGCACTCAACACACGGTATAGCAGACCTCTGTGTTAGCAAATGGCGGACCATCACCCCTCTGATTACGTCTCGGAATAAGACTGACATGAAAAGGGCAACTAAGTAAAAAGAGCTGGCTGATGAGCCGTCACTTTGAAGAAAAATGTCTGCGGCCCTCAGGGTAATAATCGATATTCGTTGCGCTGAAGCTGCAGCTTATCCTCGCATAACATTGTCGACTACAAGTTGGTGAAGTGGATCAGCGCAATGATCAAACAAGCCCGGGAAACCTTCTACGTAGGTGGCTGATGAGTCAACTCGAGATGGAGGGCTTCAGGAGAATGGTAAGAACTTTGCGGCACACTACTGCGAGGAGGTTTTTACTTGACTAAATTCTTCAGTTTGCTCCACATGCTTTGAAAGAATTAGGGAGAGCAGAATCAAAACCCATTTTCTTCACGGTGAACCAGCTGGTATAAAGCGGATTCTGACAACACAAGGAAATCCAAATCGCGTTGGCCTTTTTATTGAGGTTACCCATCTGGAGGTAAGATATGCCCGCGGGGATTCCCACCCGCAGCACTTCAGTTCACAACCATGCAGGGCTTGTCCCTCCAGGCTTGTTGTCGTTCCAATTGCTTCTCCGTGATATATCCAAGACAAGCCAAATGGGACGATGAAATAATCCATGAAAAACTGATCGGTTGGTTGTTTGCCCCAGGGAGCTTTGGGTAGCATCTAGTCTACGGATAAATGGTTGCTTGTCTCCGACGGATGATAAGACGGATCAGAGGCTGGAACTACATGCAGTTATTGATGCTCTGGAATTGGGCAATGAGAGGGAATCTGTTCACCATCCGTCACCGAAGTTGGAAGAATAAACTATTCACTGGTGCTGGCGAAGTCCCCAGTAGCCCCTTGGATTCCGTGACTACCCCGCACTTGGAGCTCTCGTCTGCCGTTGTCTCATCAAAGTCAGTTACCCTTGCTAAAGAAGAATTCTTCCATACTAAACTATTGTAACACATTCCGGAAAGACTTGATGGCTGTTTTTCCGTTGATAACCGATTCCAAGCTTTGTTTCATAGCCTTTGCAGCCAACCGTCTGGCAGCGATCCACGAGTTTTCGGAACCCCAACGACGAGTTCACCTGGACATCAAGTACAATTTAGCTGATCTTCCTTCAAGAGGTACTGGGTGGAGGAGATTGCTGTGTGCCCCTTGCTTCCATGGACCACGATTTCCGTCACAGATTGGGTCTTCATGGCCTGCAAAACCTATTCCCACAGTAGCCCATCAGGTCGAGTTGACCAAAAACGTCTGGCTGAAAGCAGTGAAGACGTTGAACGCAGTGAACTGGATACAAAGATTCTGCAACGCCGAAATTTGGTTACTCTTGATGCGGCAAGTTGCTCGTCTGGGGTGTTTGTGTATTTGATAAGGAACAGAAGCAGGTGCTACCAAGATGACCATCGCCAGGCAGTTGAACTCATCGGAACCGCGGTCATCCGACTTTTCCTTGCCTTGCATGGGTGCAGATCTGCTTTAGTATAGAACTGAGCACAATTTACACGGAACCAGTTGCTCTACGGCAGTGGTATTAGTTTAATTTGGGAAGCCCGAAGCATGCTTGTACGCATAATCGAATGACACATTGCGAGAAGGTTTGACTGATGAAGACAAAACGAAGAAATATATGCAGACCAGTGTAGGCGGAAGTTCAAAATGATTAACTGATAGAAGCAGCAATATCAGCCGGCCAATACAATCTTCAGGGTCAGATAGTCAATGCCGCAGTGAGCCAGTAGTAGTGGCTAAAAGGATGGAATAATACATAAGTTCGACAAATGAACAGCTGAAAAAAATGAGAAGGCCAGATTGGGAAATATTTTGGCTTCATAGGAAGTTTCGAAAATCTACTGCATAAAAGAAATTTTGCCGTTAAGGAGTAGGATGAGAACAGAAAAATGGTTGTGGATTTCGGCAGGGAAATCGAAATGAAGTAAAGTGGACTGATCATCGAAAATGATGAAATGATTTGGCCGGGGGATTATACTACTTGACTGGGTTAGCTATGAGTAAATTGGACACTATGCGAGAATATGGCAGCTAAAAGGGAAATGGATGATGAATGTGAGGAGACAAAAAGCATAAAATGCACTTGAAAATGGGTGGATCAAAATGTATCGGCAGGGAGCAGACTGTAGTTGATGAAGTGGCCAGGAATGACCTGATTAAACAGGTGGGGGTAGAACAAAGGATTCTCCTTATGATACGCAAATCACGAAACAGAGTTCCTTTTTGATAGGTGAACCGTGGTTCGTCGACGGAGAACAGGGCGTAAATCTGGCGATTGTCAGTTCAAAGATGTAAGGGCAGAAATCGAAAACAGCTAGTGGAAGTAGGCAGGAGCAGATCGATTGATGCGGGCAACTACTTACTGACTCGGGCCAACGGAAAGTCCCGGTAAATGTAGGGTCGTCAAAACTGCAGGGAAGGTCATGCATTATGTTTATTTTTTTTCACGGAATCAAATTTTCAATTCTTCTCTACTTTCATGCCCCGAACGAATCAGATTTGGTCCCGGTAACATTCGTTCGTTTTTCCTTCGGTGATGGATTTCTCACTTGGTTTCTGTTCACACCGATCCTGTGGATCATGTAGCTAGTCCGAAAAGCACGCAGATACTGCCCATAGAATTGGTTCAGGCCCTCATTTGAGCCCAGTGGCTTATCCCGCCTTCCTGGAAAGTTAGGTAGTAACGCTCTTCGTTTGCCTAGGGTGGCTTCAACCGCGCCACTTCACAAATGGCTTCTATCGTCTTCCCCACCGTTTGATTTCGTGCTGTCTTTCCGTTACTTACCGGCTCAGGTTTTTACCACCCATCGATCGCCCCTCCCGATCAAAATGGACATGTCACCTTTTCAAACGATGTGAACCCGACACTCGTTTGGTTGACTTTGTCCTTGACAGCTTAGTGCCCTTACCTGCCGAAAGCGTCTTCTTTGAATTCTGTTTACTCTGTTTGTTCCAAGTGCTACGCAGCTGTGAGCTGTCCCTTTGAAACATCGTGGCTAAGGTTACTTTGTGACACCGCAGTGAGCTGTTGCCTCCCCATCGGCGAAATTATATTTGAAGGCGGGTTGACAACTGTCCTGTCTCATAAACTTACGACCCAAGGTTTTTGGGTTTTATATCTTGCCAATAATAGATTCCTGTCAACAGTACCGTGTCCCTAGACAGTCCTAGTTTTCGTTGCTTTAGGTCCGGGACTGAGCTTCACCTAACCTCCGGGTTCAATACGGAAGAGCAATCTCAAATCTTATCCCCTGCTCCGAGACCGTACTTCTTTTGGGCCAAGAGTAAGAAAGATTGCGTAATTTGCATCTGCTTGTCTCATCGGTTGACAGAAAAAGAAGGTTTAGAACTTCTGCAGCTGCCTCAAAATGGCTTTACCACAGACAAAGGAAGTAGAAGCGGGAGTATCTCAACCTTTCAAAAAACATCTGAGTAAACAGGAAACTGTCTATAGATCGAAGGGCAATAAATTTCTGCAGTGTTTTCGGGTTCATGCACTTGCGCAGCGTGCTATATAAGCCCACGGGCACAGAGAGGCCAGCTTTCGTCCGTGCTTCATTTGGCCAAAAAGCGGCATCAAACGGGCACGAGGAAACTCAAGATAGAAGAATCAATCGGCAAAGTAACCATGAGGCCTCAAACGTTGCACCAAGCTGCAAGAAAGCACACCCCGGAAGGGCTTCATATCGGCACTATGGCAGAATAGATGTCAAAGAACTAAATTGAGCGGTGGATGGAATGATGTAGACACCAAACTACAAAACCTCCTAGCTGCGAGAATCCTGGGACACCATCAAAGCGGGGTTTGCTCCAAATTACAGAGGAAAGTGAGCCCTCATAGCTGTACAGGTTGGCTTATGTAGATTAGAGATCGTAAGGCCATAGTCTTTAGTGCAAAACTACGAGAAGCCCACCACTTTCTAGAAAAGCGAACAAGCTTGGAGCAGCTTAAAGACGGCTGGGCACAGCGCTTGATGTATCCAAAGAGCTAAAAGCTTTCTTTTGAGCTGGAGTTGGCTGCAAGGGATTGCGCAACATTCTCTAGGCTCTTCGCTTATGTGCAGTACTAAAGAAGTCTAAGAGGTGGCATATTTTAGCGCACTGGAAAAACAAGACTGACAGAACGCGGGCATGGCCGATAACTGCAGTCACGAGCTGAACGACGCCTGTCTATTGGTCAGAAATTTTAAACCGCGAGTCATACAGATGTTTCCGCGGCCCGTCAGATCAAAGAGTGCACAATGAGAAAAAATCATAAAGGATCCCAGAGAGCGTGTGTTTTATTTTTGGTCGGGCCGGGCGTAACAATTGGTTAAACAAAGTCCATCAAAGACGGTATAATTTCTGTTTTCGAGGTATTACTCTCTAGAATGCACTGTGTGCGTGTTTTCCTTCCCTTTATGGTTCTATGGACCAACCTTTGTTTGTTTGCGTCAAACCAGTTACCCTGTCACATCCAATCTTTTACCTGCGTAAAGCGTACGCTTGTCTCCAACACTCCGCAAACTAGGTTCTCGTTTTCTGAGTGTGTGTGATTGCACAGCTGGGGTGTGCATATATTTTTATCAATGATTATTTAAAAATCCAGTGTCATAGAACTTACTGGTCAATTGTGCTTCGGTTTTGGGATTCTTTCGAATTCGGCCACGTTTTTCTCAGAAGCGTTTTACAATAATCAGTTTGATAAACATGAGACGATAAGACATGCAGTAATCCCAGAAAAGGGTCAAAACAATTGGAACCCAGACGAGAAGTAATTCGGCTATTCACTGGGGAGGGCTTGGATATCTTTAGTTCTATTGGCAATGTTGGATTGCCTAGCCCTGTCAGTGCTAGTTCACGTATTATCAAGAGTACTATATTGATGATAATAATAATAATAATGACCGTTTATTTCGGGGACACCCGAAGCATGCTTGATTGCATGATCAAATGGTGCTAGTGAGGTCTCAAAAACGTTCCTTGGATATTCATTTGGGTAGATGCAGCGCAAAAGTGCTTAAGTATCAGTGGTCGCACGAATGAATGCGCTGCGAATTCGAGCCTGGAGGTCAGATGGACACACGGCCCAGTAGTGGGTGAAATGGGCTCCGCGGTCGAGATACGCAGTGAAGCTGAGATGAAGTGAAAACGCGCAGTATTTTGTACAGCATCAACTTAAAGTCGCAGGGGTGAGTAAACTTACAACGAAAACCTTCGGAGAAGCACCAGAGAAAAATTGAAAAATTTTTGGTGATGACGAACATGCACTTGAACCAATAACCCAAATGACCCGGGACAGCAGAAATATAATGCCGAAGGATTTGTGGTGTCCTCCAAGTGGGGGGGGGAATTGAGTGAGTGATATAGAATCCTTTTCATCGATGAATAAGTACTTACTATTCATCAAGAGTTTGTGGAGGACTTCCTTATAAAGAGAGGCATGTAGATGCTCGAGCCTGGAAATTTTGGTGGAGTAGATTGACGAAAGTTGACAGGCGAGTGAAACACGATTCGGATAAGAGGTTTGTTTGATTGCATTATTGTTGATTTCTTTAGGTTAGGGATATTGGAACTGAAACAGCAGTGTTCTCGCTAGGCAGCAAGTCCAGCAGGGGAGGAAAGCGTGTAGACGAGGCCGGCTTGAGAATAAAACTGGTGGCAATGATCCCTTCTCCAGATCAGGGCAAAAAGAAATGAGGAGTTTTGCTTCGGCCGTCAAGCATTCAACTCCAGTGCAACAAAAGACCGATTTATCAGGGGCAGAGCTGACCGTCTTCCAAGGACGACGAAAGCAGTATTGAAATTTTGTTAAACAACCTGAAACCTCCATCGGGAACAAGGTGACCGACCTGGGACAAATGCTGTTCTTCCTAGCCTACTATTGTCGATGTAGAGCTAGAGAGGCTATTGATGGGTGTAACATGCCAAAACCGGGCCGAGGCTACGCAAGGCCGAGGAAGATTCTAGGAGGAACTGTTTGGCCAGCCATTCAAGGTTCGTTGCAGCTTATGGAGGGGGTGTTGCCTGAGACCAAAGGAGCAAGAGGCGAAGTCTGCGAAGTGATCGATCTCGTAATCAAGGTACAGAATGATTCGGTAGCCCTCGGCCATCTGGGGTGCAGGGTGCATCTCAAAGCTGTGCGCACATTGGAGTAGGTAGTTTGCAGCTTCCTTCCCGGGGTACGGGATCTTTGTCCGAAAGAAGCGGAAAGCATAAGCAGAGGTGACCTTGAGGCTAACTTCGGGGACCTGACCGAATATTTGGACGGGCAAACCAGGAGAGCAGACAGCAACCTTAATCGGCTTATCAGTAATAGCAACGAAGCAAGTCGACCAAGACCCAGCTGAGGTCAAAAAGCTGCACGGAAGCACTCGAAAATTCAGCCTTCGAGAAGCGAGCAAGCCATTCCACTCGGGGCCCTAGCCTACTCAAGCCGCAAGACATACGAAACCAGTCACGTGTTGCCAGCTTGTCTAAACCTCATGAAAGCCATGATAAACGAATCTCCGAGGGATGGCGGAGGTACCTGGGGGTTGTTTTATCTACCTAACACGTCCCACTGCTCTGCAGCTTGTCAAGCAAGAACTAGATGTAGTCACGGAGGTTGTCCAGGCAGAAACCATCGATTATTACACCGGGTGAAAGAAGCTAAGCCCCATGCAATTACAAAGCCCAGGATGACTTGCTCAGAGTAAAGGTTTGCCAGCAAACCAATACGGCTAGGGGTAGTTGCTGTAGTAGTGTTGACCCCAAATGGAGTGGCCATATCCTAGACCCTCGTGGATAGGGGATCGGATTCCGCCCTGATGAAGAAACGGTTTGGCGATATTTACCAGCTCGCAAAAGCACGACGTCGTAAGCTATAGGTACGGTGGGCGGAGAGCACAAAATCGCTGGGGGTCGGCTGGGATTGCAACCCATCTCCCCAGACACCAGTGAGAAAATGGAAATAAACGGAGGCTGTTATAGTGGCTGATTTCCCCGTACCAGCACCAGTGTCGGTGAGCGCAATTTTATCTAGGCGGTCCTATCAGCAAGAAGTATTCGTCGTAGACTGGGAGGATGACGAATTAGACACAATCAGCAGCAAAGTCTCAGAAGCACATTAGGTGCTCGATACGAGAGGGGGCAACCGCCAGGCACTCTATACCTTAAGCACGACGCTGGGGTGAATACTACGCGGCCCAACCGGGGGCGTGATTTTATCAGTTACCTGTCAGCAAAAACGGACCGCCAATGGCACCAGTTGTAGAGTCTGCACGAAAAAGAGTTCCTTGTCATCATAGAAGACCGAATATCATGACCCGTGAGGGATTTCAGTCACACAACTTTTTCGTGGCCCTGAAAGTCCGTAGCTGACAAGGCTGCAAAAATGACTGACATGTCGTTCGGTAAGACTGTAAGTTATCTGGCTTCCAACACGTGCCGAAAAAGACAAATCATGGTCATCAGAACGATAGTGCTAAAGGTAATAGCTCATTCCGAAGGGAGGCAAGACAAGAGGCAGCTCATCCTCAGGCGAGTTGTGATGGTGGAATCATAGTTATTGGGAAGCCAGATGGGATGATCGCGAGCAAAAGAGTAGAACAGAGAGCAGAATGGAAAAAAATGATACCGACTACCGCAGAAGCCCCTCCCAAGGAGAGTTGACCAAGTCGCCGGATGAAAGGCGCCGTCCTCATGCCCTATTCCAAAGCCCCTTCGGGCAACGTGCTACTTGGGTAGTACTGAGGATAACCGAAAGGGTTAATCAAAATGCTCTGATTAGCTACCGGGAGGAACACATTCTAATCGCCGATGGATATCACGGATTCAGAAAGGGCTGGCCTTGCCCCAGCTACTGTCAAAGCTTTTTTGATGAGGCCACGAAGACGTTGGACCTGGGGGAGCAGGGGGAGGTAAACTTTCTGGAGTTCCGCGGCACATTTGACGGCGTGAACCACAGGTTGCGTCTGCATAAGCCAGGGGGATGCGCTTGGTTGTAGAGCCACAAGCCGAAGTTTTTACTTCAGGTGGTTTTACATTCCAGAAAAAGGGAATGCGAAGGGAAGCTGACGAACATTCGTGCTGGATTGACCACTAGGTTGCACTTCTTTCGAAACAGGGCAGTGAGCCGTAAGGACGCTCTGCCTGGTGGAACGATAGACCTGCAGACCATCCAGTCCTTCAGAGGTGCCCCAGATTTCAAGTGGTACGAAATATTCCCTGGTAGTGGGCACTGTGCTTGCTCACTAGATGGACGACAGGCAGCACTATGGTCCATCAGAAGTATGTTGTACTTTACGCCTTCCTCTATTGCGTATTGCTTCAGTGAAGGCTCAGGATGCATGTCAACTTTCGCATTTTACATGCAGTGAGGTTTTACTTTTTCCTCTTACTTCGCTTGGATTCGAAGTACTACAGTTTGCCGTGGCAGGTGCAGAAGTGGTGTGCCTACCATCGAAAGAATTCCGGAGGCTTAACTGACTGTGGCAATTCCCCTTCCTGTGCAGGCTGAACTGAAATGAGGTAAATAAATGAAGGTATTCGGCACAGCAGGGCGAATAGAAAAATGTTACCGAAAGTGATCATAACAGCTGCACAATGGTACGTAATCGAGTGACAAGTTGCCGCGGTCTTTTTGAAAAGCACCGTTAAAAACGAGATATAAACACCCTTTAGCAAGCTAGAGAGTATGTAAGGGATATGGACGGAGAACTGAACAAAGTACTGAGGAGGAATGTGAGAACAGTAATAATAACGGTATATTTCCTGACCATGATCAGGACACACGCACAGGGCATAATCAGTGAGTACAACATCGAAGCATGGAACATTCACAAAACGCGGAAGTGGGATTCACACATAATAATAACAGTACAACAAATCTGGGCTGTGTCTAAATGTGCTGGACTAAGTACGCCTAACGCCGGTAATAGAAACCAGTCTCGATTCCGGGAACATGGTGCTCCCGTGATTCAGCAGTGCGAGAAACCGCAGAGAAAACATTATTCAAGTGCAAAACATGCTGTATATATGACAGTTGTGTAAATTAGTAATTCCGGAGAGATCAAAGAATGTTGGAGGCGTACAGGAAAACAAATTCACGTGGAAGCATCTAATAAATATTTAAAGGTTTCATATCGGAAACTTGAGGGCGAGGTTCGCCAACTGGTGACCACTCATGGAAGAGAATAGAACCAACATGGGGCTCTCAAAATCTAACACTGATATCAGCGGAGCATAGATAAGTCTATTTCCATTTATGTTATTTGGACAAATCACAAGGCCAGGAGAACGGTGGTTTGAAATACCTGTTGAAGGAGGAAGCTTGTAGAAAATTTGCCAAGGAGTCAGACAAGTTTACTTTGATTAGTCTTTCCAGTTTATTCCATGGCGACATGGAGGGAACGATGTTCAACTCGAAGGTGACAAAAAGGCAAATAAATGAGATAGGCTGTTGGAGCAGCATGAAAAGTAGTTAAAAGCTCAGCTATGGAGTCCAAGATGGAGTGGTTGAAGAGACAGTCTGCTGGAGTTTGGAGGTGGAGCAGATGAGTCGAAGCAAATATGAGAGCAAAAAGTGGGATACCTAAGGAACTGAATGCCTAGTGCTGTGATTCGCAGAGAGGCCGGCCCATGATGGCATCGACTGTCACTTGTGTGTGAGGAGGGAAGTTCCTATGGTTATAACAAAAGAATATACGGCCATGTTCCAGCCAGTGGCGAGTGCCTGGTATTTTATTTCCTAATGGTTGTGACTTCCACGGATGGCAGGTCACGAATTGAAGCCTGAGCAAGGGCGGACTCACCAGAAACGACTTTCCGTTCGTGAGAAAATGATTACGGCAGCCGGCGAAAAATGGGCTCATTGGGGCTTGTGGCCCGAGCAACAGAATTGTAATCACCTTGGCTACCGGTGTGAGGCCTTCAATGTGGCGACGGCTAGCGTGGAAATTAGTCCAATCCGATGAAATAACTCATTAGATCCGTGTGGTATTCCAAAGGTAACCTTGAGTGGACCGACGGCCATCCAATTACCCAGCGTGATCTGAAAGAGATTTGGGATACTACAGTTTGGAGGATGTTTCAGCAGACGGCTATGATTAACGTTTTATTAAAAATCTATTAATCACAATTTTAGGGAACCTACAAACAAAGGCCTATAATCAATGAACGGGTCATCATATTGGAAGCGGTTCCGGCTGTGGGTTGTGATAGCGAGCTAAAGAGACAAATTGGGATGGGAAAATAAGTTTCGAATATATGAATTGGGAGTAATGGAGATGTAGACAAACTTCTTCCAGACTGTGTAGAAAGGCCGGTCATGTTTTGTGGTTGGCTAACGGCGTCTGCTATATGGCGTGCATCCCGTTGAGGGGCAATTTTGAATTGTACACTTTGCCAAGATTTTTCGGTAAAATAATAAGCCGTCCGCTCGTCATGTACCTGAGGAAGTAGAGGAGCAGACTGGTTGTTAGTTGAGACGATTGCCAGGTTAACGGAGGGTATAATATGGAGTTCTAGAGGACCGCGGCTAACTGGGCTATTGCCTTCTGATACATATGGGTGCTAGCTATCCGTTCGGAGTTGCCCCGGTCATCGGAGGTTAGAGTCAACTATGGGTGACTTGTGCTCTCCGCGTAGGAGGTGAAGACGTTTTACACCTTGCGCAGTTTGGAGGTGCTTTGAGGATGGAGTCTGAGGCTACCGTTCAGACTTCATTTGCGCTCCGAGAAAACGACGTAGATGCGTGGAAACCTAGATAGGTCGCAAGCCGCTCACAACTGATCATCCAGGTTTGACTTTAGAAAGGTTCAGCTTCGACAATGTTCTTCAGCGCAAAAGAGGGCTGGTGGTGGTTGTCCTATGAGTTCAGAAAAAGAACAAGAACATAGGTGACCACACATGATGGAAATTTGGAATGCTAGCGTAGACAACGAAATTTGGCATCAGCGAGCTGGTCGGAAATGGAGTAAGGAACCCGGATGGGTTCAAACTGAGTGACCTGTTGCATTTCTTCCATCGGTAGTGTTGCGGTCTTTAGCTGTGGAAGAGAGAGAATGTGGGAAACAGACAAACAGAAAGGTTCCGACACTCAGGGAATGCTTATTATTAGTTGACCGCTAGCTTTTGACGAATCCGTAGCCCTATGAATTTCAGTTTATATGTAAGCTAGCTGTTGTCGGCATAACCTGCAGTAATACATCGATACGACCCGCGGACCTTTGGTCGTTTTTGTGGCTGGGAAATAAAGGTTTTACAGTCGCCGATCCTGGATGAAAGACGTGGCATTCGATTGACGTGCGGCCTGTGTTTGGTTGGGGCTAACACTCCGGTCCGATGGAGAGGAAGTGGGTTAGACCGCGTGTGCCTCATTCTATTTCGGGTGGTGATTAGATGAAGGATAAGGAGGCTGCCAGGTGTTGCATTTTAGGGTTGGAGATGGAGGTACAGACTAAATCAAGTAAGGTGCTAGACTGTTTGATGGTTACTGTTCATGTGACAGGTAACATCGCGTATATTCAGGGAAGATTCTAGTGGTACTGGCCTCAGTCATGAGAAAAACAAATATAGGCAATACACACTAGTAGATTCAAGCTCAGATAGAGACAACGACGTGCATGGTCAGGCACAACCCGGAGATTATCGACATCTCAGATTATTATCCGGTTCACTCTACATTAGCAAAGTTAGGAAACAGGGGTGGGCGTGAAGTTTTGCACGGATACGAATGGTATCAGCATGGCATCATGAAATAAAAAAGGGTTTTGATTGGCGGAGCAATAGGAGGAGACCGGAGCTAACTCTACTTGGTACAGAAATATTACTAAGATTGGCTGTTATGTGAATGGGCCTAGTCACGGGTCTGATACGTGGTATAAAGCCGGAATAAACTTCGAGCGTACGCAAGAGAGCATACATATGCATGGGCTAGAGTATCAGACGAGTCATGAGATGAGGTTAGGACGCAAATGTTTGAGACTCATTGTGGTACGACAATCAAGAAATTCTTCATAAGCTTCTTCTACGTTTATGTTATTGCTGGTCATGTCGATTACAGAAGACGAGTCAAAGAGCTTGCTTAGTGCTCCTTCAAACGGTTTTGGCGTGCTACGCGACTGCAGCCAGTCAGGAAGCTTATTCAGAAGGCCAGAAAAGATAACCACGAAATACCCATATCTGACTGATAGACCAAATTGTGGATTGTGATGGTTTAATGTCTGTGACGGAGGGAATAGGGAGATTCAATGGAGAAACTAGGTGGGTTGTCAGGGGAGTGGACTTTCGAGTGCAGAAATTTGAGGAGAAATAACAGATTGAACTTGATACGAAATAACCATAGAGGGTCAGGCTGGAGTACTTCGCACCTAGCTCCGTCGTTAAGGTTGGAAGAGGGGCCAAGTTAACTTTAGTGAAGTTGCAACGTATGTGTGTGGAAACCCTCCCTATCAGTTGTTACACACTCGTTTTGTTGAAACTGAACTCTTTATCCGATTGACCCTCGAACAATTACAGCATGCATCAATCACTACATTTCAGCACTTGTTTATGATTTGCTCATGCGCGGTGGCATAATTTTTGAATCGGACTGCTGACATTGACCTTTTGTTGAACCCTGGTCCTCGTTGCTAGACTTTGAGGCCATTACAGAGGAAGCGTTGCATTCTCTATGCATTGACCCGGTCAACCTTTCGCGTCAGGATAAAGGCCAGAGAGCAGTATTCCGAAGGCGACCTAGCGTGAGCCTTGCGTATCAGGAAAGAGCTCCCCTCAGCACGGTACTTTCTAAGACTAGGTGAAATTGCACTTCATGCCTAACCTATTTGGGTCAAGGCTTGTTCAAAGAAGTTTAAGGAATATGAGTGGAGCAGTCCCAGGTTCATTACCACGTGGGTATTGAGAATCGGCAGACCATCTACTGTAAAACAACCAGTGAATCGTGGCATTCTTTGGACAGAAGAGGACGTTTATCAGCCGAAAACCACATCAGCCATTGAGTTCACCCTTAATCAGGGGATTTCAAATCTGAAAGAATTTTACGGAGAGCTGGGTGCAGGGTTTTCGTCTCAAAAGCGCAGCCTGGCTTCATGTCGTCTGCAAAGGGGAATGTCATCCCACGAAGCACTACTTGTAAGAAGCCATTTATGTAAGAGAAACTAAAGAGGGCTTAGAAGGCTGTCCTGTACTTTCCCGCTATGAATTCGCTTGAGCTGAGAGGAGGTCCCATCGGTGATCAGAGCTTGAGAACGTTTGAGGAGGTAAAACGATAGCCTGCAGCTCCGAAGGTTTTAATTTTTGACAATGAGCGAGTGCGAGATAGGCAGTCGAGTGCCATAGTCGTATCGAAAAAATTGCCCATGTCTGACTCGTTTTTGTCAGCGTTGGAAGTGATCACTTTGAAAAAGTCCACCTGGCACTTGACGCACGAACTGGGCTTAAGGAATCTATGTTAAGCTGGGCTGGTAAGACTTTGAGAAGTCATGATGTTTTCAGGCTTACCCTTAACAACCTGGAAACACTCGAGGTGTGGTTTATGTGGAGATGGCTCCACGGATCATACAGTGGGCCATTTCCGTGGTACGGAATTATACAGGAAGCCTTCCACTGAGCTGGGAAGATTCCGTACGACATGGATAACGCAAAGAGCTCCAGCAATAGGAGTACTGGGTCATGCCCCCCAAAGCGAAGTATGACAGATGGAAGGCCATCAGTCCCTGAATGATGGGATGGTTTAGTGTTTGCAAGGAACTCCCTGATGTGAACCGCTGTAAGTCGTATGGTTGATATCACGTACTGTGTAAGCATCGGGTAGCTGAATGGCGGGGAGAGTGCCAGTACGAAGGGCTGAGGCCAAATAACAGCTGAAAGCCTCAGCCATATCTTTTTCTAATGAGGGGCGGCGCCATTTTGGATGACGAATGGGATATTGTTTTGGAGCCGCGTGCGTTGCGAGATTTTAGCAGCTCCGGGAGGAGCTTCAAGATGTGAGGCGGTCGTAATGCGGTCAATTCTTGCTTTTTGAGTTTGTTCTCAGTTGATGCGTACAGTAGGCGTTGGTGTCGGCTTATTCTTAGAGTCAGGGAAATCTCGGTTCCCGAGGAATGAGCTCCGAAGCTTACAAATCTTTTGTAGAAGTCTGTAAATTTGATCCTCTTGGCTCTGATATACCTATCGATTGGGTTAAGGCAATTCGTGTAGAATATAATGAGGCAAACGAAGAGTACAGTGACAAAGTTTGATGGAGGAATAAGAAGGAAACCAGCAATACACACACTGATAAACTCTTCCATTGGGGAGGGAATCCCACGTTGTTGATGAATGCAGTGGCTGGAGAGAAAGTGATGAGCGATCGCAGAAATAACCACTTTAATTAGAAGGATCATATAATCTCAACAAAGAAACAGGAATGTGGGGGTAAATGGATTTTAAGTGCATGTCTGCGGCGACCGCAGACTCAAATAGATCCTAAGTGATGATAGGGTGCTTGAAGGGCAAGCGAACGTATGTCGCTGACCATTTTGCTAGGCCGATCACGCGATAACGCAAAAGAAGCAAAGCTGGAGGATCAATGAGTCCAAGAGGAGGAACCGGAGTGAAGCTTCGGATACAGAATAAAACAAACCAGTGTACACAAATGAAGGGGATATATTTAGGCTGTGGATGTCCTTTGAAGATTGTAGTAAGGAAATAAGCAGCGACAGTGTGTGTGGACAAATGAATACATCCATAGTATTGGCGGGTTTTGTCGTACCGAGGGTATATGCCCACGGACGAGATTGGTGGTTGGTCGGGTGTAAAACCCAGGGAAATCGGACATTCAGGCGTATTCCAAAAAGGTCAGCGTGTGTCTGTACAGGTTGCGGATGGCAAGCTCTAACTCTCTCCTCTCTAACGCATCCATCACCGTCGATTGCGGATCACATGCTCCCACCATTCTTCTCCCTCCTCAGTTTGCTCATCTGTCATTCTCGTAAGCACTCTCATCACATCCCTTTCGCGTCGTTCTACCTCCGTATGCACAACTTCTCATTCCTGTCCTTGTTCCTACAGTTCTCAACCGTGATAGCACTCACCGCACGATGTCACTGTCGCCCTATCCATTTTCCTCTGACCAAGCGCCTTCCTTTTTCACCCGTTTTTCCGTTGTCTGCTCCTAATCTCTGTTCGCCTGGTGCCTCCATTTGGCCCTACCCTTTTTGTCCTTCCCATACTTCCCACCGTTAAACACCAGACACCTCTGTATCCAAGACCAATCACCTTATATGAATTAGCCGTTCCAACTGTAGCATTTTTTACGACCAAAATTTATTACCTATTCACCACGTTCAGATTCTCTGAGTTTGTCTCCGCCATTCTTCCGTGGACCTTTCTTTTAAGCGATGTCCCGATCGGCATTTTCCCGCTCAGTCCATTATGTAATCGCCTGCAAGCATGCAGCTCTCCAATTCTACTCTTCCAACTCCGACGCACACAAATTTCTCGTGCCTTTTTTCCAGCGCAGGTTTACATGACCGAGCTCTTTTCTTCTTTTTTCTTCCAGGCCTTCATCCTGTGTCATCTGCGGTGAAACGATTTGATTGGTCATTTCTCACCTGGTTTCCCTCGGTCAGTACACTCATCTGCTTCGTATGTTGCTCGCCACAGGCATTCTCAGTGTGCCTTCCAGGCTATTGTTAATGATAGTGATAGTGGTTTATTTCGGATAACCCCGAGGCATGCTGCAACGCATGAATAAACGATACAATTGGAAGCAGAGTCCGAATTTCAAGAGGGTGATTCAGGAACGTAAAGTGGAAAAAATACAGGTACACTTCATGGCGGCGCCCCGAAAATTTGAACTCAAGGTCGGGTGGCCAAGCCGGCCGAGCCAAAGTGGAGCCGGTTGGAGGGAGTAGACTCTTACTCAGATATTACAAAATGAGGGACTGCGCAATGGGAGAATCAAATAGAATTGACGGAAATTTTGCACACCTTGAGTAAAACGAAAATTCCAAGCGAGGAGTGAACCGGCCATGGCGCTACACGCCGTATGGAAAGGCTTAAGATTGGAAATCAGACGATGGAAGAAAGCAATTTGCGGGCAAGGAGCGATAAAATTTCTCCGAAAATAACCCTTGTAGCGTTTAACGACCGAATGTCGGATGAGTCAGGCAAATACCGATGTGGGACTCATTTGTAGAGAGAGACCGCCTAAGTGATGGTGGAAGGAGTGGTCGGATGTAAACATGCAAACTTTGAGCAGAATATTTACTTCCAGAAAAGTGGAATGTAATGCACCAACATGAAAATAGGGACTGGGCGACAGGTCAATTTGTGATGCGTACCCATGATAGTAGCAGATGCATGGTTTGCAAACTAGATTAGCATTTAAATGACAAGCAAGTATTTGCGTATTAATTATCGTTATCTAAGGGCTGAAAATAGTGATCAGAGGGTTACAAGGATCGGAATTGTCTGGGAGGTTTTACCAAACTAGAATGCCGGATGTGAAAAACACCAAACAACCGATAAATACGTTTGCAAAGTTGGGCAGTGAAGTAACTGACAGGCAAAATACTGTCTGCCGATATTATTTGTAAAACATTTGGTCACGTGATGGTGACAAACCAAGACGCTAAAATATAGATGCCTCCCTGACGTGAATAAATGAGGAGGGCATGAATCTTTGCAAAGTGAGGATATTGCAATGCTACAGCCGTGTGTGGGCGAATCGTAGGACTGACATAGGGAGCGAACTGTCTCAATATCTTTGACTGTTGGAATGCTCTGGAGACAAATATTTCTCGGTGAAATATACTGTATAGACATTGTGGAACGGGAATTTATAGCAACATTAAGTGTGACCCTTTTCAAACATATCGGCAAACTTGATAAAATGGGACGATTTTTATCTTGGGGATTGGTTAAGTTTGCGAATGTGACTGGTCAATGGTTTGGCACGAATCCCCCGGAGAAAGGGTCATTACCTTTAGGCCGAGTACGGTAAAGGTCTTTTGAACCCGCGATAATTATGTGCTAAGGAAATAAGGTTTTGCCGGACATAAGAGGCGGTAAGTTTAGAAGGCGAAGATGAGGAGCAGTACGGTGGAAAATCGGTGGTAACTGGAGGAGATAGCGGCATATTTGCAGCATTTCGGGTGTATAAATGGTGTTGGTCTGAACTGGGTTTTCTTACTTGGACACTTCGGGCATTGCGAGCGTTAGTTAAGGTCCACGGTGGCATGACGATACAAGAGGTAAGGTAAAAGTGGCAACTGTATGTTGAGGTGAGTCGGTCAACCTCCAATAACTTATTCTGAAATGTAAAGTGGGGCATCAAATGTATGAGGAAAGGTGACCAAATGTTGAGTGGAATCTGGATGGAAAACAGAGAAAATTAGGTGTAGTCGGTGATGGAGGGTATTTTCTAGTATGTTTACGGGTGACTGCTAAATAACTAGGGCGTAACAGAAATTCGCTGTAATACATGGCAATTTCGGCCTCATGTTGCTCAGCTGGTTACGCCATTAGGTCACCGTCTTCAGCGAAGAATCAGTATTCACAACAATTAAAACAAAACGACTTGTGAAAAATGAAATAAAACCGATAAACGTGAGCCAAAAGCATGTTGAGCAAACGAGGGAAATCTGGTGGTTTTCCTTTTGTAGGATCAGGTCTGAGCTGATAAAAGGCATGCCCATGGATGAAGGTCACCCATTTCCTTCATAGTCGGATATTGGTGGTGTCTGGAAATAAAACGGATCCCACCGGGTCCCTCTTGTTTTCTGGTTTTTCTTGTTCAGCTTTTTGGTTCCTTAAAGGGGATGGTTGATCCCGTATAGAAATTTCCGTAGCACCTTAGCTGTGTAAACTTCCGCGTAATTTCACTTTTTGCTAACTGCTTGACTTAGTCCCTTTTTCTCTCGTCCGGAAAAAAACCGTTGGCATCAGGGTTTCCGCTAGCACGGGCTGGAAGAATACAGGGCGAAGCTAAGCAGTCACTCGGAGTAGGATAACGAGTGTTTTAAAGCAAATACCTGCATACGTACACCAGTGTCGTAACGGGCCTGACATTGAGTGTGACTACCAGATGCCTTTATGGAGTGGTTGATCCTGGAAGCACTAATGGGGATGTTAAAGCTCGGAGGGAGAGAAGAAAACTGTCGGATTTAGGTGGTAGGTTAAGAAATCACGGTGACTCAGACCAGAAGTCATGCCGGGGAATTCAAAACGAGGAAATTGAGGCCCACAGATAGACGATAAGACGTGGGCATGCAGGATGAGAGATTTTGGGGCGGGATAAATAGAGAAGACAAATTACGGCTGGATGTGAGGCTGAGTGGCGTGGAAGCTAGGATAAATAAGAGTACAAGTAGCGAGAAGTAAAATAGGGGAAGACGGGACTTGATGTTTTAGGATCCAGCAGCACTGAATAATTTCACGCTGAGGGGAAACATCAGGGGTTAAAAGCCTTGAACTAAAGGAAAGTTGCTTCGTATGGCTGACCTGGTACGATATGGAGAGGGAGGCAGCGATTTTCCATATATGGTTGTAAAAACCGACTGATGAGTTTGATACAGCGGGGTTATGTGGGGGCTGGGTGACAGTAGGTGAACGTGGGTGCTGACTGGAATCACGAGAACCGACAGGCATCTAATTAGTTACAGTTATAAACAGCTTCAAGCTGTACTCTACGGCAAGGCCTATTGTAGGCAGTTGTGGTGTTCACAATTCGGCTAAAGAAGAAAAGCGGACGTTATGGATAAAAGTATGTTCCCGCAGCAACGTACAGTAAGCGCCAGTACAAGTAAGCACGTGAAAACGCAAACGAGTCTGCAAATGCGAATCAGTCATGCATATGATCGGAAATGTAAGCCAACGGTACAATCGGACCACGTCGTGCAAGGTTACGCAACACGTGGTACAATCTGATTGATCAATGCCGCCCGGGACGAAGCACGGCAAAATTCAGCTGTGTACGCGCGTGTGTGTGCGTGCAAGATCGTCTGTTTGAGCACATGCCTGTTCAGGCCGAACACAACAGCACTGTACGAAAAAGTCAGCCCAGCGCCTGTCATTATTCAGGAAATGGCGGTTTACCGGTAGGTTGCTATGATCCCAGTAACGGAACACGTTTTCGAAAGCCAGCAGGAGGGGTAGGAGAGAACAAGAAGGGAGACCGTAGCCAGGTTTCCAAAGTCCGAGGCATTTTAACTGGGCTGAATACTCATATATGCTGGTGTTAGCCAAGGACAAAAGGGGACCAACGGTAAGTTGTGACCTTAGGGTGTGGCTAAACTGGGCTACTGACACACATTTGCGAGTAGTCGAGTGCAACTTATTCCAAGGCTTTGAGTACCTGGTAAGAAAAAAATTGGATTTTATTGCAAGCTTTGACCATGGGGTAGGCAGGCTGAAGTCAGTGTGGTGTAGAGGGTGGGGTGACGGTAGAGAAAAACTGTATAGATTTCGTAGGAGTGAAATCAGATAGCGGAATAAGTCTGCTTAGAATACATAAGGTAAGCCTGACTTACCTAAGCCCTAAGAGAGCAAGTTTTAGTAAAGTGCATTGCTCCTCATAGTTCAGTGGGAAAAAGTAACCTACCACCTTTCTGGTGAGCGTACGCCGGACTTTCTCAAGGTGAATCCTATCCAGTTTAGACATTTCGGAGAGAATTTAAGGAGAGTAATCGAGATAGGGTCTTGTATGGGATTAGTATGTGAGCAGAATACTATGTTCTATTTTGAATGATCTGAGAACAAGTCCTATTATCTGACTGGACTTGGCCGTCTAGAATGAGACATGTCCTGAGAATTGCCGATTGCTGGTAAATCGAAACCAAAGGTCCCCTACTGAGGAGCTTGAGGCGATGAGCATTTGATTCACTGACAGGGTCCCGAGAGGGGCTTGACATCTACAGGTTGTACAGAAACCTTTAGAAATCATGAATCACATCGGCCATGAGATGCCTCATATATCAAGCTCCTCAAGATCATTGTCGTTTTCAGACAGAGCTGTGCTCAAATCACGATAGTGGAACTCATAAACGATTCTGACGTCATCGGCTTTGAGAAGAGGAGTGCCCTGCCGGAAAAATGTTCTCAATAGATAGCAAGAAAAACAGCGGGCCAGGTACACTCCCTTGCATAACTCTGGGAGACGCAGGCGCCGGCTGCTTTAGGTGACCTTTATCACGCACAACCTAGGTTCTCTCTGACGGGCAAGAAGTGATCCACGATAGAAGAATGTTGTGGACCATGGGCTCGGAGTTTTGTTAACCATCGGGGGTGAGAAACTCGGTCGAACGCTTTGGTCATACCGACGTAGATGATATTGGCAGATGTTCCGTTGTCTGCTGCCGCGGTCAGTAGGTTCGAGAAACCAAAGTGACTTATGGTACAAGAACGTGATTTTAGAAGGCCATGTTTACACATGTAAAAGAGGTTATGGGGCAGGAGGAAAGCTGACATCCTCTGTTTATTCAAACGTTCCACTATTCTGGCAGCTAGGGGTGTGTGGTTAAAGGACGATGATTTGATGATCTTGCACTGGACCATTTTTGTGCAAAGGGGTAGTGATTAAAGATTTTTTACCGGGATGGAAAAATGCCGCGGTAAAGACATAAGCTACGGATATTCACGAGAGTAGAAGAGACATCAGTTCCGCTAAGACAAGGTAGTGATGTTGGGATGCAGTCATAGTCCTGAAGGAATGAGGGTCTAAGCTGCAGCAGTAGGTGGGCCTTGTCATTCGAACTTAACTCAGAGTCAAAGAAAACCTAATCGGTGTAGAGCTGTACGGGGGTGGATTTGAAGTATCGTAAGTAGTCATGGATTCTGAGAAGATATTAGGGGCCTTGGCGACTTTGACAAGAGGCTGAATCTGGGTACCATTTCCGACAAATAAATAAGGTTACAAAGTCCATCCACCGGAAAGTTCGAGCTACATGTAGCAACCAACTTCGACACGATTGAACACAAGGTCGATTCCAAGCAGCCACGGTACCATATACAACAAATTAAGTAATTTTACAATAATCAAGTCTCAATGGTTCTCCCTCTGGGCTTTCACACTCCAAACTGAACAACAATTCCACAACTGCAGCTGAACTACGGCAAAAGGTTAAAAACGGAAGATAAGACTAACTAATACGGCCACAGAGAAGTTCAAGCGGAGCAATTCACGCTCGAGGCAACCGTGGGAGTCTGGTTTGTGACAAAGATCTAGAGCAATAAAACAAACAATCGGAATTCCGGCAAAAATAGTTCATACAAATGAAAAAGCCGTTTGTAACATTGTTGCTAATGAATGGAACAGGGTTTCCCGAACTCTACTGAGATATCCCCGAAGACCCTCTCTGATTTCTGGCCTTCAACAGTCGGGCTACTGCGTAAGATCTGTCGAGAGAATTCACGGCTTAAAGCTCTTGTCTATGCAGCGGTTAATCAGTCCGAAGACTAATGGTTACGGAGAGAGAGTGAAGTTTCTACGACATGGAGGAACGTCTGGTTTTATATGGATCTCCCACAGTTTTACAACTTAGTTTAGCGGCGTAGTAAGGTGAGAGCTGCGGGCTTGAGAGTGGTTGGTCTCTATGGTGGTGATTGCTAATAATCAACTGTGTGACCTATCGTCGACTTCATCAGTAGCAAGCCGAGGGTCGTGCCACAGGAACTGGTCATACAGGTTAAGCGAGCTAAGCATAGGCTCAGGAGTTATTCAGTTGATCGTGTACGGGTCTGTTGAGTTGAGCCACAAATGGGGTCTATGGATCCGGCTGTGAACCTGCAAGGTACCGTCCCTTGGCCACAGCCTAGTAAGAGGTCTAGAATTATAGTTGTCATATTCGATGGGCCGACGGTAAATACTAGTTCAAGCGTACTGCCTCTTCTGTTTGGAGTCATTACCTGTAGGAACCAGTGCCATGCATGTACAGTCGAAACGAATTAAGTGAAGTATTGGGGTGATGAAATGGTTCCCAGCAGATATTAGGCGCAATCACTTTCTTGGAAGAAGGTAAAAGTGTGTGGTGATCGAAAGCACTGGCTACATGGGTTGAGTGGGTGGAGTTTGAATAAGTTGGTTGATAAACGCAGGCCTTGTGGAGTGGATAGATGGCTAGAAGAACCTTTACTCGTACCTAGCCCTGGATTGCATCCAATGCTGGATCAGAGAAGGCAATGATAGGCAAGCTATTTGAATGTGCATTAGGCGGCCTTCTTCAGAACGAATACAATTTTTTATGAAGGTTTGACTACCATTTCCGACGCAAGGGTTGTTCTTGATGCGAAAACACGTCTGACTTTTTCAGACATGTACATGAACTTAAGCCCGCATCCCAAATGTCTATGAGCCGGGGTTAATTACACCTTCGGAACAAGTCATCTGGATTGTCGACGGACTTAACATGCTGCCACTGAATTGCAGTCTATTCGTCATTTGTGATCGTGAGAAAGTTGGCTACGAATGTCCTGAATCAGCATTTCAAGTTACTGATGTAGTACAGCATCCATGCAATCACTAAAACTTTACACTGCTTTGTGCCCCATATACCCATTTGAATATCCAGGAATCCTTTATGTGACCTCACTTGTGCCATTTGGTCATGTCATCAGGCACGCTTCGGGTGTCGCCCAAATAAACCAATGTAAATTGCTGTCAAACGTTTGTTGAAAAATTGTCGAGATGAATATTTGTGGAGCATGAAGTGGAATAAAATGCTGAATAACTCGGCTCGAGGCGGTCTGCAAAATATTTTGTATTTTGTATGTAGTTTCGAGCCCAAATCATCAACAAGTTCAGCGCCGTTTCCTGCCACGAGTGGATTAACTCTCGCATGTTTCGAAAGTTCTCCGTTTCCTCTGTTTCCCGTGGTGTAACACAACTGTAGAATCTGTCCAATATACAAAGCCCAGTTTGATGTTGGTACAGTTCTACTTTAACATTGTTGTTACCCTAAAACCCAACCACAATGCAGTCGTTTTGAGTTCATTTATGGATGCTGAGTTTATTGTTTTGGTTAAGGGTAATTTGTTTCGCCGCCGGCCATGACGTTCCACTTAGGTACCGTGCACTGCCACTAGGTCGGTTAGTTCCGAACAGCTTCGCACAACTTGGGATATTTCAAAAGCCTGTAGGTAAATTCTCTATTTCTTGCTAATCAGTTTGACGGTGGTCACCTAAATAGAGCAACTTCGTGTTAACCATCGTGGCGTTTTGTCTTTGAATTCACCATTGGATGTACCGACTGATCTTTTTCTGAGTGAACCTCGCTTTCGTGAGTTGAGCCATTGGATTCAACATCAAGAAGTTGGTTGTGTTCTACATAGGCATTTCTCTCAGCAATCGCTAAGCAATTTACTGATGCCGATAGTTGAACTCCTTTTGTCAGGGGCCCGAGAAGTTTTCAGCCAAGTATCTTTCGCGTAGCAAACGGTTCTCTTCGGTTGCCTATGCTATGTTCGAGCGCCCCATGGACCTCCGGTATATTGCACCCAATAAGTATATCACCGCCGGGCCCAGACACTTAGTTGAGCATCATGTCCTTGAGATAAGACTAGCCCTCGACTAATGATTTAATAGAACCGACTGGTCTCATTGGCGAGCTGTCTGTCGAAAAAGGCTTCCTGGATGCCAACGGTCCCTCCATGGGTTAGAGATGTTAACTGCAGGTTGAGCCTAACAAAATTCTAAACATGACACCGTGTAACGACTGGTCATGGTAAATCCCCCGAAATCCACTGCAGCCCAATATTTTCCCTAACGTCGCTTACACATATACACCACTGAATCGTTTTGTGCACTATTTGTTCTTACGGACCGAGGCTTATTTGGTAGTGCCCAGCGCGCTGCTCTGTCGTTTACTTGTTCTGGACCTGCGTGACGCACGTGCTCGTTTCTCGCATGCTTCAAATTGGTTCTCGTTTTTCGAGTCTCTGTGACTGTATAACTGGGGTTTGTATCTATTCCGTGTCATTGTTCATATGATAATCTAGCATCGTAGAATTTCACGGATAATCGCGTTTTGATTTCGGGATCCGTTGCAAATTTGGCTACGCATTGCTCAAACGTGCCTTGCAATACTCAGTTATTCAGCTTGCAACGAGGAAAACGCTACATGCCTAGAAAGGATTGAAGCAATTGGAACCTGGACAGGAAGTAATACAACAAGTCACTAAGGAAGTCTTCGGTACTTTCGATTCGTTAGTTAATGCAAGGTAACCTAGTCCTGTCAGTGCTAGCTCAGGTATTACTGAGGGTAATATGGATCGCAGAAGTGTCGATCCATTTAAGCTACGGATATTAGACCTAGAACAACAATTTTTACCAGCTAGACAACAGGTCCAGGAAGCAGAAGAGAAGTATGGACAGAACGAGGGTAAGCGGATGATCAGCGACTACGACATATGTGACGGATCAGGACAAATTGAAATAGGAAACTCTGCGCCGGTCGCAGAATATAAAACATCAACGCCCCCAACGATCGATCTGCCAGGAGTAGAACCGACAGTTTTCGACGGACGATCTGAGCACTAATGCAATTCATCGGGCGGTTCGAAACGTTCGTCGAAAACAAGAAAACCGACCTCGGGCAAAGACGTCTCTGCCTGATTCATTACAGTGGAGGCCAAGCAAAAGAAGCTATCGGTGGATGTAACATGCTCGACTCGGAACAAGGCTACTCACGAGCAAGGAAGATCCTGCGGGATTTGTTCGGCCAGCCGTTCAATGTAGCCCGTGACCTAATAAAGAGCGTTACGATAGGGGCAAAAGAACCAAGGACGACGTCTATAAAGTGGCCGATCTGGTAAGCAAAATGCAGAACTGTTCAATAGCCCTAGATCACTTAGGTTACAAGGCTGACCTCGATGCAATGCATAGGTTGGAGGGCATAGTCCTCTACCTCTCTCTCTCGAACTACAAGATCGGTGGGTGGAAGAGACGGAGCTTGTAAGCCGAGGCGGCTGTGAGGCTAACTTCGAAGACATGACCGAATACTTGGACAGGCAAACCAAGATAGCCGACAGTAGATTTGGTCAACTCATCCTGGGCAGTACCCAAATAAGCAAACCTATCACCAGCCAGGCTCAAATAATTGCACAGGAACATTCGAAATATCAGCCTTGGACCAATGCACACGCTCTTCCACGCGAGACTATAGCGCGTCCAAGTTTCAGGTCCTTTGACGCTAGCCATGGGCTACTAGAATGCCCCAAGTTCATCAACGCCACAGTAGACAAACGTTGTGGAATGGCGAGGACGGCAGAGGCGTTCTTTAAATGCCTCAACACCAAGCACCGGGCAGCGGCTTGTCGAACAAGGACCAGATGTTGTCACGAGGGTTGCGCGGGCAGGCACCATCGATTGTTACACCAGGAGAGAGAAACTACACGAGAGAAGAGCACTAAGCCCAGTGTGATTTGTCCAACGTTGCGGTCTACCAGTAAACCAGTACGTCTTAGGTTTGTTGCCGTGGGAGTGGTGACCCAAACTGGGGTGGTCAAAGCGTTGGCTTCCGTCGACAGTGGATCGGACACTACCATGGTGAAAGTACGGTTTGCCGGCAAACACCGGCTTGCTAAAAGTACGACGTCGTTAGCACGTCGTGAGCATGGCGGGCGAAACACAAGTAATGACTTCCGGCCGGTTGAGGTCACAGTTCATCTCCTTAGACAATAGCGAACAAATCAAGTCAACGGAGGCATTTACATTGGTTGACCTCCCCATGCGAGCACCAAGACCGGTTAACGCATTTTTGACTAGGTGGCCCCATCTGCAGGACGTAACCATTGTAGACTGGAAAGACGACGAAAAGAACCTCCTCATCTGCTGTGATGTGCCAGAGGCACATTGGGTACTTGACCAGAGATTGGGCCACCACCAGGCACCCTATGCCGTACGCAAAGCTCCGGGGATGGAGACTCTATGGTCCAGCAGGGGAACGTGGCTCCGCGACTTATGTATCAGCCGAAACGGACTGCGTGAGGTATCAATTGCAGCGGCTGCATGAAAGGGAGTTTCACGACATCGAAGACAAGGGACTGTCGTTCTCGCAAGAGGACCACTTCGCTCTGCAACCAGTGTGACTAGTAACTAGAGGTCTTAAAATACAGTTCCAGGTTCCCCTACTATGGCGAACACTGGCTGACCCTTTGGTTGATAACAGAAACTATGCTCTGCCAAGACTGCTATGACTGAAAAAACGCTTCGTTCGAGACCAGGATCTGCGGGAACGATATGCAGAATTATTGAAGCGAAATGAAGCACTCAGCTACGTTGAAAGGGTACCTGCTACCACCGGCTACCGAAAGGGGACCTGGTATCTACCTCTTAACCCGGTTATCAACCCGCAGAAACCCGGAAATCTGCGGGTGGTTTTAGACTGTGCAGCCAAGTTCCGGAGCAAGTCGTTTCACGATCGCCCACTACAATGGACTGACCGGACCACGCCATTGATCGAAGTTTTGTGCCGTTTCAGAGTTTTTACAGTGGCTTTGTCCGCCAGTATCGGGAAGATGTTTCACCAGGTGAAAATACCGGTAGAAGAACGAGATGCGTTGCGTTTCCTGCGGTGGGAAGAGAACAACCGGGAAAACGCAGTGCTAGACTATAGGATGACCGTTCATCTCTTCGGAGCCATATCATCACCGTTTTGTGCGAGCTACGCCCTTCGAGAACCAGCGAACGAAAAGAATAATGAAAGTAATGGTTTATTTTGGGGACATCCGAAGCATGCTTGATTGCGTGATCATATGATACAAGTGAGGTCACAAAGAGGTTCCTTGGATATTCTTTTGGTTAAATGCAGGCTGAAAGTGTACAGGCTTTAGTGGTCGCACGAAGGATTGCCCGGCAAATTTGAGTTTGAAGGTCAGGTGGACGCACTTTTGCGAAATGAGTGGAACGGGCTCCGCCGTGGAGATACGTGATGAAGTAAAGCGGCGATGAAGTAAAAACGCGCAGTATTTTGGATAGTCTCGATGTAAAGTCGCAGGGGTGAGTAAACTGACAAAGAAAACTTTAGGAGAAGCACCAACGAAAAATTGGAGAATTTTCGGTGATGAGGGACATGCATTTGAACCAGTAGTCCAGATGACCCGGAAAATAGCAGAAATATAATGCCGGATGCGGGCGGTGGACATATAGTGGACTGATGCAGTCGTATAAGAGTAGTACATATAGGCAGATCTCAGGAAGTGCAGGTGGTTGCAAAGCTGGATATCCTGAAGTCTGATATGAAAAGCTAAGGAGGTGATCGAACTATTTATGTCCTGGATTGTGAATACTTTATTGTCAATGCAACTATCATGGAATGCAAATGGCTGAATGAGAAAAGATGCAGCGGAAGGATACCTTGAACTTAGACCTGGTGTCACCCAGATGAAGCGCTGGAAGGAGGGCCATTTCGTTTTGTGTGGAATTGTTGGCAGGTGAGAAACGAATCTTTAAATGATGGTTTTGTTGAGGTAAATGTAGCGGTGACATACAAATTACCAATTGGATGGATGGTCTCTTCAAGAGTATACCAGAAATTGTCACATTCATTATAGAGATCCGAACAGTGAAACCGTTTCATGTTCTGGGGTACAGAATCCGGTAACTGGATATAATAGAATGAGGGTAAACATGGCCTCAGTTCAGACAAATAAAAGATAGGTCGATGGATATAAATGCCAGTAGTCGCAAATAGTAGGGCACATTTAGGAGCCGAGTGAGCATATGCGCATATGTTGATGTGGAACGTGACCGGTTGTATGTTAAACCTTGTTCAGGAACGTTGGAAGAGGCAATGGGTGGCACCAGTAAGATGCAGGGGAAGACTTGGTCCACCGGTCGGTGATAAATAGCGTCAGTGGAAACCTTTACGTGGATGTGGGCTCGGCCCTAGCGCAGTTCAGAGGCCTAACAGGACTGCCAGAAGAGGACGGCTTCTATCCAACGAAATGGATGTCGACGCTTAAGAAGTGCTCGGAGAGGTTTGGACGGCTCTCTACTCCCTACCGAACGCACTTCTGAGGATACGATGGAATGGGGAACGGACAACGTTTTTTCAGCTAAACGTTACCGGGCTGCTGGCAACCAGTCGGGGCATACTTTCTGTCGCCTCTAGTTGGTTCGATCCGCTTGGTTTCGCCTCTCCTTTGCTCTTACCCGGAAAGAACTTGCTGCAGCGGCTCTGTCGTAAGAAAGTCGATTGCACGATGTTTGTCCCTGGGTCACACAACACAGACGGGAGAACTGCCCGCCTTTTTTGGTGCATTCGAAGTCGGTTACGGAGCCGTGGTGTACGGACGGTGGTGCACGAGAGATGGACCATATACTACGAGGATCCTGTGGGCCAAAGTTCGCGTTGCCCCACTGAAGTCGATTTCGATCCCGCGCCTTGAACTCCGTGCGGCCGTGTTAGTGGTCAGGGCGGTGCAAGCAGTAAAGAGATGTTTCGGGTTCTATGCTTGGTCGGTTAGAGTTTGAACGGACTCGATGATAGTACTGTACTACATTAAAAACGTCGAGAGCCGGTGTAGTACTTTCGTCGCTAACCGACTCACGATCACCACGACGAATCGGCCATGAACCAGTGCTAGCATGTCGGGTCTGGCAATAACTCATCGGATCTGTGCTCCAGGGGTGTGACCAACTTCAGGCAACTCGACACGTGGACGGGAGGACCGAGATTCCTGCAAAAGCATTACCAGGACCGGCCTGTGCACGAACTAAAATCCCCTCCGGAATTGGAACTGGAGATCAGAGGCGTGATATGACGGCCACGGTCGTTGAATCGACATTTGATTTGTCACGATTGGTCAAATTTCCTCTTTGGATAGAGACACTCCGTTCATTAGTTTGGTTGGCCAGGTTAAGGGACATTTGCTAGTCATGAAAGGTGTCCGCCCCTTCGGCCGGATACAAGTGGGTTCGACAAGTCCCGGTGAACTACGAGCCGCAGAACACGATATATATTCAAGATGGTACAACGAGAGAACCCGAGAGGGTGTGAGGAGTGGAACCTATCGACAAAGGGATATCATCTCCGAGAGGCTATTTGAACCGTTCAAACTCCAAACTAGTTATTGGGCTGTTACGGTAGATGGCAGGCTGACCAACGTCCGCCTGAGCTTTGACACGAAGTACCCCATATTGCTGCCGGGTCGACATTACGTGATAGAGCTAATGAGCCAACACGTCCACGCCGTGGAGGGACACGCCGGAGAAAATCACGTGACAAGCGTCATCCGGAGGCGTCTTTGGTTGCTGAGAGGAAGAGCGACTGTGAAACGCGTAATTCGACGCAGTGTAAATTGTGGGAGATGCAATGTTGCAGCAGAAAAGCAACACATGGCGCAGCTGCAAGGATGCAGAGTTACTGCAGGCTGGTGGCCGTTCAGTGACACCGGGTTGGACTATTTCGTGCCATTGTGGATCAAGTCTGGGAAGAAGTTGGAAAAACGATACTGGCGTATCATGATGTGCGTGAAGTCGCGTGCAATACACTTAGAAGTTGCACATTCTAAGACAACCGACTTTTTCCTACGGACATTGTAGCGCTTTATCAACCGAAGAGACGTATTTGCAGAAACGTACTCCGACAATGGGTCGAACTTCGCGGGCGCTCAACGGGGACTGCAGCGCTTGCACAAAATCATGAACAGGGACGAACTGCGGAATCGAACTGCGGCCTATGGAATACGATAGCACTTTAATCCCCGCAGGCCAGTCACCGCATCGGAGTATGGGAAGGCCTGATCCTGTCCACCAGGCGAATATTTCTGTCGACCATTGAGCAACAGCCGCCCGACTACGAGACGCTGAGCTCTGTCATGACTGAGGTTGAGAGAATTCTAACAACCACCCGCTTGTTCCGGTAACCAACGGCGACCCCACCCATCTGGCGCGCATCCCGAAGGGCTTATTGACCTCAAGATCGACCGAGGGTTTCCAAGGGCTAGAAAACAAAGTCGTCCGTTTCCCATTCCATCGTATCCTCAGAAGTGCGTTCGGTAGGGAGTAGAGAGCCGTCCAAACCTCTCCGAGCACTTCTTAAGCGTCGACATCCATTTCGTTGGATAGAAGCCGTCCTCTTCTGGCAGTCCTGTTAGGCCTCTGAACTGCGCTAGGGCCGAGCCCACATCCACGTAAAGGTTTCCACTGACGCTATTTATCACCGACCGGTGGACCAAGTCTTCCCCTGCATCTTACTGGTGCCACCCATTGCCTCTTCCAACGTTCCTGAACAAGGTTTAACATACAACCGGTCACGTTCCACATCAACATATGCGCATATGCTCACTCGGCTCCTAAATGTGCCCTACTATTTGCGACTACTGGCATTTATATCCATCGACCTATCTTTTATTTGTCTGAACTGAGGCCATGTTTACCCTCATTCTATTATATCCAGTTACCGGATTCTGTACCCCAGAACATGAAACGGTTTCACTGTTCGGATCTCTATAATGAATGTGACAATTTCTGGTATACTCTTGAAGAGACCATCCATCCAATTGGTAATTTGTATGTCACCGCTACATTTACCTCAACAAAACCATCATTTAAAGATTCGTTTCTCACCTGCCAACAATTCCACACAAAACGAAATGGCCCTCCTTCCAGCGCTTCATCTGGGTGACACCAGGTCTAAGTTCAAGGTATCCTTCCGCTGCATCTTTTCTCATTCAGCCATTTGCATTCCATGATAGTTGCATTGACAATAAAGTATTCACAATCCAGGACATAAATAGTTCGATCACCTCCTTAGCTTTTCATATCAGACTTCAGGATATCCAGCTTTGCAACCACCTGCACTTCCTGAGATCTGCCTATATGTACTACTCTTATACGACTGCATCAGTCCACTATATGTCCACCGCCCGCATCCGGCATTATATTTCTGCTATTTTCCGGGTCATCTGGACTACTGGTTCAAATGCATGTCCCTCATCACCGAAAATTCTCCAATTTTTCGTTGGTGCTTCTCCTAAAGTTTTCTTTGTCAGTTTACTCACCCCTGCGACTTTACATCGAGACTATCCAAAATACTGCGCGTTTTTACTTCATCGCCGCTTTACTTCATCACGTATCTCCACGGCGGAGCCCGTTCCACTCATTTCGCAAAAGTGCGTCCACCTGACCTTCAAACTCAAATTTGCCGGGCAATCCTTCGTGCGACCACTAAAGCCTGTACACTTTCAGCCTGCATTTAACCAAAAGAATATCCAAGGAACCTCTTTGTGACCTCACTTGTATCATATGATCACGCAATCAAGCATGCTTCGGATGTCCCCAAAATAAACCATTACTTTCATTATTCTTTTCGTTCGCTGGTTCTCGAAGGGCGTAGCTCGCACAAAACGGTGATGATATGGCTCCGAAGAGATGAACGGTCATCCTATAGTCTAGCACTGCGTTTTCCCGGTTGTTCTCTTCCCACCGCAGGAAACGCAACGCATCTCGTTCTTCTACCGGTATTTTCACCTGGTGAAACATCTTCCCGATACTGGCGGACAAAGCCACTGTAAAAACTCTGAAACGGCACAAAACTTCGATCAATGGCGTGGTCCGGTCAGTCCATTGTAGTGGGCGATCGTGAAACGACTTGCTCCGGAACTTGGCTGCACAGTCTAAAACCACCCGCAGATTTCCGGGTTTCTGCGGGTTGATAACCGGGTTAAGAGGTAGATACCAGGTCCCCTTTCGGTAGCCGGTGGTAGCAGGTACCCTTTCAACGTAGCTGAGCGCTTCATTTCGCTTCAATAATTCTGCATATCGTTCCCGCAGATCCTGGTCTCGAACGAAGCGTTTTTTCAGTCATAGCAGTCTTGGCAGAGCATAGTTTCTGTTATCAACCAAAGGGTCAGCCAGTGTTCGCCATAGTAGGGGAACCTGGAACTGTATTTTAAGACCTCTAGTTACTAGTCACACTGGTTGCAGAGCGAAGTGGTCCTCTTGCGAGAACGACAGTCCCTTGTCTTCGATGTCGTGAAACTCCCTTTCATGCAGCCGCTGCAATTGATACCTCACGCAGTCCGTTTCGGCTGATACATAAGTCGCGGAGCCACGTTCCCCTGCTGGACCATAGAGTCTCCATCCCCGGAGCTTTGCGTACGGCATAGGGTGCCTGGTGGTGGCCCAATCTCTGGTCAAGTACCCAATGTGCCTCTGGCACATCACAGCAGATGAGGAGGTTCTTTTCATCGTCTTTCCAGTCTACAATGGTTACGTCCTGCAGATGGGGCCACCTAGTCAAAAATGCGTTAACCGGTCTTGGTGCTCGCATGGGGAGGTCAACCAATGTAAATGCCTCCGTTGACTTGATTTGTTCGCTATTGTCTAAGGAGATGAACTGTGACCTCAACCGGCCGGAAGTCATTACTTGTGTTTCGCCCGCCATGCTCACGACGTGCTAACGACGTCGTACTTTTAGCAAGCCGGTGTTTGCCGGCAAACCGTACTTTCACCATGGTAGTGTCCGATCCACTGTCGACGGAAGCCAACGCTTTGACCACCCCAGTTTGGGTCACCACTCCCACGGCAACAAACCTAAGACGTACTGGTTTACTGGTAGACCGCAACGTTGGACAAATCACACTGGGCTTAGTGCTCTTCTCTCGTGTAGTTTCTCTCTCCTGGTGTAACAATCGATGGTGCCTGCCCGCGCAACCCTCGTGACAACATCTGGTCCTTGTTCGACAAGCCGCTGCCCGGTGCTTGGTGTTGAGGCATTTAAAGAACGCCTCTGCCGTCCTCGCCATTCCACAACGTTTGTCTACTGTGGCGTTGATGAACTTGGGGCATTCTAGTAGCCCATGGCTAGCGTCAAAGGACCTGAAACTTGGACGCGCTATAGTCTCGCGTGGAAGAGCGTGTGCATTGGTCCAAGGCTGATATTTCGAATGTTCCTGTGCAATTATTTGAGCCTGGCTGGTGATAGGTTTGCTTATTTGGGTACTGCCCAGGATGAGTTGACCAAATCTACTGTCGGCTATCTTGGTTTGCCTGTCCAAGTATTCGGTCATGTCTTCGAAGTTAGCCTCACAGCCGCCTCGGCTTACAAGCTCCGTCTCTTCCACCCACCGATCTTGTAGTTCGAGAGAGAGAGGTAGAGGACTATGCCCTCCAACCTATGCATTGCATCGAGGTCAGCCTTGTAACCTAAGTGATCTAGGGCTATTGAACAGTTCTGCATTTTGCTTACCAGATCGGCCACTTTATAGACGTCGTCCTTGGTTCTTTTGCCCCTATCGTAACGCTCTTTATTAGGTCACGGGCTACATTGAACGGCTGGCCGAACAAATCCCGCAGGATCTTCCTTGCTCGTGAGTAGCCTTGTTCCGAGTCGAGCATGTTACATCCACCGATAGCTTCTTTTGCTTGGCCTCCACTGTAATGAATCAGGCAGAGACGTCTTTGCCCGAGGTCGGTTTTCTTGTTTTCGACGAACGTTTCGAACCGCCCGATGAATTGCATTAGTGCTCAGATCGTCCGTCGAAAACTGTCGGTTCTACTCCTGGCAGATCGATCGTTGGGGGCGTTGATGTTTTATATTCTGCGACCGGCGCAGAGTTTCCTATTTCAATTTGTCCTGATCCGTCACATATGTCGTAGTCGCTGATCATCCGCTTACCCTCGTTCTGTCCATACTTCTCTTCTGCTTCCTGGACCTGTTGTCTAGCTGGTAAAAATTGTTGTTCTAGGTCTAATATCCGTAGCTTAAATGGATCGACACTCCTGCGATCCATATTACCCTCAGTAATACCTGAGCTAGCACTGACAGGACTAGGTTACCTTGCATTAACTAACGAATCGAAAGTACCGAAGACTTCCTTAGTGACTTGTTGTATTACTTCCTGTCCAGGTTCCAATTGCTTCAATCCTTTCTAGGCATGTAGCGTTTTCCTCGTTGCAAGCTGAATAACTGAGTATTGCAAGGCACGTTTGAGCAATGCGTAGCCAAATTTGCAACGGATCCCGAAATCAAAACGCGATTATCCGTGAAATTCTACGATGCTAGATTATCATATGAACAATGACACGGAATAGATACAAACCCCAGTTATACAGTCACAGAGACTCGAAAAACGAGAACCAATTTGAAGCATGCGAGAAACGAGCACGTGCGTCACGCAGGTCCAGAACAAGTAAACGACAGAGCAGCGCGCTGGGCACTACCAAATAAGCCTCGGTCCGTAAGAACAAATAGTGCACAAAACGATTCAGTGGTGTATATGTGTAAGCGACGTTAGGGAAAATATTGGGCTGCAGTGGATTTCGGGGGATTTACCATGACCAGTCGTTACACGGTGTCATGTTTAGAATTTTGTTAGGCTCAACCTGCAGTTAACATCTCTAACCCATGGAGGGACCGTTGGCATCCAGGAAGCCTTTTTCGACAGACAGCTCGCCAATGAGACCAGTCGGTTCTATTAAATCATTAGTCGAGGGCTAGTCTTATCTCAAGGACATGATGCTCAACTAAGTGTCTGGGCCCGGCGGTGATATACTTATTGGGTGCAATATACCGGAGGTCCATGGGGCGCTCGAACATAGCATAGGCAACCGAAGAGAACCGTTTGCTACGCGAAAGATACTTGGCTGAAAACTTCTCGGGCCCCTGACAAAAGGAGTTCAACTATCGGCATCAGTAAATTGCTTAGCGATTGCTGAGAGAAATGCCTATGTAGAACACAACCAACTTCTTGATGTTGAATCCAATGGCTCAACTCACGAAAGCGAGGTTCACTCAGAAAAAGATCAGTCGGTACATCCAATGGTGAATTCAAAGACAAAACGCCACGATGGTTAACACGAAGTTGCTCTATTTAGGTGACCACCGTCAAACTGATTAGCAAGAAATAGAGAATTTACCTACAGGCTTTTGAAATATCCCAAGTTGTGCGAAGCTGTTCGGAACTAACCGACCTAGTGGCAGTGCACGGTACCTAAGTGGAACGTCATGGCCGGCGGCGAAACAAATTACCCTTAACCAAAACAATAAACTCAGCATCCATAAATGAACTCAAAACGACTGCATTGTGGTTGGGTTTTAGGGTAACAACAATGTTAAAGTAGAACTGTACCAACATCAAACTGGGCTTTGTATATTGGACAGATTCTACAGTTGTGTTACACCACGGGAAACAGAGGAAACGGAGAACTTTCGAAACATGCGAGAGTTAATCCACTCGTGGCAGGAAACGGCGCTGAACTTGTTGATGATTTGGGCTCGAAACTACATACAAAATACAAAATATTTTGCAGACCGCCTCGAGCCGAGTTATTCAGCATTTTATTCCACTTCATGCTCCACAAATATTCATCTCGACAATTTTTCAACAAACGTTTGACAGCAATTTACATTGGTTTATTTGGGCGACACCCGAAGCGTGCCTGATGACATGACCAAATGGCACAAGTGAGGTCACATAAAGGATTCCTGGATATTCAAATGGGTATATGGGGCACAAAGCAGTGTAAAGTTTTAGTGATCGCATGGATGAACCCCCGGTAAATTTTTCCTTGAAGGTCAGGCGAGCACATCAACCAGTAGTGAGTAAAACGAGCTCCGCGGTCCAGATACTGAATGAGGTAAAGCAGGGATGGAGTAAAAATGCGCAGTACTTAGGATAGCATCGACGTGAGGTAGCAAGAATGAGTAAACTGACAAAAACTCACGAAAACGGCACCAACGGAAAACTGAAAAGTTCTTGGTGGTGACAGATATGCATTTGATAATTAATAATTGATAATTGCACATTTCTTGACCGTGGTCAAGGCGCATGCACAAGGCAAAATCAGAGAATACAGCAGTGCATAATAGTGTGAGGTATTCACAATTTTTTTAAATTCAAGAACCACCCAGACCGAAACAAGACAGTGAAGTCGTGTAGTGTTTGAGTGAACTAAAGTGGTAAAGGTTGAAGCGGGAACTATGAACCGGTTAAGAATCAGGGGAGTGTGGTGCGGATAGGCGGACAAACGTGGGAATGCTGGTATAAGTGACACTAGAGAATGTTTAAAAAAACCGTTTGCAAGGACCAGAAAAACAATAGGCTTTGGACATCACAACGTATACAGCAAGTTGAGGCAGGAGTTATACACGACAAGCCTCATGGGTGCAAAAAACTGGCTGCGACGGTCCACGACATCCAGAAAACGGCGCCAGGGTGTACCAACTGGATAAATGGACGGTCACTAACGTGTAACCGGGCAGGAGAGTTATCAAATAACAAGATTAAAAGGAAAGTCGGCATGGGGCTCCCAGCATTTAGTCAGAGATGCCAGTGGAATATAGAACATTGATCCAGCATTGGATAACTAATTGTTTGATGGAGCTTGCAAAGTAAATAGAAGTGAGTCAAATGAGATGATAAGACAGACTTTTTGTGCAGGTGATTTCAGTGTCATATGGAAATTCACATGAAGCGAAGAAACTTCACGAGGGTTGCAGCGAACTTTTGAAGAGCTTGATTGGTGTATGGAAGCAGAACGGACTTTCAAAGAGTAGCCGTCGAAGAATCAAACTTGTGGAGGCAAACGCTGCTGACGCGGATAGGCAGAGGTTGAAAGAGTGTAAAGACAAAATATGTGATAAAAGAATTATCAGCCAAATTCTGGTTGGCTACAGATGGCTGGTGTTCTGTTTCATAAAGACCTTAGTTGCAGGTGATGGCAGGTAGGACGGTGAAGGTAGGTGGCAGGAAGGGACTAGTTTGACGAAGTAGGCAGAATGAGTTTGGAACGCAGCGGCGAGGGCTGGGTTTCCGTCACTGGTTTCATTCTGCCACGCTGAATTTATTGAACTGTTGGAATGGAGTACTGGAAGTTGATGTTGAGCGGGTGTGGGGTGATAATTGGTGACAGGAATCAGCTCTGTGACCCAGTTAGGCTCTCATGAGGGTTTGTTACTCCCGTTATAGGATTAAAGTCAGCCGTATGCTGTGCTCCTCATAATGTCAGCAGGCGAGAGTATAGACGTGAACCATTGTCACTCCGATTGATCAGATCGTCCAGTCCGGGAGTAACATTGAGCTAGACGTTGGCTACCCAAGTAACCAATGCTATCTGAAAGAGATCAAGAGTGCGGCAGTCTGGAGAGTGTTCCAACTGTGGGCTATGATTATCGTTTTGGTGGAAACCAGACAGTGAACATGTTATTATCTGAACATTTAGTTATCATTCGGCTAGTGGGCTGGTCCATTATGGATCCCTGGACGGAGAATGGTAGTTTACTAGGGTAATTAGGTGATAATAGAGATTTAGGGAGATACCGGGTAAGTGGTGGATAAGGGGAAGGGGCAAATTTGGGAACCAGGAATAAAACAATAGTAGGAAGTATGATCTGGAAGGAGAATAGGGAGGTAGCAGTCTGGTCGGTTCACCAGCTGTGGTCGAGGACGGCAAACAGTGAAAAGGAAGGAAAACACTCAGTGTTAAGGTGAGGTTTTTTCCATATGAAAACAAAAGTGCTGGTATTCTGCGGGGTCATGAGAAATCAGGGGTGTACGGATTCCGGTTGGAATGGGGTCTTAACTTAACATAAGCATGTGCTCATAAAAGTAAGTCTTAGGTACTGAAGAATAGTAATCTGCGTGTCAAGGCTACTGTACACGAGAGAGGCGCAAGAAAATCAGGATGAGACCGCAGAATTCTAGCCTGAGGAGAAGGAATTAAGTAAAGGCGAACACCTATCACTAAAAAACAAAATGGTTCCTCAAGGGAGCTAGTGTCAGTAGACATTTTGGATGGGTAGGTGAGTCAGTCGCCGAAGTGACCCAGAAAAATAGCAGTACTATAAAGCTGAAAGAGTTATGAGGTGATCCTTGAGGAGGGGAAGTGCGCAAATGAAACAGAGTCTGGTGCACCACCGAGTTAGTAACTGATACTCATCAAGAGGTTGTGAAAGATGCAATCATAAAGAGGTGTATGTGGATGCCTAGGCCTGGAAACCTGGCGGAGCAGAATGACGAAAATCGACAGGTGGGTTAAATACGATTAGAATGAAGGGTGCGTTTTAGGTTGGCTGATTAACACTAGTTGACAACAGGGTAGACGGAGGAGTTGATGTACACTGATCTTATGAGGTAATGTGGGGCTGGTACATAAATGATATTGTCAAGACATGTAGACGATAGCTTAAGTGTGTGTGCTGGTAAGAGTCTGACACGAGGCATTCGGGCAACAACCAGAAGGGTATTAACTTGGCATACGTATAGTTCAGTTCCAGAAAAGTTTTATAGAAATTGCCTTCGAAGTGGTCTTCGGCACAGATACTCAGTCGCGAAAGACTGGTGGAGAAATTGGCAATAGGTAATAGAATGTTGAAATGGCGTTCTACTATTGGTTTATCGCCTGTAACTCCAAGACTGAGAGATGAGGAATACAAATTTACAACAAAGTGGGCATAATAGTGGTATATGTGTTTCATATCTGACGGAATCAACTGGAAGTAGTACATCTCTGGAAACTTCGAAAAGCTCAAACGATTTTGTGACTGGGTACTTTGAGGAAAGTCCACCTTGAGACTTTAAAGGGGACAAACAGAATAAAGGCAGCCCAAGTTATGGGTAGTTGATTTTCAGCCAGAGAAATGGAAAAGCACTCAACGGATTGTGATGCAGTTGGCCGACCATGATGACTTGGTGGAATAGCCGCAGTGGTTCGTAGATTATTGAAGTGTGATACAATTATGGATTTTCCTGGGTCGTTGGTGAATGGCATGGGAGCATCCAAAGTTGGTAAGGAGTTGGATGCGAAAGATTGATATGTAGTGGACAGATACAGTCGTATAAACTTGGTTCATATTATCAGCTCTCGGGAACTGCTGGTGATTGCATAGCTGGATATGCTGAAGTCTGACATGGAAAGCTGGAAAGACAATCGATCTAGATATGTCCTGGATTGTGAATACTTCATTGCCAATGCAACTGTCATGAAATGCAAAGGGCTGGGTGACAGGAGATGCAGGGGAAGGATATGATCGAAAAGAGAGTTTGTGTCACGCAGATGAAGCGCTGGAAGGAGGACCATTTCGTTTTTTGCGGTATTGTTGGCAAGTGAGAAACGAAAATTTAAATGGTGATTTTGCTTAGATGAATGGGGTGGCGACATACAAATTGCCCAGTGGATGGATGGTCTCTTCAATAGTACATCAGGAATTGTGACGTTCCTAATAAAGATATCCGAGCAGTGAAACCTTTTCATGTTTTGAGGAGCAGAATCCGGTAAATGGACGAGGTAGAATGGGAGTAAAAGTGGAATCAATTCAGAGAGATAGAAAGTAAGTCGATGGAGATAAATGCCAGTAGTGGGAAATAGCAGGGTGTATTTCTGAGCCGGGCAAGCATGTGTGCTTACCTTGATTTGTAACCTGTAACCGGTAGATCTTGTTCAGGAACTTTGGAGGAGGCAGCCGTTGGCAGCGACACGATGCGCGGGACCTTGTTTTTCAATCCACAACTGGTGCTAGTGGGTGCGGCCGGTCGTGCGCTAGACACCTATCCTGAAAACCACTTCTGCTGACAGGATTTGCAATCGTCCAGCCTAGTTGCGCCTGCACATCTTTGCAGACGGCCTGCACCCCCGATGTGCGCCGGCCTGCACCCCCGATGTGCGCCGGCCAAATCGGTGGATCTAACCACGCCCCGCAGTGTTGGGATTGACATGAGTTTTCTTGGTGGGACCAAGCGGCAGTAGGTACTAGGTGGCCCGCTGTCAGGTGAGCAGGCATCAGGAGATCCCGGAACGTTACCAAGTGAGCATCGATCTGGTAGAATACGAATAGCCGATGATAAGGTGGAGGCATAGGCCAGGTTAGTGACCGGTGTGGTCCCCAGAGTAATGAAAATCATCGAGAGGGGTAGGCGCGAATAAACATCTGAAAATAGAGAAGTAGAGTAAAGCGACCTGGTATGCTCCCAGCTGGAGACATGTGAAAATCCACGCAAAGAGGCAACAACAATAGACAGTGGCCCTCTGGGACTAGCCTTTAGGTTGCCCAGAAAAGAGAAACTAAGAATGTTTACTCAATTTCATCCGTCGTAGACTCCCGGTGTTTGAATGATTCAAAAGTGTAGAGCCTTCTCACAGGCTTGGTCGTCGTGTATGTCCACATTGAGGAGCTGTGGTGTTTGGATAACCTCGAGGGATTTTTATAAAGCACTTCTGAACTAATGGCTGAAAGAAGAACTGCTTACTTCCAACGGGAATTTACTCCATAAGTCAGAGTAGTCTGTGGTGAAGAAGCGGAAACGTAAGCTTGTGGTGGTAATGGGGGTTGAAAGAGTAAGAATGCCAGAACGTAGTCGATGGCTAGAAACAAGCACAAAGTTCAATAGATTAGAAGAATACTTCAGGCCGCAAAAGATGCTAATCAAGAAGATAAGGTTCAGTTTCATACGGTAAAGTCATGGAGAGTCTAGTTTAAAAAGTAAGCAGTGTTCTTCATAAGTGAGTCGCGAGCTCCGTTCAATCAGTCGTTTATTAAAACTACCTTGAATTGCAAAATGCACTGCTTTCCAGTTTTTATCCAGAGTGCACACAACTGAGACGGAAAATTTCACCAAGATTTCACCCGGACAGTTCAAGTGAGGTTTACTGGTTGAGATCACGTCGTTAAACTATTCCTGCCTTTGGGAAAAAACACCTACTCACACTTTGTGCAGTATTATTTGTCACATATTTTTTACACAGAAAAACCTTGAATTACTCTGATAGATGTCAGTATTCGACCAACTTCCTTGTTTGTGTGTTTGGATACTGTCCTCCCCACTATTGTTTTCTAAGCTCACTTAAAACCAGAAACCGGTTTTTAATTATTCTGGGAAATTTGTCGTGATAATTTATTGTAATTTCACTGTTTCTTGACCTTTCAATTTCGCGCGGTACCTCAGTGTCACTTGGGCGTTGCATTTACGTTCAACTTCTGCGCACACGTTTGTAAACTAAACTTAGTTTAACCAGTTTCTGCATTAGTTTACTGCTTTGGAAGCGCAGACTTAGCTAATGCAGCGAAATGTTTCATTCTGAAATGCCTTTATTTTTATCGTGCGTCTAACTGTGTGCGTAGGTTTTTTGATGAATATACCAACTTCAAGATGTGCAGTGGGATTTGGAACTGATTCCTTGTGGATGGTGTAAATGACGACCACAACAGAAACCTGTTTCACGCGCAGTCAACACGGAAGTTTGGTGACCACGGGCACTGAAAATAAGTTACAAGTCGGTAAAGTGAGAATCATGGCCCCATCCTGAATCTCAGGCATCCATTTTCGCGGAAGGATTTTGGCCCGTGGCGTAAAGAACAAATACCAAAAATTCCTCCAAATTTTCAACGCGCTTTGTGAATTTGATTATATTTAACACTACTTAGTAAAGCGCGTTCATACACCACACTTTTGCACGTTTAGTTATCCATGTGAGACATTTGAATTTGGCCTTGAACCTTTCCTGTCTGTCGTGCCTGGACCACAAGGGTTTGGAACCTTTGGGTTTTACTGTGGAGCCTATTTGGCCACATACTTCGGGTTTTTGCATATTGTTGCATGTTGTGAATTTCACACGAACAGGAATCATATCATCACTCTCAAGCTCCTATGGTCCTTTGGCTTTTGTTTTATCAAGGTCGCTACTGGGGAAGTGCTTGCTGCAATGGCTGTGCCAAAGAGGGACGGGTTGGAATGAACCTCTCTAGGACGACGACGACAAGCCGTAGCGTGACCGGGTACACAGCCTAGACCAAATTGGCGAGATCGAGATACCGGGATGCCCGACAGGAATCAGGTGTACCAGCGATGCCCAACTCCACTTGCTTTCAGATGAGTCAGAAGTAGGCTACGGGGTGGTGGCTTGTGGCTGCGCGGTTTGTGGCAGGCGCGAAGTGGAAACATAGATGCTGTCCTTGGGAAGGCCGTCCTGCCCCGGCCGTATGTGCTCGCGTGAGTATGTGTATGATGTAATAGCCGATACCCCCACGTATGCAAAAGTTATTTCAGTAACGTCAACAAAAGCAAATTGCGAACACTATAACAGGTTTGACAGGGGTTGCGTGACATAGCATGCATCGGGTATGTGCGTATGTCTGGATGTATAATGAAATCACAAGTATCACCACACATCAAAAGAGGACTTTCTGCAAAGTCAACGAAAGACTATGAGCACCGTAACGTGTTTGACGGGCACTGTGTGGCATAAACGAGAAAAATGTAGGCATGTGTGGGTGACCTAAGCTCCGCTACTTTTAAATATGCAAAAGACATTCGGTAACGTCAACAGAAAACAAACGACGAACATTGTCACATGTTTGATAGAGGTTGCGGGGTGTACAGTGCATCGGGTATGTGTGTATGTGTCTGGATGTACAATGGAATCGCATTTATCACTACATATCGGAAAAAACTTTCTGTAATGTCAACGAAAGACTGTGAGCACTGTAATGTGTTTGACGGAGACCAGGTGGCATAACGAGTACGATGTAGGTGACTGTGCGTCGGGGTGTATGATGGTTCGATACGTCAGTGTGTCGGGATTGCTTCCATATATGGTGTTTCCTTACCCGCCTCGATGACTAGTGCGAAACAGCCTACTGGGCCTCGGCGTTGTTTGCCCGCCATGGCATTGCGTCTCCTACATTGCACACAATGTCGGACTACGCGTTTCATAGTCTCTCGTCCTCTCAGCAACCAAAGGCGCTTTCGGATGACGCTCATCACGTGACTCTCCACGACATGTCCCTCCACGGCGTGGACTTGTTGGATCATTAGCTCTACCACAAGTTGTCTCGCAGGCAGCAGCATAGGATACTTTGTGTCAAAGCTGAGGTGGGCGTTGGTCAGCGTACCATCCACTCGCAGCAGTCCATCAATGAGTTTGGGGTTTAAACGCTTAAATTCGCCTCTTGGAGATGATATTTCTTTGTTGATTGGTCTCACTTCTTTCGCCCTCTCGAGCTCTCGGGCGAAAGCCTCGCGTTGTATCATTCTGAAAATATCGTATTCTGCAGCTTGTAACTCGTCGGGATTTATCGGGCCGACCCGTATCCGGCCTGAGGGGCGTAGCCCTTTCATGAGTGGTAAATTTCTTTTGAACCTGGCTAACCAAACTAACCAACGAAGCGTCTTCATCCAGGAAGAAAACCTGACCATTTGCGATAGAATAGATGTCGCTTCGACGACATTGGCCGCTATCACTAAGCCTTTGATCTCTAGTTCTACTTCCGTAGGAGGTTTTAATTTGAACGCGGGCCAGTTCTGTTTAGGCACTTGCAGGAAGTTTGGCCCTCACGTCCACGTGTCTAGTCGCCTGAAGTTGGTCGTACCTCGGGAGCACAGATCGGCTGGATTGTCGCCAGACCTGACATGATTCCACTGGTTCGTGGCCGATTCATCGTGGACAATCGTGAGTCGGTCAGCGACGGAAGTACTAAACCGGCTATGGACGTTGTTAATGTAGTAAAGTACCATAGTTGAATTCGTCCAAAAGCTAACCGACCAAATGCAGAGGTCAAAACATCTCTCCGCCGCTTGCACCGTCCTGACTGCAAACGCGGCTGCGTTGAGTTCAAGGCCTGGGATCAAGCCCGACTTCAGTGCAGCAACGCGGGCTTTAACAACCAAGATCCTCGTAGTATATTTTCCATCTCCTGTGCACCATCGTCCGTACACCACAGCTCCATAACCGACTTCGGATGCATCGGAAAAGGCATGTAGTTCTCCAGTCCGCGTCGTATGGCCAGGAGTCAGACATCGTGGAATCCTTATGTCCCCTAACTTCTTCAAGGTGTTCAAAAATTCTTCCCAGTCCAACCGGTCCTCTCGGTCCAGTGACTGGCCCCAATCAACCTTCTTACGGCACAGCCGCTGCAGCAAGATCTTATTGGGTAGCAGCCGTGGTGTAACGAAACCAAGCGGGTCGAACAAACTTGAGACAGCAGATAGTATGCCACGACGGGTTATTGGCAGCTCGGGAACGTTTAGCTCGAAAACAAAGTCGTCCGTCTCCGCGTCCCATTTTAATCCTAAAGTGCACTCGGAAGGAAGTGGAGAGCCGTCCAAATCTCTCACCCTTTCGGCTTTTTCGTGATGCAGAATTACCTTTGGTACTTCTGAAGCGTTCGACATCCATTTTGTTAGATGGAAGCCGCCCTCTTCCAGCAATCTCGTCAAGCCCCTGAACTGCGTTAGAGCTGATTCCACATCACCGAATGACCCAAGATAGTCGGCGACGTCGACGTTCCTGATGACGCTATCTACCACCGTCCGATGAACTAGACCTCCATGTTTGTTCGCCAATTATCGGAGGGCGTAGTTCGCACAGAATGGTGATGATATGGCTCCGAAAGTGTGGACGGTCATCCTATAATTCACCACTGCGTTGTCCCGGTAGCTCTCTTCGCACCACAGAAAACGCAACGCGTCTCAGTCTCCTACCGGAATTTTTACCTGATGAAACATTTCCCTAATGTCGGCAGACAAGGCCACTTTACCCAATCTGAAACGACACAAAACTTCGATCGGTGGCGTATTGCAGTCAGGCCCTAGTAGTAAGCGATCGTTTAACGACTTGCCCTAGAACTTGACCCTACAGTTGAAAACCACCCGCAGTTTTTGGGTTTCTTGGGGTTATTGACCGGGTGGTGAAGCAGATACCAGATACCTTTTTTCCCGTCGGTGTTGGCAGGCACCTTCACAGCGTAATCGAAATCTTCGTTTCGCTTCATTGATTCCGCGTATCGTTTCCACAGATTCTGGTCTCGAATGAAGCGTTCTTCCAGTCGTAGTAATCGTTGGGGAGAATAATTTCTGTTGTCAGTCCACGGGTTGGCAGATGTGCGCCATGGGAGGGAAACTTGAACTGTTTTTGAGGCCTCTAGTGCGTTGCCGTACCGTTTGTAGAGAGAAGTGATCCTCCTGAGACAACGATGGTCTTTCGTCTCCAATGTCATGAAACTCCTTTTCATACAGCTGCTGCAGATGGTACTCTATGCGTCCCGTTCCGGCGGATAAGTAATTCATGGAACCACGTCCCAGAGCCGTGCGTACGGCATAAGGTGCCTGGCGAACGCCCACTCTCTGGTCAAGCACCCAATACGCCTCTGGCACGTCGCAGCCGATGAGGAGATCCACTTCATCATCTTCCCAGTCTACAGCGCTGACATCCTGCAGATGGGGCCACCTAGTCAAAAATGCGTTCACCGACCTTGGTGCTCGCGTGGGGAGATCCGCTAACGTGAATGCCTCCGTTGTTTAGATTTCCTCGTTGGTGTCTAGAGAGATTAGTTGCAGCCTCAACCTACCGGCAGTCATTACCTGTGTTCCGCCCAACGTGCTCACCGCCAACGACGTCGCACTTTTAGCGAGTTGGTGTTTGTCGGCAAACAGCTCTTTCACTAGAGTAGTGTCGGATCCATCATCGACGAAAGCCAAAGCCTTGACCACCCCCATTGGGGTCAGTACTCCCACGGCCACTACGCCTAAACGTACTGGTTTACTGGCAGACCGCGACGTTGGACAAATAACACTGGGCGTGGTACTCGTCTCGGGTAAGTTTACTCTCGCCTGATGCAGCAGTCAATGGTGTCTGCCCGTACATCTCTCGTAACCACATCGGTTCCTCGTCCTACAAGCTGCCGCTCGGTGTGCGGTGTTGAGACAAACAAAACGCGCTCCTGCAATCCTCGCCATTCCCCACCGTTCGTCTATTGTGGCGTTGCCAAACTTGGAGCATTCTGGTAGGCCGTGTCTAACGTCACAGGATCTGCAATTTGGTTGCGCCGTGACACCAGGTAAAGTGGCGTGCGCACTGGTCCAAGGTTGGTATTTTGGATGTTCCCGTGCAGGGGTTTGAGCCTGGGAAGCACTGGGCTTGTTTGCTCGGTTGCTGTCCCGGATAAGTCGGCCGAACATGCTGTAACGACGGGTTGTGGAAAATCTTCCCAAAACCTTTGTGATTCAGTGTTTTTCCCAACATCACTCACTTGCTTACACTATTACCGTGTCTTTACGAACGGTTTGCTTAAATAGACCAGTTGTTGTTTGTTCGCGCCCAGAGCGCCACTTTGTCATATCCTTGTTATGGACCTGTGTGACGCATGTGCTCCTTGCTCGCACGCTGCGATTCGGTTTCTCGTTCGTTGAGTCCTTGTGATCGCATTATTGAGGTTTTTATCTTTTGGTGTCATTGTTCATTCAATATTCTAGTATCGTAGAATATCAGGGATAATCGCCTTTTGATTTCGGGATCCGTTGCGAATTTGGCTACGCACTGCTCAAACGTGTGTTACAATACTCAATAGATCAATTTGGGGCAAGGAAAAACAATCAAAATGCCAAGAAAAGGATCGAGAACACTGGAGTCTGGGCAAGAAGTGACACGGCAAGTCACTGGGGAGGTTTTGGGTACATTTGGTTCTTCAGTTATTGTTAGATCGCTTAGTCTTGTCAGTGCTGGCTCATGTGTTAATGAGCGCAATATGGATTGTAAGGATTTTGATCTATTTCGACTGAGAATATTAGACCTAGAACGACCGTTGTTATCGGCTAGACAACACGCCCAGGAAGCAGAAAAGAAGTGTATACAGAAAGATCTTGAGCCTGAGATCAGCGAATACGACACTTCCGATAGATCAGGGTGCATTAAGTTAGGGAGCCCCACTCCCGTTGCCGGCTACAAAACACCATTGATTGATTTGCCAAGAGTAGAACTAATGGTTTCGACGGGCGATCAGAACACTACTGAAAGTTTGTCAAGCAGTTCGAGAGGTTCGTCGAAAATAAGGTAACCCACCCTGGGCAAAGACCTGTCTACCAAGCCAAAAATGCGTTCACCGAACTTGGTGCTCGCATGGGGAGATCCGCATGACGTCGTTGGCAGTGAGCACGGTGGGCGGAACACAGGTAATGACTGCCGGTAGGTTGAGGCTGCAACTAATCTCTCTAGACACCAACGAGGAAATTAAAACAACGGAGGCATTCACGTTAGCGGATCTCCCCACGCGAGCACCAAGGTCGGTGAACGCATTTTTGACTAGGTGGCCCCATCTGCAGGATGTCAGCGCTGTAGACTGGGAAGATGATGAAGTGGATCTCCTCATCGGCTGCGACGTGCCAGAGGCGTATTGGGTGCTTGACCAGAGAGTGGGCGTTCGCCAGGCACCTTATGCCGTACGCACGGCTCTGGGACGTGGTTCCATGAATTACTTATCCGCCGGAACGGGACGCATAGAGTACCATCTGCAGCAGCTGTATGAAAAGGAGTTTCATGACATTGGAGACGAAAGACCATCGTTGTCTCAGGAGGATCACTTCTCTCTACAAACGGTACGGCAACGCACTAGAGGCCTCAAAAACAGTTCAAGTTTCCCTCCCATGGCGCACATCTGCCAACCCGTGGACTGACAACAGAAATTATTCTCCCCAACGATTACTACGACTGGAAGAACGCTTCATTCGAGACCAGAATCTGTGGAAACGATACGCGGAATCAATGAAGCGAAACGAAGATTTCGATTACGCTGTGAAGGTGCCTGCCAACACCGACGGGAAAAAAGGTATCTGGTATCTGCTTCACCACCCGGTCAATAACCCCAAGAAACCCAAAAACTGCGGGTGGTTTTCAACTGTAGGGTCAAGTTCTAGGGCAAGTCGTTAAACGATCGCTTACTACTAGGGCCTGACTGCAATACGCCACCGATCGAAGTTTTGTGTCGTTTCAGATTGGGTAAAGTGGCCTTGTCTGCCGACATTAGGGAAATGTTTCATCAGGTAAAAATTCCGGTAGGAGACTGAGACGCGTTGCGTTTTCTGTGGTGCGAAGAGAGCTACCGGGACAACGCAGTGGTGAATTATAGGATGACCGTCCACACTTTCGGAGCCATATCATCACCATTCTGTGCGAACTACGCCCTCCGATAATTGGCGAACAAACATGGAGGTCTAGTTCATCGGACGGTGGTAGATAGCGTCATCAGGAACGTCGACGTCGCCGACTATCTTGGGTCATTCGGTGATGTGGAATCAGCTCTAACGCAGTTCAGGGGCTTGACGAGATTGCTGGAAGAGGGCGGCTTCCATCTAACAAAATGGATGTCGAACGCTTCAGAAGTACCAAAGGTAATTCTGCATCACGAAAAAGCCGAAAGGGTGAGAGATTTGGACGGCTCTCCACTTCCTTCCGAGTGCACTTTAGGATTAAAATGGGACGCGGAGACGGACGACTTTGTTTTCGAGCTAAACGTTCCCGAGCTGCCAATAACCCGTCGTGGCATACTATCTGCTGTCTCAAGTTTGTTCGACCCGCTTGGTTTCGTTACACCACGGCTGCTACCCAATAAGATCTTGCTGCAGCGGCTGTGCCGTAAGAAGGTTGATTGGGGCCAGTCACTGGACCGAGAGGACCGGTTGGACTGGGAAGAATTTTTGAACACCTTGAAGAAGTTAGGGGACATAAGGATTCCACGATGTCTGACTCCTGGCCATACGACGCGGACTGGAGAACTACATGCCTTTTCCGAAGCATCCGAAGTCGGTTATGGAGCTGTGGTGTACGGACGATGGTGCACAGGAGATGGAAAATATACTACGAGGATCTTGGTTGTTAAAGCCCGCGTTGCTGCACTGAAGTCGGGCTTGATCCCAGGCCTTGAACTCAACGCAGCCGCGTTTGCAGTCAGGACGGTGCAAGCGGCGGAGAGATGTTTTGACCTCTGCATTTGGTCGGTTAGCTTTTGGACGAATTCAACTATGGTACTTTACTACATTAACAACGTCCATAGCCGGTTTAGTACTTCCGTCGCTGACCGACTCACGATTGTCCACGATGAATCGGCCACGAACCAGTGGAATCATGTCAGGTCTGGCGACAATCCAGCCGATCTGTGCTCCCGAGGTACGACCAACTTCAGGCGACTAGACACGTGGACGTGAGGGCCAAACTTCCTGCAAGTGCCTAAACAGAACTGGCCCGCGTTCAAATTAAAACCTCCTACGGAAGTAGAACTAGAGATCAAAGGCTTAGTGATAGCGGCCAATGTCGTCGAAGCGACATCTATTCTATCGCAAATGGTCAGGTTTTCTTCCTGGATGAAGACGCTTCGTTGGTTAGTTTGGTTAGCCAGGTTCAAAAGAAATTTACCACTCATGAAAGGGCTACGCCCCTCAGGCCGGATACGGGTCGGCCCGATAAATCCCGACGAGTTACAAGCTGCAGAATACGATATTTTCAGAATGATACAACGCGAGGCTTTCGCCCGAGAGCTCGAGAGGGCGAAAGAAGTGAGACCAATCAACAAAGAAATATCATCTCCAAGAGGCGAATTTAAGCGTTTAAACCCCAAACTCATTGATGGACTGCTGCGAGTGGATGGTACGCTGACCAACGCCCACCTCAGCTTTGACACAAAGTATCCTATGCTGCTGCCTGCGAGACAACTTGTAGTAGAGCTAATGATCCAACAAGTCCACGCCGTGGAGGGACATGTCGTGGAGAGTCACGTGATGAGCGTCATCCGAAAGCGCCTTTGGTTGCTGAGAGGACGAGAGACTATGACATTGTGTGCAATGTAGGAGACGCAATGCCATGGCCGGCAAACAACACATGGCCCCGCTACCAGAATGCAGGGTGACTGCGGGCTGTTGGCCGTTCAGCGACACCGGGTTGGACCATTTCGGGCCCTTGTGGATCAAGTGCGAGAAGAGATTGGAAAAGCGATATGGATGTATCATGACGTGCATGAAGTCACGCGCGGTACACCTAGAAGTCGCACATTCGATGACGACCGATTCTTTCCTAAGGGCCTTGCAGAGGTTTATCAACCAAAGAGGCGTACCGACCGATATATACTCAGAAAATGGATCGATTTTTGTGGGCGCTAGCCGGGAAGTTCAGCGTTGGTACAAGAACATAAACAGGGACGAACTGCAGGATCGAACCGTGGCCTACGGCATACGATGGCATTTCAACCCCCCACAGGCCAGCCACCGAGGCGGCGTATGGGAACGCATGATCCGGTCCACCAGACGGAGATTGCTGTCAATCATGGAGCAGCAGCCGCCTGACGACGAGACGCTGAACACCGTCATGACTGAGGTGGAGCGAATCCTGAACAACCGCCCCCTGGTTCCAGTAGTGAATGGCGACCCCACCCACCTGGCGCTCACCCCAAACGACTTATTGACGTTAAAATCGAACGAGAGTTTCCAAGGGCCGGTAAACCTTCGTGGGAGCTACCTCCACGGATGGAAGCAAGCGAACTATCTGGCCAAGGTCTTCTGGAGGCGATGGCTGCGAGAGTACCTACTGGCTCTGCAGACTCAACAGAAGTGGCTGGTGAGAACAAGGCCATTCAAGATTGGGGATGAGGTGATGGTCGCAGACGAACACACACATTTTAGCAACTGGTCCTTGCGAGTAGTTATGGAAACCATCGAAATCACTGACGGAATGATAAGAACGGTGAAGGTGAGGTCAGCTAACGGAGTGCTCATCCGTGACGTACGCAGTATTAACCCACTCCAGAGCGAAGGTGGAGGAGCTGAAAACGCCGAGGCCCAGTAGGCTGTTTCGCACTAGTCATCGAGGTGGGTAAAGAAACACCATATATGGAGGCAATCCCGACACACTGACGTATCGAACCATCATACACCCCGACGCACAGTCACCTAAATCGTACTCGTTATACCGCATGGTCTCCGTCAAACACATTACAGTGCTCACAGTCTTTCGTTGACATTACAGAAGGTTTTTTCCGATATGTAGTGATAAATGCGATTCCATTGTACATCCAGACACATACACACATACCCGATGCACTGTACACCCCGCAACCTCTATCAAACATGTGACAATGTTCGTCGTTTGTTTTCTATTGACGTTACCGAATGTCTTTTGCATATTTAAAAGTAGCGGAGCTTAGGTCACCCACACATGCCTACATTTTTCTCGTTTATGCCACACAGTGCCCGTCAAACACGTTACGGTGCTCATAGTCTTTCGTTGACTTTGCAGAAAGTCCTCTTTTGATGTGTGGTGATACTTGTGATTTCATTATACATCCAGACATACGCACATACCCGATGCATGCTATGTCACGCAACCCCTGTCAAACCTGTTATAGTGTTCGCAATTTGCTTTTGTTGACGTTACTGAAATAACTTTTGCATACGTGGGGGTATCGGCTATTACATCATACACATACTCACGCGAGCACATACGGCCGGGGCAGGACGGCCTTCCCAAGGACAGCATCTATGTTTCCACTTCGCGCCTGCCACAAACCGCGCAGCCACAAGCCACCACCCCGTAGCCTACTTCTGACTCATCTGAAAGCAAGTGGAGTTGGGCATCGCTGGTACACCTGATTCCTGTCGGGCATCCCGGTATCTCGATCTCGCCAATTTGGTCTAGGCTGTGTACCCGGTCACGCTACGGCTTGTCGTCGTCGTCCTAGAGAGGTTCATTCCAACCCGTCCCTCTTTGGCACAGCCATTGCAGCAAGCACTTCCCCAGTAGCGACCTTGATAAAACAAAAGCCAAAGGACCATAGGAGCTTGAGAGTGATGATATGATTCCTGTTCGTGTGAAATTCACAACATGCAACAATATGCAAAAACCCGAAGTATGTGGCCAAATAGGCTCCACAGTAAAACCCAAAGGTTCCAAACCCTTGTGGTCCAGGCACGACAGACAGGAAAGGTTCAAGGCCAAATTCAAATGTCTCACATGGATAACTAAACGTGCAAAAGTGTGGTGTATGAACGCGCTTTACTAAGTAGTGTTAAATATAATCAAATTCACAAAGCGCGTTGAAAATTTGGAGGAATTTTTGGTATTTGTTCTTTACGCCACGGGCCAAAATCCTTCCGCGAAAATGGATGCCTGAGATTCAGGATGGGGCCATGATTCTCACTTTACCGACTTGTAACTTATTTTCAGTGCCCGTGGTCACCAAACTTCCGTGTTGACTGCGCGTGAAACAGGTTTCTGTTGTGGTCGTCATTTACACCATCCACAAGGAATCAGTTCCAAATCCCACTGCACATCTTGAAGTTGGTATATTCATCAAAAAACCTACGCACACAGTTAGACGCACGATAAAAATAAAGGCATTTCAGAATGAAACATTTCGCTGCATTAGCTAAGTCTGCGCTTCCAAAGCAGTAAACTAATGCAGAAACTGGTTAAACTAAGTTTAGTTTACAAACGTGTGCGCAGAAGTTGAACGTAAATGCAACGCCCAAGTGACACTGAGGTACCGCGCGAAATTGAAAGGTCAAGAAACAGTGAAATTACAATAAATTATCACGACAAATTTCCCAGAATAATTGAAAACCGGTTTCTGGTTTTAAGTGAGCTTAGAAAACAATAGTGGGGAGGACAGTATCCAAACACACAAACAAGGAAGTTGGTCGAATACTGACATCTATCAGAGTAATTCAAGGTTTTTCTGTGTAAAAAATATGTGACAAATAATACTGCACAAAGTGTGAGTAGGTGTTTTTTCCCAAAGGCAGGAATAGTTTAACGACGTGATCTCAACCAGTAAACCTCACTTGAACTGTCCGGGTGAAATCTTGGTGAAATTTTCCGTCTCAGTTGTGTGCACCCTGGATAAAACCACGGGAGTGGCAAGAACGGTGAGAGCGTGCTTGTCCGCCTTGATTGCTCACAGCAAAGCAAAAACTTGCCGAACGAGAGCTAGGTGTGTTCACGAGAGTTGTCCAGACGGGCTCCATCGACTGCAGGTCCAGAACGAGGATGTGACAGGGCAACGCGCTGGGCGCGAACAAAAAAGCATTGGTCCGTAAAAACAAACGCTGCATCAAACAAGTCAATAGTGTAAATAAGTGAGTGATGTTAAGGAAACGTAGAAACTGCAGTGGATTTTGGGGGGTTTTCCATGACCGGCCGTTACGCCGCCCACCGAAATCCTTTTTGTGGGCGGCCTTCACCTTCATAGTCCTTATAATTTCGTCGAAGCTTTCGATGGTTTCCATAGCCAGGGGCATAGCTAATCCGCGGCGTTCGCAGTATCAGCCTCCTAGAGAGCAAATATGGAGAAGTCGATTACAAGGAAACGCAGTAGACTATTGTTCATGCGTCTCCGAGGTAGTTAAAGGAACCCCCATGTGTGGGGGAATTTACGATACACCGACGTATTGAGCTATCGTACACTCTGACGCATTCACGCCTACATGGTACACGTTTATACATCATAACCTTCGTCAAACACGTCGCAGTTCCCGCTGTTTTTCGGTGACGTTACTGATAGCCTTTGGCATATGTATTAGAATCTGTGAATCTATCATGTACCCAGACACACGCCAATCACGCTTACGTAATACACGTTTAAACATCAAGACCTTTATCAAAACAGGCCGCAGGGCTGATTGTTCCTGGTTTATCACTGACTTTATGTAAGATCTCCCCTTAAGTGTTGGTCGCTACTATTCGCCCATGTAACAGAGTGTTCACCCATGACACCCACACCCGCACACATACAAATACACACACACGAACACACGCAGCCAAGCAGCAATGGCTCACCCGAGAACAGCGCCTATGTTTCGCTTTCACGCCGCCATCGATCAGCCGTTTTCATGGACGACGTAGACTAACCTCTCGCCGGTGTGGCCACTGGATCGAGTGTGATTGTGAGTAGAACGTTGACGACAAGTTATTAAGTACGCGCAATGACAGCAGGGTCTAGGTAGGTGGGAAGAATTAGTACCCTTATTCCAAACCTTTGATTCTTCTAAGATTCGGGAGGATTTTGGTGGGCGGTGTAACGGCCGGTAATGGAAAACACCCCAAAATCCACTGCAGTTTTTACGTTTCCTTAACATCACTCACTTATTTACACTATTGACTTGTTTGATGCAGCGTTTGTTTTTACGGACCAATGCTTTTTTGTTCGCGCCCAGCGCGTTGCCCTGTCATATCCCCGTTCTGGACCTGCGTGAGGCACGTGCTCGTTTCCCGTACGCCACAATTCGGTTCTCGTTTTTTGAGTCCTTGTGATTGCATAATTGAGGTTTGTATCTATCCTGTTTCATTGTTCATATGTTAATTTAGCATCGTAGAATTTCACGGATAATCGCCTTTTGATTTCGGGATGCGTTGCGAATTTGGCTACGCGTTGCTCAAAAGTGCCCTAAACCCCCTGCAACCTTGCTGATAGTGAGAGAGGTAGGCTTGCCGACTAGTTAACAGCTTTCTACGGGCTCGCGCGTAATCAGCGAAGTACCCGACCCCGTGTCCATAAGTGCACCGACACCCCCATTCCCTCAGGTCTCACCATGCCGACAGACACGGTGCCTAATCTTGCCGGTTTGAAGTCATCGTGTCCCGTTGAACAGACCATTCTGGGCCCATCCGGTCGAGTAGGCCCATTGTTTGGAGGGTCATAAAGTAACGGGTAATGTTTACCCAAGCATCCGCCCTGGTCGCATTTTACTCTAAAGCGGCATCCAGAGGCCCAATGAGGCTTGTTCAAACACATAAAGCATGAGCCATTCCTCTTTACTGCGGATCGCCGACCGGGTAAGCTTATCTCACGAAAGGTCGGGCAATCGGGTACCCGATGAAGTGAGTTGCGTAGCTTGTATTCGGTTGACCTCTCGGGCTCTGAAACAACTGTGTGCGTGCTAGCCACAGATTGGATTTGGTAACGGTCGTTCCCTACAATTCGCGTTGATGTTGGTTTCGTTCGTGCCGGCCTGCAAATTTCGCGTACCACTTGTCCAACCCGGCTGTTATCAGTTCGGGATTGACGACCTATGAACTTGGTCAAATGGTCGTACGTAGATTCCCGCCCAAGCATATTTATTTTCCCAGCTTCATGTGCACATCGGCTGTGAGAATAAATGGGTGGACATCGGAAAATGCGTACTCGTGTGTGCAAAGCTCCAGTGTAAAACACGTTTGAGCAATGCGTAGCCAAATTCGCAACGGATCCCGAAATCAAAAGGCGATTATCCCTGATATTCTACGATACTAGAATATTGAATGAACAATGACACCAAAAGATAAAAACCTCAATAATGCGATCACAAGGACTCAACGAACGAGAAACCGAATCGCAGCGTGCGAGCAAGGAGCACATGCGTCACGCAGGTCCATAACAAGGATATGACAAAGTGGCGCTCTGGACGCGAACAAACAACAATTGGTCTATATAAGCAAACCGTCCGTAAAGACACGGTAATAGTGTAAGCAAGTGAGTGATGTTGGGAAAAACACTGAAGCGCAAAGGTTTTGGGAAGATTTTTCACGACCAGTCTTTGCATCAGTGCTGCATTTCAATTCGGCATTTTTTCATCAACTTTGACAGTAGTTCTGCCTTGTTATCAGTCCTCCTCGCGTTCGATAAAACACCATCAGTCAAGCTTCTGGCCAACTTGAATTTTTGTCCAGACAAATCTTTCGGGATTCTGTGCACCCTGATATATCAAAGTATTGTAATAAATACAAAACCCTTTTCCAGGATATGCAACTTTGCACTCAAAACATTTTTCGAAATACTTAATGAATATACAGTATTGCTCGGGGTGCCCGTCGAAAGGGGCCAGCTCCACTGTCGGTCGGTCAAATGCAAACCATCGGTAGTTTCAGGTGGTCTCAACGGTGTATGTTCGTCGATCGCAGCGCCGCTTCAATGTTGACATCGTGAATTACATGGATATTTGCTGGCTTGTTGAGGCCAGTTCCTTGTTCAAAAAGGCTGTTTCCTTTCTGGCTAACCGGAGCCAGTTCAAAAAGTCCATCACTCTAATCTTATTATTCGTAATATCACTAAACTCATTTGGATCAAAAAAATACAACCTGGCACTAAAAGAACCAGTAGACTTGACATTACCCAGAGAACCAGTAACACCAAAACCATCCCAAGGGACATGCCGCGTATTTTTTACTGACTCATGAGGTCCTTGCTTCCTCGTCTCGGTATTTACAGTGAGCGTTCTTGGCCAGGTTTCAAATGAGTACAGTAAATCAATTCTCGCAAGTGGAGCGAAGAGAAGCCAATTCAAACGAGCCCCAAAACCAGAATAAGGTTGATTCGCTGTTTCTATGCGTTTCTCGGCTTGCGAGACTTGACTTAAAGTACACATGTATACGGCAAAACGACTCCACAGTAAAACCCAAAAGTTCAAAGCCCCGTGGCCCATGCATGACAGACAGAATCGGTTCGAGGCCAGATCCAAATGTTTCACATGGATAACAAATGTGCAAAAGTGGGTGTATGGACGTGCTCTACTAATTAGTTTTAAATATAGTCACATTCACGAAGCACGTAGAGCATCTTCAGCATTTGTTCTCTAAAGTGATCATTTGGTTATTCCTCTCGAAACTTGGATGCGCAATCGGAAATCGCCGGCGGATTTACGAGATGCCTGGAATAGAGAACGGGGTATTGAGGCAAGCATCATACCGCTTCTTGAGCCCCGGTAATTGCAGGCACCCCTTTATTGTAACAAAGCTTCCCCGGCTCTTCTTCAACAAATGTGGGTCAGGAAAAGCAGCCCTTGTCCCGGGTCGGTTACCTTATTCTTGATAAAACTTTCAAACTGCTTAACGAACTCGGAGTACTGTTCTGGCCCACTGTGAAAGACGGTCAGCTCTACCCTTGGTAAATCGATTATTGGCTGCATCGGTGATAACTGCTTGACGGTTGATGTACAATTTCCCATCTCTAGTTCTCTTGGCCTGAAGAAGGGGTCGTTTTCACCAGTTCTGTGCACACGCCCGCTCAGCCTACATTTTTCCTCTGCCTCCCTAGCCTGTTGCCTAGCGGATAAGAACCGTCGCTCCAGTTCTAGCATCCTCAACCCGAATGAACTAACATTCATTGAACCCAAAACACCCTCAGTAGTACATGAACCGGCACCAACAAGGAATCAAAGGGACCCACACACTCCCCAGAGGCTTGCCAACCTGCTGACTGTGTGGAATTTGTTTGCCTCGTTTCTGTTCTGGGCATGCAGCATGTTTTCTCGTTCGGAACTGATCCGTTTGAGAACTAATTTGCGCTACGAGCAATAGATAGTTAAACTCGTGACATTTTCGAAACCAGAAACAACGTTGATCCGTACCTGTACAATACTGATTTGATGAATGAACAAAATAAAATACATACAAACCTCAAATGTGCGGTCACAAAGACTAAAAGACGAGAACCGAAGTCACGGCATGCGGCAGACAAGCACATGAGTCACGTAGGCCTTAAGATAGGGTGTTGGTTGGTAAACCCATTGTAAACTTCCCAACTTATTGCTTACAGTCGGTTGTAAAAATCTTCACGAAATCAGCGAAGCCGACGTGATTTCTTAGTTGGCGACCGCGACGGCTACTTTGCGTTGCGGGTACGGTTGGAGAATCTGATGGAATAGCTGCCGGGTAATTGGGGATGGTTCGAGTAATAACTTGCTTGATGCGGGTGGCTGAACGGCTTGAGCAGGTGTATATTGGCCGGGCTGCTCGCTCTCCATGACGGCAGACTTGAGACGGTCGATAGATACGGTGTCGTGTCGTCCTCTGATGTCTATGACAAACGTTTTGCCCTAAGCTTTATCGCCCTGAACGGGCCAGTGTATGGCACTTGTATTGTTGATCGAACGCCATCGACGCGAAGAAATACATGAGTAGCGGTTTCTGACGCAGTGCGGATATAAATTGTAGACTGCTTTTCGCGCGGCGGACCGGCCTTGAGCATTCGCATGTGCTGCGTAAAGCTCTCAGCATAGTCGCCGTAGTCGGAAGTCACTTTTGGGGGGTCTACCATTTCTCCAGGCAGACGAAGTGTACAGCCATACACTAGCGTGGCCGGTGTAGTGTGTAATTCCCCCTTAACGGTACTGCTCAGGCTCAAGAGTGCTAGTGGTGGTATTTCACTCCAGAGGGGGTTACAGTTCGCTTGGAGGGCGACTTTTAGTTGCCGGCGAAGACGTTCAACCGTACCATAGGTCTGAGGGTGGTAAGCTGTCGTCGCAAGGTGTTGGCAACCGAGCGTAGATATTAGGCCGCCAAAAGCGCCGTCAAAGTGTGGACCACGATCAGTGGTCACTATTGCCGGGCAACCGGTAAGGAAAGATTCCGTGGCCTCTTCCGACGAGGAATGAAGGATAGGAATGGCCTGCGGCCAGCGGGGAAAACGATTTACGCATGTGAGTATGTAAACGTGCCCGAGCGTAGGTGGAAGTGGTCCTACGAGGTCAACGTGCACACGATGAAAACGTGTTTCACTTTCTGGAATTCTGGATGACGCCGCCTTAGTGTGCCTATGGGTCTTAACACGTTGACACTGCGGGCAGGCGCAAGCCCATTGACGGACATCTCGTTTGACATTGTGCCAAACAAAAAGCTCAGTTCTCAGTTTCACCGAGGCCGTCACACCACTGTGAGTCAGATTGTGGAGTGTCAGGAAGTGGGATAACGGTGGGCAGCGGGAACCACCGGCCTAGGATGACCTTGCGACACATCGCACACGACGGTATCCTGGGAAGTTGGGACAGGTACTGTGGTTAAGCTCAAAGAACCGCTTTGTCGAATTTGTTGGATGTCAGTGTCCATAGTTTGGGCCTGTGCCCCTGCGTCCAAGTTGATGTTTGGCGTCGGTGACAGACTTAGTTGAAGTACGTGTGATAAGGCATCGGCGACGGGACTACGTACTCCAGAGAGATGTCGTATTTCCATCGCAAACTGAGACAAAGTTTGGGTGGAGAATTTCGCGTGGTGAGTATCGATCGGGAGCTGACCTTGCTGCGTAAATCAAAGGCTTTTGGTCTATAAACACCGTGAACGAACGGCCTTTGAGTGCATATCGAAAATGACGGATTCCCAAGTAGATGGCCAATAACTCCCCACCAATGTGCTGTACCTAGATTCGAGGGGTTATAGGTGCTTGGAGAAGAATGCCAAAGGTTGCCGAGAATCGTTTACGAACTGTTGCAGTACTGCTCCGGCCGCTGTGCCCGAGTCATCCGTCACTATCGGAATAGGAGCCAAAGGGTCGTGGTGGGTAAGGAGCGCTGTGTTGGCAACATCATCTTTGGCCCAGGCAAATGCGACTTGTGCCGTGTCCGGAAACACAAACTTCCGCCTACATCCACGCAGCAGGTCGGTGAGGGGTAGCATCATTTCCGCACAGTGAGGAATAAATCAAATAAAATAAATAAATTCACCAGGCCGACGAACTGACGCAATCAGCGAAAAGACTGGGATTCAGGGTAGTTGCCAGTAGCGGAAGCTTTATCTAGCAGAGGGCGGATACCCGAGGATGAAATAGCATGTCCCATGGAGGTGATATCAGCCCGGCCTAATTCGCATTTCGCGATATTGATCGTAATGCAGTGCTGGCTCAGGCTTTCGAAAAGTACTCGTAAGTGTGCGGCGTGTTCTTGCTCTGAAGAACTAGCCACCAAAATATCGTCCAGGTATACGTAGACACTTTCCAAACCGCGAAGTGCCTCACGCATGAACCGCTGGAAGGTCTGGGTTGCATTGCTGAGTCCAAACTGCATTTTCAGAAACTCGAGCAGCCCGAAAGGCATAGTGACGGCAGTTTTAGGGATATCGGCCTCTGACACAGGGATCTGGTTGTACGCACAAACTAAATCCATACGGCTGGAGTCGGAGCAACCTGATAAGGACGAAGTCAGGTCCTGTATGTGGGGAATTGGGTGTGAGTCAGGAAAGATGGCTTTATTAAATGCTCTGTAATCACCACAGGGTCGCCAATCACCGCTAGACTTAGGGACCATATGAAAAGATGAAGCCCAAGGGCTACTAGAAAGGCGTATTGTACCCAGTTCTACCATTTGTTCGAATTCAGCCTGTGCAACACCAAGCTTGTCTGGGGCTAACCGACGCGGCCTACTGAACACTGGGGGGCCCTTAGTATCGATATGGTGAGTGACGTTGGTGGTCACCGCTTGGAGAGGCCCGGCCTGATGAAATATGGCCGGGTAGGCAGCGATGAGTTTGCCATAAGGTTGGTTTCCCGGTGGTTGAACGCAAAAGGTAGTGACATGATTCACTCGCGAATTATAACACGCAACAGCGCGAGTAGCCCGAGGATCCACCACTCTGTGGCTCTGCGCAACAACTAACAAGACAAAGTGTTGCAGGAAGTCAAAGCCTAGAATTGGGTACGAAACGTCGGCTATGGTGACTGCCCAAAGGAAATTGCGCTTCAAACCTAAGTTTAGGTGAGCGACTGCTGGCCAAACGTTGGGGTGGCCGTGCCTTTGGCAGCGCGTAGCGCTTGTGCCTACGGTGTTCTATTGTAGCTTTTCGGTCCGGAGGAGACGCTCACTTCGGCACCGGTATCTACAAAGAATTAGGTTATTTGAAATGATGTCCCTCGTGTTCAAAAGGCGACTGTTGGTCTGATACTCGGCTTCGTAGGTCGCCACCACGGGCCGGGGGTTTAGTTTCCCTAATGAGCACCGGGAAACGTACACCCTGGTTCGCATCGTTTGGCTCCTCCACCAAAGCGACTGTGATATTTACAATACCCTTCTTTGGAAAAGCCGAAACGTTGTCGCAGTGACGGACTATGAAGCCTAGGTAAGCGTGCGCGGTGCCGCTCCTGTGACCCACTTCTAACTATAAGGCGTTGCAGGCGCGACAATTCTAGGCAAAACTGACGCGAGGTCGTTAGATTTTGGCAAGACAGGCACCGTTGTGACAGAGGACCTAGTAACTCCAGCTGCCGCGGGGTTGTATCTTGACATAATGTCATCAGCTATCGCTGCAGTCTCCTCCAGCAAGCATTTGCGAGTGGCCCTTAGAAAAACTAGATTGTTGTGCGGCAAACGCTGCAGCCAAAGTTTCCTTAAGAGCGAGTCCTCGCCTACCGTTGGTCCTCTCAGGGGCCGCATCTCATGCAGCAGTTCCGAGGGCCTCCTACTTCCAAGCTCAACGTTTTGAGGTTGTTGCATGCTTTGGTCCCGCGTTGGGGCCTTGCGGGCATTGAGGCCTCCTTCAAGGCCTCGTAGTGATAGCGAGTATTTCGGCGCGCACGTGGGAGCGTGTGCAAGAGCAACGGTCAAATGGCAACCGCGCTTGGCATTCAGCGTTGAGCTAAACGATAAATGTGGTGAGAGTGTGAACGAAGATGGCCACCGCTACAACCCTGCACCCCTATTCCCCACAAATTGTCAACCGTGCCCTCTGCACCCCCTTCAGCCAATACTCAATTCAGACTGGCCGGTATTTCTCAACTGCTCCTAATGACCCCTGTCTGATATCGGCCCGCCAGACCCACAGGTTTTTCCCCTGCTCCGATATTTCCCTCTCCTTTGCTGCCCAGTTTTTCTACCCCTCAGCAGTCCCTCTCAAAGCAACGTTTACTCTAGCTTGGCTGGAAGCCACCGCATTTGAAAGTCTACTAGCCTTAACATCAACATATTCCTCTTTGACCTCGAACTTCACTCATTCCAATCGAGACAGCCTGCCTCTTTCCAACTAACACCACCCCCTTGACGTGCCTATACCACCTCTTGCAAAAGGCTTATCCTGAGCCTTACTCACTTCGCGTTCTTTTCTTGGCAAATCCCGCACCTGAAAAACTTATCCTCACAAATGATTACCACATTCTCATAATAACCGAATCCTGGATGTCTGAGAGCACTTCCAGTGATCAACTATCTTTGATAGGGCACAGTCTTCTAGGGACCAACAGACCGAACCGGCTTTGTGGTGGGTGCCTAGCCCGCGTCAAGGAAATCTACACCACGACCCCTCTTTTACATGCGGCGCTCGATTCTATTCCCGATTCTCTCTGGTTCACTATCAACTTCCAAAGCACCGTTCTTCACATTGGCTGCTTGTATCGCTCGCCAAATTTCTCCAGTTCCTTGTTTCCACTTCTCATTTGGTTTTTCACATACCTCTCTCTCCCTCCTTCTGGAACCAAGCTTATTGCGGATGACTTTAATCTCCCTCAAATTTGTTGGCCTACCCTCTCGGCTCCTCCCAATCTATTGGACCTAAGTACTAGTATTCATCTTGGTGGCTGAACACAAAATGCTGTCGAACCTGCCAGAAACGGGAACATACTGTATCTGGTATTTACTCATAAGAAGCCTCTCATCGACGTGTCAGTAACATAAAATTTCCCCAGCAGTGAATACAAAAGGGTTATCTGCTATCTGCCACTCAGTGGCCAACCTAATCGCGCACACTCCTCCAACAATACATTCCTATACAGAGATTGGGCTTTGCTAGTCACGCTTATTCGCCAAAAAGGCTAGGGTGATTTCTTTCTCACTTATGACCCTCAGCTTGCTGCAGATATTTTTCATTCCTTCTTTTCCGACTTCCCAAAAAAAATGTCCAATACTGCCCAGGCTGTACCTAAAAAGAGGTCCCCTGTCTCGCCACTCCATAAGAAGTATCATAAACTTATGAAGCAACTACATTATTCCAACGACTTCTCAATTTTCATTCGTTTAAACTGCCTCTCAGCACTTATTCAACGACAAGATAATACGCAATTTCGTGTCCAAGATGCCAAGGCATTGAGTTATCCCAACAAGTTGCAACTTTTTTCTATATTGCATAAGTCTAGAAACGCCGATAATGAGGCCCACTTCCAACGTCTGATTCTGTGTAATAACTCTATCATCTCCCCACCTTGTATAGCCCGGGCCTTCAATGCATTCTTTGCTTCAGCCATGACTGCAGCCACTGTCGTTGCCCCTCTCCCATCTCCACCAATTGCTGACTCTGTCTTTTCTACGACAGTTTTCGATGCCAGGAGTATTTCTAAGCTACTATCCAATAGCAAACCCTCCCCTCGATAAGGCCCCGATGGCTTACCATCAGTTGTTTTTGTCAACCGCAGACTGGATCTACCCCTGTTGCCGCTTAACCTACCCACTCCTTCACTTATTGGTAGCACCGTACCTGCTAATTAGATGCTCTCGGTAATAGTTTTCATTCATAAAAAGGGAACTTTTACATGAGATATCCAATTATCGCCCTATAAACCATAATCTAATTTTATCAAGAATAATGGGGAAAATAGGTAAAGACCACATTTTTACTACTTATCGAGCCTCAACCTTATCAGTGACAACCAACATGGACTCCTCAGTTCACGGTCCTGCACGACTTGTCAGTATGATTTTTTGTATCTCGTCACCGACCCCGCTGAAAGTGGGAAATCATTTGTTGTTCTCTATCTTGACCTACCTGAGGCATTTGATCATGTGCCTCACCCCCACCCTTTTAACTAGGCTACGATCATTATGCATCGTCAATCCGCTACCTTCTTGGTTCTCATCCCATTTATCTCACCGTTCACAGGCTGTCTTGATCAACGGGCACACTTCTGACCCTAGGCCTGTTACTAGCGGTGTTATTCAGGGTAGTGTTTTGGGCCCCCTTCGTTTCCTCCTATATATAAATGGTATGTTTCCGACAATACCTAATGGCACGCCGTTTTTGCTCGCGGACGACATTAAGATAGTCTACACTTTTTCACCTAGCAACCTCAGTACTACTGTCCCTAAAATCTCCGCCGATTATGCCGCTCTTGATGAATGATGCTCAACCTGGGCGATGAAATTCTCCGCCGATAAGTGCATTTTTCGTACCTATAAACGCCAGGTTTCTCCTGGTTTCTTATGCACCGGCGGTTCAACCATCGACAGCCAGCCCATAGTAGGAGACCTCGGCCTAAGTTCTTCTTGCCCTTTTAACTTCTCCAAACATGCTGTCTTCCAAACGGCGAAGGCCAAAAAGTGTCTTGGTCTTCTGTCCAGACCCTCTCAGCTTTGGGCGATCATTCTTTACGTGTACAAAGTACATGCCAAGCTCCTTCTTGAACACTGTCCCTTAATCTTCTCTAGTATGCGAAAATACGACGGGATTATTATAGAATTTATTCAGAGAAAATTCACAAAGCAGCTTATCGGTTGGTCGTCAAACTCAAACTACAGAAAACAATGCTTATCTTTCAAAATCGAACCATCGCAGCTTCGTTGCATCAATCTGAACCTGGCACTCTTGTATAATTTATTGACTGAGCGATCTTATTTCCCCAAGTTCTGTGCTACTTCCCGGGTAATGGATATTTACTCCGTAAAAGACGGTATTCTATTACCACACACCCCGCGAGAACTGTTCTACGCCCTAACTTCTTTCTCTTCACGTACTTCAGAACCTGAAGTAAACCTCCATTTCACATCAGACCTTTTCGGCCAAAGTATGCATTCGTGCACGATATTGGTAAATTCCCTTCTGTCCCAACAGTTCTGCGCCTATTCAAAGTTCATACAACCGAAAGTCAAACTTACGAGGAAGGCATTGACTTTTAAGCCATTGCTCTGCCTTCTCGCTTCACCTTACCTTCTTAAATAACTTCACCGCATTTGAATCCCGAAGCTCTGTTTGACCACTCCTCCTTAGACTTTACCATCGACCCATTTGAAGCAAGTCTGCGTCCACTAATTGTTTTTCCATACCAACCTGTAGGATCCTGCAAATTTCACTTTGAAATAAGTCCTTCCAGATGCGTTTGCATTTATAGGGGGTCCACGGTAATACTCCTCACAGTTTGTCAATAAGCCTCCTCCGCTCCACGATTTATTACCCTTATTCAGTCATATCGAGTTTGTGGCCCTGAAACCAACCTCAAGGACGCCATAGAAACTGCATAAGTAGCTACTCCCTGGTCCGCTATATATATATATATATATATATCTTTATGTATATACATGTACATCTATATGTATATCTATATACATATGTTCATTACTGTCCTCTAATTATTAACACAAGAATGGTAAGTACCCAAAGCTCCTAGATGTCTCTTTGCTTACAACGCCTCTTTTCCATACCAGGTCCCAGCATATATAATTCCATCACCACCTCTGTGATTTTGAACAGAAAAATCTTGTCTTATTTCTCTCGATTGATGTGGCTCACTAACTAAACTCACCATCCGGTTATGACGTCATCAATTTTGTCCCCCACCCTTTCCCTAGGCTAAGCTTCTTCCTTAATTTCCTGCAAAATTTACTTGTTCTCTTCAACTGACTAACTACTCTAGGTCAAATCCCAACCTCAGTACTGAATCTTACGGCTCTCAGGTATCCAAAGTTCACCGATTCCTTTTTTAGTCTCACGTGCCATAGACCAAGCTCGGCGTTAGCCCACCTGCTAAGGGACCGATATTGAGGCCTATCTACCCCGCTTTACTATATAGTACTCTCTTTCGTCATTCTGGTTTTCTTGTACAAATCCTCATCTATTCACCGATTCATGTATGTCTCGATCCTCCAGCGTCTTACCTTCTTCTCTGTATCCCGCTCCATAGCAATAGAATGGGCTCGAAACTCCTTGATAACATTTTGCTTAGGTTGTCTCGTTTTACACCAGGTCCCACCGCATATACTTCTATCACCACCTCTGTGACCTTGAACTAAGAAATACAGTCTCAAATTTCTCACTTAGCGTGGCTCACTAAGTGAACTCAACATCCATTTTAGACGTCATCAGTTCTGCCCCACCATTTCCCCCATCTGGGTTTCTTCCGTAATTTCATGCAGAACTTAGTCTTTTTCTTCCACTAAATGACTACTTCTGAGTGAAATATTAACCTCCCCATTGAATTTCTTAGCCCCTACTTATGAGCTTCCTTTTTTAGTCTCACAGTCCATGGCCCTAATTTGACTTAAGGATCAGTTGCCTTTGTGAGCCCTCGCTTCACTTTTGTTCTTCTTTCCGTTAACCGTTGATCCTCAGCTGGGCTTTATCCAGACTGCTTTCTTCTATCTCACTTCCCTTTCCGGTGATCCGCAATGCCGGTCAACCATCTCGGGCACTACTCTGACCACCATTTTGGCTGGTGCACCTGGATAATAATGCTGTGTGGCCGTCTGTCGATCACTGTTCCCGTTGACTCTGTTGTCCAAGTTCCCAAAACCTGTCCAGTTGGCCCTGGACCAGATACCCTTACCATGGCTGCTCAGCCCTCTGTATAACCATCATTGAAGGCTTACGCCAATCTCAACGGTGCGGGGTGCTGTGAGATCCCCCGCTTTTGCCGGCGCATATCGGGCGTGCAGGCCGTCTGCAACGATGTGCGAGGGCAATTAGGCTGGTGGATCACACCTCCTGTGTTTGCTTCACGAAGTGTTTTTCAGGTTGGGTGACCAGTGCACGGTCAGCCCCACCCATTAGCACCGGCTGCGGATTGCACGCTTCAACTCTTTCCGCCCTACCAAATTTATCACTGTCCATTGCGGACCGCATGCTCCAACCATTCTTCCGCCACTTTCCGCTCATCAATCGTTCTCGTCGGCGCCCTCATCACTTCCCTTCCGTGTCGTTCTACCTCTGTATGCACACTCATCTATTCTGTTTTGTTCCTATCTTTATTCACCATGACAACCCCCACTGCATGGTGTCACTGTCATCGTCTCCATTTTACTCAGCCCAAGCCCAGAATATGTCCTTTTCCACCCATTTCGCCCCTGTCGGCTCCTAATTAGTATTCACTTGGTACCTCCATATGCTCATCAAGCTCACTGATCGCATACCTCACTAGCCACCATTATGTGATATCCTTTTTTGTCCATATTATACCTCCCACTATTATGCACCAGGAACATTCGTAACCATGACCAATCACCACACAAGAACTCGTCGATCCAACCTTTGCATTTTTTTACCAACAAAAACATTATCATTTTACCACCTCCATATTTTTCACTTCTGAATCCGTATTCCTTCTGTGAATCTTCCTCTTAGACAGTGAAACGATTAACAACTTCTGGCCCAATCAATTTGCGCAATAGCTTGTAAGCACGCAACTATTAAGTTCCAGTCCCCCAGCTCCGACGAATACAAATTTTCGTGCATTTTTGTTCCAACAAAGACCTTCCCATCCGGATTCCTTTCTTCTTCTCGGTCCTAATCATGTGTTATCTGCAGTGAAACGATCTGATTGTTCACTTCTTGCCTGGTTTTCTTTGGCCAACACTCTCGTCTGCTTCGTGCATTGCTCACCACAGGCAACTTCAGTGTTCTTCAAGTGCTGCGCTGCTTTTCCACGTTCCACCCAGTGTAAAGTCATCGCAAAGTCATAATTCACACATACAGTTCCAAACCATGTGATCTACCGTTACCTGATCTTTCTGATCCTCCACTTCCTTATTCCTCTCCCATGTCATTTGATGTTACAACTGATGCATCTTTGCGCCACAGTTCTTCTAACCTCCAAGTTACCTTTCCCTGGTGATCTTTTGCACCTCTCCAACCACCCCTTACTTCCATTCGCTCTGCGTTTCCCAGCCATTGTCACGGCCATCTTCTTGCTGCATATTGTACGTCCATTTATTACCACTTCATCTATGTTCGACCGTCACCGCATGCCACACCTGCAATAATCAGACTGTGAGATTCACTCTTACCTGTGTTCGTCAATCCTTTCCTTCATATTCTTTCGTTTATAAACTCCTATTCACAGCTATCACTTCTGTGTCTCCAAAGTTGGTTCTATTTTGGTGTTGATCCCCCATGTTCATCTGTCATAAGCAAATTCATCGGGGTTTATCCAAGGTGATTCCGTACTATTTGACACAACCCCGCCTTTATCTTCCAACAACCGCTACCTCCGTGTCCCGTCTCTTCACTGCTTTTTGCTCCTGCTAAGGTATGTAGATACTTATAGATATTTCAGTATCCACATATTTTCTCTGCCTCCTCCTGTTCTTGGCAGGCTAGTTATTTTGCCACCATGCCACCGCCCCTCATAATATGCGTCTATTTTGTCCATAACTGTGCCCCACATTTACCGTATCTCGATCCTTTCTCGGCAATGATGCCATCTGGCTCACTCTTTACGTCTTTCATTGCCAGCCCCCTGTTCAGTGCGGTAATGCATAATTCATGGCTACCTGATCCCCAGCCATTCAACTCAATTTTTTTCTTTTCTTCTGTTCTTTCTTCCTTTTTTCTTCATCGTTTCTCGTAACGACAGTTTCTCATGCCGATTTTCAGTCCTCCTCCTATAAAACTCCCAGGCTGCTTTCCTCCTCCCCTCCACAATTGGCTCAGCCAGCTTCTCCATTTGGCCTTGACCCTCAAATTCACCAGGCCCATATTTGAACCCATCTCTGGGTTCGCTTTAACTCGCTGCATTACTCCTTGGTGTGCATACATCTATCACCCTCTCATCTGCCCTCTATTTCTTCCTACCCCCCTTGGTGTTGGGTATTTCCAAATTTTTCATGAATTTTTTCGGCCATTTTTGTAGCTTGTAAAGTTTTTATCATGTTTAAGGCACTCTTCGGGCGTCAAAGAAATAACGTATTTTATATATTATATGTATTTCAGTCTCCTTTTTAAACTCGCTTACCCCCCCCCACTTCTGATGACGCATCTTCCCCATTAAGACCCAGTGCCTCTCGCCATAGCCATCCCAGAAGCCATGCACCTGGTATCAGCACTTTGCTCATCCCGACACTAAATTCCTTCTTACTAGTCCTTAAAAACCTCGATCGCTAATTAGGAGAATGTCGCATCCGCGGTCCTTGGCACTTGCCTCAAACCCAGATATATTACTAGTAACTGAATTCTGGCTCTCCGAAAGTACCTCACTTGACCGTGGTTGCTTAGCTGGGCATAAATGCTTCCCAAAAGCTCGCCGGACTAAGGGTGTCGGTGGTTGCTTAGTCTTCGTCAAATGCGCTATCCCCAATAGCAGTACTGACCACTGCCCTCTTCTGCTTATTGTAGATTCACTATGGCTATTTATTCACCCCACTTGCCAGAACCTCCTCACTGGTTGCATCTACTTCCCTCCAGGTCTGAGGCCCTCTGAATTTGAGTATGCCGTTATTAGTTTTATTGTGGCCCTTGACTATCCTGCCAGTGCAAAAGTTGTTGCGAGCGACTTCAGCCTTCCTATACCCTGCTGGTCCTCTTACACTGACCCTCCTGCCCCCCCCCCCCACCTTCGTTCCTGGGTCCGTCTTGTTGGGTGGACCCAACATATCTCTGGCTCTACAAGGGGGAAAGGCTTCTTGGACCTACTATTCTCCATCAGGTATTCCTTATATCACTGCTCAGGTAACTGACCGCTTCCTGGACAAGGACAACCATATGGTATCATGTAAATTCAGCTGTCCAGGCTGGTCCTGTCCGAATCAACCCGCTTCTCTAGCCCCAACTCCCTAACTTTCACGTAACTGGCTTCTCGTACCAACGGTAAACCCTTCCCTCAGTTGGACCACTTTTTTCCCTGATCCTCTCATTGTTTTCAGCTCTCTTTACTTCAACTTCTCACACTGCTTAAATGCAGCCAACCCTTGCGTCGGTCAGCGCCCCATTTTCTCCAGTTCCTCCGTGTTACTTTTAGAGCACAGGCTGGCTAAGCTGCCAGTTACGCTTGCCAGGTCACGAGAATTCACAATTCTTCGGCGCGTCAACCTATCGCAACTAAAGCTACGTCATCAGACCGAATCGCATCTGGGAAGACAGCAGGCCGCAGCTTAAGTGTATCGCATCAGAGCAGTTTACCTGTCCAACCTGCTAGGCAAAATGTCCGACAGCTATGTCTTTGCATGGCCTAAATTACTCATCTGCGGCTCATTCACAGCCAGTACCACGGTGCCCATTCCTGAGACCTTCTGTAACAACTTCTCTTCCTCTCCTGTCTGTTGCCCTGTGTTCTTCCTCCTTTCTTCCATTTCAGTACCTCAGCCCCTGTTTCATCGATTCCATTCATCCATCTGAAAATTGATAAATTAGTCTCCTCCATTAAACTATTCCCGAAAAACAGCCCAGATGGTCTCCGCCGACCCTTCTCCGTTATGGTCATCCCAATATCTCTTTTTTTGTTACCCAATGTATACACAACCTCTTTGCATCATAGTTTTGTCCTCCTCTACATGACTCGGATAACTACCAGCCGTTACCCTCGCCCCAGTAGCCTGCAACATTTCGGAGATATATTGTCCAGTATCCCTCATCAAACAACCTGCTGCACCCGGGTCAGCATAGTTTTCTGAACTTCATCTCTTGCTCCTCCTGTCATCTGGACTTCCTCAAAATTCTATCATCTGCAGTTGAAGCTGACCACTCGGTAATTGTCCTGTACCTCCATATGTCCAAGGCTTTCTATCCTATTCCTCATGTGCACCCGATAGCTCAAATTCGATCTCGGTACAACGGGTTTTCTCCTCTCTTGACGTTTCTCATACCTCTCTCACAGATCACCGGCTGTGCTGGTTGCTGGCCACTTATCATCCGCCAAACCCATTATTAGTGGAATCATCCAAGGCGGTGTCTTGGGTCTTTTACTATTCCTCATTTATATCAACGACCTTTTCTCCCCATTTGCCATGATACTCTATTTCTCTCTGCCGATTATACAAAAAGTTTACTATTCCCTGCCTAATGGCCTAGCCACGACTCTATGCAGCAAAATCGGGGACTCGTCTCCTCTCCAAACCTGTCGCACCTCATGGTTCATGAAATTTTCCGTAGAGAAAGCTTCTTCTTAACTTGCAAGTGCGCCCTACGGTTCGGTCAAATTATTCTGGGCGGCCTTTTCACCCCTATACACCCAACTGGTATTGATCTTGGAATAACCGACCTCTATTCCTTTACCTTCTGAAAACAGGCATCCTTCCAATCCACTAAGGCTGAGCGAACCCCAGGTCTGATGTATCGACTCTTCCTGCTACCCGCCGGTCGAACCTTCATATAACTCACATGTAAGACCACTCCTCCAATACTGCCTGATTACCTCCATCCACTGGCCAAATTCTTCTGTTATATCGCCCGACAAAGTTCAGCATGCCTCCGCCAAAAAGCTCTTTGGCGTATTCACAACTCTCACTTAGAGCCCACGCTGTGAGCTCCTGCAATTGAGCCTTTGTGGATTCGCCTCAAGAGGCCCAACTTAGTCTCCCTCCTGAAACTAATACCAACAAGGTCTACACTTCAGATTGTATCTTATTTGTAGCCCACCGCTCCCATCCCCTTCGTCATCTTGCCTCTCCTCTCCCTGTCCCTCAATCCGATCTCAATCTGCGGTCCCGATTCTTCCAGTCAGCCTACTCCGAAATCTGGAATACGCTTCCCCGCAGTTTAAGTAGAGCCTCTTCTCTGTATGCTTTTAGGCATGTAATTCCTATCTACTTAACTCTCCCTAATGCCATATTGCCAGCCAATATATGTGTCTTCAATGATCTAGCCTTTGGAAGAGGCCTCACATTTTAACCTTGTTACCCCTGAGCCCCAAGCTAATAATTTTGTTCCATGCCTAATTTTTTTCCTCTACTCAGTACCACGATCTTTGCTCATTGCGTCACTGATCCGCAATCGATTTATCCTTTTCTTTCTGGGCGATAACCTCAGGCCTAACCCACACTAGTCTGTGTATCCAATCGGATCCCACGTCACTTTCTATTTTGCTCCATTTAGTGGACTCCATCACAATTCCCCGCTGTCTATACCCATGTTCGTGCAATAGGCTGCAGCCACTCACACGTTCTACTACCTCTCAACTAGACCTAAGGACCCACTGTGTCGATGCTCTCTTGCCAAGAAAATTTTACCTTTTTTCCTTCCGCAAACAGTTGATCCCCAGCTGGGACACACCCAGACTAATTTTTTCTGCCTCACTTCCCTTTCCAATGATCCTTAATGACGGGCAATCGCGTCGGGTGCAGTTCTGGTCACTTCTTTGGCAGATGCATCTAGTCAAGAATAATAGGCGGTCTAAATGGCTCTGCTACTCAAAGTCCCTCCCAATCCGGTTACTCAAGGTCCTCTATAACCTCGCCAAACAATCGTGGACCATATGGTTTATGCACAACCGTAGATTATCACTAGTGCCAACGCGAAAGGTTTGTGGAGCCGTCAGATCCACCGCCTCGGCCGGAGCTCATCAGGCTGGCAGACCGTCCGCAATGATATGCTGGCGTAATTAGGTTAGCTGATGGCACTATCTGTCGTCAAATACGGTTTTCAGGTTGAACGTCCAGCGCAAGGCTAGTCCCAACCACTAACTCCGTTTGCGTTCCCTCACCACAATCACCAAACCGTGTTTCCCGCAGAAATATAGTCCGCTGTCTTCCGTCAGTCTACAACGTGTTCACCGATTATTTGTTCCCTCCGTCAATCCAACTGTTCGCCTACACAGTATCCTTTCGTTGCTCTGTCCTGACTAAGCTGTGCACCAAGACTACTTCACATTTGTACTTCTCGGATATATTTACCACACAGCTCCTCTGTTGTTTCTACCTCAAGGCACCTGTAAAAATGGCCATCAAAATCATTAACTTATCGTTCACCTATCACAACATCAGCTTTGCGTGCTATCCCCCATACGATTTTTTTCAACACATCCCAGATAAAGGTATCGCCCAGCTATCACCATCATGTTGATGCTGACGTATTGTTATTTATCTATCATGCATTAAATCCAGCTGATCGTTTACCCGGCCTCCGTCAGCCGATCCCTCTTCATTTTGGCAGTCTCTCCATCAAGGTATGCTTTTCTTTTGGTTCTTTTAGTATGTAACCAATCCCATAAGTAACCGCTTCCTTATTTCTCTACTGTCTGTGATGCTTGAATTGTTTATTGCCTTAGCTGTTGTTACACTCCAGCCTTCTCCGCTCCTTAGAGCAGCTTTATTCTCCCACAGTATCGCACGGTACACCTAACACGATGTTCAATACCAGCTGTGCACCTACATGTCATCCACTGTGATATCTATTCTGTGAAATATCCACCTTTATAATTGCCGTAGCCATGTGCAACCCATACTGGTTCATCTTCCATTCTACCGCCGATGTTTCTCGACAAACCCAATATAAGCAAGCAGTTCGCTTTCGCTACTTTTTTTTCTCAGGAGTTCCCTTCATCATCACCTTGGTGGTCGTCTCCCTCAGGAGGTGTCACTCGCTCGACTTACAACTATCTCCTCCAGTGCCAAACCACCGTTTTCTACTGCAAACTCTACCCACTGTTTCAGTTTATTCTAAGTCCGATGGCCTCTTTTTCGCTTCTTGTATCAGACTCACTGATGTTGCAGTTGTCGCTCTACCGCTGCTGTGTGGTTAACCCACCAAAAAGGCTATCAGGTCACCTATCTACCCTTCACTCAATAACCGCCCATGCACGCTACCCGCCTCTGCAACAGCCAAATTTGGCAATCCACGTTGATTTAGTGCCCTAATTCCTTGCTGTTACTTAGTGACATACCTGGAATAATGGAAATAAACCACTGAATAATTTTCGGCTTACCTCTGACCATTTCTTCTATCAGCTCTCTTGAATCGTCTTATTTTATCTATCGGATTGGTTGATCTTTTTCTTTGTGACTGGCCACATCAGAATCTCAACATCAAACACTGTCACCTTACCGGTAGTTGGTTCACGGCATTTGATCTCTGATGATCCATTCTGGTAACTTGGTGAGTTTTCTATCCATACACTTTTCACACCCGACAGCATGCAAATAGCTTTGTGAATTTCTCTTGATGAACTTTGTTTCTCCCTTCCTCTTCATTTCTTACCAAATATCCTTTGATTTCGCTGAAATTCCCAATGTTGTGACTATTTCCTCTATTATTTGTGTGTATAATCCCCTTCTTGTCAGACTCCAACCAACTTTAGGCAAGTCGTCCATTTAACCTGGACCTGAAAACATGCCGGGTATAAGCACCGTTTTAGTCTATTTCACCACGCTCAGCAATATTCTGCGCATGCTTATTGCACCAATTTGCAAATCCCCATGCTGGCACCATCTCATTATTCTGATCAAGCTTTCTAGCGTACTTCGGGTGCATCCCCAACATATCTTCATTATGATCATCGTTATCATAAGAAGGGAGAACGAGAGAGGATTTGACAGCACTGTAGGCAGCGGCGCATAAGAATGCGATCAATGAGCTTTATGAGCACACCGTGATATTAAGTGAAGACGGAACACGAGCCAGCCATGGCGACGTGGGTGGAAAAAAAAATACTGGCGGACATCGGCAAGGTAATGTGGGAAGAAAGATAGTGGAGCGGAAAGAGAAGTGATACGGTGAGAGTCGATAGAAGCAGGGACAGAACGGGTCGGTTAGCTTGCCGTGAAAAGCAACGAAAATGAAAGTGAAAAGAGCGATAACAAGAATGATAGGTTGGTGCAATGTGGAGGAACAAGGACGGTGGGAGCTTGAGATCCGCAACCTACAACATCGGATGCGGCAGGGTGAGGCAAGCGAGAGCTTGCGATCTGCAGCCAGTGCCAGTGAGTGCGACTGGTTGCGCGCTGGGCAACCAACCTGAAAAACACTTCGTGAATTGAACACAGGAGGTGCGATCCACAAGAATAATTGCTCTTGCGCATCGCTGCAGGCGGCCTGCAAGCCCGATGTGCGCCGATCAAAGCGGTGGATATGACCGAGCCCCGCACCTTTGGGATGGGCACTGATGTCCATTGATGGTCATGCTAGTGGGACGTAGTTTAACTGGGAAAGCATGAGATCCGCGATCAGATGGCGAAGTTACTAGGGGTGAATTCAATGGAGCTGGAGGTCGTTAAATGACCATAATGTAGCGTTGTCTAGGCGCGTTTATAATGGGAATGGTCTTCACTATGCTGAGACAGTTGACCAACGTTGACGGTGAAATGCGCATAAGAGGAGAACTGAAAATGGATAACAGGTAGAAAGGGGCAGTCGAGGTATGCCCCTGCTGCGGATTAGCTGTTAACGGAGGCAAACAGAAATTAATAAGGAACAATGCATGAGGATGACTGGGACTACGGTAGAAGAGGAAAGTAGGGTGTAGGAAAACGATGGTATTTCAATTCCGTTCACTCATTACGGGAACGGCCAAAGCTAGTCAAGCGTCGAGAATTCGGTCAGATAGATGAAACTGTCTATCGTTGACTGTGTCCTCAATTGGAGAGGGTAGGGTCTGCGAAGGTGTTGGCCTTAGAAGTCGAGGCCTCCTTCTTGTGCTATATCCCCTGCTATGCACACATAAGGTCGCAGAAATTTAGGTGTAACTTTGAGATATTGGGCGAGTTCCGGTAGAAGTTAGGACTTGTTCTGAAGAGTTTAAATGCTGGTGGGCAGCTTGTTCCAGAACCTGAAGTAGAGAAGGAGGAAAAATTGTGACCGTGTGACCGATTCAGGTATAATATAAGGGGCAGTAAAAGATAGTACCTTCGGGAGTAGAGAGTTTCACACCAGAGTCTTACTGGACCGAGCAAAATGGACCAGTTTCTCAACAGGTAATGTAAGAAGGTCAAGTGTAGTCTCAAGCTGCAGAGCCAGAGTGGGTCAAGATCCAGATGCTGATATCGTTCTCGGTAGTTTATAGCCGTGGAGCAACCGCGTGGTTGTTTGATAAAACTACTTTGTATGCTTTTTAGAGCAACTTTGTCAAGTCATGTCATGTAAGGAAATTCTAATAGGCAACATTCAGGCAAGGGCCTGATATGGGATTTGTATACGCTGATGATACTGTCCCAAGGACAGGGAGAGTGAAAGAGGAGGGCCACAACTCTTCTAGCCTTGGCCGCTTGGATGGCGGCGTGCTCAGAGAAGTTGAGGGAGCTGGAATAGTTGAGGCCAAAATCGAGGGGGCAGACAAACTGGCCGGAAGAAATGTTGCAAACAGTATGGATGGCATCGTAAGAATTGGAAGAGCAGACTACATTTATATCGGCTGTAAATAAAAAGGGCATGCAATGGTGTACTAGATCCAGTGTGTAATTGATGGGCATTAGAAATAGGAGAGGACCCAGCACACTTCCCTATATAACGCCATTTGTAACAGGTTTCGGGTTAGAAGTATATCCGTTGGTGGTAACCACTTGAGAGCGATGAGTGAGATAAGACTGCAGCCGAGAGGGGAGTGGGTCAATAATGCCAAATGAACGCAATTTAGCGATGGGACGGGGGTGTGGAACACGGACCCCCTAAAGCGTCAAATGAACTTGGAAGTAATGTTGACCTCAAGCGTTAGATTAGATAGAGACGAGCTAGTGATAGCAAAACGTTCCGGAGAATGGTTGATGTTTGAGGCGGGGTCAATGGAGTGTGCGGAGTAAAGAATACAGGCTTCGACCATATCGAGAGGAGAGGTGGCCGGAATTCTATTCAGTAAAACAAAGCATTGAATATTCTTGTGTGTCGTCGGATTCCTAGTTTTATGCAGGAGTGAGGGTTTCGAAGCTTTGTTGGGATGCCTCAGAGCTTCAGCTTCTTCGTTGCGAAGCTAATCTTCATTAAGGTCCCGGATATAATGAGGAAGGCGAGTTAGTCTTATGCGAACGGGGAAGTGTTTTCATCCTAAGGTATTATTTTTGGAGTGAGGCAAGTTTCGACTTCCCAAGAGAGTAGTTTTGGCAGTTGGACTGAGCTCCAGGAGGCTGTTTCCCACGCTAGTGTAAAAGTGATCAGCCGCTTGTTGGGGGTCAGCCGTTAAAATAAAACTGCTCCAATCTTAGTTACGGATGAGATTGGGCAGAGGTTCCAATTTGAACACTGCAAATTGTTGATTCGGGTTAGATAGCTTGATGGGCAAGGATGGAATAAAAGGTTACCTACCACTATCTTCTGGTCACTACCCAGAAAGTTTTGCAGAACGGGGGCCGAAAAGTTGGAAACACTGTGAGTAAATATAAGATCAAGGATGCTGGCGCTTCTAGTAGAGGTTTTACCGTGTAGCACCCAGCCTCTAATGTGAGTATGGCAGGAAGAGTCTGCTAGGTTGGGAGGTGCCGCGACGTTCATCCAGGATATTTTAAGCCAGTTAAAATCACCGACTATGACTGTTGCTACCAAAGGTAGTAGTGAAAGGTAATCAGAGGCTTCAGTTAAATGAGTTAACTCTGCGGTAGTAGAGGATGGCGGGCGATGGATAAAATCAATGTGCATGACTATATTTGAGAACCGAGTTGTGGGCCATAGAGAATCCACAATTGTGTCGGGTATCGCACTTATAATGGGGGTAACTGAAAGGGCGTGCTGTATGTACACTAAGCAACCAACTCCGCATTCCTGAATCCTTTTTACCCTAAAAGCTGTGTACCCTCAAACGGAAGTTTGCTTGTGGAAGTGTGTTCCGTGAGCCACGTTTAAGTAATGGGGGCGATATCGGGACTTGAAGTTACGACCTAATGTTTTAAGTGGTGAAGCTTAGTCAGGGTGGACCGAGAGTTGAATGAGACCGGGGGGACACATTTATGTGGAGGCGGGTGCCTGGGATGGGTGAGGTAGGGTAGTTATTGGAGGAATGAAGTGCACGGGGATGGGCGTGAGATGAAGCTACCACAGAGTAAGGAAGGTGAGCGTTGGACACCTCCGCGATAGTTTCCGAGGATTCAGCCACGGACGACTCGGAAATAATTAATTTCAGGATATTACGAGGTAAACCAGAAGATTTTTGACTAAGTGGCCTTGTTACCTGTCCCGGTCCTTTGAGGTCGTTCGATGCTCGAGTGTGGCGAAAAAACGTGAAGTTCCGGGATATATTGGCTGTCCCAAAGGGCCAAACTTTGTAATGCTTTGTGTTGCGTGGTAACAGCAGGCCTCAAAAGATGGGAACTAGTAGAGTGTGGGGTGGCTTCGCATTCCGTCAACTCGGTTTCAAAACGATTTGAGCAATATATTCCTAATTTGAAACGGATCCTGAAATCAGAACATGATTGTCCGTAAATTTTACGATACCAGATAATTAAATGAACAGCGACAAAATATATTGGAACATCATTTGTGCGATCACACGGACTAAGAAAACGAGAACCAGGTTGTGGCGTACGAGAAACAGGCACGTGTGCCACACAAGTCTAAAATATAATATGGTAGAATAGGTCGTTAAACGCGAAGAAACAGATTCTGGCTCATAAAAGACATACAGCGTATAAAGACAGGCAAATAGTGTATGTGAGCGAGCGATATCAAGGAAACATGAAGTTGCAGTGTTTCTGGGGGATTTTCCACAACCGGCATTTACACCGCCCACGTAAATCTTCCCTATCCTCAGCAGAGTCAAGTGTTTGTAATAAGAGCCACGGTTCTTTACGTCCACCTGGACCCAGCTGTCACCTAATACCCCTGACGTCAGCATTCTACTCACGATAGTACTCGATCCGGCAGCCACGCAGACGGGATGTAATCCCGCAACTTCCGTGAGAACGGCCGATCGACGGTGGGCGTGAAGGGGAGAGCCGTCGTGCACTGGTTGCGCGTGCTTGTGTGAGTGTTTGTGCAGGCTGGTGCCATGGGCTAGATCCCACCCTGGTACATGAGCAAATATTAACAACTATCAACCAAGGGAGATATCTTCCATAAGTCATCGATAAACGAGGACGAATAACCGCTGAAGCGTGTTTGATGGGGGTCATTAGGCGTAAACATGTATCATGTACGTGAGTGACTGAGGCTCTGTCTGGGTGTATGACAGAATCATATCTACTGCCGCATACGGGAAAACCCTTCTATCAAGTCGGTGGCAAATGAGGGACGGTGATTACCGTGACACTTTTACTGGACATCGTGGAGGAGGAACGTGTCTCATACGCGTGTGTGGCCGAGTGTGAGTGTACTTCGGTACGTCAGTGTACCACGAATGCCTCCACACACTGGAGGTGCTTTCACCACTTCATCGACGAACAAGGAACTGTCCGCCTGGGCTCTGAGGTGTCGGCTCCCCCGTCTTCACTCGCAAAGAGGATGATACTGCTTACTTTTCGGGCTAGCATTCCGTCGGCTGTCTTCATCGCGACAGTTTTTATCATTTTGTCAGAGCTTTTGATAGTTTTCGTGACAATGCCTAAATGGTCAGGTGCTGAAATGAGGGTGTTCATCGGTGATCATCACCACATCCCCAATCTTGAGTGGTCTTTTGGTCAAACACTTCTGTCGACTTTGCAAAGTTGATAGGTACTCTAGTAGCCATCGCTTCCAGAAATCTGTGGCAAGATAAATTGCCTGTTTCCATCCATGAAGTTAGCTCCCACGAAGGTATGTCAGTCCTCGGAAGCCCACGTTTGACCTTATATTCAATAGGCCGTTCGGAGTGAGCTCCTGATTGGTGATGTTGCCTTTGGTTACTAAGGCCAGTAAGCGGCTGTTTAGAATTCCCTCGACCTCAGTCATGACGGTGTCAAAGTTTCGTCACCGGGCGGCTGTTACTCAATGATCGACAGCAATATTCGCCCGGTGGACCGGATCAGGCGTTCCCATACGCCTCCGCGATGACTGGCCCGGGGGGCATTGGAGAGCTATCGTACGCCATAGGCCACGGTTCGATTCTGCAGCTCATTTTTGTTTATGTTTTGGTACCAAATCTGCAGCTCTCGATGAACCCCTACGAAGTTTGGGCCACTGTCGGAGTATATATCCGCTGGCGTGCTTCTTCGGTTGACAAAGCACTGCAACGCTCGGAGGAAGGTGTCGTTTGCCATGGAATGCATAACTTTCAAGTGCACCGCGTGTGACTTTGTGCACGTCACGATACACTTGTATAGTTCTTCGTACTTCTTTCCGCACTTGATCCTTTATTGCCCGAGATAGTCCAGCCCGGTGTCACTGAACGGCCTCCAGCCCGGGGTCACTCTACATTCTGGCAGCTGAGCCATATATCGTTGGCCAGCTGCGGCTTTGCGTCTCCTTAAGTGTACGCAATGTTGGATTAGGCGTTTTACCGCCGCTCCTTTTCTCATTAATCAAAGGCGCTTTCGGACAACGCTTGTCACGTGATTTTTCCCGGCGTATTCCTCTAAGGCGTCGATGTGTTCAATTATTAGCCCTCTCACTAGTTGTCGAGCCAGTAGCAATATGGGATATTTCGTGTCAAAACTCAGGTGGGAGTAGGTAAGTCTTTCATCTACCCGTAATAATCCATTATTGAGTTTGGGGGTTAAATGCTTCAGGTTGCTTTCTGGGGATGATATTCTTTTGTCAATTGGTCCCGCTTTTCCGGCCCTCTCGAGTTCTCGGGTGAAAGCCCCCGTTGTGTCATTCTGAATATGTGGTGTTCTGCGGCTAGCAATCCATCGGGGCTTATCTGGCTTACTTGTTTACGGCTGGAGAGGCGGATCCTTTTCATGACTAGCAAAAGTCTCTTGAACTTGGCCAAACACACTAATGTCCAAAGTGTCTTCATCCAGGAGGAAAACCTGACCAGTCGTGACAAACTGAACTTAGATTTTGTGACTGTCGCCGTCATCGTGCTTTTGATCCCCAGTTCCATTTTCAGGCGGGGCTTTAGTTCCCACACGGGCCAGTCCTGTTTGAGCATCTTCAGGAATTTCAGTCCTCCTCTCCACGTGTCAAGCTGCAGGAAGTTGTTCGCACCAGGGGGGCGCAGATCGGCTGGGTTGTCATTAGACTTGACATGTTTCCACTGGTTCATGGCAGTTTCGTCGTATGTGACCTTGAGCCGGTAGGCAGCGAAAGTACTAAAACGACTCCTGACGTTGGTAATGTAGTAGTGTATTATCATCGCGTCCGTCCAAACTCTAGCCGACCTAATATAGAAGTCCAGACATTTCTTTAGCGCTTGTACAGCCCTTACTGTTAACAAGGCTGCGCTGAGCTTAAGGCATGGGACCGAAACCAGTTTCAGTGGGGCAATGAGAGCTCCGGCAATTGAGATCCCGGTGGCACATAGTCCGTCTCCGGTGCACCATCGTCCGTACACCACGGCTCCATACCGTGCTTCGGATGCGTCAGGAAAAGCGTTTAGTTCTCCCGTCTGCTACATGACTAGGGGGCAAGAGTCGTGGTATCCGTATGTTTCCTTGCTTCTTTGAGGTGTTCAAGAATCTTTCTTATTCCCGCCGGTATTCTCAGTCAAGCAGCTGGTCCCAGTTGAATTTCCTACGACATAGCAGCTGCAGCAGGATCTTTCCGAGTAACATCCAGGTAGAGAAAAAGCCGAGCGGATCGCGCAGGCTAGAGATAGCTGACAGTATGCCACGAGGATTTACTGTTTAGTTAGGAACGTTTAGCTCGAGAACAAAGTCGTCCATTTTCCCGTTTCATCGTATCCCTAGAGTGCTTTTGGTAGGGAGTGGAGAGCCGTCTAAACCTCTAACCCTTTTAGCCCTCTCGTGGTGCGGAATGTCTTCGGGCACTCCAGAATCTTTCGACATCCATTTCGTGGGATGGAAGCCGCTCTCTTCTAGCAATCTTGTCAGACCTCTGAACTGCGCTAGGGCCGGGCCTACACCATCGAATGATCCGAGATACTAGTCCACGTAGAAGTTCCTGCTGAAGCTATCTACTACCGACCGGTGGACCAGAGCTCCATGTTTGTTCGTTGTTTCTCTAAGGGCGTAGTTGGCACAACAAGGCGATGATTTGGCTCCGAAGGGGTGGAAGGTCATCCTATAATTTATCACCGCTTTGTTCAAATTGTTCTCTTTCCATCACAGGAGAAGCAGTGTCTCGCTCCTCTACCGGTATTTACACCCGGAGAATTATTTCCCTGATGTCAGGGGACAAGGCCACTCGGCCCACTCCAAAAACGGCGAGAAAATCTAATCAAGGACGCGGTCCGGTCGAGCCTTTGCAGCAGGCGATAATTTACCGACTTGCTTGACAACTTGGCTGTACAATCAAGAGCCATTTGCAGTTTTCGAATTTCATGTGGTTGATAACCGAGTGTTGAGGTGGAAAGCAGATTCCATTCCGGCCGTCGGTGGTTGCAGGCACCCTTTCAAAGTAGCCGAGAGCTTCTTTTCGCCTCACCGCTTCCGCGTATCGTTCCCAAAGATCCTGGACTCGAATAAAACGTTCTTCTGATCGTAGTGGTCTTTGCTGAGCAATGCCTTTGTTATCAACTCAAGAGTCCGCTAGTGCGCGCCGTGAGAGTGGAACCTCGAAATGTTTTGGGGCCCCTGGTTCCTTGTCACGCTTTCTGCCGAGCGAAGTAGTCCTCTTTAGATAATGATAGTCTTTTTTCTCCAATGTCGTGAAAAATCCTTTTCATACGGTCGTTGCAATTGATGCTCTGTGCGGTCCGCTTCGGCTGATACCCAAATTACGGGACGACTTCCCCAGGCCGGACCATATAGTATCCATTCTAGTGTTGTGCTCAAGACAGAGAGTGCCTGGCGGTTGCCCACTCCCTGGTCCAGTACCCAATGTGCCCCTGGCTCATCGCGGCTCTTGGGTAGATACTCTTTTCTGTCCTCCCAGTCTACGGTGGCTACGTTCTGCACGGGGGTCACCTGGTCAATATTGCGTTCACCGACCGTGGTGCTCGCAAGGGAAAATCAGCTAACGTGAATGCTCCGTTGATTCGATTTGTTCTGTAATGTCTAAAGGGACGAGCTGTACCCTCAGCCGACCGACCGCCCAGCGTGCTCCCCTCTAACGACATCGTGCCTTCAGCAAGCCGGTGTACGCCGGCAAACTACTTCTTTACCAGAGTGGTATCTGATCCACTGTCGGCGAAAGCCAATGCCTTGACCACCCGAGTTGGGGCCATCATTTCCACGGCAACTACTCCTAAACGTATTGGTTCACCAGCAGGCCATGGCGTTGAGCAAATCGCACCGGGCTTGGTGCTCGTCTCCGACGTAGTTTCTTTCACCCGGTGTAGCAATCGTTGATGTCTCCCAGGGCAACCTCCGTTATCACATCCGTTTCTTGTTTGGCAAGCTGCCTCCTGGTGTTTGGTGTTGGGGAGGATGAAGCATTCTCCTGTAGTCCTTGCCATTCCACAACGTTTGTCTACTGTGACGTTGATGAACTTGGGGTATTCTAGTAGCCCATGGCTAGCGTCAAAGGACCTGAAAATTGGACGCGCTATAGCCTCGCGTGGAAGAGCGTGTGCATTGGTCCAAGGCTGATATTTCGAATGTTCCTGTGCAATTATTTGAGCCTGGCTGGTGATAGGTTTGCTTATTTGGGTACTGCCCAGGATGAGTTGACCAAATCTACTGTCGGCTATCTTGGTTTGCCTGTCCAAGTATTCGGTCATGTCTTCGAAGTTAGCCTCACGGCCGCCTCAGCTTACACGTTCCGCCTCTTCCGCCCACCGACCCTGTAGTTCGAGAGAGAGAGAGATGTAGAGGACTATGCCCTCCAACCTATGCATTGCATCGAGGTAAGCCCTGTAACCTAAATGGTCCAGGGCTATTGAACAGTTCTGCATTTTGCTTACCAGATCGGCTACTTTATAGACGTCGTCCTTGGTTCTTTTGCCTCTATCATCACGCTCTATATTAGGTCACGGGTTAACTTGAACGGCTGGCCGAACAGGTCGCTCGGGATCTTTCTTGCTTGTGTGAAGCCTTGTTTTGGGTCAAGCATGGTACATCCACCGAAACCTTCTTTTGCTCGGTCTCGGAAGTAATGAGCCACATAGAGGAGCCTTTGTCCTGGGTTGGTTATCTTATTTTTGCCGAGAGTTTCAAAAGCCCTTATCAACTTGCAGTAGTGTCCCAGTCGTCCGCCGAACACCCTCAGTTCTGCTCTCGCCAAATCGATGGTTAGTTGTGATGTTCTGTATTAAACGGCCGGTTCAGAGTTCTCTATTTTGATTTTTCCTGACCTATTGGATAAATCGTATTTTCTGACCTTCTGTTCACGCTCTTTTTTCTCTATACTTCTCTCCGGCTTCCTGAGCCTCTTGTCCAGCTGAGCACAATTGTTGTTCTGGGTCCAATATCCGCAGCTTAAATGAATCGACATTCTTGCAATCCATACTACCCTCAGTAGTACCTGAGCTAGCACAGACAGGATTAGGTGATCCAGCATTTACTAAAGAAACAAAAGTATCAAACCTTTCCCAGTGACTTGCCGTATTGCTTCCTGTCTAAATTCCAAATGCTTCACATCTTTTCTTGACACGTAGCTTATTTTCTCGTTCCAAATTGATCGACTGAGTACTGCAAGATGATTCAGAGCAATACCCACCCAAATTTGAAAGGATTTCGGAAACAGATCAAGATAAACCTAAAAATTTACGATACTTGATTAGTGAATGACCAGTGACAAAATAAATAAGATCAACATTCATGCGATCACACAGATTCAGAAAACAAGAACCAAGATGTGACGTACGAGAGACAGGCACATGAGCAAGCAGAATGCGAAGGTTGGTCATTTCCATGCCTAATGTCGGCGAACAAACGGGCAATTTGCTGTCTGTCAGACATTTCGATCCGGCAGATGACCACTGCTTTTATTCGGTCCTAGGAGATGGGTTCTTCTGGGTCCGACACATCCTGTACTCCGCCAACGAGGCGTGGACGGAAAACTGCGTCCGCATGAGAAAACCTACAAATTTTTGCGGTCACACTGCGCAGAGCAAACTTTTATTTTACCTGAGAAAACTAAATTCAAGGATTACTTTCCCCGAGCTGCGCGAACGGAATGGCGGGCGCATTTACCTCAGAGGCAAAAGGTTCAGAGACGCCTATATTGCAAATGGCATAAAAACTAAAGCTATCCGAAAGAAGAAATACCGGCGTAGTGAAACAATGCAAAAAACTGGTAGAAAATATTGCGTTGCCACCGAGTGAAATTCAGAAAAAGATACACCAGTACCCGAGGATCTACAAAGAAAGAAAGACAAAGGGCCCATCATGTTAGTACTCCGGATGCCACGTTCTAATTAGATTCCGAGAGTGGCTTAAGGAACGGACAACAAGCCAAAAGTTCCGACGCGCACCAAAAGACGGTGGAAAACGGTGAAATAATTGAACAACGGCTCGTATTGAAACAGCTTCGTCCAAGTTTACTTTTGGGAATGACACCGGACGCTGAGGGAGCCAAGATTTCAACTGTCCACGAGAGGAACAATCGGAAATGTACTTTTCACTTGGCGGAAATCAATTGTCCCTACAACAAGCAGACAAACAACACGCAGCCCTGTGGCATCGAACAACATACGAACTTCTTAGAGCTAAGTGCAAATAGTTTTTTGTCTACGTTAATTTTTGGTCGTGAATTTACACAAAAAATCTCAGCCATCTCCAGGTTTCTGCAGATACTTTCGAGGGACACTGACTCTTAACTTGCGGTTTCGATCTTTGTCTCACGTTGTGTCGTAATGCGCTTATACAGTCTCATTGATTCACCGACGCCGTGTTTTATTGCGTCCAATCTCACGTTGCCAATCTTTGTTTGGTTCCGTGACTAGATTTTTCATACTCAAAGATCACTTTGTATATTACCAAATTGGTGACAGTGATGGGATCTCAATAGATGGCACAAAGATGAATTCTGAGAAACCAAAATCTAATGCTTCCGCCGTTGTGATCAATATGTTGTTCAATGCACTGTTGCGGTTAGGTCGGTCTGGGCTAAGTCAGTACGTGTGTCCGTGCCCACACCTGACAAACTTGGCATCGGTGGTGATTCTGATATTCGATAGGTTAGAATGTCCCGCAGTTGGAACTACGTGAACCCAATCATCGCCGGTACACTCCGTTGCCACTGCTGAGCCGGAATGCGTTATGCTTCGTCCACGAAGATAACCCCGAGCGAGGGGTCAGCGAGGAGACTTTTTCAACTCTGCGAAAAATTGTGGCCCCCCAGAAAACCATGAGTGAGCCGGAAAACAAGTTCCGCCACCGCATCCGAAAATCAGAAGAGTTTGACAGTATTCAGGGGAGTTGGGGAAAATTGCCCATCAAGCCACATTGAGTATTACCCCTCAGTGAGGGAGAAAACGATACCCCGCAGGTTTACGGACAACATGAACCCGGTAGCTTTCAGGGTGATGTTTGCAATCGACCCACCGGGAAACCTGCTAGAGACTGTCGAAAGGGGGGCAAAACCAGCAGCCGACGTACAACTATCTCCGAGGAGTTCACAGGACACTTTCATCTTGGCAGCCGTCACAGCGACCAACCAGCGAGGGGCTCATATTACCAGAAGCGAGAGACGTTCACAGGCGGGACGTTGGCCACAGGCGAACGAACGGAATACGCAAACGTGACTGCAAAATAATATGACGGGACTATAAGTGAGTTTTCCCACGTCAGTTCTGCATCCGTTGATTCCAGCTTTGCCTGAGTACGGCAGAAACCTACGATGACTCTGAGAGAGCCCGTGTCGCAATGTGTTTGGGCCGCTAATAACCAAGAGATCAAGACGTTGGGTGTTGCTAGCCCCACTCGTAGTATTGGCCGCCAGGATATTGCCCACCAAGCCGTAGTGGTAGGATATTTACCTTGCGAAGCCATCCCTTGTGTAGACTTATCAACCCGGCAGCAGCATCTCTAAAATTTGGGGGCCAGGATTTTCGATGCTGCAAGAAGGCAGGTTGACTATCGACCTACAGCAAACGTCCAAGTACCAGAGGACTTCTAAGTGTTAGCAGTTGGGGAGACTTAACCCCGGAACAACTGGACAAAATGGGTAACGAGTCAGAGATCACTTCTTGTGGGGAATGAGTAAAGCTGATAAAATTACTGACCGGCAAACTAGAGGGTTTTTCATGGTCTCAAGCAGCACTAAGACCTGCAAGGTTAGTTAAGGGCCACTTAAATACGGGAGGCCAATCAAGCAACCGTTTGGACGAATTGCCGCACACTATCAGAAGCAAGTAGAAAACATAGCTGGGGAAACGTTGGATAATCGCGTCATCTGTCCGTCATTTTTAATTTGACCCTTCGCGGTAGTGATGGTAAAAGGAAGGACGGGACCCCAAGGCTGTGCGTTGGTCGAAGACCGTTGAATGACATCACAAAGAAGGACTCCTCCCCCGTACCCCGTATCGACGAAGCACCGGAGACCTTAGTGGGATCTGGGTACCTTTCAACCGTGGATCAGGCGTTGGGATACCGGCAGGTGCATGTTAGCTTAAAGGACCGGGTGGAAACGGCTTTCGTGATTCCGTCTGATTTGTACGAGTTTCAAGTCATGCCGTTCGGTTTATTCAATGCTCCCGCTACGTTTCACCTCCTGGTGCAGGAAGTGTGGGGCAACCTTGGACCGACGAAATGCTTTGTATATCTGGAAGATATTATCTTTCATAGTCAGACCTTCAAGGGTCACCTCGAAAAGTTACAACGCATATTCGAATGGTTGCAGACGGCAGGCTTGCGGCCTAAACCAAGCAAATGCCATTGCTTGCAGTCAACAGCTTCATACTTTGGATGATTTGTATGCCACGAGGGGACTCATACGGATCCAGAAAACTGTCGAACACATCCAACAATGGCCGGCCCCTAGCAATGTGGACGGAGTAAGAAGTTTCATTGATTTGGCTTCACGTCACAGATTAACCGTAAGTGGTTTTGCCACAGTTGCAGCCCCATAACACCGTTCGACCGCGAAGAGGCGTCGGTTCCGTTGGGCGGGGCAATGTAATAATTCCTTTTAGTAACTCAAAGAGGCCTTGGTCAACTCACCTGTATTGGCCTCACTGGTAATTTATGCGGAAGATGAACCGTTAGTTCCAAACAAGGATGCTAGTGGGACGGGAGTTAATACAGAATCGTCTCAGAAGCAAAACAATATAGAGTGAGTCGTAGTCTGACGGCATGGGAAAACTGTTGCACAACACAAGGCGCGATGTTGGCAACAGTACACTTTTTGTCTCATTTCCCCCGCAACCTACTGGGAAAATCATTTATCTTTTGAACCGATCATCAGGCACCGGTTTTGTAGCAGTCGTTCACAAATGCTGCTGGTCAAGTTGTCAGGTGTCCAAAAAAGTCGCTGGAGTGCCGGTTTCAATTTATTCACCGCCCGAAGCGCAGTCATCACAGCGCGAATGCCTCGTCAAGACGACCTGTCAGAGCACATGGACAGTGTCTCACTTGCTCCATCGTTCGCATACCGGCTTCTAAGCTGCGGGCCGAGCCGTCAGACGCCCGAAAGAAACACCAAATGCGGATCCAGAATTGAAGCTGATGTTTAGGCAAATCATCGAAGTAAGAACCAAACTTACAGTAGAAGAAATGGCTTGTAGCAGTTATGAAGCAATTTACCCATGGAATACATGGAGGAACTTATTGATGCTGGATGGTATCACTCACTTTCGACACGGCTCTACATATACTCACAGAATCTTGATGCCTCAGACAGTGGTCGCGACTGTACTTTCGGAGACGCGTGGGAAACTTGGGCATACGACCCAAAAAAAGATGCCAGTGGCGGTACGACAGGGATTTCGGTGCCCACATCAAATTCGAGATATCTTTGATTTTTCAACACCTGGGGCTTGCGCCTTGGGTTTAGATCGCCCGGGTCATGTAACGGGGCTTCTTTATTGCCCATGAAAACGGGTTATCCAGATGAATGAACAGACATCGATGGCACTGGCTAGCTACCAGCAACCGTCAAGGAAAAGCGATATATTTCAGTTATGATCGACTATTTTACCAAATAGTGCCAGACCGAAACTCCTGCAAGAGTTGACTCGAGGACGATGGCTCCAGCGATTGTGGGTTTTGCATTGTTCAGTGGGAAGCGCCGTTATGTATGCACATTGGCCAAGATTCCAAATTCGAGATTCCTTTTCTAGCCAACCTCTGCCAAATTCTTGGCACAAAAACTCGGACTACGCCGCACGACTCACAATGGAACTGGCTGGTGGAAACAAGCAATCAACCTCTCAAAAGCTCCCTGGAGACTGTCGCAGAACGCAGGATTGATTATTTTTTAGATGTTAAGATACCGACGTGCTTGTTGGCCTACCATGCACCAATTTATGCAGCCACCGGCCAGTCTATACATTTGGTGGTAACTGGGTGACAGATTTGACCACCAAGTGATTTGACGGTCCCAAACTCAGCAGGGGAGATGCTGACCTATAGCCGACATGTGACGGGGTTGAATTGGACCTTGGAAAACGGTCATGAAGTAGCCCAAATTCACCTGAAGACGGCTCGGCGTCACCAGAAAAGTTTTATGATAGGAGCGTGCATGGCAAGCCAGTGCGACCCGGAGGAGAAGTATGGTTGACAGTCGCGGAATCACTTACTGTCCTGAATGGGCACTGGGACTCTTTCTGAAATTTTCATATAAACTAATTCCGGATTAAATCTGTTGGTGTGGCTCGGCGAACAAAATTACCTCTCATAATCTGGCTATGGACGGAGTGTAAATTACCATGGCAGTCTGAAGCAGTAGAGCCATGGGATATGATAAGTAGAATTGCCAGCTCCATAGAATGTGGTTTGATTCTGCAACGCTTTCCCATGTAATAACACTCAACGACCCACGCAATTTCTCATGGCCGGCAGTCGTCAGCAAAGCGAAAGTTCAAAGGAAAGCCTCTATGCGAAAGACACCGAAGCATGATAAGACCTGTTATACTAGAACTATTTGGTTGTAAGTATGTGATGCAACAATATTCATGTGTAAACAGGCCTTCGAGTTTGATGGAGAATGCAGTCTTAAGTTGAGCACTCACCGAAAGGGCGCAAATTTTCATATGATGTAATTTGAACGAATATCCAACCAAAAGAGCTCGACGTTGTACACTGAGGTCTGCTTCCCGGGAAAAAGGTGTAAACTTACGAACTGATGCCCTGTTCAGCAGACGATGATTGTTCTAAGAAGAATACGTTTCCCATTTTTCCGAGAGCAATCTTCCGCGGACGTACGAGAAAATGAACCCGAGCGGTTCCCAGAAGGCCAAAAGTGGGTTTCTCCACAAATAATAGGAAATTTATCAACTACCCAGGCAACACTCGACTTATCTGATTACGGAATTCACATAGGAAACATTGTTCTTTCCTTCCTATAGGAGACCCGAGAAACTCTCGAGAGTCTACCTGTGCTGCTTGGGACATCGTTTGTACTGAATCAATTCCCCTGTTGATGTGTTTTATACACTTGCCTTTGAAGCCGCTTTATGGAAGCAGGCTGACTCACATTTCCTCTGATAGATTCGGTGTGGTAATCCTCCATAATCCCACCTTTATTGGCCTTACAGCTTTGCGCGATATTTCATTGTCATCCATTTGATAAAGAGGGCGGTCCATGAGTCTGAAAAATATAGTCACACAAGTTCGAGCACTCAGTGGCAACACGAGATTGGCCGCAATGGGAGAAGGAGCCGATGAATCAGAAAGACTGTATTAGCAAAGTATGGCACAAAGTGAGATACAGATCAAAACCACAAGTGTGGAGTCAGTGTTCTTTTGGGGTATCTATGCAGCTCGGGGACGGGTCAGCTTCAAAGCCTCAGCGGCTGATGCAACCCCGCTTTGCCAGCAATCTATCGTCCGGGAGTGATCTAAAGGGCATCTGAAAGGAAGGCGGAAAGGCAGAATGGTTAACTGAATCAAGACAGTGCACAAAACTGCGCCCTCCGCCAAAAGATCAAATACCGGCCCCGGAGCGGCTATCCAAACTACCTCTGCCACCTGCGGATCAACCTGATCTCTGAAGTGCGATGGGCTGAGTCGATGATAGGGGCTTCGGCCAGCCAAAGAATTCCACCAACCTCTCATATTCCGGATAGGCACCACATTTTAATGTACGTCACACGCATGGACGAAGATACGTACCGAAGAAAAACGGTCCGTTTAATCGATGCTTCGGACTCGCAGGCATATCGAGAAGCGATTTCGCCACAGTCAACCATACTTCTCCTCCGGGTCGCACTGGCTTGCCATGCACGCTCCTATCATAAAACTTTTCTGGTGACGCCGAGCCGTCTTCAGGTGAATTTGGGCTACTTCATGACCGTTTTCCAAGGTCCAATTCAACCCCGTTACATGTCGACTATAGGTCAGCATCTCCCCTGCTGAGTTTGGGACCGTCAAATCACTTGGTGGTCAAATCTGTCACCCAGTTACCACCAAATGTATAGACTGGCCGGTGGCTGCATAAATTGGTGCATGGTAGGCCAACAAGCACGTCGGTATCTTAACATCTAAAAAATAATCAATCCTGCGTTCTGCGACAGTCTCCAGGGAGCTTTTGAGAGGTTGATTGCTTGTTTCCACCAGCCAGTTCCATTGTGAGTCGTGCGGCGTAGTCCGAGTTTTTGTGCCAAGAATTTGGCAGAGGTTGGCTAGAAAAGGAATCTCGAATTTGGAATCTTGGCCAATGTGCATACATAACGGCGCTTCCCACTGAACAATGCAAAACCCACAATCGCTGGAGCCATCGTCCTCGAGTCAACTCTTGCAGGAGTTTCGGTCTGGCACTATTTGGTAAAATAGTCGATCATAACTGAAATATATCGCTTTTCCTTGACGGTTGCTGGTAGCTAGCCAGTGCCATCGATGTCTGTTCATTCATCTGGATAACCCGTTTTCATGGGCAATAAAGAAGCCCCGTTACATGACCCGGGCGATCTAAACCCAAGGCGCAAGCCCCAGGTGTTGAAAAATCAAAGATATCTCGAATTTGATGTGGGCACCGAAATCCCTGTCGTACCGCCACTGGCATCTTTTTTTGGGTCGTATGCCCAAGTTTCCCACGCGTCTCCGAAAGTACAGTCGCGACCACTGTCTGAGGCATCAAGATTCTGTGAGTATATGTAGAGCCGTGTCGAAAGTGAGTGATACCATCCAGCATCAATAAGTTCCTCCATGTATTCCATGGGTAAATTGCTTCATAACTGCTACAAGCCATTTCTTCTACTGTAAGTTTGGTTCTTACTTCGATGATTTGCCTAAACATCAGCTTCAATTCTGGATCCGCATTTGGTGTTTCTTTCGGGCGTCTGACGGCTCGGCCCGCAGCTTAGAAGCCGGCATGCAAACGATGGAGCAAGTGAGACACTGTCCATGTGCTCTGACAGGTCGTCTTGACGAGGCATTCGCGCTGTGATGACTGCGCTTCGGGCGGTGAATAAATTGAAACCGGCACTCCAGCGACTTTTTTGGACACCTGACAACTTGACCAGCAGCATTTGTGAACGACTGCTACAAAACCGGTGCCTGATGATCGGTTCAAAAGATAAATGATTTTCCCAGTAGGTTGCGGGGGAAATGAGACAAAAAGTGTACTGTTGCCAACATCGCGCCTTGTGTTGTGCAACAGTTTTCCCATGCCGTCAGACTACGACTCACTCTATATTGTTTTGCTTCTGAGACGATTCTGTATTAACTCCCGTCCCACTAGCATCCTTGTTTGGAACTAACGGTTCATCTTCCGCATAAATTACCAGTGAGGCCAATACAGGTGAGTTGACCAAGGCCTCTTTGAGTTACTAAAAGGAATTATTACATTGCCCCGCCCAACGGAACCGACGCCTCTTCGCGGTCGAACGGTGTTATGGGGCTGCAACTGTGGCAAAACCACTTACGGTTAATCTGTGACGTGAAGCCAAATCAATGAAACTTCTTACTCCGTCCACATTGCTAGGGGCCGGCCATTGTTGGATGTGTTCGACAGTTTTCTGGATCCGTATGAGTCCCCTCGTGGCATACAAATCATCCAAAGTATGAAGCTGTTGACTGCAAGCAATGGCATTTGCTTGGTTTAGGCCGCAAGCCTGCCGTCTGCAACCATTCGAATATGCGTTGTAACTTTTCGAGGTGACCCTTGAAGGTCTGACTATGAAAGATAATATCTTCCAGATATACAAAGCATTTCGTCGGTCCAAGGTTGCCCCACACTTCCTGCACCAGGAGGTGAAACGTAGCGGGAGCATTGAATAAACCGAACGGCATGACTTGAAACTCGTACAAATCAGACGGAATCACGAAAGCCGTTTCCACCCGGTCCTTTAAGCTAACATGCACCTGCCGGTATCCCAACGCCTGATCCACGGTTGAAAGGTACCCAGATCCCACTAAGGTCTCCGGTGCTTCGTCGATACGGGGTACGGGGGAGGAGTCCTTCTTTGTGATGTCATTCAACGGTCTTCGACCAACGCACAGCCTTGGGGTCCCGTCCTTCCTTTTACCATCACTACCGCGAAGGGTCAAATTAAAAATGACGGACAGATGACGCGATTATCCAACGTTTCCCCAGCTATGTTTTCTACTTGCTTCTGATAGTGTGCAGCAATTCGTCCAAACGGTTGCTTGATTGGCCTCCCGTATTTAAGTGGCCCTTAACTAACCTTGCAGGTCTTAGTGCTGCTTGAGACCATGAAAAACCCTCTAGTTTGCCGGTCAGTAATTTTATCAGCTTTACTCATTCCCCACAAGAAGTGATCTCTGACTCGTTACCCATTTTGTCCAGTTGTTCCGGGGTTAAGTCTCCCCAACTGCTAACACTTAGAAGTCCTCTGGTACTTGGACGTTTGCTGTAGGTCGATAGTCAACCTGCCTTCTTGCAGCATCGAAAATCCTGGCCCCCAAATTTTAGAGATGCTGCTGCCGGGTTGATAAGTCTACACAAGGGATGGCTTCGCAAGGTAAATATCCTACCACTACGGCTTGGTGGGCAATATCCTGGCGGCCAATACTACGAGTGGGGCTAGCAACACCCAACGTCTTGATCTCTTGGTTATTAGCGGCCCAAACACATTGCGACACGGGCTCTCTCAGAGTCATCGTAGGTTTCTGCCGTACTCAGGCAAAGCTGGAATCAACGGATGCAGAACTGACGTGGGAAAACTCACTTATAGTCCCGTCATATTATTTTGCAGTCACGTTTGCGTATTCCGTTCGTTCGCCTGTGGCCAACGTCCCGCCTGTGAACGTCTCTCGCTTCTGGTAATATGAGCCCCTCGCTGGTTGGTCGCTGTGACGGCTGCCAAGATGAAAGTGTCCTGTGAACTCCTCGGAGATAGTTGTACGTCGGCTGCTGGTTTTGCCCCCCTTTCGACAGTCTCTAGCAGGTTTCCCGGTGGGTCGATTGCAAACATCACCCTGAAAGCTACCGGGTTCATGTTGTCCGTAAACCTGCGGGGTATCGTCTTCTCCCTCACTGAGGGGTAATACTCAATGGGGCTTGATGGGCAATTTTCCCCAACTCCCCTGAATACTGTCAAACTCTTCTGATTTTCGGATGCGGTGGCGGAACTTGTTTTCCGGCTCACTCATGGTTTTCTGGGGGGCCACAATTTTTCGCAGAGTTGAAAAAGTCTCCTCGCTGACCCCTCGCTTGGGGTTATCTTCGTGGACGAAGCATAACGCATTCCGGCTCAGCAGTGGCAACGGAGTGTACCGGCGATGATTGGGTTCACGTAGTTCCAACTGCGGGACATTCTAACCTATCGAATATCAGAATCACCACCGATGCCAAGTTTGTCAGGTGTGGGCACGGACACACGTACTGACTTAGCCCAGACCGACCTAACCGCAACAGTGCATTGAACAACATATTGATCACAACGGCGGAAGCATTAGATTTTGGTTTCTCAGAATTCATCTTTGTGCCATCTATTGAGATCCCATCACTGTCACCAATTTGGTAATATACAAAGTGATCTTTGAGTATGAAAAATCTAGTCACGGAACCAAACAAAGATTGGCAACGTGAGATTGGACGCAATAAAACACGGCGTCGGTGAATCAATGAGACTGTATAAGCGCATTACGACACAACGTGAGACAAAGATCGAAACCGCAAGTTAAGAGTCAGTGTCCCTCGAAAGTATCTGCAGAAACCTGGAGATGGCTGAGATTTTTTGTGTAAATTCACGACCAAAAATTAACGTAGACAAAAAACTATTTGCACTTAGCTCTAAGAAGTTCGTATGTTGTTCGATGCCACAGGGCTGCGTGTTGTTTGTCTGCTTGTTGTAGGGACAATTGATTTCCGCCAAGTGAAAAGTACATTTCCGATTGTTCCTCTCGTGGACAGTTGAAATCTTGGCTCCCTCAGCGTCCGGTGTCATTCCCAAAAGTAAACTTGGACGAAGCTGTTTCAATACGAGCCGTTGTTCAATTATTTCACCGTTTTCCACCGTCTTTTGGTGCGCGTCGGAACTTTTGGCTTGTTGTCCGTTCCTTAAGCCACTCTCGGAATCTAATTAGAACGTGGCATCCGGAGTACTAACATGATGGGCCCTTTGTCTTTCTTTCTTTGTAGATCCTCGGGTACTGGTGTATCTTTTTCTGAATTTCACTCGGTGGCAACGCAATATTTTCTACCAGTTTTTTGCATTGTTTCACTACGCTGGTATTTCTTCTTTCGGATAGCTTTAGTTTTTATGCCATTTGCAATATAGGCGTCTCTGAACCTTTTGCCTCTGAGGTAAATGCGCCCGCCATTCCGTTCGCGCAGCTCGGGGAAAGTAATCCTTGAATTTAGTTTTCTCAGGTAAAATAAAAGTTTGCTCTGCGCAGTGTGACCGCAAAAATTTGTAGGTTTTCTCATGCGGTC